>CM039672.1:263028825-263628825 GCA_022496015.1 Hordeum marinum | reverse complement strand
CCCGTCGACCGTAGCCACCGATTCCGTCCACCTCTCGCCCAACCGACCTCACCAATCGACTCCGGAGAACCGTCGCCGTCGCCCGAACCACTTCCCCGTCTTCCCCGACCACCGGAGCACCAACGCCGTCGTCTTTGCCGTTCCGGACTCGCCGGAGATCTCCGACGCCGGCGACTTTTCCCCGTAAGCTCCCCTCGACCATCGGATCCTGAATCAACGACCGAGATTAGAACGGATTTAAATCCGAACCGGTATCCTCTACCGACCGGTCGCCCGCTCTAAATCACCTACCGCACGCGCTCGCTAGCCAATAGGATCGCGCCACATAGCCCCCTGGCCGTTGCAAAGTCAGGTTTCTTTTTCAGTTTTGTTTTAATTAACAGAATGTTTTCAAAATTTGTTTTAGCTATATCTTTTAATCTATTTAGTGTTTTGAGTTGATTCTTTTTGCAATAGCTCACATTTTTCATGTAGTTTCACCCTGTACTTTTAAATTTCAAATTTGAACTATAAAATTTGAATTTAATCAAATTTGCTCAAAATCTTCAAATCTGAATAACTAGAGTTTAAAAATAGATTTTGATATGATTCTTTTTGCTACTGTTTGATATTGGTTAGGACTATCTCCATGTTTAGTTTGAGGATTTTTAGGATGATTTTGAATAGTGTTTTAGCTATAAACAGAATCTGCTTAGTATTATAATATAGTTTTATAAACTCAATCTTAATTAGTTTGATTTAGGTTTGGTTTTATTTGTTTATTAGGTTCAGTTAATAAACATTTAGTGTTTTCACTCACTGTTAATACAAATATAAATTTGCTTAGTTTAATTTATTTAACATAGGAATCACAACTTCTTTTCAAATAGGTTAATTTGATTAAAACAACTAGTTAGTAATAGTTTTGTTTTGCTATCTTGTTAGTAAAACTATATTTGTTCCATTTAGTGTTTATCAAAACTTTTACAAACTTTACAAAAGTTTTCTCAACAAACTTAGATTCAAAATAGTTTTATTAAGATAGTAGTGTTTTATCAATCACCTCCTAGTAAACAAAACTTTGTGTGTTTCCTTACTTGTGATTTGTGCATTGTTTTGTCTTGATTGTTTACTAGTTCTTGGTTGATGTTTGTGAGTTACAATATTCTGTTGTATGCTTATTGAGTGCTTGTTTGCTTCGTTAGATTATCCGGAGTGCGAAGCTTGTTACTTAGACTCACTCACGTACGAAGATCATCAATCAGGCAAGTCACCTTGATCATGTTTTACCCATGTTTTATATGCATTAGTTCTACCATCTCCCCAGTTGCATGCAAGATAGGTTAGTTGGAAACTTGGTTACATTGTAGTAGTATCATGTGGTAGGTACCCCTCTCAACCCTCTTTGACAACTTTGGCCCCGGGAAACGTTGTTTTATTTTGCTATGCTATTAGTAGACGGGGTTGGACGTGTGATTCATGAGAGCAGAGAGTTTTAATAATTTCTAGACCTACATAAAGATCAAGATTTTCAAGACTCCGAGTTTTCAACATACCTCTGGGTGGATGATGGTTGAACGGCGCCCTGGAGAAACCAGTGGTTAGCCTAGGTGATGCTGGAGATGGCCAGTATTCACGCGGAAAGGTCCACCCAGGCACAAAGAGATGGATGGGTGCTTCAAGACCCAAGGCTTACCTGCACAGCCACAAGTCATTATGGGCTCTGGCTTGGTTGGAAATCGTGGTGACCCTGGACAGGAGGTGCTACGAGAGGTAGAAGAACGGTAGGAAAGGATGGGCACCGACAGAGTCGTAGGGAAACCCTTTGGAAGACCATGTTTTGGTCATCCGTTTCTCAAACACCCTGAAGTGCAAGAAATCAAACGAAGGCGACCAAATCTTGTGGGGAACGTGTGCAAAACTCTGCAGAGTATTCCAAACCTAATCGATTAGCCGTGTCCACGGTCATGGACGACTTGAGCCAAAGGAATTGAAACTTCCGGAACTCTCAACACAATTAATATGATGATGTGGGCATTTAATAATTTTGGGTATGAGAATTGGTTGGTGGAACCATCTCATTAATCAACCAACTTAGTAATATTTTGCTTAGCCCCTCCCTTGATGTAGGAAAAAAACTTGGCTTTACGCAAAAACTTACACCACCACCTGCCATATATGCATATAGACTAGCTGATTATTTTCACACCTCTACTGTGACTTTGACGGCATATTCTATATGCTGACCTACACGGCTGCAACGTATCATGTTGCAGAGTACTTTCCGACCAGGAGTGAGGACACGTTCTATGCTCAGTGAGATGCCCTTGGAGTCAGATGGACTCATCTACCTTCGACGCTTCCGCAAGATTTAGATATTCTCATGAGTTGGCCTTTGGCCACTTTATTGTAATCTTTATTGTAATAAAGGACTCGATATGAGATTTCAATTAATATAATGCTGTGTGATTTCCCTTTGATATATACATTGATGTACCGTGTGTGTACCAGCATGATCTTGGGATGGTACGGAAACACCGGAGACTTGACCTTTCAGGTCGGGTCGCTACATTCTTCCTCTTCGTCGCCACCGCGTCTTTGCCTCCATCCTCTCCGCATGTTAGGGTCGCCATCATCCTCCCCTAGGTGAGCATTCGATGTGCAGCCTCCTCCCCTTTTTGCTAGAGCCATCGCCGTCATGCTCGTGTCGCCATCGTGCTCGTGTCGCCGCCGGTCCGAAAAGCTCATGCTTGAGCTCGCTTCCATCCCCCTCGTCGCAAGATGAGGAAAGGGATGGGTTCCTTGTTGTGTCCGTAGTCCCCGCAATAGCTCCCTCTCGCCGCTAGTGCCGTAGTTTGCCGGAGCCGCTCGCCGCCGTTGCTCTGTCGCCGCAAGCCGCTCGGGTTCAGTTTCTTTAGGCATTTGTGGCGTGTGTGTATAAGAGGGCAGGTGCCCCTCCTCTGTTACCAGTCGCGCTCGTAGCCCAGTGGTGTGGTGCATGGGAGGCAACCAGGAGGTTGCGGGTTCGAATCCGAACCCCACCCCATTTTTATTCTATTTTTCCTTTTCTGTTGTTTTTATTTTGTTTTCCTTCCTTTGCATATATATATATATATATGTGTGTGTGTGTGTGTGTAGATGCAACCAACATTTGTTGGTTTTATTTTTTATTATAATTGAGGTGTGTGTGTGTGCTTTGCACATGTATGGATGTGCTTGTGTGTATGTGTCACATAGTGTGATGCATTCATATGCATGTGTGTAAGAGTGTTTGTGAGTGTGTGCATGTGCATATGTGTATGCACATAGGTGTATATGCATGTGTGTGTATGTGTATGTGCATGTGAGTGTGCATATATGCATGACCTTGTGTTGTGTGAGTTTATATGCATGTGATCTTGTGTGAGAGTGTGTGTGTGTGTTTCCATCTACATATGCAAATGCATATATGCATTGGGCATATATGTATGCATATGTGTGTGGATGACCACCCACACACATGAGCTTGTGTGTGAGAGTGTATGTGCCTAGTGCACTTGTGAGAGTGTGTGTGTATGCCTATGTGCATTATGCATATATGGGCATGTGTGTGTGTGTGGGTGAATACCCCCTTCTTGGGTGGTATTCTCATGAGTGTTGGTGCTCATATGCCTTGGGCATATATAGAGCATGTGTGAGTGCTTGCTTGTTGTGTGTGTAGGGTGTATGTGTGTGTGGGGGGGACTAGTGGGTTTCCCCACTTGATAAACCCCTTTGTTGTATATATTCATGCTTGTAGTTTGTTAGCTCATTTCCATCTCTAGCTAAGTTACAAATCTGGTTATGATCATTTATGCTCATGTTCAAATTAGAGTTATGATTCACTTATGAGAATAGGTGGTAGTTTTGCTATCTTGTTTGTGCCTTGTTGTTTCACATGAACATATGAGTATGACACATGTTCTTTGGGGTAGAAAGAGCCAACGAATCCATTGGTGCCTTCAGATTTCACTTTTGAGCAAGTTTATAAAACTGTCATTTTCAGCTGAGATGCTACTTTGTCATTTTTGCATGATTTAATCCTTGCTTGCTTTGGGGCATGTGCCAACATGGAAGTGCTAGTGTTTTATATCTATTATGCCATGGTATTTTTGTTTAAGATGAGAATCACCCATATAAGTGGGAACCATGATGCTAAGTAGCCAACTTGATGTTTTTGTTTCAGCATGCTAAAAACTACAGTCTGAGAAGCTGCTGTTATTTTTATGCCATGTAGAGTGGATGGTATCTTGTGATGTGTTGTGAATTTGAGCATGCTCAATGCTAGTGTTTTGGAGTAGATGTTGTCTACTAATATCCTGTTAATTTTTATGCCACTAGGTGCTCTCTAACATATTTAACTACTGCTGTCAACTTGCTACTTTATTAACTCGGATTCCAAAAAACTGTTTTTTTCACCAAGTCCCAGAAAACTGTTTCATCTTGTCAACTTGATGGCTTCATGATTATTGATGTGGGCCTCCTATGCAGATGGTGTAGTTGGATAAGTTGTTGCATTTGTTATGTAGTTTCTTTCAATATCTTGTTTGTGGCTGTAGGGTTCCTGTAGCTCAAGTTGTGGGCTGTGTAAGTTGCTATGTTGCTGTTTTGTGGCAGATTGTTTGTTTTATTGTTTTGTGACTTGTGGGAGCTATACTCCATGGAATTGATTGATCTTTGAGTCTATTGTGGTTTCTTTTTCATGGCCTAACCAGTGGCTACCTTGGAATGCCAAGAATTAGCCCATGGTATTGGTTGTCTTGTGTTTTGCCTTCGTACCTTGTCGTGAGCGTATCGTGAGAACTGTAACTCCGTTTCTTGCGTTCTTTATATGCATTTCAATCGATTTTGCATGCTACATCCATATTTGCCATGTTCATGCATGTTTAAATAACTTAACATGAGGTTCTTTCCAGATTCATTAATAAACAAACTTTGCATGTGAAACATGACAAGTTTGGACTGCCATGTTAAATTCTTCGTAAATGAATCACGCATTATCTTGGTTGTGCATTGCACCTTTGTTGGATGTTTATGGTTGCTATTTCTCTTGGGTAGATGCGAATGTTGATACTGAGTACGAGGACCCAGGAGAGTACTACTATGAGGATCCTGCTACTTGTTCCAGTGAAGAACCAAAAGGCAAGATGATCTTATGCTAGGTCTTTTGTTCTGCTGTTACCACCATAGTTCTTGTTACCCGTGTTCCGTTTTCCATATTTTGCTCTCCTATCATTCTCGGGGTTGTTATGGGGACCCCCTTGTTTATTTGGTTGAGATAAAAACTTGTCTGGCAAGACCCAACATTGGTACTACATTTGCTTAACAACTTAATAAAATTTGCATAGGGCCTTGCAAACCCATAGATAATTAATCAACCCCCAGGCTAGTGCTCCTCATGAGTGTTGGTCCAAACTAGAGCACTGTGTAGGGCCAACCCAGGGAAACTTGGGAGATTTCTATCAGGCCATCGTACACTAGCTTATCCGTCGTGTCCTGAGAACGAGATACGCGGCTCTTATCGGGTTCGTCGACACGTCGGGCGGTCTTGCTGGATTTGTTTTACCTTTATCGAGTGTCTTGCATGTGGAGTCTGACTTTCTTTGGGTTTTCTTGAGGTGTTGGAATTCCTTTGGAATTACCTATGATGACTACGAGGCCCGTGGTCGAGGCTATTCCTGCGGAGTGTGGTTATTTGTGATAGACAAGTTGGAGCACCCCTGCAGGGTTAAATCTTTTCGAGAAGCCGTGCCCGCGGTTATGTGGCAACTTGGATATTTGTTTAACACCCGGTTATAATAAACTTGAAGTAAACTCTAATTAAAAATACACCAACTATGTGGGTAGCCGTGATCGTCTCTGCTCGTGAACATCATCCGAGAGAGAACACGGTGGGGTTATGTTTGACGTAAGTAGCTGTTCAGGATCTCATAGAGATCATACTAGACTCGATCGTTCATCGTAGTCCACTCATATTTATTTTCATGTTGCATAAGTTAGCCACCATAAATGCTTAGTGCTACTGCAAACTAAACACACACCCCATCCCAACCTTTAAGCTTGAATAGTCTCGGTACCCGGGCGCTTGATTGCTGAGTCCTTGTGGCTCACAGATTACTACAACCCTCCAAGTATAGGTACAGATGAGTATGTGCAGGATGATCTTACCCAGATCTAGTGGGAATATGACGAGGAAAGAGGCAGGATGTACGTGACTTAGCCGGATGAGTAGAGGACCATGGTCGTGATCTTTGGGATAGCGAGATAGTATCATTTGCATCTGTTTTTATCATTTGATTTCATCCATAGTCGGACTCTGTCTTCATCTTGATGTTTTTGAACTCTTTGTGGAATTGTAATTTAGCATGTGGCGAGTGTAAGCCAACTTGTATACTCATCCCTTCTGTAATGTATGATGCAATGATTCTATACTTGCGAACGGCAAGATGCGCCTCTCTCCCTTGCGAGGCCCTCGTGTCTTAAAATGGATAGGCGTGCATCTTGGGCGTTACACGGCGGTAGTGATGGAGCTAATCAGGCAGAGCTTCGCTAAGCGGCGCCGAACCAATCTACTAGAGGAGAAGCGATCTTGGAGGGTGGAAGGGCTGCGTCGAGGCTTGTGGTGCGGCTGCCCTCCTCCCTCTCTCATATATATAGGAGGAAGGGGGGAAGGGCTACGCCCTAGGGTTCCCACCCCTAGGGGCGGTGGCCAAGAGGAGGGGGCGGCGGCGAAGGGGTGGCTTGGCCCCTAAGGCAAGGTGGCTGGCCCTGTTAGGGTTTCCCCCTTCCACCCTTCGGCGCATGGGCCTTGTGGGAGGGGCGGCCAGCCCACCAGGGGCTGGTGCGCCCTCTCTCACAGCCCATGGGCCCCTTCGGGGATGGTGGTCTCTTCCGGTGAACCCCCGAAAACCATCCGGCACCCCCGGTACATTAACGGTGACGCCCAAAGTTTTCCCGATGATCAACACGGAACTTCCTATATATGAATATTCACCTCTGAACCTTTCCTAAGTTCCTTGACATGCCTGGGATCTCATCTGGGACTCCAAACAACCTTCGGTCACCAACATACATAAGTTATCTATACCAATTCGTTACCGAACATTAAGTGTGCAGACCCTGCGTGTTCGAAAACTATGTAGACATGACCGAGACACCTCTACGGTCAATAACCTATAGCGGGACCTGGATGCCCATATTGCTTCCTACATGTTCTTCGAAGATCTTTATCGATTGAACCTCTATGTCAAGGATTCAGATAATCACGTACGATGTTCCCTTTGTCTATCGATATGTTACTTTCCCGAGATTCGATCGTCGGTATATCCATACCTAGTTCAATCTCGTTACCGGCAAGTATTTTCACTCGTTTCGTAATACAATATCTTTTGGCTAACACATTAGTCACCTTGCTTGCAAGGCTTGTTGTGATGTTGTATTATCGAGTGGGCCTTGAGATACCTCTCCGTCACACGAAGTAACAAATCCCAGTCTTAATCCATGCCAACTCAACTGACACCATTGGAGATACCTATAGAGCATCTTTATAGTCACCCAGTTACATTGCGACATTTGATACACACAAAGTATTCCTCCGGTTTCAGTGAGTTGCATGATCTCATGGTCATAGGTACAAATACTTGACATGCAGAAAACTGTAGCAATAAACTGACACGATCACATGCTACATTCATAGTTTGGGTCTTGTCCATCAAATCATTCTCCTAATGATGTGATCCCGTTATCAAATGACATCCCGTGTCCATGGCTAGGAAACCTTAACCATCTTTGATCAGCGAGCTAGTCTACTAGAGGCATACTAGGGACACCGTGTTGTCTATAGACCCACACATGTATTTAGTTTCCAATCAATACAATTATAGCATGGACAATAAATGATTATCATGAACAAGGAAATATAATAATAAACACTTTATTTATTTCCTCTAGGGCATATTTCCAACAGTCTACCACTTGCACTAGAGTTAATAATCTAGCTCACATCACTATGTGATTTACATTGTAATGAATCTAACACCCATACAGTTCTGGTCCTGATCATGTTTAGCCCATGGAAGAGGTTTAGTCAACGGGTCTACAACATTCAGATCCGTGTGTACTTTGCAAATATTTATGTCCTCCTCCTTGATGTAATTGCGGATGGCATTGAAGCATCGGTTTATGTGTCTGGTCCTCTTGTGAAACCCTGGTTCCTTGGCTAGAGCTATGGCACCAGTGTTGTCATAGAATAAAGCCATTGGATTCAGTGCACTCCACATTGCTCCAAGATCTGTCATGATCTCCTTCATCCAGACACCTTCCTTCGCTGCTTGTGAGGCTGCGATGTACTCCACTTCGTATGTAGAATCGGTTACCACGCTCTGCTTGGAACTGCAGCAGCTTACAGCTCCCCCATTTGAGAATAAATATGTATCCGGTTTGTGACTTAGAGTCATCCGATTAGTGTCAAACCTTGCATCGACGTAACCCTTTACGATGAGCTCTTGATCACCTCCATAAACGAGAAACATTTCCTTAGTCCTTTTCAGGTACTTAAGGATATTCTTGATCGTCGTCCAGTGCTCCATTCCTAGATCACCTTGAAACCTTCTGGCCATACTTATGGCAAGGCTGACATTGGGTCTTGTGCACAACATTGCATACATGATAGAGCCTATGTCTGAAGCATAGGGGATGTCACTCATCTTTTCTCTATCTTCTGCAGTCACCGGGCATTGAGTCTTACTCAACTTCACACCTTGCAATACAGGCAAGAACCCCTTCTTGGACTGATCCATTTTGAACTTCTTCAAAACTTTGTCAAGGTATGTGCTCTGTGAAATTCCTATTAAGCGTCTCGATCCATCTCTATGGATCTTCATGCCTAATACGAAAGCAGCTTCTCCTAGGTCCTTCATTGAAAAATTCTTGTTCAAATATTCCTTCACTCTTCCAACATTTATATATTGTTTCCAATCAGCAATATGTCATCCACATATAATATTAGAAATGCTATAGAGCTCCCACCCACTTTCTTGTAAATACAAGCTTCTCCGTAAACTTGTATAAACCTGAAAGCTTTGATCACCTCATCAAAGCGTAGATTCCAACTCCGAGATGCTTGCACCAGTCCATAAATGGATCGCTAGAGTCTGAAAACTTTGTCAACATTCTCGGGATTGAAAAAACATTTCAGTTGTACCATATACAACTCTTCCTTAAGGAAACCATTAAGGAACACTGTTTTGATATCCATCTACCAAATTTTGTAATCGAAAAATGCAGCTATTTCTAACATGATTCTCACGGACTGAAGCATCGCTACGGGTGAGAAGGTCTCATTGTAGTGAACTCATTGAACTTGTGAAAAATCCTTTGCCACAAGTCGAGCTTTATAGACGATGACATTACCACACGCGTCCGTCTTCCTGTTAAAGATCCATTTGTTCCGAATGGCTTTTCGCCCTTTAGGTAATACTTCCAAAGTCCATACTTTGTTTTCATACATGGATCCTATCTCAGATTTCATGGCCTCTAACCATTTCTCGGAATCCAGGCCCATCATCGCTTCTACATAGCTCGTAGGTTCATCATTGTCCAACAACTTGACCTCTAAGACAGGGTTGCCATACCACTCAGGAGCAGTACGTGTCCTTGTCGACCTACGAGGTTCGACAATAACTTCATCCAAAGCTTCATGATCATCATCATCAACTTTCTCTTCAACTGACGTAGGCTTCACAAAAACATCTTTCTATGATGCGCTACTCTCTGGTTGAAACAAAGTTTCAACAACCTCATCAAGTTCTATCCTCCTCCCACTCAATTCTTTTGAGAGAAACTCTTTCTCAAGAAATGTTCTGTTTTTAGTGACAAACACTTTGCCTTTGGATCTAAGATACAAGGTATACCCAACTGTCTTTTCCGGCTAAAGCTTTTTGACATAAGCATCACATCCTCAAACTTTAAGAAACGACAATTTTGCTTCTTGCCATAGCACAATTCATATGGTGTCGTCTCAACGGAATTCGATCAAACACCAAACGGACGACACCTCCGCGTTCAGCACACGTATAGCTTGATGACGATCTTTGCCTTCTTGATCTAGCAAGAGGGAGCGGAGAGGTAGACGAGTTCTCCGGCACCATGACGGCACTGCGACGAAGGTGGTGGAGTAATCTCAGCAGGGCTTCGCCTAAGCACCGCTGAAATCGATCTAGAGGAAGAACTACAAACTAGAGGGTAGGGTTGCACATGGCTGAAATCTTGTGCCAAAAACCCTAAAACCTCTAGTATATATAAGAGGAAGAGAGGAGGAGGCTTGGCCAAAGGTCCATCCCTAGGAGGCTTCGTCCAAAGTGGATAGGAGAGGAGGAATCCTCCTCCAATCCTAGTAGGACTAGGACTCCTTCCTTTTTTGCCTTTTTTTGCCTTTTTCCACCTTTTCTCTTTGGGATTTTCTTTCCCAGCCGCATGGGCCTTGTGTGGGAATTCCACCAGCCCAATAAGGGCTGGTATTAACTCTCCCACATCCCATGTAGCCTCTTGGGTCGAAATACCCCTCCCGATGGTCTCCCGGTACACTACCGGCACTCCCGGTACACTACAGGTGAGCCCAAAACTTTTCTGGTGATCAAAATAGGACTTCCTATATTAATCTTTAGCTCCGGACCATTCCGGAGCTCCTCATGATGTCCGGGATCTCATCCGGGACTCCGAACAACCTTCGGTCACCACCATGCATAACTCTATACTACCGAAACGTCACCAAACCTTAAGTGTGCAGACCCTACGGGTTCGAGAACTATGTAGACATGACCGAGACACCTCTACGGTCAATAACCAATAGCGGAACCTGAATGCCCATATTGGTTCCTACATATCCTACGAAGATCTTTATCGGTCGAACATCTATGTCAAGGATTCAGTTAATCCCATATGATGTTCCCTTTGTTCTTCGGTATGTTACTTGCCCGAGATTCGATTGTCGGTATCTCCATACCTAGTTCAACCTCGTTACCGGCAAGTCTCTTTACTCGTTCCCTAATACAAGATCCCGTGACTAAAACTTAGTCACATTGCTTACAAGGCTTATTGTGATGTTGTATTATCGAGTGGGCCCTGAGATACCTCTCCGTCACACGGAGTAACAAATCCCAGTCTTGATCCATGCCAACCCAACAGACACCCTTGGAGATACCTATAGAGCACCTTTATAGTCACCCAGTTACGTTGAGACGTTTGATACACACAAGGCACTCCTCCGGTGTCCGTGAGTTGCATGATCTCATGGTCATAGGAACATATACTTGATATGCAGAAAACAGTAGCAATAAACTAACACGATCATATGCTACGTTTGTAGTTTGGGTCTTGTCCATCACATCATTCTCCTAATGATGTGATCCTGTTATCAAATGACATCACATGTCAATGGCTAGGAAACCTTGACCATCTTTGATCAACGAGCTAGTTCACTAGAGGCATACTAGGGACAAAGTGTTGTCTATTTATTCACACATGTAATGTGTTTCCAATCAATACAATTATAGCATGGATAATAAACAATTATCATGAACAAGGAAATATAATAATAAACACTTTATTTATTGCCTCTAGGGCATATTTCCAACAGTCTCCCACTTAAACTAGAGTCAATAATCTAGTTCACATCACTATGTGATTTACATTGTAATGAATCGAACACCCATGCAGTTCTGGTGTTGATCATGTTTAGCACTTTGCAAATATTTATGTCCTTCTCCTCGATGTAATCGCGGATGGTGTTGAAGCATCACTTTATGTGTCTGGTCCTCTTGTGAAACCTTGGTTTCTTGGCCAGAGCAATGGCACCAGTGTTGTCGCAGAATAGAGTCAATGGATTCAGTGCACTGGGCACTACTCCAAGATCTGTCATGAACTGCTTCATCCAGACACCTTCCTTCGCCGCCTCCGAGGCTGCGATGTACTCCGCTTCGCATGTAGAATTGGCTACCATGCTTTTCTTGGAACTGCACCAGCTTACCGCTCCCCCGTTAAGAATACCTACGTATCCAGTTTGTGACTTTGAGTCATGCGGATCAGTGTCAAAGCTCGCATCGACGTAACCCTTTACGACGAGGTCTTGATCACCTCCATAAATGAGAAACATTTCCTTAGTCCTTTTCAGGTACTTAAGGATATTCTTGACCGCCACCCAGTGCTCCATTCCAAGATCACTTTGAAACCTTCCGGCCATACTTATGGCAAGGCTGACATCGGGTCTTGTGCATAGAATTGCATACATGATAGAGCCTATGGCTGAAGCATAGGGGATGACACTCATCTTTTCTCTATGTTCTGCATTCATTGGGCATTGAGTCTTACTCAACTTCACACCTTGTAACACAGGCAAGAACCCCTTCTTGGACTGATCCATTTTGAACTTCTTCAAAACTTTATCAAGGTATGTGCTCTATGAAAGTGCTATTAAGCGTCTCGATCTATCTCTATAGATCTTAATGCCTAATATGAAAGCAGCTTCTCCTAGGTCCTTCATTGAAAAACTCTTGATCAAATATTCATTCATGCTTTCCAGCATTTCTATATTGTTTCCAATCAGCAATATGTCATCCATATATAATATTAGAAATGCTATAGAGCTCCCACTCACTTTCTTGTAAATACAAGCTTCTCCATCAACTTGTATAAACCCAATCGCTTTGATCACCTCATCAAAGCGCTTATTCCAACTCCAAGATGCTTGCACCAGCCCATAAATGGATCACTAGAGTTTGCAAACTTTGTCAGCATTCTCTGGATCGACAAAACCTTCTAGTTGCATCATATACAACTCTTCCTCCAGGAAACCATTAAGGAACGCTGTTTTGACATCCATCTGCCAAATTTCATAGTCGAAATAAGCAGCTATTGCCAACATGATTCTGATAGACTTAAGCATCGCTATGGGTGAGAAGGTCTTATTGTAGTTAACTCCTTGCACTTGTGAAAAACCCTTTGCCACAAGTCAAGCTTTATAGACGGTGACATTATCGTCCGCGTCCGTCTTCTTCTTAAAGATCCATTTGTTCTGAATGACCTTTCGCCCTTCAGGTAATACTTCCAAAGTCCATACTTTGTTTTCATACATGGATCCCATCTCGGATTTCATGGCCTCTAACCATTTCTCGGAATCCGGGCCCATCACCGCTCCTCCATAGCTCGTAGGTTCATTGTTGTCCAACAACATGACCTCCAAGACAGGGTTGCCGTACCACTCAAGAGCAGTACGCGCCCTTGTCGACCTACGAGGTTCAATAGTAACTTGATCCGAAGCTTCATGATCATCATCATTAACTTCCTCTTCAACTATCACAGGCTCCACGGAAACATCTTTCTGCGCTGCGCTAATCTCTGGTTGAAGTAAAGGTTCAATAACCTCATCAAGCTCTATTTTCCTCCCACTCATTTCTTTCGAGAGAAACTCTTTCTCAAGAAATGTTCCGTTATTAGCAACAAAAACTTTGCCTTCGGATCTGAGATAGAAGGTATACCCGACTGTCTCTTTCGGGTATTCTATGAAGACGCATTTCTCCGCTTTGGGTTCCGCTTTTCAGGCTGAAGCTTTTTGACATAAGCATCACATCCCCAAACTTTAAGAAACGACAACTTTGGCCTCTTGCCAAACCATAGTTCATATGGCGTCGTCTCAATGGATTTCGATGATGCCCTATTTAAAGTGAATGCAGCTGTCTCTAATGCATAACCCCAAAACTATAGTGGCAAATCAGCAAGAGACATCATAGAACGCACCATATCTAATAAGGTTCGATTACGATGTTCGGACACACCATTACGCTGTGAAACAATTCCACACTATCTTAAGTGACTACCAAACTCATAACTCAAATATTCACCTCCTCAATCAGATCGCAGGAATTTAATCTTCTTGTTACAATGATTCTCAACTTCACCCTGAAATTGCTTGAACTTTTCAAACATTCCAGACTTGTGTTTCATTAAGTAAATATACCCATATCTACTTAAGTCGTCAGTGAAGGTGAGAAAATAACGATATCCACCACGCGCTGTAACATTCATTGGACCGCACACATCAGTATGTATGATTTCCAATAAGTCACTTGCCCGTTCTATTGTTCCAGAGAACGGCGTTTTAGTCATCTTGCCCATGAGGCATGGTTCACATGTGTCAAGTGATTCAAAATCAAGTGACTCCAAAAGTCCATCAACATGGAGCTTCCTCATACGTTTTACACCAATATGACCTAAATGGCAGTGCCACAAGAAAGTGGTACTATCATTATCAACTCTACATCTTTTGGCATGAATGTTATGAACATGTGTATCATCACTAACAAGATTCAATATGAATAAACCCCTCACATTGGGTGCATGAACATAAAAGATATTACTCATATAAACAGAACAACCTTTATTCTTTGATTTAAATGAGTATCTGTCTCGCAATAAACAAGATCCAAATATAATGTTAATGCTTAACGCAGGCACTAAATAACAATTATTCAGGTTCATCACTAATCCCGATGGTAATCTAAGAGAGAGCGTGTCGACGGTGATCACATCAACCTTGGAACCATTTCCCACGTGCATCGTCACTTCATCCTTTTCCAGCCTTCGTCTATTCCGTAGTTCCTGTTTTGAGTTGCAAATGTGAGCAACCGAACCGATATCAAATACCCAGGCACTACAACAAGAGCTACTAAGGTACACATCAATAACATGTATATCATATATACCTTGTTTTTCGTTGGCCGCCTTCTTGTTAGCCAGGTACTTGGGGCAGTTCCGCTTCCAGTGACCAGTTCCCCTACAATGAAAGCACTCAGTTTCTTGCATGGGTCCAGTCTTGGGATTCTTTACAGGAGTAGCAACTGCTTTGACATCCTTCTTGGTTTTACCCTTCTTGCCCTTGCCCTTGCCATTTTTCTTGAAACTAGTGGTTTTATTGACCATCAACACTTGATGTTCTTTCTGGATTTCAGACTCAGCGACTTTTAGCATCGCAAACAGCTCGGCGACTGACTTGTTCATCCTGTGCATGTTATAGTTCATCACAAAGCTCTTGTAAGTTGGTGGCAGTGATTGAAGAACTCTGTCAGTGATTGGCTCTGGCGGAAGGGCAATTCCCAACTCCGCTAGACGAGTCGAATACCCAGACATTCTGAGTATATGTTCACTGATAGACCCATTCTCCTCCATTTTCCAAGCATAGAACTTATCGGAGGTCTCATACCTCTCGATCCGGGCATTCTTCTGAAAGATAAACTTCAACTCCTAGAACATCTCATATGCTCCATGAAGTTCAAAATGTCTTTGAAGTCCTGGTTCTAAGCCATACAATATTGCACACTGAACTATAGAGTAATCTCCAGAACGTGCCTCCCAAGCATTCTTAACGTCTTCGGATGACATGTATTCTGGTTGGTCACCAAGCGGTGCATCAAGGACATATGATTTCTGGGAAGCCGTGAGGATAATCCTCAGATTACGGGCCCAGTCAACAAAGTTACTTCCATCATCTTTCAATTTAGCTTTCTCTAGGAACGCATTAAAATTCAGGGTGCTACTGCGCGAGCCATTAATCTACAACATAAATATGCAAAGGTTACTTAGACTATTGTTCAAGATAACGAGTTTAGTTAATAAAATTACTAAAGCTCCCACTCAAATTGACATCCCTCAGGTCATGTGAGTGTCACATGATCCAAATTCACCAACTCAAGTCCAATCATCACGTGAGTTGAGGTGGTTTCAATGGTGAACATCATCATGTTGATCATATCTACTATATGACTCATGTTCGACCTTTCGGTGTCTTGTGTTCCGAGGCCATGTTTGTACATGCTAGGCTCGTCAAGTTTAAACCCGAGTGTTCTGCATGTGCAACACTGGCTTGCACCCATTGTATGTGAACGTAGAGTCTATCACACCCGATCATCACGTGGTGTCTCAACACAACGAACTTTCACAACAGTGCACACTCGGGGAGAACACAATTTATCTTGAAATTTAAGTGAGGGATCACCTTATAATGCTACCGTCGTCCTAAGCAAAACAAGGTGCATAAAAGGATTAACATCACATGCAAATCATAAGCGACATGATATGGCCATGAACTTGTGCTTTTGATCTCCATCTTGAAAGCATCGGCATGATCTCCATCGTCACCGGCACGACACCATGATCTCCATCAACGTGTCCCCATCGGGGTTGTCGCGCCCATCATGCTTCTACTACTATTGCTACCATTTAGCAATAAAGTAAAGCATTACATAGCGCTTAATGATTGACATGCAGGTCATACAATAATTAAAGACAACCCTATGGCTCCTGTCGGTTGCCGTACTCATCGACATGCAAGTCATGATATTCTATACAACACATGATCATCTCATACATCACATATATCACATCATGTAATTGGCCATATCACATCACAACATACCCTGCAAAAACAAGTTAGACGTCCTCTAATTGTTATTGCATGTTTTACGTGGCTGTTATGGGTATCTAGCAAGAACAATTCTCACCTATGCATAAACCACAACGGTGATACATAAGTTGCTTTTCAACCTTCTCAAGGACCGCCTTTGTCGAATCCGATCCAACTAAAGTAGGACAAATAGGCACCCGCCAGCCATCTTTGTGCAACGAGGTTACACATCAGTTGATGGAACCGGTCTCTCGTAAGCGTACAAGTGAGGTTGGTCCGGGCCGCTTCATCCCACAATACCGCTGAACTAAAACACGACCAAGGGAGGAAGCAATCTAAGCCTGAAATTTAGAGTTAAAGAGGTTGACTCTGCCTTCCTGGATAATCTTATACAAACCATCTGATTGTAAAACTAATAGTCTGTAACTACTCATAGCCTAGCCTAGATCAGCTTAGACACTCTACCCAGTTTCTGCCACAAGGATATGTAAACACCAATTGTACTGGTTCTGCTCTAATATAACAACAGTAGGAGCTTCTCCTGCTGTTTTCACTGGTCAAAAAAATGAGCATCTACGAGAGGGAGAGTGGATCTACATACCCTTGTAGATCGCTAAGCGGTAAGCGTTAAGAAACGCGGTTGATGTAGTCGAACGTCTTCGCGATTCAAATCGCCGAGCGTCCCGCGATCCAATCACGATCCGTCCCGATCAAGCACCGAACGGACGGCACCTCCGCGTTCCGCACACGTACAGCTTGATGACGATCTCTGCCTTCTTGATCCAGCAAGAGGGAGCGGAGAGGTAGACGAGTTCTCCAGTAGCATGATGACGCTGCGATGATGGTGGTGGAGTAATCTCAGCAGGGCTTTGCCTAAGCATCACTGAAATCGATCTAGAGGAAGAGCTACGAACTAGAGGGTAGGGTTGCACGTGGCTGAAATCTTGTGCCAAAAACCCTAAAACCTCTAGTATATATAAGAGGAAGAGAGGAGGAGGCTTGGCCAAAGGGCCAGCCCTAGGAGGCTTCGACCGAAGTGGATAGGAGAGGAGGAATCCTCCTCCAATCCTAGTAGGACTAGGACTCCTTCCTTCTTTGCCTTTTTTGCCTTTTCCACCTATTCTCTTTGGGTTTTCTTTCCCAGCCACATGGGCCTTGTGTGGGACTTCCACCAGCCCACTAAGGTTGGTATTCACTCTCCCACAGCCCATGTAGCCTCTTGGGTCGAAATACCCCTCCCGATGGTTTCCCGGTACACTACCGGCACTCCCCGTAAACTACCGATGAGCCCGAAACTTTTCCGGCGACCAAAATAGGACTTCCTATATATATATATATCAATATTTACCTCCGGACCATTCCGGAGCTCCTCTTGAAGTCCGGGATCTCATCCAGGACTCCGAAAAACCTTCGGTCACCACCATGCATAACTCTATACTACCGAAACGTCACCAAAC
Organism: Hordeum marinum; assembly: GCA_022496015.1. Classification (NCBI taxonomy): domain Eukaryota; kingdom Viridiplantae; phylum Streptophyta; class Magnoliopsida; order Poales; family Poaceae; genus Hordeum; species Hordeum marinum. The sequence goes on along the minus strand of CM039672.1, from coordinate 263,610,918 downwards.
CTTAAGTGTGCAGACCCTGCGGGTTCGAGAACTATGTAGACATGACCGAGACACCTCTATGGTGAATAACCAATAGCGGGACCTGGATGCCCATATTGGTTCCTACATATTCTACGAAGATCTTTATCGGTTGAACCTCTATGTCAAGGATTCAGTTAATCCTGTATGATGTTCCCTTTGTTCTTCGGTATGTTACTTGCCCGAGATTCAATCGTCGGTATCTCCATACCTAGTCCAACCTCATTGCCAAAAAGTCTCTTTACTCATTCCATAATACAAGATCCCGTGACTAACACTTAGTCGCATTGCTTGCAAGGGTTGTTGTGATGTTGTATTATCGAGTGGGCCCTGAGATACCTCTCCGTCACACGGAGTAACAAATCCCAGTCTTGATCCATGCCAACCCAACAGAAACCCTTGGAGATACCTGTAGAGCACCTTTATATTCACCCAGTTATGTTGCGACGTTTGATACACGCAAGGCACTCCTCTGGTGTCCGTGAGTTGCATGATCTCATGGTCATAGGAACATATACTTGACATGCAGAAAACAATAGCAATAAACTGACACGATCATATGCTACGTTTGTAGTTTGGGTCTTGTCCATCACATCATTCTCCTAATGATGTGATCTCGTTATCAAATGACATCACATGTCAATGGCTAGGAAACCTTGACCATGTTTGATGAATGAGCTAGTTCACTAGAGGCATACTAGGGACAAAGTGTTGTCTATTTATCCACACATGTAATGTGTTTCCAATCAATACAATTATAGCATGGATAATAAACAATTATCATGAACAAGGAAATATAATAATAAAACTTTATTTACTGCCTCTAGGGCATATTTCCAACACTAAGCACATCAACGATCGGAATTTCTGTTAGTGCATCTACTGCCCCTTGGTGATTTTGGTGTATTGGAGACTTATAGGTTAAGGGACTAATGTGTTTGTGAGTGTACACAGGCTCTATAAGTCGATGATAAGTTTGATATATCTGGAGATTACCGACCCCTAAAAATGTATGTCTTCAACTAAAGACTTTGGTGAATACTTTCGTATTCCCTGAAGACTTTGAAAATGAAGAAGTTGGTGTGTCCTTGAAGATATGAACGAGTACTATGAAGTGTGAAGACTTTTGTTTTCGTAGTTTCATTTCCCTTCTTTGAGTCATACGAAACACTGTACTGTTAAAGGGGGCCGAGGTAATACTAAGGAAAATTTCCATCTCAAAATCCTCAACCTAAGCAATCCTTCGAGTGAAGCCTTTGGAAATCTCTTGCGGTTCAGTCAAGTTCGTCAGTGACAGAGACGAAGTTCTTCTGGTCTCTGAGGAAATTGATCTGACTGAGGAGTTAGGATTTCGCCAGTGCGAATTACCTACAAGTGAGGAACATGATAAGCCTGAGGACTTTCATAGTTCGAAATTCTGATCGTTGCTATGCTTAGCGCCAACTGTTCCCAGTCATAACATCCACATAACGGTCATATCATTGCGGGCATTTGTGTCTTATCATGTCAGGTTGCACCCTGACTATAAATAGCCACCCCCATAATGACTAGATGGTTGGCTGCTCGAAGAGAGAATTGGCACTTGTCATTTGAGAGCAACCCATCCTCCGAGGACTTTGAGAGAAAATCACCAGTGAGGAAAAACCCACAACCAAACCACCAAACCCAAAGTGATTGAGCATCACTGAAGAAATTCCTGTGTGGAACCGACGCTTGTTACCTTTGAGGACTATGCATCCTCCAGACGGTTAGCCGTTATGGTCTAGTGCATCCTGCAGTCAATTGGGGATCATGAAGTGACCTTGGTCTAGAGCATCCAATACTAAATTGTGGATAACCGGGTGACATGTTTGTGAAGGTTTTGGAAGTCTACCCTGAAGACTTACCACGAGTGTTGGGCGAGGACTATGTGACCTTAGCTCAAGGAGAATACAGTAAGGATGGTGTGTCCTGGGACTGTGTGTCCTCTGGTTTAAATACCAGGCCGCTCCAAACTAGACGTACGACTGTCACAATAGTTGGAACTGGGTCATCAAACCATTATCTTCATTGGGCTACCTGGTTCTATTTCCCCAACCCCCTTATTCCTCGTATACTTGTTGATGGAATTGATCGTTACTGTTTGAACAACTTGACTGAAGACTTTCACAATTTCCTCACCTCAAATTCTTCAAGTTACCTTGTTCATCACTGCCTATCCTGTATTACGCTACCTATAACTTGTGCATGTTTATTTCATCATCATGACTATGTTGTTGCCATGTTCCTCATGCATTTGGGTACTTGTTCCACTGCTAGTTATTCATCACATTTCAAATTCCTCAAAGTTGAAATTCCTCAAGTGATGAATTTGTAAATATCGCCTATTCACCCCCTCTAGTCATTATAATGCACTTTCAATTGGTATCAGAGCAAGGTACTCCCTTGGTCTGTGTGATTTTGGTTTAAGCACCTGGAGTTCTAGTTATGTCAACTGCAGGTATGATCAAGGTTTCCGCGGGATGTCCTACCTTCGATGGGATGGACTACCCCTACTGGAAGAATAAGATGCGCATGCACCTTGAAGCTATTGACAACGATCTCTAGTACGTTGTGGAAAATGGTGTTCCCTCTGTTACTCCCACGATCACCGCTGCTCATGTGAAGAGATTCAAGCAACTCGATTCTCAAGCGAAGAATATCATATGTGGCCATCTAAGCAAAGGTCAGTATGGCAGGGTGAGTGCTTTGGAGTCTGCTAAGCTTATGTGGGATAGGCTGTCCAAAGTCAACGAAGGTGTTTCCACTCAATGTGACTTTCGTGTTGATGTTCTTCACAATCTCTTCAACCGCTTCAAGAGACTTGACAATGAAAATGTTCAGCAAACTTTTGATCGTCTTACTGATATATCTAATGACCTTCAAGCACTGGGTGCCAGCGATATCACTGACCATGAAGTGGTGAAGAAACTGCTAAGATCCCTTGACTCCTCATTCGATACTCTCGCCTTGATGATCCAAGAACGTGGAGACTACAAGTCACTTGATCCTGCTGATATTCTTGAGAGACTCAATACTCATGAATTCCAACAAGCTGAGAAGAGAGACCTCTACGGGCCAAGCTATGGAAGATCTCGTGCTCTGAAGCAAAAGCAATTTCCTCATCTGAAGAAGAAGATTCTGACAGCAGCCTTGGTGATCCTGAAGAACTAAGTTAGGAGCTAGCAATGCTCATGAGGAAATTCTAGAAGTTCTCAAGGAGAGGTGGATTTGGAAAGTCATCCAAAAGTGGTTTGAGGAAATCTGATTCCTCAAAGGACTACAAGAAAAGAACCTGTCATCATTGCAAGAAGCCTGGTCACTTTATCTCTGACTGTCAGCTCTGGGAAAATGATTCAAAGAAGAAGAAATACAAGGATGATAGTTCTCATGACTCGAAGGAAAAGAAGAAATCTTCAAAGTCCTCATCTTCAAAGTCCTCAAAGCACAAAAAGAATGGTTCCAGAAAGGCTCGAGCATTCATTGGCAAGGAAATGGATTCCAAGGAAGAATCTGCAGAATATGAAGAAGAGAGAGAATTTGAGGTGGAATCTGAATCCGGTGTCGCTAGCTTTGCTCTCGCTACTGATTTCGTCAGCAAGTCCATCTTAAAAGATGAAGAATATGACTACTCCAACAACTCTGACATCAGCAATGATGATTATGCTCCCACCTATTGCTTCATGGCAAAAGCCTCAAAGGTACACAAACATCATTCCTCTTCTGAATCAAGTGAAGGTGAATCTGATGAATATGTGAAACCTAGCTATGCTAAACTTGTTAAACTTGCCACTAAGCAACAAAGTGCACTTGAAAAGCTTCAGAAAATGCTAGACAAAAGCGATGATCTATTGAACGATAAAGTGGATCGGACTCAAACTCTGTCTGATGATCTCAAAAGTCTTCAAAAAAAGTATGATAACCTTCAGAGTCATCATAATGACCTCTTAGTCGATCATGAAAAGCTCTCTTATGAATTTCTTCAAAGAAAGCAAGATCTTCAGAAACTAATGGTGTCACATGAGGATCTCCAAAGGGAAAACGATTCCTTACTGGCTCAACAGATCAGTACCACTCAGGGATAATTTGTTCCACCTTGTTTGAAATGCATCGAACGTGAAACTGCTAATTCTTCACCTGAATGTTCAAATGCTTCTATTGCTGCAAATTCTTCAACTATTCCAGTGGTCTCAAATTCCTCATATGAGGATACCACAAGTATCACTGATGAAAATGCAGGGTTGAAGGAATTGTATGTGACAGGCATGTACAAAAGTCTCAAAGGGCATCAAACCCTTTGCGATGTTCTCAAAAAGCAGATTGTGAATAGGAACCCTAGTAAAGAGGGTATTGCCTTTGTGAGGAAATTCAACGCTGATGGATCCTACTTGACACTTGAGCAGTACCCCAAAACCTCATGGGTTGCTATGAAAGGACCTCCTGTAGATCCATCCACTTTATCTGGCTTTGTTTGTGAAACTTCATATTCCTCTGATGAGTCACTTGACTCGAACTAAAAATTCTTCAAAAATCTGAAAGGTGAAGTATTTGCTCGATTTTTTGGAACTAACTGCAGGAACAGTTTACCTATGAGGAAAATCTAGGTTCCCAAGAGCAACCTACAAAATATTCAAGTGAATGTCCTCATGACACCACTCATGAAGAACAGGAACCCCAGATCAAATTCCTCAAATGGACCAAAGTCTTCCCTTGGACCAAATTCCTCAAATGGTCAAAATATCATTCTCGTGCTAATGCCTCTGTTTCAGAGGGAAAATCTGAGAGTTATGAATATGTGCATTATTCTTCAAACCATTATCTTCATATGTCCTTGAAGAATTTCTCTACTTATTCATATGAGTACTCTAACCCTCGCCCTGTGAAACGAAGCACACTTGCTTCAATGCCTCCCTTCTCATATGGTGCTCGCAGAATGATGAACTCTTTACCACCCCTCCAGATGTGGGTGGTGAAGAAATTGAACTAATCTCTTATGCAGGGCCAGGTCTCCAGATGAACTTAAACATTTGATGAGTTTGCTGGAGACCAGAGGAAATGCTTGAAAGGACGCAAGCTAACCTTGAAGAAATGAATTCTTCATTTCTCACGTCCTCACACTACTTGCTTACTATCTTGTGTGATGAAATTGATGTCATATTCTTCACTCTGAAGCATATGAGTTCGTAAGTTGTACTAATTCATCTGCAGGATGAACCACCAAAAGCTACTGAGTGTGTCCTCGATAGTGGATGCACAAACCACATGATTGGTGACAAGAATCTATTAATGAATTTGCCACTTGCTCCTTCTCATCTGAAGCATATCACCTATGCAGACAAAGGAAAAAAGCAAGGTATTGGGTCTAGGTAAGGTTGCAATCTCAAAGGACCGAACCATGGATAAGGTGATGCTTGTCGAATCCCTTGGGTTCAACCTTATGTCTATCTCAATGCTTTGTGATCTTGATATGATTGTCGTATTTGGAAAATATCGTTGTGTTGTCATCATGGAATCTGACAATTCCAAAGTCTTCGAAGACTTTAGGAGAGGAGACATGTATATTGTTGATTTTTCTACAGGTCCTCAACCTGCCACATGCTTACTTGCATAGTCCTTAGAAGGCTGGTTGTGGCATCAACGACTTGGACATGCTGGTATGAGGAATTTGCACACGCTCGTAAAAAAAGCACGTCATTGGCATAGAAGGTGTAAAATTCCTCACGGGCCATCTCTGTGGTGCATGTGAGTCTGGGAAGATGACCAGATCCAAGCATCCCTCGAAGACAATCATGACCACGACACGACCTTTTGAATTGCTTCACATGGATCTCTTTGGACCCACTCATTACTCCACACTAAAAAATTCTTCAAGTTTGTATGGATTTGTCATTGTTGATGATTACTCTCGTTATACTTGGGTGCATATTATTCTGTACAAGACTGAAGTGTAGGATGTCTTCAGACGATTTGCTTCAAGGGCCTCCACCAACTTCGGTCTCAAGAACAAGCATATCAAGAGTGATAATGGGACTGAGTTCAAGAACACCAATCTTGGTAAATATCTTGATGAACTTGGTATTACTCATGAGTTATCTTCCCCTTATACTCCTCGGCAAAACAGCGTCGTGGAGCGTAAGAACGGGACTCTTGTTGAGATGGCTTGCACCATGCTTGATGAATACAAGACTCCTTGTTGCTTCTGGCTTGAAGCAATTGATACTACATGCCACATCATCAACAGGGTATATCTTCACAAATTCTTCAAGAAGGCTTCGTATGAACTTATGACTGGCAAGAAACCCAATGTAATTTATCTCAAAGTCTTCGATGCAAAATGCTGGATTAGAGATCCTCACCACAGTTCTAAGTTTGCACCGAAAGCACATGAAGGTTTTATGCTTGGTTACGGAAAGGACTCGCACACCTACAGAGTCTTCAACACCTACCACCACAAGGTTGTTGAAACTGTAGATGTGCGGTTCGATGAAACTGATGGCTCGCAAAGAGAGCACCTACCTTCTGTTTTAGATGAACAGTCTCCTGAGGAATCCATTAAGCTAAAGGCTACTTAAGATGCCATACCCACTTAGGAAGTCATTCCAACGAATGAAGGCATTCATGCTGATATACCTAAAGAAAATGGTGCTGACAAAAATTCTTAGCCACGTCAACCTGCGCATCCAAGAGATGCAAATGAAGTGCAGATTGACAAAATCATCGATGACATCAATGCACCAGGTCCTCTCACTCCCTCAAAAGATTCACATTTGACTAACTTTTGTGGGCACTTTGCCTTTGTCTCTATCATAGAGCCCACCAAAGTTGATGAAGCATTCAATGAGCTTGAGTGGATTCAAGCGATGCAAGAGGAATATTATCAATTCAAGCTCAACAACGTGTGGGAACTTGTCAAACGGCCAGATCCTTGCAAGCATAACATCATAGGTACCAAGTGGATCTACTGCAACAAGGAAGATGAAAATGGTCTTTTGGTAAGGAATAAGGATCGTCTTGTAGCTCAAGGCTACACACAGGTTGAGGGAATTGAATTTGATGAAACTTTTGCACCTGTTGCTATACTTGAAGCTATTCGCATATTGCTTGCTTATGCTAACCATCATGATATCATCTTATATCAAATGGATGTGAAAAGTGCATTCTTCAATGGTAAGCATGAGTGAGAAGTATATGTTGCTCAACCCCCAGGTTTTGAAGACACTAAGCTTCTTGACAAAGTCTTCAGACTCAACAAGGCCCTCTATGGTCTCAAGGAGGCCCTCGGGCGTGGTACGACACTCTGAAGGAATTCCTCATGAAGAAAGGCTTCAAACCCGGTTCACTCGACCCAACTCTTTTCACAAAATCCTATGACAATGAACTGTTCATATGCCAAATATATTTAGACGATATTATCTTTGGTTGTACTGACAAACATTACAGTGATGAATTTGCCTATATGATGAGTGAAGAATATCAAATGTCTATGATGGGAGAGTTGAAATTCTTCTTGGGTCTTCAAATTCGTCAGCAAGACAACGACATCTTCATCTCACAAGAGAAATACCCGAAGGATGTTCTGAGGAAATTCGACATGCAAGATTACAAAGGTGTCAAAACTCCAATGCCTTCAAAAGGCCACCTCTGCACTGACGGAATGGTAAAGATTTTGATCAGAATGTATATCGCTCCATGATTGGCTCATTATTGTATCTATGTGCATCTAGGCCTGATATCATGCTGAGTGTTTGCATGTGTGACCGATTCCAAGCAACACCGAAGGAATCACACCATAAGGCTGTGAAACATATTCTTCGATACTTAGCTCACACACCAACGCTTGGATTATGGTATCCCAAGGGCTCAAATCTTCACCTCGTCGGATACTCTAATGCTGACTATGCTGGAGATCGTGTGGATCACAAGTCAACCATAGGCACATGTCATTTCCTAGGTCGATCCTTAGTCTGTTGGTCCTTGAAGAAGCAGAACAGCGTGTCACTATCTACTGCTGAAGCTGAGTACATTGCTGCTGGTTCATGCTACGCTCAATTACTGTGGATGAAGCAAACCCTCAAGGACTACGACATCAAGTTGAAGAATGTGCCTCTCTACTGTGACAACGAGAGTGCCATTAAGATTTCTTACAACCTAGTTCAACATTCCAAGACCAAGCACATCCAAATTCATCATCTTTTTCTTCGAGGTCATGTACTCAAGGGCGACATCTCCATCGACCACATTCCCACTGAAGAACAACTGGCCGATATCTTCACAAAGCCCTTGGATGAAAAGAGATTTTGCAAGTTGCGATGTGAGCTAAATATCTTAGAATCTTTGAATGTTCTTTGAAAAAGAACACACATCCTAACACTTATGCAAAAATTGATGACTTAGATGTGCAACACACGAAGTAACGTTTTTCTTCAATTAATGAAGAATAACCCTCTGAGTGTGAAGAAATTAATGTAGAATTTGATTCTCAGAACCCTACGACAATTGTACGCGGTGTTTGAAGTCATCATTCTTATACGGTGGGTCACGCCACCAACCATAGTCATTCTTCAAAGCTGAGTTTTTCGTCATTCTGCAAATTATTCAAAATTTCAAACTCCTCAAGTTTGCAAATTCCTCAACTTTTCAAATTCTTCAACTTTTCAAATTCTTCAAACTATGAAACTCATGTTCTTCATTGATTATATACTTATATATTTGAGTTTTTAATGTCCTCAACAACATTCACTTATTGCTAATTCTTCAAGTTGATTTTCATCTAAGTGAATGTGATCGGACCCTTTCCCCTCTATGCTGAACTCAACCCAGTATGTTCACAAATTCTTGGTATGCGTTCTACTTTGAAACTCGTTCAAAGTCTTCACTATGTCCTTGACAGCTGAAGAATTTGCGAACGGAAACTTTGAAATTTTCACTATCAAAACTTTCGGCATTTCCCGCTCAAACGGTTCCGATTCCCACGACTGGATAACCCACGATCCCCCACTATCACCACTTCTCAGTAGATGGGTGACACCTGTTTCCTAGAGAGCAAGGGTTAGGGGCAATCCTGTCCAAAATCTTCGGACGGATTGGTTTTCACTTCCACTATATATACCCCTCCCCTTTTACTGTGCTCGGTTACTCACTTCCTCCCTCTCTGCCGAGATCCGACCTAGCGCCGCTGCTCAAATCATCGATGCTGGTGTGGAAGAGCTTCACTACCTCGACCTTGCCGTCGCTGTACTTGCATTGGCCGTGGAAGTCTTCACCCTGCCACTGTTGTAGCTGTCTCCCTCTACCGAGCTAGGGCGTGGGAGATCTGGATTGACGAACTTGCTCAATATCAACTCATAGTTCGTCGTGTTCTTCATCATGGTAAATAAAATTTATTTTTATTGCCCTTATTTGATATTCAAGTTTTCCTAAATCTTCAGAAAGGTGTTTATTCTTCAAGAATCTCATTCTAAAAGCACCTTACATGTTCATTCACTTGATAACTTTCTCTAAGTTATGATTTTCTTCAAGATTCCTCAATTGTGTGAATCCTCAAATTTGCACAACTCTAGAACCTAAGACAAAGAACACTTAGTGAAATTCCTCAAGACACCAATGGTCAAATTCCTCACACCTATTTTTATTGAAAAATTTCTCAGAACACATATGACCTCTTCAAATTCCTTGCACCTATACTTTGTTCACAAGTACAAACATGTCCGCTGATGAATTACTAGGTTCTCATCAACTTAACTCATTTGCAGCATTTCTTGAGGAAAACCTGTGCACTTCTTCAGAGTCCTCAAGAGTTCAAAATCCTCAGCTGAAGAAAATGGCTGATGGGAAGAAGCCACAGAAAGGTGGAAAGAAGGCTGAATAGAATACTGCTTTTGAGATTCCTGAACATCTGTATGCCGGTTATTGTACACCAGATAAATCCAAATATGGAAAAGAGACAAAAGAACAAAGAAAGATCTGGATTCAGAGAATTGAACGGAGGTGGGTGAGTGAATGGAAGGAGTGTCGCTATGTTACTCCCAAGTACATGAAGAAATTCGCACTCAAACCCCCTTGCATTAGAGATCCTCTAGCTGATGATCAAGTGGTTGATACCACCAGTGTTGCTCGTGGTGAAGACTATCCCGCTAAGTGGGCAAAGCATCAACTCAAACTGCAGAGAGCTGCCGAAGCTACCATGAAGAAATTCAATGAAGACTCTGCTGCTGCTGCCACTGCTGGAGCCTCTGCTAGTGCTCCGAAGAAATCTATGATGAAGAAATCTGCTGTGAAGCCAAATTCTTCATCTTCAAAGTCATCACAGCAGATTCCTCAAGTTCAAAGGCCTCAGATCTCAAAGGCCTTAGCTGCTGGTATAGTTGCTGCTCAGTCCTCTACAGCTGCTACTAAGTCCTCAACTCCTGTGCTACTGGCCTCAAGCCAACGGACTGAAGGGTTTTCAATTGCTTCAAGGGCATCAGCAAGTTCTTCCGGCCAAAATCATTCCTCAAGCAATCCTTCTCTAAGAAAAAAGAAAGCAACTGCTGGACGAGGCATTCGACCAAGTCCTCAAACCAAGAAGGTGGCTTTCACAATTCCATCCGATTCATCAGATGAAGCTGATGATGAGGAACTGAAAGCTATCATCAGAAACAAGCAACAACGTGTGGCTGTAGCAAAGGGATCTCAAATTCCTCTTCTGCTTGATCCTAAACAAGTGCTTAACTTCATTGATATCTGGCACAAGGATCCCAAGACGCCCATTGATGACTTGAAACTGCCTCCTGGTCCTGATCATGTCCTCACAGCCTTCATTGCTGAGGAAAAATGCAAATATGAGAAGGCAAGACAAACCAAGAAGGTTAAGTACAAGAAAGAACATTACTTGAAGAAGAATGTTCTGAATTTGTCTCTTGAGGAACTTGTGAGGGTGCGGTCTTAGATCCAAAGCCTCGGTGAGGAATTCAGTTTCATACTATGCTGATTTGCAAGGCGCCAAGGTTCGCTTCATCAACATTGCTGACAAAGTCATCACTGATCACAACTCAAGGGTTACATCTCGCTCCCAGCAACAAAATCCTCAGGATGAAGAAATTGCTCAGCCTACTGAGGAAACTGCCAGCGCTGCTGAAGAAAGTCAGACCACTGAAGAACCTGCCAGGGTACCCTCCACTGGTGCGCCTGATGAAACTGAACCCTCAAGGACGACTGCATCAGTCGTGCCTGAAGAAATTGTACCACCCTCACCTTTTGCTGAATCAGACAAATCATCAAAGGTGAAGACAATCAACCTTCCTTATGCATCAGAAGTGAAGAAAACTAAGGCTGCTGAGAAGAAGACACTGAAAAGAAAAGCTTCAACTTCAGATTCCTCAACGTTGAAGAAGTTGAAGACTCTGCCAAAGTCCTCAACTAAACCATTTGACGTCACTCCACTCTCCTCAGCACCCGCTTATGAGATCATCCCATTTGGTGTTGACTATGTCATCCCAGATGAAGAAACTACAGAAGATCATTCTGCTGCTTCGACAGAGCAAATTGATGAAGACATTGAGGTTGAAGAAAATTCTTCAACTCCTCAGGTATCATCGCCCCAACCTCAGTTCACTACTGAAGAGGTCGGGATTGAAGAAATTGATGAGGATGTAGACATTGGAAATACAACTCCTCTCATCAACGATGAATATTGGGAAAGAGCTCACCCAAATTCACCAATGACTACTCCTCTGTCACAGATTCCTCAGTCCCCAGCCCAGACTGAAGAAATTCATGAAGGATCTGATGACTTGACTGCCAAAGTCATTGAAGATATTCCAGCTGCATCAGCTGATGACTTCGCTACTCCGATTGCCACTGAGGAACCTGTAATGCAAATTCCTTAGACTGAAGAAATTCCTCCCATGCCAAAGGAAATCAAGGGCTGCTTCAAGCCAAATATTCAACCAAAGCCCAGAATGCTGCTCAAAGGCTCAACGCGCCCCAAATTCCTCAAAAGCAATTTCTTCAATGAGCGCATGTGTTAGTGCATCTAGTGACCCTTAGTGATTTTGGTGTATTGAAGACTTATAGGTTAAGGTACTAATGTGTTTGTGAGTGTACACAGGCTCTATAAGTCGATGAGGAGTTTAATATATTCGGAGATTATCAACCCCTAAAAATGTATGTCTTCAAGTGAAGACTTTGGTGAAGACTTTGGGAAGACTTTGAAAATGAAGAAGTTGGTGTGACCTTGAAGATATGAACGAGGAATATGAAGCGTGAAGACTTTTGTTTTCGTAGTTTCCTTTCCTTATTTGAGTCATATGAAACACCGTACTATTAAAGGGGGCCGAGGTAATACTAAGGAAAATTTCCAACTGATGCTCAACTCCAAAATCCTCAACCTATACAATCCTTCGAGTGAAGCCTTTGGAAATCTCTTACGACTCAGACAAGTTCTTCAGTGACAGAGATGAAGTTCTTCTGGTCTCTGAGGAAATTGATATGACTGAGGAGTTAGGATTTTGCCACTGCGAATTGCCTACAAGTGAGGAACATGATAAGCCCGAGGACTTTCTTAGTTCGAAATTCTGACAGTTGCTGTGCTTAGCTCCAGCTCTCCCCAATCATTCTTATGCACATAACGGTCATATTATTGGGGGCATTTATGTTTTATCATGTCAGGTTGCACCCTGGCTATAAATAGCCACCCCCCACAACCACTAGTGGTTGGCTGCTCCGATAGAGAATTGACACTTGTCATTTGAGGGCAACCCATCCCTCGAGGACTTTGAGAGAAAATCATGAGTGAGAAAAAACCCACAACCAAACAACAAAACCCATAGTGATTGAGCATCACTGAACAAATTCCAATGTGGATCCAACGCTTGTTACCTTTGAGGACTGTGCATCCTCCAGATGGTTAGGTGTCATGGTCTAGTGCTCCTGCAGTCAATTGGGAATCACGAAGTGACCTTGGTCTAGAGCATCCAGCAGTAAATTGTGGATTGCCGGGTGACCAGTTTGTGAGGGTTTTGGAAGTCTACCCTGAAGACTTACCACGAGTGTTGGGCGAGGACTATGTGACCTTAGCTCAAGGAGAATACGGTAAGGACTGTGTGTCCTGGGACTGTGTGTCCTCTGGTTTAAATACCAGGCCACTCCAAACCAGACGTACGACTGTCACAACAGTTGGAACTGGGTCATCAACCCATTGTCTTCATCGAGCTATCTGGTTCAAATTCCTCAACCCCTCTAATTCCTCATATACCTGTTGATGAAATTGATTGTTACTGTTTGAAGAATTTGACTGAAGACTTTCACAAATTCCTCACCTCAAATTCTTGAAGTCACCTTGTTCATCACTGCTTATCCTATATCATGCTACTTACTATTTGTGCATGCTTCATTTCATCATGAAGACTATGTTGTTACTATGCTCCTCATGCACTTGAGTACTTATTCTGCTGCTAGTTATTCATCACATTTCAAATTCCTCAAAGTTGAAATTCCTCAAGTGATGACTTTGTAAAAATCACTTATTCACCCCTTATAGTCGATATAATGCACTTTTAATTGGTCTCAGAGAAGGTACTCCCTCGCTCTGTGTGATTTTGGTTTAACCACCTGGAGTTCTAGTTATGTCGACTGCAGGTATGATCAAGGTTTCCGCGGGGTGTCCTACCTTTGATGGGATGGACTACCCCTATTGGAAGAACAAGATGCGTATGCACCTTGAAGCTATTGACAACGATCTCAAGTATGTTGTGGAAAATGGTCCCACTGTTACTACTGTTGATGTGAAGAGATTCAAGCAACTCGATTCTCAAGCAAAGAATATCATCTCTGGCCATCTGATCAAAGGTTAGTATGGCAGAGTGAGTGCTTTAGAGACTGCTAAGCTTATCTGGGATAGGATGTCCAAAGTCAACAAAGGTGTATCCACTCAACGTGACTCTCGTGTTGATGTTCTTCACAATCTCTTCAACCGCTTCAAGAGACTTGACAATGAAAATGTTCAGCAAACTTTTGATCATCTCACTAATATCTCTAATGAGCTTCAAGCACTGGGTGCCACCGATATCACTGACCATGAAGTGGTGAAGAAACTGCTAAGATCTCTTGACTCCTCATTCGATACTCTGGCATTGATGATTCAAGAAAGTGGAGACTACAAGTCACTTGATCATGCTGATATTCTTGAGAGACTCAATACTCATGAATTCCAACAAGCTGAGAAGAGATACCTCTACGGGCCAAGCTATGGAAGATCTCGTGCTCTGAAGGCAAAAGCAATTTCCTCATCTGAAGAAGAAGATTCTGACAACAACTTTGGTGATACTGAAGAACTAAGTCAGGAACTAGCAATGCTTGTGAGGAAATTCCAGAAGTTCTCAAGGAGAGGTGGATTTGGAAAGTCATCAAAAAGTGGCTTGAGGAAATCAGATTCCTCAGAAGACTACAAGAAAAGAACTTGTCATCATTACAAGAAGCCTGGTCACTTTATCTCTGACTGTCCTCTCTGGGAAAAAGACAAAGAAGAAGAAGGAATACAAGGATGATAGTTCTGATGACTTGAAGAAAAAGAAGAAATCTTCAAAGTCCTCATCTGCAAAGTCCACATTTTCAAAATCCTCAAAGAACAAGAAGAATGGTTACAGAAAGGCTCGAGCATTCATCGGCAAGGAAATGGATTCCGAGGAAGAATCTGAAGAATATGAAGAAGAGAAAGAACCTGAGGAGGAATCAAAATCTAGTGTCACCAGCCTTGCTCTCGCTACTGCTTTCGTCAGCCAGTCCATCTTCAATGACGAAGAATATTACTACTCCAACGACTCTGACGTCAGCAATGATGATTATGCTCCCACATATTGCTTCATGGCAAAAGGCTCAAAGGTACACAACATTCCTCGTCTAAATCAAGTGAAGGTGAATCTGATGAATATGCGAAACCTAGCTATGCTAAACTTGTTAAAATTTCCACTAAGCAACAAAGTGCACTTGAAAAGCTTCAAAAAATGCTAGACAAAAGCGATGATCTGTTGAACTATAAAGTGGATCGGACTCAAACTCCGTCTGACGATCTCAAAAGTCTACAGACAAAGTATGATAACCTTCAGAGTCATCATAACGACCTCTTAGCCGATCATGAGAAGCTTTCTTATTAATTTCTTCAAAGAAAGCAAGATCTTGAGAAACTGAGGGTGTCACATGAGCATGTCCAAAGGGAAAACGATTCCTTAGTGTCTCAACAGATCAGTACCGCTTAGGAAGATTTTGTTCCACCTTGTTTGAAATGCATCGAACATGAAACTGCTTATTCTTCACCTGAATGTTCAAATGCTTCTATTGCTGCAAATTCTTCAACTATTCCCGTGGTCTCAAATTCCTCATCTGAGGATACCACAAGTATCACTGATGACAATGCAGGGTTGAAGGAATTGTATGTGACAGGCATGTACAAAAGTCTCAAAGGGCATCAAACCCTTTGTGATGTCCTCAAAAAGCAGATTCTGAACAGGAACCCTAGGAAAGAGGGTATTGCCTTTGTGAGGAAACTCAACGCTGATGGATCCTACTGGACACCTGAGCAATACCCCAAAACCTCATGGGTTGCTGCGAAAGGACCTCCTGTAGATCCATCCACTTTATCTTGCTTTACGTGTGAAACTTCATATTCCTCTGATGAGTCACTTGACTCCAATTACAAATTCTTCAAAAATCAAAAAGGTGAAGTACTTGCTAGATTTGTTGGAGCTAACTGCAGGAACGGTTCTCCTATGAAGAAACTCTGGGTTCCCAAGAGCTACCTACAGAATCTTCAGGTGAATGTCCTCATGACACCACTCATGAAGAACAGGAACCCCAGATCAAATTCCTCATATGAACCAAAGTCCTCACTTGGACCAAGTTCCTCAAATGGTCAAAAATATCATTCTCGTGCTAATGCCTCTGTTTTAGAGGGAAAATCTAAGAGTTATGAATATGTGCATTATTCTTCAAACCATTATGTTCATAAGTCCTCGAAGAATTTCTTTGCTTATTCATATGAGTACTCTAACCCTCGCCCTGTGAAACGAAGCACACTTGCCTCAATGCCTCCCTTCTCATATGGTGCTCGCAGAATGATGAACTCTTTACCACCCCTCCAGATGTGGGTGGTGAAGAAATTGAACTAATCTCTTATGCAGGGTCAGGTCTCCAGATGAACTTAAACATCTGATGAGTTTGCTGGAGACCAGAGGAAATGCTTGAAAGGACGCAAGCTAACCTTGAAGAAATGAATTCTTCATTTCTCATGTCCTCACACTACTTGCTTACTATCTTGTGTGATGAAATTTTGGCTGATGAAATTGATGTCATATTCTTCACTCTGAAGCATATGAGTTCGTAAGTTGTACTAATTCATCTGCAGGACGAACCTCCAAAAGCTACCTAGTGGGTCCTCGATAGTGGATGCACAAACCACATGACTGGTGACAAGAATCTACTAATAAATTTGCCACTTGCTCCATCTCATCTGAAGCATATTACCTACGGAGACAAAGGAAAAAGCAAGGTATTGGGTCTAGGTAAGGTTGCAATCTCAAAGGACCGAACCATGGATAAGGTGATGCTTGTCGAATCCCTTGGGTTCAACCTTATGTCTGTCTCAATGCTTTGTGATCTTGATATGATTGTCGTATTTGGAAAATATCATTGTGTTGTCATCATGGAATCTGACAATTCCAAATTCTTCGAAGGCTTTAGGAGAGGAGACATGTATATTGTTGATTTCTCTACAGGTCCTCAGCCTGCCAAATGCTTACTTGCAAAGTCCTCAAAAGGCTGGTTGTGGCATCGACGACTTGGACATGCTGGTATGAGGAATTTGCACATGCTCGTGAAAAAAAGCACGTCATTGGCATAGAAGGTGTCAAATTCCTCAAGGACCATCTCTATGGTGCATGTGAGTCTGGGAAGATGACGAGATCCAAGCATCCCTCAAAGACAATCATGACCACGACACGACCTTTTGAATTGCTTCACATGGATCTCTTTGGACCCACTCATTACTCCAACTAACAAATTCTTCAAGTTTGTATGTCTTTGTCATTGTTGATGATTACTCTCATTACACTTGGGTGCATACTATTCTGTACAAGACTAAAGTGCAGGATGTCTTCAGACGATTTGCTTCAAGGGTCTCCACCAACTTCGGCGTCAAGATCAAGCATATCAAGAGTGATAATGGGACTAAGTTCAAGAACAACAATCTTGATAAATATCTAGATGAACTTGGTATTACTCATGAGTTATCTTCCCCTTATACTCCTCAACAGAATGGCATCATGGAGCGCAAGAACAGGACTCTAGTTGAGATGGCTCGCACCATGCTTGATGAATACAAGACTCCTCGTCGCTTGTGGCCTGAGGCAATTGATATTGCATGCCACATCATCAACAGGGTATATATTCACAAATTCTTCAAGAAGACTTCATATGAACTTATGACTAGCAAGAAACCCAATGTAAGTTATCTCAAAGTCTTCGGTGCAAAGTGTTGGATCAGAGATCCTCACCACAGTTCTAAGTTTGCACCGAAAGCACATGAAGGTTTTATGCTTGGTTAGGGAAAGTACTCGCACACCTACAAAGTCTTCAACACCTACGATCACAAGGTTGTTGAAACTATAGATGGGCGGTTCGATGAAACTGATGGCTTGCAAAGAGAGCACCTGTCTTCTGTGTTAGATGAACAGTCTCTTGAGGAATCCATTAAGCTGAAGGCAACTGAAGATGTCATACCCACTGAGGAAGTCATTCCAACGAATGAAGACTTTCATGTTGATACACGTGAAGAAAAAGGTGCAGAAGGAAGTTCTCAGCCACGTCAACCTGCTCATCCTAGAGTTGCAAATGAAGTATAGATTGACAAAATCATCGATGACATCAATGCACCAGGTCCCCTCACTCGCTCAAAAGCTTCACATTTAACTAAATTTTGTGGGCACTTTGCCTTTGTCTCTATCATAGATCCCACCAAAGTTGATGAAGCACTCAAGGAGCCTGAGTGGATTCAGGCTATGCAAGAGCAATTGCATCACTTCAAGCTCAACAATGTGTGGGAACTTATCAAGCGGCCAGATCCTCGCAAACATAACATCATAGGTACCAAGTGGATCTACCGCAACAAGAAAGATGAAAATGGCCTTGTGGTGAGGAATAAGGCTCGTCCTGTAGCTCAAGACTACACACAGAATTGACTTTGATGAAACGTTCACACCTGTTGCTAGACTTGAAGCTATCCACATATTGCTTGCTTATGCTAACTATCATAATATTATCTTGTTAGTGCATCTAGTGCCCCTTAGTGATTTTGGTGTATTGAAGACTTATAGGTTAAGGCACTAATGAGTTTGTGAGTGTAAACATGCTCTATAAGTCGATGAGGAGTTTGATATATTCGGAGATTATCGACCCCTAAAAATGTATGTCTTCAAGTGAAGAGTTTGCTGAAGATTTTATGAAGACTTTGGTGAAGACTTTGTGAAGACTTTGAAAATGAAGAAGTTGGTGTGACCTTGAAGATATGAATGAGGAATATGAAGCATGAAGACTTTTGTTTTCGTAGTTTCATTTCCTTTATTTGAGTCATAGGAAACACTGTACTGTTAAAGGGGCCTGAGGTAATACTAAGGAAAATTTCCAACTAATGCTCAACTCCAAAATCCTCAACCCATACAATTCTTCGAGTGAAGCCTTTGGAAATCTCTTATGGTTCAGACAAGTTTTTCAGTGACAGAGATGAAGGTCTTTTGGTCTGTGAGGAAATTGATCTGACTGAGGAGTTAGGATTTCGCCAGTGCGAATTGCTTACAAGTGAGGATCATGATAAGCTGAGGACTTCCATAGTTCGAAATTCCGACCGTTGCTGTGCTTAGCGCCAGCTGTCCCCAATCGTTCTTATCCACATAATGGTCATATCATTGGGGGCATTTGTGTCTTATCATGTCAGGTTGCACCCTGGCTATAAATAGCCGACCCCCACAACCACTAGCTAGTTGGCTGCTCCGAGAGAGAACTAACACTTGTCATTTGAGAGCAACCCATCCTTTGAGGACTTTGAGAGAAAATCATGAGTGAGAAAAAACCCATAACCAAACCATAAAACCCATAGTGATTGAGCATTACTGAAGAAATTCCTGTGTGGAACTGACGCTTGTTACCTTTGAGGACCGTGTATCCTCCAAACGGCTAGGCGTCATGGTCTAGTACTCCTGCAGTCAATTGGGGAGCATGAAGTGACCTTGGTCTAGAGCGTCCAGCAGTAAATTGTGGATCGCCGGGTGACCAGTTTGGGAGGGTTTTGGAAGTCTACCCTGAAGACTTACCACGAGTGTTGGGAAAGGACTGTGTGACCTTAGCTCAAGTAGAATACGGTAAGGACTATGTGTCCTTGGACTGTGTGTCCTCTTGTTTAAATACCAGGCCGCTCCAAACCAGACGTACGACTGTCACAACAGTTGGAACTGGGTCATCAAACCATTGTCTTCATCAAGCTATCTGGTTCTATTTCCTCAACCCCTCTATTCCTCATATATCTGTTAATGAAATTGAGTGTTACAGTTTGAAGAATTTGACTGAAGACTTTCACAAATTCCTCACCTCAAATTCTTCAATTTACCTTGTTCATCACTGCCTATCCTGTATTACGCTACCTATAACTTGTGCATGTTCATTTCATCATCATCACTATGTTGTTGCCATGTTCCTCATGCATTTGGGTACTTGTTCCACTTCTAGTTATTCATCACATTTCAAATTCCTCAAAGTTGAAATTCCTCAAGTGATGAATTTGTAAATATCGCCTATTCACCCCCCTCTAGTCAATATAACACACTTTCAATTGGTATCAGAGCAGGTACTCCCTCGCTCTGTGTGATTTTGGTTTAACCACCTGGAGTTCTAGTTATGTCGACTGCAGGTATGATCAAGGTTTCCGCGGGATGTTGTACTTACGATGGGACAGACTACCCGTACTAGAAGAACAAGATGCGTATGCACCTTGAAGCTATTGGCAACGATCTCTGGTACGTTGTGGAAAATGGTGTGCCCTCTGTCGCCCCCACTGTTACAGCTGCTGATGTGAAGAGATTCAAGCAACTCGATTCTGAAGCGAAGAATATCATCTGTGGTCATCTTAGCAAAGGTCAGTATGGCAGAGTGAGTGCTTTGGAATATGCTAAGCTTATCTGGGATAGGCTGTCCAAAGTCAACAAAGGTGTTTCCACTCAACGTGACTCTCGTGTTGATGTTGTTTGCAATCTTTTCAACCGCTTCAAGAGACTTGACAATGAAAATGTTCAGCAAACATTTGATCACTTCACTGATATATCCAATGAACTTCAAGCACTCGGTGCCACTGATATCACTGACCATGAAGTGGTGAAGAAACTGCTACGATCTCTCGATTCCTCATTTGATACTCTCATTTTGATGATTCAAGAATGTGGAGATTATAAAGCTCTTGATCCTGCTGATATTCTTGAGAGACTCAATACTCATGAATTCCAACAAGCTGAAAAGAGAGACCTCTATGGGCCAAGCTATGGAAGATCTCGTGCTCTGAAGGCAAAAGCAATTTCCTCATCTGAAGAAGAAGATTCTGACAGCAGCCTTGGTGATCCTGAAGAACTAAGTCAGGAACTAGCTATGCTTGTGAGGAAACTACAGAAGTTCTGAAGAAGAGGTGGATTTGTAAAGTCATCAAAAAGTGGCTTGAGGAAATCAGATTCCTCAGAAGATTACAAAATGAGAACTTGTCATCATTGCAAGAGGCCTGGCCATTTATCTCTGATTGTCCTCTCTGGGAAAAAGACTCAAAGAAAAAGAAGAAATCTTCAAAATCTTCATCTGCAAAGTCCTCATATTCAAAGTACTCAAAGCACAAGAAGGGTTCCAGAAAGCCTTGAGCATTCATCGGCAAAGAAATGGATTCTAAGGAAGAATCTGAAGAATATGAAGAAGAGGAAGAATCTAGGGAGGAATTAGTATCTGGTGTCGCTAGCCTTGCTCTCGCTACTGCATTCGTCAGCAAGTCCATCTTCAACAATGAAGAATATGACCACTCCAACGACTCTGACGTCACCAATGATGATTATGCACCCACTTAATGCTTTATGGCAAAAGGCTCAAAGGTACACAAACATGATTCCTCATCTGAATCAAGTGAAGGTGAATCTGATGAATATGTGAAACCTAGCTATGCTAAAATTGTTAAAATTGCAACTAAGCAACAAAGTGCACTTGAAAAGCTTTAGAAAATGCTAGACAAAAGCGATGATCTGTTAAACCGAGAAGTGGATCAGACTCAAACTCTGTCTGTTGATCTTAAAAGTCTTCAGACAAAGTATGATAACCTTCAGAGTCATCATAACGACCTCTTAGCCAATCATGAGAAGCTTTCATATGAATTTCTTCAAAGAAAGCAAGATCTTGAAAAGCTGAGGGTGTCAAATGAGGATCTCCAAAGGGAAAACGATTCCTTACTGGTTCAACAGATCAGTACCGCTCAGGAAGAATTTGTTCCACCTTGTTTGAAATGCATCGAACGTGAAACTGCTAATTCTTCACCTGAATGTTCAAATGCTTCTATTGCTGCAATTTCTTCAACTATTCCCGTGGTCTTAAATTCCTCATCTGAGGATACCACTAGTATCACTGATGACAATGCAGGGTTGAAGGAATTGTATGTGACAGACATATACAAAAGTCTCAAAGGGCATCAAACCCTTTGT
The DNA here is from genome assembly GCA_022496015.1 of Hordeum marinum. NCBI lineage: Eukaryota > Viridiplantae > Streptophyta > Magnoliopsida > Poales > Poaceae > Hordeum > Hordeum marinum. The sequence goes on along the minus strand of CM039672.1, from coordinate 263,589,139 downwards.
GATGTCCTCAAGAAGCAGATTCTGAACAGGAACCCTAGGAAAGAGGGTATTGCCTTTGTGAGCAAACTCAACGCTGATGGATCCTACTAGACACCTGAGCAGTACCCCAAAACCTCATGGGTTGCTGCAAAAGGATCTCTTGTGGATCCATCCACTTTATCTGGCTTTACTTGTGAACCTTCATATTTCTCTGTTCAGTCACTTGACTCCAATTACAGATTCTTCAAAAATTAGTCAAATGAAGTATTTGCTAGATATGTTGGAACTAACTGCAGGAACGGTTCTCCTATGAAGAAAATCTGGTTCCCAAGAGCTACCTACAAAATCTTCAAGTGAATGTCCTCATGACACCACTCATGAAGAATCAGAACCCCAGATCAAATTCTTCATATGGACCAAAGTCCTCACTTGGACCAAATTCCTCAAACGGTCAAAATCATCATTCTCGTGCTAATGCCTCTGTTTCGCAGGGAAAACCTAAGAGTTATGAATATGTGCATTATTCTTCAAACCATTATGTTCATAAGTCCTTGAAGAATTTCTCTACTTATTCATTTGAATACTCTAACCCTCGCCCTGTGAAACGAAGCGCACTTGCTTCAATGCCTCCCTCCTCACATGGTGCTCATAGAATGATGAATTCTTTGCCACCCCTCCAGATGTGGGTGGTGAAGAAAACAAACTAACATCTTATGGAGGGTCAGGTGTCCAGATGAACTTGAACATCTGATGAATTTGCCGGAGACCCGAGGAAATGCTTGAAAGGACGCAAGTTAACCATGATGAAATGAATTCTTCATTTCTCACGTCCTTACTCTACTTGCTTACTATCTTGTGTGATGAAATTCTATCTGATGAAATTGATATCATATTCTTCACTCCGAAGCATATGAGTTCGTAAGTTGTACTAATTCATCTGCAGGATGATACTCTAAAAGCGATTGAGTGGGTTCTCGATAGTGGATGCACAAACCACATGACGGGTGACAAGAATCTACTGATGAATTTGCCACTCACTCCATCTCCTCTGAAGCATATCACCTACGCAGACAAAGGAAAAAACAAGGTATTGGGACTTGGTAAGGTTGCAATCTCAAAGGACCGAACCATGGACAAGGTGATGCTTGTCGAATCCCTTGGGTTCAACCTTATGTCTGTCTCAATGCTTTTTGATCTCGATATGGTTGTCGTATTTGGAAAATATCGTTGTGTTTTCATCATGGAATCTGACAATTCCAAAGTCTTCGAAGGCTTTAGGACAGGAGACTTGTATATTGTTGATATCTCTACAGGTCCTCAACCTGCTACTTGCTTACTTGCAAAAGCTTCAGAAGGCTGGCTGTTGCATCGACGACTTGGACATGCTGGTATGAGGAATCTACACACACTCATGAAGAAAAAGCACGTCATTGGCATCGAGGGTGTCAAATTCCTCAAGGACCACCTTTGTGGTGCATGTGAATCTAGGAAGATGACCAGATCCAAGCATCCCTCGAAGACAATCATGACCACTACGCGACCTTTTGAATTGCTTCATATGGATCTCTTTGGTCCCACTCACTACTCTGTACTAACAAATTCTTCAAGTTTGTATGGATTTGTCATTGTTGATGATTACTCTTGTTACACATGGGTGCATATCATTCTGTACAAAAATGAAGTATAGGATGTCTTCAGACGATTTGCTTCAAGGGCCTACACCAACTTTGGCGTCAAGATCAAGCATATCAGGAGTGATAATGGGACTGAATTCAAGAACACTAACCTTGATGAATATCTTGATGAACTTGGTATTACTCATGAGTTATCTGCTCCTTACACTCCTCAACAGAATGGCATCATGGAGCGCAAGAACATGACTGTTGTTGAGATGGCTCGAACCATGCTTGACGAATACAAAACCCCTCGTCGCTTCTGGCCTGAAGCAATTGATACTGCATGCCACATCACCAACAGGGTATATCTTCAGAAATTCCTCAAGAAGACTTCATATGAGCTCATGACAGGCAAGAAACCCAATGTAAGTTATCTCAAAGTCTTCGGTGCAAAATGCTGGATCAGAGATCCTCACCATAGTTCTAAGATTGCACCGAAAGCACATGAAGGTTTGATGCTTGGTTATGGAAAGGACTCGCACATCTACAAAGTCTTCAACACCTACCATCACAAGGTGGTTGAAACTTTACATGTGCGGTTCGATGAAACTAATGGCTCGCAAAGAGAGCACATGCCTTCTGTGTTAGTTGAACAATCTCCTGAGGAATCCATCAAGCTGAAGGCAACTGAAGATGTCATACCCACTAAGGAAATCATTCCAACAAATGAAGACTCTCATGTTGATATACCTGAAGAAAATGGTGCTGCTGAAACGTCTCAGCCTCGTCAACCTGCTCCTCCAAGAGTAGCAAATGAAGTGCAGATTCACAAAATCATCGATGACATCAATGCACCAGGTCCTCTCACACTCTCAAAAGCTTCACATCTAACTAACTTTTGTTTGCACTTTGCCTTTGTCTCTATCTTAGAGCCCACCAAAGTTGATGAAGCATTCAAGGAGACCGAGTGGATTGAAGCTATGCAAGAGGAATTGCATCAGTCCAAGCTCAACAATGTGTGGGACCTTGTCAAGCAGCCAGATCCTCGCAAGTATAACATCATAGGTACCAAGTGGATCTACCACAACAAGCAAGATGAAAATGGTCTTGTGGTGAGGAATAAGGCTCGACTTGTAGCTCAAGGCTATACACAGGTTGAGGGAATTAACTTTGATGAAACTTTTGCACCTGTTGCTAGACTTGAATCTATTCGCATATTACTGGCTTACGCTAACCATCATAATATCATCTTATATCAAATGGATGTGAAAAGTGCATTCCTCAATGGTAAGCTTGAGGAAGAAGTATATGTTGCTCAACCCCCAGGTTTTGAAGATCCTAAGCATCCTGACAAAGTCTTCAGACTAAACAAGGCCCTCTATGGCCTCAAGTAGGCCCCTCGGGCGTGGTACGACACTCTGAAGGAATTCCTCATGAAGAAAGGCTTCAAACCCGGTTCACTCGACCCTACTCTTTTCACGAAATCCTATGACAATGAACTGTTCATATGCCAAATATATGTTGATTATATTATCTTTGGATGTACTGACAAACGTTACAGTGATGAATTTGCCTATATGATGAGTGAAGAATATCAAATGTCTATGATGGGATAGTTGAAATTCTTCTTAGGTCTTCAAATTCGTCAGCAAGACAATGGCATCTTCATCTCACAAGAGAAATACCTCAAAGATGTTTTGAGGAAATTCGACATGCAAGATTGCAAAGGTGTCAAAACTCCAATGCCTTCAAAAGGCCATCTCTGCACTGATGAAAATGGTAAAGATTTCGATCAGAAGGTATACCGCTCCATGATTGGCTCCTTATTGTACCTATGTGCATCTAGGCCTGATATAATGCTAAGTTTCTGCATGTGTGCTCGATTCCAAGCAACATCGAAGGAATCACACCATAAGGCTGTGAAACATATTCTTCGATACTTAGCTCACACAACAACACTTGGATTGTGGTATCCCAAGGGCTCAAATCTTCACCTCATCGGATACTCTGATGCTGATTATGCTGGAGATCGTGTGGATCGCAAGTCAACCTTAGGCACATGTCATTTCCTCAGACGATCCTTAGTCTGTTGGTCCTCGAAGAAGCAGAACTACGTTTCACTCTCTACTGCAGAAGCAGAGTACATTGGTGCTCGCTCGTGTTGTGCTCAGTTACTATGGATGAAGCAAACCCTCAAGGACTACGGCATCAAGCTGAAGAATGTGCCTCTTTCTACGACAACGAGAGTGCCATCAAGATTGCGTACAACCCTGTTCAGCACTCCAAGACCAAGCACATCCAGATTCGTCATCACTTTCTTCGAGATCATGTACTCAAGGGAGACATCTCCATCAATCACATTCCTACTGAAGAACAACTGGCCGATATCTTCACAAAGCCCTTGGATGAAAAGAGGTTTTGCATGTTTCGGTGTGAGCTAAATATCTTAGAATCTTCGAATGTTCTTTGATGAAGAACACACATCCTAACACGTATGCAAAATTGATGACTTAGATGTGCAACACACGAAGTAATGTTTTTCTTCAATCAATGAAGAATAAATCTCTAAGTGTGAAGAAATTAACGAAGAATTTGATTCTCAGAACTCTACGACAATTGTAAGCGGTGTCTGAAATCATCATTCTTATACGGTGGGTTACGCCACCAACCAAAAGTTGAAGTTCTTCAAAATTGAGCACTGTTGCAAATTCTTCAAATTATCAAATTCCTCAAGTTTTCAAATTCATCAACTTTTCAAATTCTTCAAAACTTTTGAGACTCATATTCTTCATTGACTATATATATATATATATATATATATATGAGTTTTTCAATGTCCTCAACAGCATTCACTTATTGCTAATTCTTCAAGTTGATTTTCATCAAAGTGAATGTGATCGGACCCGTTCCCCATCTATGCTAAACTCAACCCAGTCTGTTCACAAATTCCTCATATGCGTTCTACTTTGAAACCTGTTCAAAGTCTTCACTGTGTCCTTGACAGCTGAAGAATTTGCGAACGAAAACTTTGAAATCTTCTCTACCAAAATTTTCGGCGGTTCTCGCTCAAACTGTTTCGATTCCCGTGCCTGGATAACCCACGATCCTCCACAATCTTCACTACCCAGATCATGGGTGACACCTGTCGCGTGGAGAGCAAGGGTTCGGGGCAGTCCTGTCCAAAATCTTTGGGAGGATCAGTTTTTCACTTCCTCTATAAATTCCCCCTTCCCATCAACTGTGCTCGGTTACTCCGCATCTCATCTCTCTCCCGAGCTCCAACCTAGTGCCGCCGCTAAAGTCATTTTCGCCGGTGAGGAAGAGCTTCGTTGCCACAACCTCGTCGTGGTTGTACTCACATCGGCCGTGGAAATCTTCATCATGCCGCCGTTGTAGCTTTCTCCTTCTGCCAAGCTAGGGCATGGGAGATCTGAATGGATGAACTCCCTCATTTCATCTCTGTGTTCGTCGTGTTCTTCACCAGGGTAATTAAAATTTATTTTTACTGCCCCTGTTTGATCCTCAACTACAACTACTATTCCTCAATAGGTGTTTATACATTATAACTTGTCGGGACCCCGATCCTAAGTCATATGATTCCATACTCTAACAAGTCACATTACTTTGCGGCCTCACGCACGGTAACCCCATGGCTGTAGCCTTACCTTTGCCGGGACCATTTGCGTCTTTTGGGTCACGTATGTGAACATGTCGCTGGTAATCACACAACGAAGAACCCGGGACGACATGACTAGTCATAGAACCCAAGTAGCACATCCGTACGGAAACAGGCATACATAACCCAACAATGCAGGTGTCGGCCTCAAGCGTGTGTAGACGAGTCATAGCAAGCTACAAGGACTCCATTACGTCGTGGGGCATAAATGCCATCACTGCACGTAGACGAGTCGTAGCAGGCTATAGGGACTCCATTACACTGCGAGACATTTCCCCGAAGGAATAGACACATCAGCAAAGAAGGATACATGCCGTTCAATCAATGTGTCCGGAGCAGTAGCAAGCTACCATGGCTCGGTGGAAGCACAAAGAGACAATTTCCCGTAAAGAGTACTACGAAAGGCACACGACTAGGTGTCGGATCCCATACATACCTTTGCACGTCACACGTATGCACGACATGCCCGATATGCATAGATACAACTATGGCATCACAACATAACCATACAACAACATGACTTTTATTTAAGAGGCTCAGACGAGCCTTGCATAATATGTTCTTACAGATAGGGGTCACATGACCCGACACTCAAGTCATACAAACAAATTCATACAAGCCAGCGGAAACTTAAGCTGTCTGAGTACAGACGGCAAAATATAAAAGAGGCACACGGCCTGACTATCTATAGCCCACCACACGGGCAAGATCGTAGCTGGGACACCAGCTATTCGGCATCGTCAACGTCTAGATAGAACCCACCTGATGGGTCCTGATTCTCTTCTGCAACATTTATTAAGCAAGGATGAGTACAATCATACTCAGCAAGTCTTTAAAACAGACCTAGTCTATTTATGCTCATGTATCAAGAAAGGGGGTGGTGGAGTTCATGCAGAATGCCAGCTTTGACTCATGGCTAACCTACACTACTCAGTTTTAAACTCTTTATTACAATTTTAGTTATCGCACACGAGTCCACTATCTCCATCACAATACACCACCATGGATTCACCTTCCCCTTCCGAAAAAGTGCCATCCACGATACTCACACCTGTCTTGATATTTTTAGGAGTATCCATTTGAGTATCTATGAATAACATAAGTTCTCCAAGTAGTCCATATCTGAGGACGCGGCTATTCGAATAGCTTCATACCCTACAGGGGTGTACTTCTTCACACACGCTCTCGCCACTTATCGTTGTGTGCCATAAACCATGCACCTCGGCAACCTTCAAGCAGATGCCCAGCGAGGGAGTCATCCACGACCGTCAATCACATAAGACCTCTAGTCCAGGCTATCGCCTATTTGAGACTAAACCCGCACGGAAGTCTGGCCGAAGTTCCCAAGCCCACCACTTGGGTGACCCTTGGTACACCGTGCCACTGCCTACCGCGTCGTAACCCACCCCGAGGGTCAGCGCTACGCACGGACTCCAGCATGCTATAAATACCATAAACTACTTGCAACTCCTGGACTAAGGACCAAGCGCCTGAAAAGTCGAGAGGGTCAGTTAAGTATCCCAACGTGTGGTAGTATCTAGTCTTGGATCACAAACACGAAACCCAGTTCCTAAGAACGGTCCCAATGAGACAACCCACTATGTACTCCTACATAGCCTCTCATCGCTACCTTTACCAAATCGTATTCATTATGAGCTCACACATCAGACAACATTGTTTCACTCCGGTTCATCACCCAGATGAATCAGACCTGACATACTCTAAGCATAGCAAGCATAGCAGGCAAAGTAAGCTAAGCACATCATGGCACAAGCATCTACCAGGTATGCTAGGTTGCAAGGTTTAGCTATTTACTGTGACAAGATTAGGTCATGCATAAGAATAGGATCATCTATTGTGTATGACTGACATGTGATCGTTTGTCCTAATGCAATAAACGAGAGCTGGAGCGAGAGAGTGGGATGTTATCGGAATGATCAATGGGGTTGCTTGCCTTGCTGAGTTGCGGAGGAGTTCTCTCCTTTGTCGGGATACGGGGTAGTATCTTCCGGATTAGGACCTACCGCAACGCAGATAAAAGCACTCAATACAAGCAAATGCAACAATATGATGCATGATCATGGCATAGTAATATGCATGGGTTAGCTAATGTAGCTAGTGATCATGTCAATTTGAAACAGATTTGAATATAGATTCAAAGTTGTTCTCCTTTCAAATTCCATATATTAACCTAATGACAAATGTCCATGTTCACCTATTTAGGTTGCTCTAGCATGCATGAGAATAGCACCATTGGATTCATTGGATTTTTCTGATAAATTTTCATATATAAATTATTTTTATCTGACTTACAGATTAATTTATATGATTTTTCAAAGTTTTAAACAATTTCTGGAATTATTTATAATAAGAAAATGGAATTATGACATCAGCCTGACGTCATCCTGACGTCAGCTGGTCGGCTGACCTACCAGGTCAAACCTGACATCGCGGGACCCTCGTGTCAGCGTCAGGGGGCAAATCCCCGCGCTGACTGAGGTTTGACCCACCGATGGGGCCCATTATCAGTGGCTAGGTTAAGCTAATTGGGGTAATTAGCGGCTAATTGACCGGCCACGTCGGCACTGGCCGGAGGGTGGTCGCCGGCGACCGTCCGACGTGGCGGAGGCTCGCCGGAAGCCGCTAGAGGGCTGAGATCGGCACGGGGAGAGCACTGGGACGGAGCCCGTGCTCGACCGCGTCGAGTGGGCTGGTCAGGGAGGACCTGCGGTCACCGGAGGCTCGCCGGGGAGCACTTCCGCGGCGGCGCCCGATCGGCCACAATGGCGAGGAGTGCCAGGGAGCACAAGGAGACCAGGGAAGAGAGGGAGGAGGACGGGGTGCTCACTGGGAGGCTGCAGGGGGGGCTTAGAGGGCTCGGAGACAACCGGCGACGGCAGGAACGGCGACGAGCTCCGGCGGGTCCCGAGGTTGAAGATGGACGCGGCGGCGGCCTCGAGGGGCTCTCGGGTCCTTCTGGCGCCACGGGGAGGACGAGAACATCGCGGCGAGTCTACTGATGGGCTCGGAGGGGAGCGAGGGTGGCCAGAACAGCGGCAACGGCGAGTGGCGACTACAGCGACGCTCGGCAAGGGGGGAGAGAAGGGAAAGGAGAGGGGAGAACGGAGAGGCGAGGGAGCCAGCTTGTCCCTGGTGAGCCTTCTCGCTCGCCAGCGCGGCGAGGGGGCGGCCAGGCAGGCAGGTGGCGTGGCGCCACTGCCGTGGGTGCCGTCCCCTGCTTCTCCTCTGCCTTCTGGCAAGAGGTAGAAGACGGGGCTGCCCCTGGTGGGTTGGGCCACCTAGTGGGCCATGGCCAGGTAAGCCCTGCTTCTTTTCCCTTTTTCTTTTATTCTGTTTTCTGATTTCTTTTCTAATATTTGTTTAATTATTTCAGGTATAAAAGTCTAGTTGAAAAATACCCCAATATTTTATAGACTATAGTTTGATTATCTCAAACTTTTCTGAAAATGTTCCAAAATGATTTTGAAAACATAGTTAATGATATTTGCTTTATTTATCATTTTCAGAGGCTTAAAGCATTAATTTGAATTGTTTCTGATGTTCAAGTATTATAAATGACCCCATATATAACTTTGTCCAAATTTATCAGACATAGGGAACATTTTTTATGGGCATTTTGGATTTGTTGAAATTTCATTTATCTTGAATTTCTTTAATTCATTAAGTGCTTGGGGTTTCTTTTCTTTCTCCCCATTTCACATTGATGCAATGATGATGATGATGATGCAATCACAATGCTAACCTACGACACTTGCTAGGGTCGTGACAACTCACCCCCACTCAAAAGAATCTCGTCCCGAGATTTGGAGTCGTCGGGAAGAGCGCGGGGTACTCTAGTCGAAGACGATCTTCTCTTTCCCATGTTGCCTCCTTTTCAGAATGATGTGACCATTGAACCTTAAGAAACTTGATGTTCCGACGTCGAGTGGTACGCTCAGCTTGGTCAAGAATACGAATAGGGTATTCTCTATAGGTAAGGTTATCTTGGAGATCAAGCGCTTCGTGGTCTACTTCGCGGATAGGGTCCGAAAAGCAACGCCTGAGTTGCGAGACGTGGAAGACGTCATGAACCTTGGGAATATGCGGCGGAAGTTCCAATTGGTAGGCAACCTGTCCTCGTTTAGCAAGAATGCGAAAAGGTCCAATGTAACAAGGAGCCAACTTGCCTTTGATACCAAATCGATGGTTACCCTTCAAAGGTGTAACCCGAAGGTAAGCCTTCTCGTCGACCTCATAGGTCACAAACTTATGATGATGGTCATATTGACTCTTTTGACGAGATTGGGCTGTTTTCAACTTTTCACGAGTAACGCGAACTTGCTCCTCTGCATCCTGAATCATGTCCGGACCAAAGAGTTGCCTCTCTCCGGTTTCTGACCAGTTAAGAGGTTTTCGACATTTTTGTCCATAGAGAACTTCGAAAGGGGCTTTGCCCAAGCTTGATTGATAATTTTTGTTATATGCGAATTCAGCAAATGGCAGGCAGTTCTCCCAATTCATACCGAAGGATATAACACAAGCTCGGAGCATGTCTTCGAGAATTTGATTGACTCGCTCAACTTGACCACTTGATTGAGGTGGAAAGCAGTGCTAAAGGATAGATGAGTCCCCATAGCGGTTTGAAAACTTTCCCAAAATTGAGAAGTAAAGATACTTCCGCGGTCTGAGTTAATCTCCAAAGGAACACCATGAAGAGAAACTATTCGAGAAACATATAACTCCGCTAGCTGACTAGCAGTAATGCTTTCATGAACAGGAAGAAAATGAGCCACTTTGGAGAGGCGATCAATGACTACAAATATAGCATTGTTCCCTCTCTTGGTCCTGGGAAAACCGGTGATGAAATCCATACCGACCTTATCCCATTTCCACTCGGGAATAGCTAAAGGTTGAAGGGTGCCAGCAGGCCTTTGATGTTCTGCTTTCACACGACGACAAACATCGCAGTTAGCAACATACTGAGCAATTTCTCTCTTCATCCTAGTCCACCAGAACTTCTGGCATAGGTCTTGATACATTTTGGTACTACCCGGATGAATTGTGAGAGGAGAATCATGAGCCTCCTTAAGAATCAGCTGTCGCAAACGTGTGCTCTTAGGAACCACCAAACGGCCCTGGAAGAACACAACATCTTCTTCATCCTTCGAGAAATCCTTAGCGTTTCCGCTAACGATATTCTCCTTAATCCGAGATATCCCTTTGTCATATCTCTGGACAGCTACTATTTGATCCTTAAGAGTAGGTTTCGCCACCAAGTTGGATAGGAATCCTTGAGGAACAATGTGAAGGTTTAACTTCCGGAATTCCTCATAGAGAAGCGGTTGACCTTGTTGCAACATCAGATTGTTACAATATGACTTACGACTTAGTGCATCATCCATGACATTGGCTTTCCCCAGGGTGTAGGTTATCCCTAAGTCGTAATCTGTAGTCAACTCTACCCACCGTCTTTGCCTGAGATTCAAATCCGTCTGGGTGAAGATATATTTCAGACTTTGGTGATCAGTGTATATCTCGCAACGATTACCCAGAAGGTAATGTCGCCATGTCTTCAGTGCATGGACTACAGCTGCAAGCTCAAGATCATGTGTTGGATAATTATCCTCATGTGGACGCAACTGTCGAGATGTGTATGCAATCACATGACGATCTTGCATGAGGATGCAACCTAATCCTTATCGCGAGGCGTCGCAGCAGATAATAAAGTCCTTAGAAAAATCTGGTGGCACCAGAATGGGAGCAGAGGTCAGTCGTCTTTTCAACTCCTAAAAACTATGCTCGCATTGTGGGGTCTAATCGAACCTTTTATCTTTCTTGAAGAGTTCAGACAGAGGTTTCGCAACCTTGGAGAAGTTCTCAACAAAGCGGCGACAATAGCTCGCTAAGCCAAGGAAACTCCGAACTTGCTTAACCGATTCAGGTTGAGTCCAATCAAGGACAGCCTGAACTCTCTCGCAATTGACAGCAATACCTTTACCAGAGATCACGTGGCCTAGATAGGTCACTTCCGGCAACCAGAATTCACACTTGGAGAATTTGACATACAAGCGGTGCTCTCGAAGTTTCATCAATACCAGCCTTAGATGCTCGGCATGTTCTTGTTCGTTCTTCGAGTAGATGAGTATATCATCGAGGTAAACCATGAAAAATTTATCCAAATACTCCATGAAGATTGAATTCATCAGACGAGAGAAGGTGGCTGGGGCATTGGTTAAACCGAAGGGCATGACGGTGTACTCGTATTGGCCATAACGAGTGACAAAAGCCGTTTTTGGAATGCCCCCGTTTCTAATTCTGATTTGATGGTATCCCAACCTCAAATCCATTTTGGAAAAGACAGAGGATCCAGCGAGTTGATTCATACAAATTGTTGATCCTGGGGAGTGGATACTTGTTCTTGATAGTGACCAAATTCACTGGTCGGTAATCCACAACCATCCGATCCGATCCATCCTTCTTCTTAACAAAGAGGATGGGGCAAGCCCAAGGAGAAGAGCTAGGACGAATGAAACCTTTCTTCAAAACTTCATCAAGTTGGGTTTTTAGATCGGCTAGTTCTAAGGGTGCCATCTTATAGGGTCTTCTGGCTATTGGGACTGTCCCTGGAATAAGTTCTATCACGAACTCAACATCTCTGACAGGTGGAATACCTGGCAGTTCTTCTGGAAAGACATCCGGAAAATCACGGACTACCGGAATATCTTCTAACTCTGGAAGAGGGCTAGCATTTAGGGAATAGAGTTGGCGTTTGGTTGTTCGAGTAGTGACATTAACTATCTCACCCGAAGGATGTGTAAGTTGAACATTCCTAGAATGAGTATCAATCTTGGCATAGTGAGCTTTCATCCAATCCATACCTAGAATGATATTGATGTCCGAAGACTTAAGAGCTATCAAGGATGTTGAATACTAGTCTATCCACTAGAATTTCATTGTCATGACTCACTCTAGAAGTTTGCCATTTTGAACCAGGAGTCTGAACTACTAAGGGAGTGGGCATGTCACAGAAGGACATGTTATGCAACTGTGCATAACTTTCTGAGATGAATGAATGAGATGCCCCAGTATCAAATAGAACAGATGCTGGATGGCTATTAACAAGAAGCATACCTAGAATGACATCAGGATCTTCAAGGGCTTCTTCAGCAGACACATAATTCACTCGCCCACGGGCAGGAGTTGGCTTCACATAGTAAGCTTTTCTTGGTTTCCCACGTCCAGCGGGCTTAGCATTGTTCTGGGGACACTCACGAGAATAGTGTCCCGGTTCTCCACATTTGTAGCATACCACTGTAGCACGAGGTGCAACATTTGTAGGCGGTCCTCCAAATGGTCTAGGTGGAGGGTTGGACTGAACTGGACGAGGTGCTTGGAAGGATGGCCTCGCGGTGTATCTTGGCGGCAAAGCTGCATTGGGCACCCACACTCGGCGTTTGTTAGGGCCTGAACCTGATGCAGGATTGAAGTCACGGTTATGCTTCCTCGTAGCCTCATAGTCAGCTTGTCCTGACTCGGCATTGATGGCCTTATTGACGAGAGCCTGGAAGGTGGAGCACTCATGTAAGCGTAGATCTTGACGAAGCTCAGCATTAAGTCCCTTGCGGAACCTAGCCTGCTTTTTAGCATCAGTTGAGACTTCCTCTGGAGCATAGCGAGGAAGATTACCAAACTCGCAACTGTATGCATCCACTGACAATCTGCCCTGGGTGAAGGCACATAATTCCTCTCTTTTGCGATCCATCAGCCCTTCCGGGATGTGATGGAGACGGAATGCGGCGCTGCACTCTGCCCAGGTTGGTGCAGGTCCCTGGGGACGCATAGCCTCATAGCTTTCCCACCACAGGTTGGCAGGTCCCTCCAGAAAGTAGGTGGCAAAAGACACCCTGTTAGCCTCGGGCACATTAGCAGCCCGTATCTTGCAGAACATACTCGTCAGCCAATCATCCGCATCGAGGGGGTCGATCGAATGATGGTACTTGGGCGGACACAACTTGATAAAGTCACCAAGTGATACTCCATCGTGGTGATCATTGCGGGGAGCACGAGCTGTGTTTTGCTCAATTCTTTCCAACAGCCTATTGGTCTCCCTCTTATTTCTTTCAGCCTCTAGCATTACCTCTGCTAGGGATGGTGCATGTGGCAGCTCCTCTTGCCTTGGCTGGCTTCCCTTGCCCTACTCAGGAGCAGGCACGGGATCCTAGTTTCCACCATCCTGGGGAAAACAATCCACAGCTTAGACATAGAGAACATCAACTCTATGACATGAATTAAGGAATGTACTTGTCAACATGGCATGTAGGATAACACCAATCAACATGGTAAAGCAACTACCATATGAACAATAGGTTTCATACACACCATGACTTAGTTCAGTACAAACCCAAGCTAAAAACAACTATGGAGAGATGACACAACTCATCGGAGGCATTACCAGCTTCCTATACATTATCTATCTACACCTCCAGAACTCAACTCTCGACCTTGGTCATATCCCACAAGACACGCAGGACTGTGGCGATACGACTACTACCATACTAGGACTAACATCCACGCACTCAAACATCATCGTAAAATGCCTCGTACAGGTTACCCCCGTGACCCGGGAGCTGAACCTGAGGATCTGGAAACACTCTAGCCTGGGATCCCTGGAAACCATAAGGACACGGATGTGGCCTTAGTCCCCTTGTCGGCGACAACAGCGGTCCTCGAAGAGGGGTGATGCCTCCAACATGAGGCCAGTCTACGTGTGCTGGCAAATGAGTCCGCGATGGGGTCAGCATCTCCAAATCTCCATAGCCTGTCTGCAGGACAGGTGCCAATTGCGTCAAGGCTGTCCAAAGACGGGCACGGGTAGCATAGAGCTCCATGCGAAGGGCACGTGCATCACGATCCTTGTTCTCCAACATCTGAGCGGTCACCGATAGCCTAGGGTCCTCATGAGAATGATCAAAGTAGGCTGCACTAAGATATCCATCCTCTCCTCCCATGGAAGCAGGAACATAGCAGAATTCCGTGTTCTGTAGCAGACCATGGTGAAACCTCATGATAGTCTGCATAGTGTAGGCGGCTCCTGAACTGCCATATCTATGGTAACTCCCAATCCATGAGTTAAGTGAAGCGGCTCTGCAGCTCCAGGATATGAAGGATATATCCTAACGGTACACAAATATTGACTCTGGTTGAAATCTCGATACTGCTCCCCCACTGTGTACTCTGGGTACCAGCGATATCCAGCCTCCATCATAACTCTAACCAACATGGCCGTGTGACCCGGCACATCGATGCACCTAGTCAGACGAACCACCTGACGGAGAGAACGAGAGGGCATCTGAAACAGAGAATGATGCAAAGACATTAGAGATGCTAGCAGAAATGGGACAGCATAACGGCTGTAATTGCTCAAGAAATTTTTTGAGACAATTGAAAAAGATTGGAAAGGCATAACCACTCGACTATCTAGACTCAAATCTCTTCTCCATCTGTTTGTCACACCAACAATACTTGAATAACTGCATTCACTTACAACGAAGCTAGCTATTGGTCCATGGCTAGTAACTCGTCATCCTAAGCAATAGATGAGAATCCTAGTTCCTATCCCCGTAGAAGAGATGAGAATGACCCAGCATAGAATAACTTGGGAAGAGGAGTAAAAAGAGACTTACGTTCCCTTCCACAATCAATTCCCCTACTTATATATAGTGTTTCTAGAGTCAACTTCGACCGGTGTGTCTTGGTAGTCCTACAGTCAGTCAGGCTCTGATACCAACGCTGTCGGGACCCCAATCCTAAGTCATATGATTCCATACTGTAAGAAGTCACATCACTTTGCGGCCTCACGCATGGTAACCCCACGGCTGCAGCCTTACCTTGGCTGGGACCGTTTGCATCTTTTGGCTCACGTATGTGAACATGTCGCTGGTAATCACACAACGAAGAACCCGGGCCGACATGACTAGTCATAGAACCCAAGTAGCACATCTGTACGGAAACTGCCTACCGCGTCGTAACCCACCCCGAGGGTCAGCGCTACGCACGGACTCCAGCATGCTATAAATACAAAAATCTACTTGCAACTCCTGGACTAAGGACCAAGCGACTGAAAAGTCGAGAGGGACAGTTAAGTATCCCAACATGTGGTAGTATCTAGTCTTGGATCACAAACACGGAACCCAGTTCCTAAGAACGGTCCCAATGAGACAACCCACTATGTACTCCTACATAGCCTCTCATCGCTACCTTTACCAGATCGTATTCATTATGAGCTCACACATCGGACAACACTGTTTCAGTCCGGTTCATCACCGAGAGGAATCAGACCTGACATACTCTAAGCGTAACAAGCATAGTAGGCAAAGTAAGCTAAGCACATCATGGCACAAGCATCTACCAGGTATGCTAGGTTGCAAGGTTTAGTTATTTACTGTGACAAGATCAGGTCATGCATAAGAATAGGATCATCTATCATGTATGAATCACATGTGATCGTTTGTCCTAATGCAATAAACGAGAGCAGGAGCGAGAGAGTGGGATGTTATCGGAATGATCAATGGGGTTGCTTGCCTTGCTGAGTTGCGGAGGAGTTCTCTCCTTCGTCGGGATACGGGGTAGTATCTTCCGGATTAGGACCTACCGCAACGCAGATAAAAGCACTCAATACAAGCAAATGCAACAATATGATGCATGATCGTGGCATAGTAATATGCATGGGTGAGCTAATGTAGCTAGTGATCATGTCAATTTAAAACAGATTTGAATATAGATTCAAAGTTGTTCTCCTTTCAAATTCCATATATTAACATAATGACAAATGTCCATGTTCACCTATTTAGGTTGCTCTAGCATGCATGAGAATAGCATCATTGGATTCATTGGATTTTTCTGATAAATTTTCATATATAAATTATTTTCATCTGACTTACACATTAATTTATATGATTTTTCAAAGTTTTAAACAATTTCTGGAATTATTTTTCATAAGAAAATGGAATTATGACATCAGCCTGACGTCATCCTGACGTCAGCTGGTCGGCTGACCTGCCAGGTCAAACCTGACAGCGTGGGACCCTCGTGTCAGCGTCAGGGGGCTAATCCCCACGCTGACTCAGGTTTGACCCACCGATGGGGCCCATTATCAGTGGCTGGGTTAAGCTAATTGGGGTAATTAGCGGCTAACTGACCGGCCACGTTGGCACTGGCCGGAGGGTGGTCGCCGGCGACCATCCGACGCGGCGGAGGCTCAGATCGGCGCGGGGAGAGCACTGGGACGGAGCCCGTGCTCGACCGCGTCGAGTGGGCTGGTCAGGGAGGACCTGCGGTCACCGGAGGCTCGCCGGGGAGCACTTCCGCGGCGGCGCCCGATCGGCCACAACGGCGAGGAGTGCCAGGGAGCACAGGGAGACCAGGGGAGAGAGGGAGGAGGACGGGGTGCTCACTGGGAGGCTGCAGGGGGGGGGCTTAGAGGGTTCGGAAACGGCCGGCGACGGCAGGAACGGCGACGAGCTCCGGCGAGTCCCGAGGTTGAAGATGGATGCGACGGCGGCCTCGAGGGGCTCTCGGGTCCTTCTGGCGCCACGGGGAGGACGAGAACGTCGCGGCGAGTCTACTGATGGGCTCGGAGGGGAGCGGGGGTGGCCAGAACGGCGGCAACGGCGAGCGGCGACTACGGCGGCGCTCGGCAAGGGGGAGAGAAGGGAAAGGAGAGGGGAGAATGGAGAGGGGAGGGAGCCAGTTCGTCCCTGGCGAGCCTTCTCGCACGCCAGCGCGGCGAGGGGGCGGCCAGGCAGGCAGGTGGCGTGTCGCCACCGCCGCGGGCGCCGTCCCCTGCTTCTCCTCTGCCTTCTGGCAGGAGGTAGAAGACGGGGCTGCCCCTGGTGGGCTGGGCCACCTAGTGGGTCATGGCCAGGTAAGCCCTGCTTCTTTTCCCTTTTTCTTTTATTCTGTTTTATGATTTCTTTTCTAATATTTGTTTAATTATTTCAGGTATAAAAGTCTAGTTGAAAAATATCCCAATATTTTATAGACTATAGTTTGATTATCTCAAACTTTTCTGAAAATGTTCCAAAATGATTTTGAAAACATAGTTAATGATATTTGCTTTATTTATCATTTTCAGAGGCTTAAAGCATTAATTTGAATTGTTTCTGATGTTCAAGTATTATAAATGACCCCATATATAACTTTGTCCAAATTTATCAGACATAGGGAACATTTTTGATGGGCATTTTGGATTTGTTGAAATTTCATTTATCTTGAATTTATTTAATTCATTAAGTGCTTGGGGTTTCTTTTCTTTCTCCCCATTTCACATTGATGCAATGATGATGATGATGATGCAATCACAATGCTAACCTAGGACACTTGCTAGGGTTGTGACATAAATCAAATACACAAGCACCTTACATCTCCTCATACTTGTTACTTGATGATTTTCCCTGAGTAATGACTTTCTTCAAGATTCCACAATTGTGCGAATTCTCAAATTTGCACAACTCTGGAACCTAAGGCTAAGAACACTTAGTGAAATTCCTCAAGACAACCATGGTCAAATTCCTCACACCTATCTCTCTTAAAATTTCTGAGAACGCATATAACCTCTTCAAATTCTTCGCACGTATACTCTGTTCACAGGCACAACATGTCCACTGATGAATCACGAGGTTCTCATCAACTTAACTCATTTGCAGTGCTACTTTAAGAAAAACCGAGTACCTCTTTAGAATCTTCAAGAGTTCATATTCCTCAAGTGAAGAAAATGTCTGATGGAAAGAACCCTCAGAAAGGAGGGAAAAAGCCAGATGTGCACACTGCATTTGAGATCCTTGAGGATCTGTATCATGAATATTGCACACCTGATGAAGAAACTCATGGAAAGGAGACGACCAAGAAGAGGAGATCCGTCTACAAAAGATTGAGAGGAGATGGGCCAAAGAATGGAGAAAATATCGTTATGTAGCTCCAAAATACATGATGAAATTCGCTGTGAAACCACTTTGCAACAGGCCTCCTTTTGCTCCTAACCAAATTGTAGATCCTACTAGCCTCAAAACTGGTGAGGACTTTCCTGACATGTGGGAGAAGCAACAAGCCAAGTTGGCGAGGAAAGCCAAAGAGGCTGTGAAGAAATTCAACGAGGATTCTGCTGCTGCTGCCTCTGTCGGAGCTTCTGCTAGTGCTCCGAAGAAGATGGTAAAGAAATCTGCTCTGAAAATTGGCTCTTCAAAATCCTCAGTGAAAATTCCTCAAGGTCAAAGACCAAGTCATCACACCAGCAAGGCTCTGGTTACAGTCCCCTCACGTTCTGAGGACAATCATAGTGATGATGATGAAGCTGATGATGAGGAATTGGTAGAAATCATCAGACAGAGTCAACACAGGGCTGCTAAAGCAAAGGGTGGCTCTGTTCCTCTCATGCTGGATCCCAAGATGATCCTCCACTTCATTGATATATGGCATAAGGACCAAACACTCCACTTTGCTCACTAAATCTGCCTCCTGAAGTGGATCATGTCCTCACCCACTTCATCTCTGAAGAACAATGGAAGAGAGAGCAAGCTCAGAGAGCTAAGAGGAACAAGACTCGCAAAGAAAAGTTTCTGCGCAAAAATGTGATGAATTTGACCCCTAATCAACTCGTCACAGTTCAGTCTGAGATTCGCACTCTCTCTCTCGATCAACAGAAATATGATGCTGAATGGAAGGGCACCAAGGTCAGACTTGTTAGGGCTGCTCAAGTAGCTGTGAAGGATCACAACACCAGGGTTGCAGCTCGATCGCAACCACAAAAGACTCAGTCTGAAGAAATTGCTCAGACTGAATATGAAATTCCTCAGGCTGCTGATGAAAATGCTCAGCCTGAAGAAACTGCTGAAGAAAGTGCTTTTGCACCAGAAGCAACTGCCAGTGCTGCTGAGGAAACTCAGACCACTGAAGAACATGTCAGGACAACCCCCAATGTTGTGCCTGAAGAATCTGATAGGCCAGCTGAAGAATCCGTTGTGCCTGAAGAAACTGAACCACCCAGGGCGGCTGTATCAGTCGTTCCTGAAGAAACAGCTCCCGCTGAGGAAAATCCCCTCAAAAGAAAAGCATCAACTTCTGAAGCCCCTGTGTTGAAGAAGTTGAAAACTTTGACAAGTTCCTCAGCAACACCACTTGATGCAACTCCAATTTCCTCTGCACCAGCCTATGCTATTGTGCCAATTGGGGAAGCATATGACATTCCTCATGAAGAAGAGAATTATTCGGCTGCTTCCTCAGAGCCTCTTGATGAGGAAATTTTCATTGATGACACTGCATCAACTCCAAAGGTATCATCACCCCAGCTTCTGCTAACTGCTGGCACTGAAGAAATTGATGAAGAAGTTCACATTGGTGACACTACTCCTGTCATCAATGATGAATATTGGGAATCTGCACATCCCAATTCACCAATGGCAACACCTCTGAAGCTGATTCCTCAGTCACCTGCACAGACTGAAGAAATACCTGAAGACTCTAAACACCTGTACCTTCCAGACCCTGAAGAAATTCCAGCTGCAACAGCTAAGGAAATTGATGCTCCGGCCACTGCTGAGGAATCAGCTCTACAAATCACTCAATCTGCTATTCCTTCCATGCCAACGGAGATCAAGGGGCGTACACAAACAAATCTTCAACCCAAGCCAAGACTGCCTTTCAAAGGCATTGTTCGTCCCAAATTCCTCAAGAGGAATTTCTTCAATGAACACTCATTCTTCTCTAGACCTAACGCCTATGACTCTGCAAGGGCTGGTCGAAACAGGTTCTGGACTGCAACTAAACTGAATTACTATGCTTCAGTACTCTATGAGAAGAAGAAAGTCTTCGAGCACCATCAGATTCCTCACGCTGACATGGAAAGTCTTCCATGATTTACTCCTATGCTTCAAGTTCTATATGATGCTGGACTCCTTCCATTTTGTGTTGACATCTGCGATTGGAATGAGGAAATCATTTTCAATTCTATGCCACGTTGCATATCTGCGGAGATTCTTTAGACATCAACTCTTGGATATTGGACTGGATGACCGGCACAACACACTTCACTGCTCAAGCCTCTGAATTGCTTCAGTGTGTCCCAGTCCAAATTCCCTCAGAAGAAGCTCGCAAGTTGTTTGATGAACCTCCTCTACCCAATCAACTGATGAATGTGCTGATGAAGACATTGCCATCTGGAAAGCTTCAACGCCAAGTCTTCTTAGTGAAGGATCTGCTATATGTGCCTCGCACAGTCTATCGCATATTGACAAACACACTATGTCCTCAGAAGGGTCACAACTCTGAAGAAGAAGAAGTTGAAGGAATCATGAAGAATATGCTCTTCAACGTCATCCATGGTATTCCCATTAACTTGCATGATTTCTTCATGAGGACTTTGGCCAGTGCTGTTGTCGCTCCATTTGAGAAAAAGTCATATGCACCCTTGATTATGAAATTCATTAGGGATAAGTCCTCAGTGCACTAAGAAATTTGATTTCCAGAATCACTTTAGGTTCCTGCCACCCATTGAAGTCATCAAGAGTACAATTTCATCAGTTGAAGGAAAAGGCAAGTATGTTATTGATGAAGGAACACATCCCCTGTATGGACAGTTTCGCAAGGCCGCTTCCTTCTCCACAAATGATGACACTGCTACACAAGACTCTGATGCAAAGGCCTCAGCTCCCAAAGAGTGTGCCCCTCGATTGATGACTGACCACGAACTTCTTATAAGTCTTCATCAGAAGGTCGATCGCAATCATAAGTGGGTAAAGTGTCAACTTGGGTATATTGTGCAGAATATGACTATGACGCAGAACACTGTCAAGAGAAACCACTATTATGCTCATGAAAACCTCAAGCGCTCTTGGGCTGTGCTAAATCACATCATGTCTTCTGAAGAATTGGATGACCTGAACTTTGAAGAATATCCTGACTTCGCTCGCTGTCCTCAGAAGAAGTTCAAGAAAGTCCAAGTTCCTCTGATGGTCACCAGTTCATATTCTTCATCTCGCGAGCGCGATTAAGATGAAGACATTGACGATACTGCTGCTGGCCCTGCATCAACAATCGACCCCGACAACATTGGCACTCCTTCTTCACCAACAAGATGAAATTCCTCATGGGGCGTTAGTCGTCAATTTTTCTTCCCTTTTGGTCCTCGATGAAAAAGGGGGAGAAAATTTTGAGTTAGTCTTCAAGCGGGTCTACATATATATGGGCTATTTTTGTTTAAGTTACAATTCTCGCTCTTCTGAAGTTTTTTGTTATTGAGTTGTAAACTTAAGTTCGATGGTGGTCTGACACTTTTGAACTATTTCCTCGCATGTTTATTTCCTCAAATACCTTAATGCATGCATGCTGAATTTCGTCAGACACCATTTTTCTCACGCATTTCAAATTCTTCATTTCATACATTCAAATGCGTGTATGAATTACAAGATATAGGGGGAGTTCTCCATGTTTTGAACCTGCCATGTGCATTTGCAGTCCAAAGCAAATTCCTCAAATATGCACATCTTCAGGGGGAGTTCTTCTATATCTTGCAATCAAATTCCTCAAAATCTGTACTTTCACTTCATATGTTTATCCCCGTTGAAAACTTAACCTATTTGTCATCAATCACCAAAAAGGGGGAGATTGTTAGTGCATCTAGTGCCTCTTAGTGATTTTGGTGTATTGAAGACTTATAGGTTAAGGCACTAATGAGTTTGTGAGTGTACACAGGCTCTATAAGTTGATGAGGAGTTTGATATATTCGGAGATTATCGACCCCTAAAAATGTATGTCTTCAAGTGAAGACTTTACTGAAGATTTTCTGAAGACTTTGGTGAAGACTTTGTGAAGACTTTGAAAATGAATAAGTTAGTGTGACCTTGAATATATGAATGAGGAATATGAAGTGTGAAGACTTTTGTTTTCGTAGTTTCATTTCCTTTATTTGAGTCATAGGAAACACCGTACTGTTAAAGGGGGCCGAGGTAATACTAAGGAAAATTTCCATCTGATGCTCAACTCCAAAATCCTCAACCCATACAATTCTTTGAGCGAAGCCTTTGGAAATATCTTACGGTTCAGACAAGTTTTTCAGTGACAGAGATGAAGGTCTTCTGGTCTCTGAGGAAATTGATCTGACTGAGGAGTTAGGATTTCGCCAATGCGAATTGCCTACAAGTGAGGATCATGATAAGCTGAGGACTTTCATAGTTCAAAATTCCGACCGTTGCTGTGCTTAGCGCCAGCTGTCCCCAATCATTCTTATCCATATAACGGTCATATCATTGGGGGCATTTGTGTATTATCATGTCAGGTTGCACCCTGGCTATAAATAGCTGACCCCCATAACCACTAGCTGGTTGGCTGCTCTGAGAGAGAACTAACACTTGTCATTTGATAGCAACCCATCCTTTGAGGACTTTCAGAGAAAATCATCAGTGAGGAAAAACCCACAACCAAACCATAAAACCCATAGTGATTGAGCATCACTGAAGAAATTCCTGTGTGGAACCGACGCTTGTTACCTTTGAGGACTGTGTATCCTCCAGACGGTTAGGCGTCATGGTCTAGTGCTCCTGAAGTCAATTGGGGACCACGAAGTGACCTTGGTCTAGAGCATCCAGCAGTAAATTGTGGATCGCCGGGTGACCAGTTTGCGAGGGTTTTGGAAGTCTACCCAGAAAACTTACCACGAGTGTTGGGCGAGGAATGTGTGACCTTAGCTCAAGGAGAATACAGTAAGGACTATGTGTCCTGGGACTGTGTGTCCTCTGGTTTAAATACCAGGCCGCTCCAAACCAGATGTAGGACTGTCACATCAGTTGGAACTGGGTCATCAAACCATTGTCTTCATCAAGCTATCTCGTTCTATTTCCTCAATCCCTCTATTACTCATATATCTGTTGATGAAATTGATTGTTATAGTTGGAAGAATTTGACTGAAGACTTTCACAAATTCCTCACCTCAAATTCCTCAAGTTACCTTGTTCATCACTGCGTATCCTGTATCACGCTCCTCTCTATTTGTGCATGTTCCATTTCGTCATGAAGATTATGCTGTCACCATGTTCCTCATGCACTTGAGTACGTATCCGCTGCTAGTTATTCATCACATTTCAAATTCCTCAAAGATGAAATTCCTCAAATGATGAATTTGTAAAAATCGCCTATTCACCCCCCTCTAGCCGATATAACGCACTTTCACATCTTATATCAAATGGATGTGAAAACTGCATTCCTCAATGGTAAGCTTGAGGAAGAAGTATATGTTGCTCAACCCCCAGGTTTTGAAGACCCTAAGCATCCTGACAAAGTCTTCAGACTCAACAAGGCCATCTATGGCCTCAAGCAGGCCCCTCGGGCGTGGTACAACACACTGAAGGAATTACTCATGAAGAAAGGCTTCAAACCCGGTTCACTCGACCCAACTCTTTTCACAAAATCCTATGACAATGAACTGTTCATATGCCAAATATATGTGGATGATATTATCTTTGGCTGTACCGACAAACGTTACAATGATGAATTTGACTATATGATGAGTGAAGAATATCAAATGTCTATGATGGGAGAGTTGAAATTCTTCTTAGGTCTTCAAATTCGTCAACAAGACAATGGCATCTTCATTTCCCAAGAGAATTACCTCAAGGTGTTCTGAGGAAATTCGACATGCAAGATTGCAAAGGCGTCAAAACTCCAATGCCTTCAAAAGGCCACCTCTGCACCGATGAAAATGGTAAAGATTTCGATCAAAAGGTATACCTCTCCATGATTGGTTCATTATTGTATATATGTGCATCTATGCCTGATATTATGCTAAGTGTTTGCATGTGTGCCCGATTCCAAGCAACACCGAAGGAATCACATCATAAGGCTGGGAAACATATTCTTCGATACTTAGCTCACACACCAACACTTGGATTATGGTATTCCAAGGGCTCAAATCTTCACCTCGTCGAATACTCTAATGCTGACTATGCTAGAGATCGTGTGAATCGCAAGTCAACCTCAGGCAACTGTCATTTCCTTGGACGATCCTTAGTCTGTTGGTCCTCGAAGAAGTAGAACTGCGTCTCACTCCCTACTGCTGAAGTTGAGTACATGGCTGCTGGCTCATGTTGTGCTCAGTTACTATGGATGAAGCAATCCCTCAAGGACTACGTCATCAAGTTGAAGAATGTTCCTCTCTAGTGCGACAACGAGAGTGCCATCAAGATTGCTTACAACCCAGTTTAGCACTCCAAGACCAAGCACATCCAGATTCATCATCACTTTCTTCGAGATCATGTACTCAAGGGCGACATCTCCATCGACCACATCCCCACTGGAGAACAACTGGACGATATCTTCACCAAGCCCTTGGATGAAAAGAAATTTTGCAAGTTGCGGTGTGAGCTAAATATCTTAGAATCTTCGAATGTTCGTTGAAAAAGGACACGCATCCTAACACTTATGCAAAATTGATGACTTAGATGTGCAACACACGAAGAAACATTTTTCTTCAATCAATGAAGAATAACCCTCTAAGTGTGAAGAAATTAACAAAGAATTTGATTCTCAGAACCCTACGACAATTGTACGCGGTGTCTAAAATCATCATTCTTATACGGTGGGTCACACTACCAACCAAAGTTGAAATTCTTCAAAATTGAGTTTTTTCTCATTTTTGCAAATTCTTCAAATTATTAAATTCCTCAAATTTGCAAATTCCTCAAGTTATAAAATTCTTCAACTTTTCAAATTCTTCAAACTTTGAAACTCATGTTCTTCATTGACTATATATATATTTGAGTTTTCAATGTCCTCAACAGCATTCACTTATTGCTAATTCTTTAAGTTGATTTTGTTCTATGTGAATGTGATCGGACCCTTTTCCCCTCTATGCTAAACTCAACCGAGTCTGTTCACAAATTCTTCATATGCGTTATACTTTGAAACTCGTTCAAAGTCTTCACTGTGTCCTTGACAGCTGAAGAATTTGCGAACGGAAGATTTGAAATTTTCACTATCAAAATTTTCAGCGGTTCCCTCTCAAACGGTTCCGATTCCCGCGCCTAGATGACCCACGACCCCCCACTATCGCCACCTCTAAGTACATGGGTGACACCTATCACGTGGAGAGCAAGGGTCAGGGGCAATCTTGTCCAAAATCTTTGGGCAGATTGGTTTTCACTCCCTCTATAAATACCCCCTCCCCTTCAACTGTTCTCGGTTACTCCTCATCTCATCCCTCTTCCGAGCTCCAACCTAGCGCCGGCGCTAAAGTCATCGTCGCCGGTGAGGAAGAGCTTCACTGCCTCGACCTCATCGTCGTCGTACTTGCATCGGCTGCGGAAGTCCTCACCCCGCCGCCGCTGTAGCTATCTCCCTCTGCCAAGCTAGGGCGTGGGAGATCAGAACGGACAAACTTCCCAATCTCATCTCTTGTTCGTCGTGTTCTTCACTAGGGTAAATAAAACTTATTTTTACTGCCCTTGTTTGATCCTCAAATGCTCTTCATATTCCTCAAAAGGTGTTTATTCTTCATGAACCTTATTCTAAAAAGCACCTTACATCTTCACATACTTGATGTTTTTCCCTAAGTAATGATTTTCTTGAAGATTCCTCAATTGTGTGAATCCTCAAAATTTGCACAACTCTGGAACCTGAGACAAAGAACACTTAGTGAAATTCCTCAAGACACCCATGGTCAAATTCCTCTCACCTATTTTATTTAGAAAATTTTCTGAGAATGCATATGACCTCTTCAAATTCCTCGCACCTATACTTTGTTCATAGGTACAACATGTCCGCTGATGAATCACTAGGTTCTCATCAACTTAACTCATTTGCAGCGCTCCTTGAGGAAAATCTTTGTACTTCTTCAGAGTCCTTAAGAGTTCAAATTCCTCAAGTGAAGAAAATGGCTGACGGAAAGAAACCTCAAAAAGGTGGAAAGAAGCCAGATGTGCACACTGCTTTTGAGATTCCAGATGATGTGTATGAGGAATACTGCACACCCGATGAAGAAACTCATTGCAAAGAGACGACCAAGCAGAGAAAAATTCGTCTGCAAAAAATTAAGAGGAGATGGGCAAGGGAATGGAAGGAATATTGTTATGTAACTCCCAAATACATGATGAAATTCGCAGTGAAACCTCCTTGCAGCAGGCTTCCCCTTGCTCCAAATCAAATTGCTGATCCCACTAGCATCAATGCTGGTAAGGACTTTCATCACATGTGGGAGAAGCAGCAAGCCAAGCTAGCGAAGAAAGCCAAAGAGGCAATGAAGAAATTCAATGAAGATTTTGCTGCTGCTGCCTCTGCCGGAGCCTCTGCAAGTGCTCCGAAGAAAATCATGATGAAGAAATCTGCATTGAAGACAAGTTCTTCAACCTCAAAACCTTCACAGCAGATTCCTCAAGGTCAAAGGCCTCGGCCTACAAAGTCTTTAGTTGTTGGAACGGTTGCTGCTCTATCTTCTGCGACAGCTGCAAAGTCCTCAACCCCAGTGCATTTGGCAACATGCAAGAGGACTGAGGGATTCTCAAGAGTTCCAAAGATCTCAGCAAGCCCCTCTACTACAGGAAAGTCTTCAACTAGCCCTTTTGCGTTGAAGCTGAAGAAAACTGTTCGACGAGGTCAAAGACCAAGTCCTCACTCAAGCAAGGCTGTGGTAACCATACCCTCAGGATCTGAGGACGATGATGAGGAATTGGAAGAAATCATCAGGCAAAGTCAGCAAAGGGCTGTTATTGCTAAGGACAGTTATGTTCCTCTCATGCTAGATCCCAAGATGATCCTCAACTTCATCGATATATGGCATGAAGACCCAAGCACCCCACTTTCCTCACTAAATCTGCCTCTTGGAGTGGATCATGTCCTCACCCACTTCATCTCTAAAGAAAAATGGAAAAGAGAGCAAGCTCTGAGAGCTAAGAGGAACAGGGTTAAGAAGGAAAAGTTTCTGAGAGACAATGTGATGAATTTGACCCCAAATCAACTCGTCACTATTCAGTATGAAATTCGCACTCTCTGAGGATCAAGAGAGATACGATGTTGAATGGAAGGGCACCAAGGTGTGATTCGTCAGTGCTACCCAAGCTACAGTGAAGGATCACAACACTAGGGTTGCTGCTCGATCGTAACCACAAAATCCTCATGATGATGAAATTCCTCAAGCTACTGATGAAATTGCTCAGCCTGATGAATCTGCTGATGGAAAAGCTTCTACACCAGAAGCAACTGCCATTGCTGTTGAGGAAACTCAGACCACTGATGATCATGCCAGGACAACCACCACTGTTGTGCGTGAACAAACTGAAAGGCCAGTTGAAGCTTTTGCTGCACCTGAAGAAACTGAACACACTAGGGCGGCTGCATCAGTCATTCCTGAAGAAACTGACACTGCTGAGGAAAAGTCTCTCAAGAGAAAAGCATCAGATTCAGAAACCTCGGCCGTGAAGAAGTTGAAGACTATGCCAAGTTCTTCAACTGGACCTATTGATGCTACACCAATTTCCTCAGCACCTGCCTACGAAATTGTACCATTTGGGGTGGAATATGTCATCCGAGAAGAAGATGAAGATCATTCTACTGCTTCGACAGAGCAGATTGATGAAGAAATTGAAGTTGAAGACATTGCTTCAACTCCAAAGGTATCATCGCCCCAGCCTCAGTTCACTACTAAAGAGGCTGGAGTTGAAGAAATTGATGAGGACATAGACATTGGCAATACAACGCCTGTCATCAATGATGAATCTTGGGAATCAGCACACCCAAACTCACCAATGACTACTCCTCTGACAAAGATTCCTCAGTCACCTGCTCCGACTGAAGAAATACATGAAGAATCTGCCAATCTGACCACCCATGCTATTGAAGAAATTCTAGCTGCAACGGCTGAAGATCTTGATGCCCCCCCGCAACTGAGGAACCATCTCGACAAATCGTTCAGTCTGAAGGTGTTCCTCCCATGCCAAAGGAGATTAAGGGGCGCTTCAAGCCAAATCTTCAACCGAAACCAAGAATGCCATTCAAAGGCTCAACACGCCCCAAATTCCTCAATAGAAATTTCTTCAATGAATGTATGTTCTTCACTGGTCCAAATCCCTATGACTTTGCAAGGGCCGGTCGCAACAGATTCTGGATGGCAACACAACTCAACTACTATGCATCAGTTCTTTTTGAGAAGAAGAAAGTCTTTGAGCACCACTAAATTCCTCATGCTGACATGGAAACCCTTCCATCATGCACACCAGTGCTCTAGGTTCTTCATGATGCAGGCATTCTCCCATTCTGTGTCGACATGTGCGACTGGAATGAAGAACTCATTCTTCAGTTCTATGCCACATTGCATATCAGCGGAAATGCTTCAGACGTCAACTCCTGGATATTGGACTGGATGACACGATCCTAACACTTCACTGCTCAAGCTTCTGAATTGCTTCAGTGTGTACCAGTTCCAATTCCCTCAGATGAAGCTCACAAACTGTTTGATGAGCCTGCACTTCCAAATCAGCTGATGCAAGTGTTGATGAAGACATTGCCTCCTGGAAAGCCTCAACAAAAAACCTTCCTTCTGAAGGATCTGCTATATGTGCCCAGGACTGTCTGCCGTATACTCACAAGTACGCAATGTCCTCAGAAGGGCCATAATTCTGAAGAAGAAGAAGTGGAAGGAGTCATGAAGAATATGCTCTTCAACATCATTCATGGGATTACCATTGACTTTCACGACTTCTTCATGAGGACTTTGGCCAGTGCTGCTTTAGCTCCATTTGAACAGAAGCCCTATGCGCCTTGGATAATGAAATTCATCAGGGCAAAGTCCTCAGTTCCCTTCAAGGCTGATTTCTAGAACCACTTTGGCTTTCTGCCTCCAATTGAAGTCATCAAGAGCACAATTGCCTCAGTTGAAGGAAAAGGCAAGGCTATCATTGATGAAGGCACTCGTCCATTGGATGGATAGTTTCACAAAGCCGCTTCCTTCTCCACCAATGATGACACTTCTACTCAAGACTCCGATGCAAAGGCCTCAGCTCACAAACCTCAAGAGTCTGCCCCTCGTGTGATGACTGATCGTGAGCTTCTAACAAGTCTTCATCAGAAGGTCGTTCGCAATCACAAGTGGGTGAAGCATCAACTTGGTTACATTATGCAGAACATGACTATGACGCAAAACACTGTGAAGCGGAATCACTACTATGCGCATGAAAACCTCAACCGCTCTTGGGTCGTACTGTCTCACCTCATGTCTTCCGAAGAACTGAATGAGCTGGATCTTGAAGAACATCCTGACTGGGCTCGTCGACCACAGAAGAAATTCAAGAAAGTCCAAGTTTGTTTGATGGTCACAAGTTCATTTTCTTCATCTCGAGAGCGAGATGACGATGAAGACATTGACGACACTACGGCAAGCCCTGCATCAACAAACGACCCCGACAACGTTGGCGCTCCTTCCTCAACAACACGATGAAATTCTTCAAAGGGGCGTTAGTCCTCACCTTTTTCTTCCCTTTTGATCTTCGATTACAAAGGGGGGATTTGAGTTAGTGTTCAAGCGGGTCTCTCTCTATATATGGGCTATTTTTATTTAAGTTACAACTCTCGCTCTTGTGAAACTTTTGTTGGTTGAGTTGTAAACTTAAGTCCGATGGTGGTCTGACACTTTTGAACTATTTCCTCGCATGCTTATTTCCTCAAGTACCTTAATGCATACATGCTAAATTTCGTCAGACACCATTTTCCTCATGCATTTCAAATTTTTCATATCATATGTTCATATGCGTGTTCGAATTACAAGATATAGGGGGAGTTCTCCATGTTTTAACCTGCCATGTGCTTTTGCAGTCCAAAGAAAATTCCTCAAATATGGACATCTTCAGGGGGAGTTCTTCTATATCTTTCAATCAAATTCCTCACACTCTATACTTTCACTTCATATGTTTATCCCCATTGAAAACTTAACCTATTTGTCATCCGTCACCAAAAAGGGGGAGATTGTTAGTGCATCTAGTGCCCCTTAGTGATTTTGGTGTATTGAAGACTTATAGGTTAAGGTAGTAATGTGTTTGTGAGTGTACACAGGCTCTATAAGTCGATGAGGGGTTTAATATATTCGGAGATTATCGACCCCTAAAAATGTATGTCTTCAAGTGAAGACTTTGCTGAAGACTTTGTGAAGACTTTGTGAAGACTTTGAAAATGAAGAATGGGTGTGACCTTGAAGATATGAACGAGGAATATGAAGCGCGAAGACTTTTGTTTTCATAGTTTCATTTCCTTATTTGAGTCATAGGAAACACCGTACTGTTAAAGGGGGGCTCAGGTAATACAAAGGAAAATTTCCAACTCATGCTCAACTCCAAAATCCTCAACCTATACAATCCTTCGAGTGAAGACTTTGGAAATCTCTTATGACTCAGATTAGTTCTTTAGTGACAGAGACGAAGTTCTTCTCGTCTCTGAGGACATTGATCTGACTGAGGAGTTAGGATTTCGCCAGTGCGAATTGCCTACAAGTGAGGAACATGATAAGCCTAAGGACTTTCATAGTTCGAAATTCCAACCGTTGTTGTGCTTAGTGCCAGCTGTCCCCAATCATTATTATCCACATAACGGTCATATTATTGGGGGCATTTATGTATTATCATGTCAGGTTGCACCCTGGCTATAAATAGCCAGCCCCACAACCACTAGTTGGTTGGCTGCTCGAGAGAGAACTGACACTTGTCATTTGAGAGCAACCCATCCTCCGAGGACTTTGAGAGAAAATCATCAGTGAGGAAAAACCCACAACCAAACCACAAAACCCATAGTGATTGAGCACACTGAAGAAATTCGTGTGTGGACCCGATGCTTGTTACCTTTGAGGATCGTGCATCCTCCAAACGGTTAGGCATCATGGTCTAGTGCTCCGGCAGTCAATTGGCGATCACGAAGTGACCTTGGTATAGAGCATCCAACAGTAAATTGTGGATCACTTGGTGACCAGTTTGTGAGGGTTTTGGAAGTCTACCCTCAAGACTTACCACGAGTGTTGGGCGAGGAATGTGTGACCTTAGCTCAAGGAGATACGATAAGGACTGTGTGTCTTCTGGTTTAAATACTAGACCGCTCCAAACCAAACATACAACTTTCACAACAGTTGGAACTGGGTCATCAAACCATTGTCTTCATCGAGCTATCTGGTTCTATTTCCTCAACCCCTCTAATTCCTCATATACCTGTTGATGAAATTGATTGTTACTGTTTGAAGAATTTGACTGAAGACTTTCACAAATTCTTCACCTCAAATTCTTCAAGTCACCTTGTTCATCATTGCTTATCCTGTATCACGCTACTTACTATTTGTGCATGTTTCATTTCGTCATGAAGACTATGCTGTTACTATGCTCCTCATGCACTTGATTACTTATTATGCTGCTAGTTATTCATCACATTTCAAATTCCTCAAAGTTGAAATTCCTCAAGTGATGAATTTGTAAAAATCGCCTATTCACCCCCCTCTAGTCGATATAATGCACTTTCAGCATGTCCTTCACAGGTCCCAATCCGTATGACTTAGCAAGGGCCGGACAAAGCAGATTCTGGACTGCCACTCAGATGAATTACTATGCATCAGTTCTATCCGACAAGAAGAAAGTCTTCGAGCACCATCAGATTCCTCATGCTAATATGGAAACACTTCCATCATTCACGCCGGTGCTCCAAGTTCATCATGATGGAGGAATTCTTCCCTTCTGCATGGACATTTGCGATTGGAATGAAGAACTCATTCTTAGATTTTATGCCACAATGCACATCAATGGAAATGCCTCCGACATCAACTCTTGGGTTTTGGACTGGATGACAGGATCAACACATCTCACTGCTCAAGCATCCAAATTACTTCAGTCTATCTCAGTCCCAATTCCTTCATAAGAAGCTCGTCGACTGTTTGATGAACCCGCTCTTCCCAATCAACTGATGCAAGTGTTGATGAAGCCTTTGGCTCATGGAAAGCCTCAATGGAAAATCTTTCTTGTGAAGGATTTTCTATATGTGCCAAGGACGGTCTACTGTATTCTTATGAATACTCTATGTCCTCATAAGGGCCACAATTCTGAAGAAGAGGAAGTGGAGGGAGTCATGAAGAATATGCTGTTCAACATCATTCATGGGATTCCCCCTCAACTTCCACGATTTCTTCATGAGTACATTGTCTAGTGCTGCTCTAGCCCCATTTGAACAGAAACCTTATGCACCTTGTATCATGAAGTTCATCAGGGAAAAGTCTTCAATTTCCTTCAAGGCGGACTTTCAGAATCATTTTGGCTTCCTGCCTCTAATCAAAGTCATCAAGAGCACAATTGCCTCAGTGGAAGGAAAAGTCAAGGCTGTCATTGATGAAGGCACTCGTCCATTAGATGTACAGTTTCACAAAGCTGCATCGTTCTCCACCAATGATGACACTGCGACCCAGGACTCAGAAGCAAAGGCTTCAGCTCAAAAACCTCAAGAGTCTGCCCCACGTGTGATGACTGATCGTGAGCTTCTAATAAGTCTTCATCAGAAGGTCGATCACAATCACAAGTGGGTGAAGCATAAACTTGGTTACATTGTGGAAAACATGACTGTGACGCAGAACTCTGTGAAGAGGAATCACTACTATGCGCATGAAAACCTCAACCGCACTTGGGCCATATTATCTCACCTCAAGACTCCTGAAGAACCGAAGGAGCTAGATCTTGATGAAAATCTTGACTGGGCTCGTCAACCAAACAAGAAATTAAGGAAATTTCAAGTTCCTCTGATGGTCACAAGTTCATATTCTTCATCATGTGAGATGGATGAAGCTAAGGACATGGACGACACCGCGACAGGCCCTGCATTGACAAACAACCCCGACAACACTGGCGCTCCTTCACCAACACGATGAAATTCTTCAAGGGGCGTTAGTCCTCACTTTTTCGTCCCTTTTTGTCTTCGATGACAAAGGCGTAGAAAATTTGAGTTAGTCTTCAAGCGGGTCTCTTATATGGGCTTATTTTTGTTTAAGTTACAACTCTCGCTCTTCTGAAGCTTTTGTTGATTGAGTTGTAAACTTAAGTCCGATGGTGTTTTGACTCTTTTGAACCGCTTTACGCATGCTTATTTCCTCAAGTATCTTAATGCATGCATGCTGAATTTCGTCAGACACCATTTTCATCATGCATTTCAAATTCTTCATATCATATGATAAATGCGTGTATGAATTACAAGATATATGGGGAGTTCTCCATGTTTTTAACATGCTATGTGCATTTGCAGTCCAAAGCAAATTCCTCAAATATGCACATCTTTAGGGGGAGTTCTTCTATATCTTACAATCAAATTCCTCAAACTCAGTAATTACACCTCATATTATTATCCCCGTTGAAAACTTAACCTATTTGTCATCAATAACCAAAAAGGGGGAGATTGTTAGTGTGTCTAGTGCCCCATAGTGATTTTGGTGTATTGAAGACTTATAGGTTAAGGAACTAATGTGTTTGTGAGTGTACACAAGCTCTATAAGTTGATGAGGAGTTTGATATATCCGAAGATTACCGACCCCTAAAAATGTATGTCTTCAACTGAAGACTTTAGAGAAGACTTTGCTGAAGACTTTGGTATTCCCTGAAGACTTTGAAAATGAAGAAGTTGGTGTGACCTTGAAGATATGAACAAGGACTATGAAGCGTGAACACTTTTCTTTTCGTAGTTTCATTTCCCTTCTTTGAGTCATAGGACACACTGTACTGTTAAAGGGGGGCGAGGTAATACTAAGGAAAATTTCCAACTCATGCTCAACTCAAAATCCTCAACCTAATCAATCCTTAGAGTGAAGCCTTTGGAAATCTCTTGCGGTTCAGTCAAGTTCTTCATTGACAGAGAAGAAGTTCTTCTGATCTTTGAGGAAATTGATCTGACTAAGGAGTTAGGATTTCGCCAGTGTGAATTGCCTACAAGTGAGGAACATGATAAGCCTGAGGACTTTGATAGTTCGAAATTCTGACCGTTGCTGTGCTTAGCACCAGCTGTCCCCAATCACAACATCCACATAACGGTCATATCATTGGGGGCATTTGTGTCTTATCATGTCAGGTTGCACCCTGGCTATAAATAGCCACCCCCACAACCACTAGATGGTTGGCTGCTCCGATAGAGAACTGACATTTGTCATTTGTGAGCAACCCATCCTCTGAGGACTTTGAGAGAAAATCATTAGTGAGGAAACACCCCCAACCAAACCACCAAACCCAAAGTGATTGAGCATCACTAAAGAAATTCCCGAGTGGAGTCGACGCTTGTTACATTTGAGGATTGTGCATCCTCTAGACGGTTAGGCGTCATGGTCTAGTGCATCCTGAAGTCAATTGGGGATCAGGAAGTGACCTTGGTCTAGAGCATCCAACAGCAAATTGTGGATCACTTGGTGACCAGTTTCTGAGGGTTTTGGAAGTCTACCCTGAAGACTTACCACGAGTGTTGGGCGAGGACTGTGTGACCTTAGCTCAAGGAGAATACGGTAAGGACTATGTGTCCTCTAGTTTAAATACCAGGCCGCTCCAAACCAGACGTACGATAGTCACAACAGTTGGAACTGGGTCATCAAACCATTGTTTTCATCGAGATACCTGGTTCTATTTCCTCAACCCCCTTATTCCTCGTATACTTGTTGATGAAATTAATCGTTACTGTTTGAAGAATTTGACCTAAGACTTTCACAATGTCCTCACCTCAAATTCGTCAAGTTATCTTGTTCATCACTGCCTATCCTGTATTATGCTACCTATAACTTATGCATGTTCATTTCATCATCATGACTATGTTGTTTCCATGTTCCTCATGCATTTGAGTACTTGTTCCGCTACTAGTTATTCATCACATTTCAAATTCCTCAAAGTTGAAATTCCTCAAGTGATGAATTTGTAAAAATCACCTATTCACCCCCCTCTAGTCGATATAATGCACTTTCAATTTCGAACTATGAAAGTCCTCAGGCTTATCATGTTCCTCACTTGTAGGCAATTCACACTAGCGAAATCCTAACTCCTCAATCAAACCAATTTCCTCAGAGACCATAAGAACTTCATTTCTGTCACTTAAGAACATGACTGAATTGTAAGAGATTTCCAAAAGGCTTCACTCGAAGGATTGGATAGGTTGAGGCTTTTGGAGTTGAACATCAGTTGCAAATTTTCCTTAGTGTTACCTTGGCCCGCTTTAATAGTAGGGTGTTTCCTATGACTCAAAGAAAGGAAATGAAACCACGAAAACAAAAGTCTTCAAGCTTCATAGTACTCGTTCATATCTTCAAGGTCACACCAACTTCTTCATTTTCCAAGTCTTCAGGGAATACCAAATTCTTCACCAAAGTCTTCAGTTGAAGACATACATTTTTAGGGGTCGGTAATCTCCGGATATATCAAACTCCTCATCAACTTATAGAGCCTCTGTACACTCACAAACACATTAGTTCCTTAACCTATAAGTCTGCAATACACCAAAATCACTAAGGGGACTAGATGCACTTACAATCTCCCCCTTTTTGGTGATTGATAACAAATGGGTTAAGTTTTCAACGGGGATAAACATAAGAAGTGAAAGTACTGAGTCGGAGGAATTTGATCACAAGATATGGAAGAACTCCCCCTGAATATGTGCATATTTTAGGAATTTGCTTTGGACAACAAATGCACATGGTAGGTTAAAAACATGGAGAACTCCCCCTATATCTTGTAATTCATACACACATTTAACATATGATATGGAGAATTTGTAATGCATGATGAAAATAGTGTCTGACGAAATTCAGCATGGATGCATTATGGTGCTTGAGGAAATAAGCATGTGAAAAGCAATTCAAAAGAGTCACACTACCATCAGACTTAAGTTTACAACTCAACCAACAAAAGCTTCAAAATAGCAAGAGTTGTAACTTAAACAAAAACAACCCATATATAGAGAGATACCCGCTTGAAGACTAACTCAAATTTTCTCCCCCTTTGTCATCGAAGACCAAAAGGGCCGAAAACTGAGGACTAACGCCCCTTGAAGAATTTCATCTTGATGGCGATGGAGAAGCGCCAGCGTTGTCGGGGTCTTTTGTCGATGCAGGGCCGACCGTAGTGTCGTCAATATCCTCAGCTTCATCTGTTTCACGCGATGAAGAATATGAGCTTGTAACCAGCTGAGGAACTTGAACTTTCTTCAATTTCTTCTAAGGAGTATTAGACCAGTCAAAGTTCTGCTGAAAGTCCATGTCCTTGAGTTCCTCACGAGTCTTGAGATGTGCAAGAATGGTCCACGCGCGATCAAAGATTTCATGCACATAGTAGTGATTTTTCCTCACAGAGTTCTGCGTCATAGTCATGTTCTGAAGAATTAAAGCAAACTGATGCTTCATCCACTTTTGATTGCGATCAACCTTCTAATGAATACTTATGAGAAGATCACGATCAGTCATCACACGAGGGGCAGACTCTCGAGGCTTTTGAGTTGAGGCTTTTGCAGCAGAGTCCTGGGTAGCAGTGTCATCATTGGTGGAGTAAGATGCATGTTTGCGAAACTGACCATCCAATGGACGAGTACCTTCATCAATGACAGCTTTGCCTTTTCCTTCAACTGAGGCAATTGTGTTCTTGAGGACTTCAATCGGAGGCAGAAAGCCGAAGTGATATTGGAAGTCAGCTTTGAAGGGAATTGAATACCTTGATCTAATGAATTTCATGATCCAAGGAGCATAAGGCTTCAATTCAAATGGGGCTAATGCTGCATTGGCCACAGTCCTCATGAAGAAATCATGGTAGTTGATGGGAATCCCATGAATGATGTTGAATAGCATGTTCTTCAGGACTCCCTCAACTTCTTGTTCTTCAGAGTTGTGACCCTTCTGAGGACAAAGGGTGTTGGTGAGGATGTGATAAACCGTCCTGGGCACATAGAGAAAATCCTTCTCAAGGAAGGTGGTCCTTTGAGGTTTTACAGGAGCCAATGGCTTCATCAGCAGTTGCATCATATGGTTAGGCAGAGTAGGTTCATCAAACAGGCAGCGGACTTCTTCTGAAGGAATTGGAACTAGGACTGACCGAAGCAATTCTTTTGCTAGTGCAGTTTAGTCAGTAGATCTAGCCATCCCATCCAAGACCCATGAGCTGACGTCAGAAGCATTACCTGTGATGTGCAAGCTGGCATAGAATTGAAGAATCAGCTCTTCATTCCAATCACAGATGTCCACACAGAATGGAATAATGTCTGCATCGTGAAGAACGACGAGCATCGGTGTGAAGGAAGGGATTGTTTCCATATACGCATGAGGAATTTGATGGTGCTCAAAGACTTTCTTATTGTCAAACAGCACTGATGCATAAATAGTTTATCTGTGTAGGAGTCCAGAATCTGGTGTGATCGGCCCTAGCAGAGTCATATGGATTGGGTCGAGTGAAGAAAATGTGCTCATTGAAGAAATTGGTCTTGATGAATTTGGGGCGCTTTGAGCCTTTGAATGGAATTCTAGGCTTTGGCTGAAGGTTTGGCTTGAAGCGGCCCACAATTTCCTTAGGCATAGGAGGAATTTATTTAGACTAGGGAATTTGTATAGCAGTTTCCTGAGTGGCAGTTGGAGCAACAATTTCCTCAGCTGATGCAGCTGGAATATTTTAATTGGCAGTTGCAGCCAAGTCATCAGATCCTGTATGAATTTCTTCAGTCTGGGATGGAGACTGAGGAATCTGTGACAGATGAGTGGTCATTGGATAATTTGGGTGAGCAGCTTCCCAATATTCATCATGGATAACAGGTGTTGTGTTTCCAATGTCCATGTACTCTTCAATTTCTTCAACGCCGGCCTCTTCAGCAGTTGACTGAGGCAGGGGCGATGATACTTGTGGAGTAGAAGCATTTGCTTCCACTTCAATTTCTTCATCAATCTGCTCAGAGGTTGCAGTAGACTGATCTTTTTCTTCTTTGTCATCATTTGGGATGACATAGTCAACACCAAATGGTAAAATTTCATAAACTGGCACGGAGCTCATCGGAGTTGCATCAATTGGTTCTGTTGAAGAACTTGGCAGTGTCTTCAATTTCTTCACTACCGAGGAATCTGAAGTTGATGCTTTTATTTTCGGTGACTTCTTCTCCATAGCCTTGGTTTTCTTCGCTTCTGATGCAGAAGGAAGGTTGATGATCTTCACCCTTGATGATTTTACTGTTTCTACAGAGGGTGAAGGAAGAGCATTTTCTTCTGGCGCAACTGATGCAGTCTCCCTTGTAGTCTCAATTTCCTTAGGCACAGCAAAAGCTTCGACTGGCCTGGCAATTTCTTCAGGCACAATAGTGGAGGTTGTCCTGGCATGTTCTTCAGCAGCCTGAATTTCTTTAGCTGCGGGAGCAGTTTCTTCAGCAGGCTGAGCAGATTCTTTAGCCTGAGGACTTTGGTTGCGATTGAGCTACAACCCTTGAGTTATGGTCCTTAACGGCATCTTGGGCTACCCTAACAAATCTTACTTTGGTTCCCTTCCATTCAGCATCATATTTGTCTTGTTCCCCAGAGAGGCAGCGAATTTCAGACTGAACAGTGATGAGTTGATTTGGAGTCAAATTCATCACATTATTACTCAGAATTTTTTCTTTTCAAGCCCTGCTCCTCTTAGCTCTCAGAGGTTGATCTCTTTTCCATTTTTCCTCAACAATCAAGTGTGTGAGGACATGATCCAAACCAAGAGGTAGGTTCAGTGAGGAAAGTGGGGTGCTGGGATCCTCATGCCATATGCCAATGAAGTTGAGGATCATCTTGGGATCCAGCATAAGAGGAATAGAGATGCCTTTGGCTATTGATGCCTTTTGCTGACTTTCTCTGATGATTTCTTCCACTTCTTCATCGTCAGCCTCATCATCAGCCTCAGATCCTGAGGGTACATTCGCTATAGCTTTGCTAGTGTAATGACTTGGTCTTTGACCTCGTCCAGTGGTTTTCTTTAGCTTCAACATAGTAGGACTTGTTGAAGATTGTGCTTGAGTGGAGGGACTTGCAGAGACCCTTTAAGCAATTGAGAAGCCCTCGGTTCTCTGACATATTGCACGATGTACAGGTGTTGAGGACTTGAGAAGCCCTCGGTTCTCTGACATGTTGCAAGATGTACAGGTGTTGAGGACTTTGCGGCAGCAACAGAGGACTGAGCAGCTACTAAAGACATAGCTGAGTCCTTTGAAGGCTTTGCTTGAGGAATCTGAAGTGATGATTTTGAAGTTGAAGATTTGACTTCCCAACAGATTTCTTCACAATAGATTTGTTTGGAGCTTTAGTAGTTGCTCCGGCAATGGCAGCAGTAGCAGAGTCTTCATTGACTTTCTTCACAACCACTTTTGCTTTCTTCGCTAGTTTGGCTTGTTGTATTTCCCACTCCTGAGGAAAGTCATCACCAGTCTTGAGACTAGTGGGATCAGCAGTTTGGTTTGGAGCCAAGGGTGGCCTGTTGCAAGGGGGTTTAACTGCGAATTTCTTCATATACTTGGGAGTGACATAGCGATATTCTTTCCACTCCCTTGCCCATCTTCTCTCAATTTTTTGTATGCGAATCTTTCTCTGCTTTGTTGTTTCCTTGCCATGAGTTTCTTCATCTGGAGTGCAATACCCCTCATATAGTTCATCAACTATCTCAACGCAGTCTGCACTTCATGTTTCTTTCCACCTTTCTGTGGCTTCTTCCCATCAGCCATTTTCTTCGGCTGATGATTCTAAACTCTTGAAGATTCTGAAGATGTACACAGTTTTTCCTCAAGAAACGCTGCAAATGAGTTAAATTGATGAGAACATAGTGATTCATCAGCGGACATGTTTGTACCTATGAACAGAGTATAGGTGTGAGGAATTTGAAGAGGTCATATGCGTTCTCAGAAGTTTTTCAAAAACATCAAGTGTGAGGAAATTTAGCATGGGTGTCTTGCGGATTTTCACTAAGTGTTCTTTGTCTTAGGTTCCAGAGCTATGCAAATTTTGAGGATCCACACAATTGAGGAATCTTGAAGAAAATCATAACTTAGGAAAAAAATATCAAGTGTATGAACATGTAAGGTGCTTTAGAATGAGATTCTTGAAGAATAAACACCTTTGAGGAAATTGTGGACAACTTGAAGATCGAAACAAGGGTAGTACAAACAGATTTTATTTACCCTTGATGAAGAACAGGACGAAGAATGAGATGAAATCAAAGATGTCCGTCCGTCCAGATCTCCCACGCCCTAGCTTGGTAGAGGGAGACAGCTATAGCGGCGGCGGGGTGAAGACTTCCGTGTCCGATGCGAGTACGACAACGGCGAGGTTGAGGCAGTGAAGCTCTTGAACACCGATGGCGATGATTTTAGCGGCGGCGCTAGGTTGGAGTTCGGGAGAGAGTAGGAGTGAGGAGTAATCGAGCATAGTGAAAGGGAAGGGGTATTTATAGCGGATATGAAAACCAATCTGTCCGAAGATTTTGGACTAGATTGCCCTTGACCCTTGCTCTCCACGCGACATGTGTCACCCACGTTCTAAGTAGTGGTGATAGTGGGGGATCGTGGGTTATCCAGTCATGGGAATTGGAATGGTTTGAGCGGGAAGCGCCGAAAATATAGATATTGAAAATTTTAAAGTTTCCATTCGCAAATTCTTCAGCTGTCAAGGACACGGTGAAGACTTTGAATGAGTTTCAAAGTAGAACATATATGAAGAATTTGTGAACAGACTGGGTTGAGTTTAGCATAGATGGGGAAAGGGCCCGATCACATTCACTTAGATGAAAATCAACTTGAAGAATTAGCAATAAGTGAATGCTATTGAGGACATTGAAAACTCAAAATATATGTATATATATAGTCAATGAAGAACATGAGTTTCATAATTTGAAGAATTTGAAGAGTTGATGAATTTGAAAAGTTGAGGAATTTGCAAACTTGAGGAATTTAAAATTTTGAAAAATTTGCAAAATGAGGAAAGACTCAACTTTGAAGAATTTCAACTATGGTTGGTGGCATGACCCACCGTATAAGAATGATGATTTCAGACACCGCATAAAATTGTCGTAGGGTTGTGAGAAACAAAATCTTCATTAATTTCTTCACACTTATATGGTTATTCTTCATTGATTGAAGAAATTTTTTACTTCGTGTGTTGCACATCTAAGTCGTTAATTTTGCATAAATGTTAGGATGTGTGTCCATTTTCAAAGAACATTTGAAGATTCTAACATATTTAGCTCACACCGCAACATGCAAAATATCTTTTCATCCAAGGGCTTTGTGAAGATATCGACCAGTTGTTCT
This sequence comes from Hordeum marinum, assembly GCA_022496015.1. Classification (NCBI taxonomy): domain Eukaryota; kingdom Viridiplantae; phylum Streptophyta; class Magnoliopsida; order Poales; family Poaceae; genus Hordeum; species Hordeum marinum. The sequence continues at coordinate 263,547,571 of CM039672.1, read as the reverse complement.
TTAGTAGGGATGTGGTCGATGGAGATGTCACTCTTGAGTACATGATCTCGAAGAAAATGATGACGAATCTGGATGTGCTTGGTCTTGGAATGCTGAACTGGGTTGTAAGCAATCTTGATGGCGCTCTTGTTGTCGCAGTAGAGAGGCACGTTCTTCACCTTGATGCCATAGTCCTTGAGGGTTTGCTTCATCCACAGCACCTGAGCGCAACGTGAACTAGCAGCAATATACTCAGCTTCAGCAGTAGCGAGTGACACGCAGTTCTGCTTCTTCGAGGACTAGCAGACTAAGCATCGTCTGAGGAAATGACATGTGCCTAAGGTTGACTTGCAATCCACACGATCTCCAGCATAGTCAGCATCAGAGTATCCAATGAGGTCAATATTTGAGCCCTTGGGATACCATAATCCAAGCGTTGGTGTGTGAGCTAAGTATCAAAGAATATGTTTCACAACCTTATGGTGTGATTCCTTCGATGTTGCTTGGAATCGGGCACACATGCAAACACTCAGCATAATATCAGGCCTATATGCACATAGATACAATAAAGGGCCAATCATGGAGCGATATACCTTCTAATCGAATTATTTACCATATTCGTTGGTGTAGAGGTGGCCTTTTGAAGGTATTGGAGTTTTGACGCCTTTGCAATCTTGCATGTCGAATTTCCTTAGAACATCCTTGAGGTATTTCTCCTGAGAGATGAAGATGCCATTGTCTTGCTGACAAATTTGAAGACCTAAGAAGAATTTCAACTCTCCCATCATAGACATTTGATATTCTTCACTCATAATATAGGCAAATTCATCACTGTAACGTTTGTCAGTACAGCCAAAGATAATATCGTCTACATATATTTGGCATATGAACAATTCATTGTCACAGGATTTAGTGAAAAGAGTTGGGTCGAGTGAACCGGGTTTGAAGCATTTCTCCATGAGGAATTCCTTTAGAGTGTCATACCATGCCTGAGGGGCCTGCTTGGCCCATAGAGGTCCTTGTTGAGTCTGAAGACTTTGTCAGGATGTTTAGGGTGTTCAAAACCTGGGGGTTGAGCAACATATACTTCTTCCTCAAGCTTAGCATTGAGGAATGCACTTTTCACATCCATTTGATATAAGATGATATCATGATGGTTAGCATAAGCAAACAATATGCGAATAGCTTCAAGTCTAGCAACAGGTGCAAAAGTTTCATTAAAGTCAATTCCTTCAACCTGTGTGTAGCCTTGAGCTACAAGACGAGCCTTATTCCTTACCACAGGGCCATTTTCATCTTGCTTGTTGCGGTAGATCCACTTGGTACCTATGATGTTATGTTTGCGAGGATCTGGCCGCTTGACAAGTTCCCACACGTTGTTGAGCTTGAATTGATGCAATTCCCCTTGCATAGCTTGAACCCACTCAGGCTCCTTAAATGCTTCATCAACTTTGGTGGGCTCTATGATAGAGATAAAAGCAATTGCCCATAAAAGTTAGTCAAATGTGAAGCTCTTGAGCGAGTGAGGGGACCTGGTGCATTGACGTCATCGATGATTTTGTCAATCTGCACTTCATTTGCAACTCTTGGATGAGATGGTTGACGTGGCTGAGGATTTTCTTTAGCACCATTTTCTTCAGGTGTATAAGCATGAATGTCTTCATTCATTGGAATGACTTCTTGAGTGGGTATGACATCTTTAGTTGCTTTCAGCTTAATGGATTTCTCAGGAGACTGTTCATCTAGCACAGAAGGCAGGTGCTCTCTTTGCGAGCCATCAGTTTCATTGAACCGCACACCTATAGTTTCAACAACCTTGTGGTGGTAGGTGTTGAACACTCTGTAGGTGTGCGTGTCCTTTCCGTAACCAAGCATAAAACCTTCATGTGCTTTCGGTGCAAATTTAGAACTATGGTGGGGATGTCTAATCCAACATTTTGCACTCAAGACTTTGAGATAACTCACATTGGGTTTCTTGCCTGTCATAAGCTCATATGAGGTCTTCTTGAAGAATTTGTGAAGATATACCATGTTGATGATATGGCAAGATGTATAAATTGCGTCGGGCCATAAGCGATGAGGAGTCTTGTATTCATCAAGCATGGTGCAAGCCATTGCAACAAGATTCATGTTCTTGCGCTCCACGACATTGTTCTGCTAAGGAGTATATGGGGCAGATAACTCATGAGTAATACCAAGTTCATCAAGATATTCATAAAGATTGGTGTTCTTGAACTCAGTCCCATTAGCACTCCTGGTATGCTTGATCTTGACGCCAAAATTCATGGAGGCCCTTGAAGCAAATCGTCTGAAGATATCCTGCACTTCAGACTTACAGAATAATATGCACCCAAGTGTAACGAGAGTAATCATCAACGACGACAAAGCCATACAAACTTGAAGAATTTGTTAGATGGAGTAATGAGTGGGGCCAAAGAGGTTCGTGTGAAGCAATTCAAAGGGTCGAGTTGCGGTCATGATTGTCTTCGAGGGATGCTTGGATCTCGTCATCTTCCCAGACTCACATGCACCATAGAGGTGGTCCTTGAGGAATTTTACACCTTCAATGACAATGACGTGCTTTTTCTTCACGTGTGTGTGCAAGTTCCTCATCGATGCCATAACCAGCCTTCTGAAGACTTTGTAAGTAGGCATGTGGCAGGCTGAGGACCTATATAGAAATCAACAATATACAAGTCTCCTCTCCTAAAGCCTTCGAAGACTTTGGAATTGTCAGATTCCATGATGACAACACAACAATATTTTCCAAATATGACAACCATATCAAGATCACAAAGCATTGAGATAGACATAAGGTTGAACCCAAGGGATTCAACAAGCATCACCTTATCCATGTGACAGTCCTTTGAGATTGCAACCTTACCTAGACCCAACACCTTGCTTTTTTCCTTTGTCAGCGTAGGTGATATGCTTCAGATGAGATGGAGGAGGTGGCAAATTCATCAGTAGATTCTTGTCACCAGTCATGTGGTTAGTGCATCTACTGTCGAGGACCCACTCAGTAGATTTTGAAGATTCATCCTACAGATGAATTAGTACAACTTATGAACTCATATGCTTTAGATGGAAGAATACGACATCAATTTCATCAAACATAATTTCATTACACAACATTTTAAGTAAAGCAGTGTGAGGATGTGAGAAATGAGGAATTCATTTCTACATGATTAGCTTGCGTCCTTTCAAGCATTTCCTCAGGTCTCCAGCAAATTCATCAAATGTTCAAGTTCATCTGGAGACCTGACCCTGCATAAGAAATTAATTCAATTTCTTCACCACCAACATCTGGAGGGGTGGCAAAGAGTTCATCATTCTGCGAGCACCATATGAGAAGGGAGGCATTGAAGCTAGTGTGCTTCGTTTCACAGGACGATGTTAGAGTACTCATATGAATAAGCAGAGAAATTCTTCGAGGACTTATGAACATAGTGATTTGAAGAATAATGCACATATTCAGAACTCTTAGAGAATTTCCCTATGAAACAGAGGCATTAGCAAGAGAATGGTATTTTTGACCATTTGAGGACTTTGGTCCAAGTGAAGACTTTGGTCCATATGAGGAATTTGACCTAGGGTTCCTATTCTTCATGAGTGGTGTCGTGAGGAGATTCACTTGAAGATTTTGTAGGCAGCTCTTGGGAACCCAGATTTTCTTCATAGGTAAACCGTTCCTATAGTTAGTTCCAAAAAATCTGGCAAATACTTCACCTTTCTCATTTTTGAAGAATTTTTAGTTGGAGTCAAGTGACTCATCAGAGGAATATGAAGTTTCACAAGAAAAGTTAGATAGAGTGGATGCATCTACATGAGGTCCTTTTGCAGCAACCCATGAGGTTTTGGGGTACTGCTTAGGTGTCTAGTAGGATCCATCGGCATTGATTTTCCTCTCAAATGCAATACCCTCTTTCCTAGGGTTCCTGTTCAGAATCTACTTTTTGAGGTCATCGCAAAGGGTTTGATCCCCTTTGAGACTTTTGTACATGCCTGTCACATACAATTCCTTCAACCCTGTATTTTTGTCAGTGATACTTGTGGTATCCTCAGATGAGGAATTTGTGACCACGGGAATAGTTGAAGAATTTGCAGCAATAGAAGCATTTGAACATCTAGGTGAAGAATTAGCAGTTTCACGTTCGATGCATTTCAAACAAGGTGGAACAAATCCTTCCCGAGCGGTACAGATCTGTTGAGCCAGTAAGGAATCGTTTTCCCTTTGGGGATCCTCATGACATACCCTTAGTCTCTCAAGATCTTGCTTTCTTTGAAGAAATTCATAATAAAGCTTCTCATGATCGGCTAAGAGAGCATTATGATGACTCTGAAGGTTATCATACTTTTTAAGAAGACTTTTGAGATCGTCAGACAGAGTTTGAGTCCGATCCACTTCCTCATTCAACAGATCATCTCTTTTTTCTAGCATTTTCTGAAGCTTTTCAAGTGCACTTTGTTTCTTAGTGGGAATATTAGCACGCTTGGCATAGCTAGGTTTTACATATTCATCAGATTCACCATCACCTGATTTAGAGGAGGAGTGATGCTTATGTACCTTGGAACCTTTTGCCATAAGACAAAGTGAGGAAGATGACCCAGGATTTGATTCCTGGGTATTGATGATTTTCTTGAGTTCGATGAACATGGGGTCTTGATGAGTGCGATAGCCTTCATTGATGTAAAAGATCATATCCCAGATGAGCTTGGCATTTTGAAGATGACAAATGCCTTTGAACATGACGCTTGATAGGCTTGAGAAGATGATGTTCCTTGCCTGAGCATCAAGTTGAGTGTACTTACAAATTTACTTAGCATTTTCCATGTTGCAAAGTTCAGTCAGTCCAAGTTTAGTAATAGTCCATAGCTCACTGTTCATAGACATGAGGTGCTTCTTCATCAGAACCTTGCACCTAGGATATTCAACGTCATCAAGATTGGGACATTCTTTGACTAACTTGACGCCTTTTGCCATGAAACAGTAAGTAGGAGCATAGTCATCAATGATGCCATCAAAGTCGTTGGAGTAGTCATTTTATTTATCGTTGAAGATGGACATGCTGACGAAAGCAGTAGCGAGAGCAAGGGTAGCAACACCAGATTCAGACTCCACCTCAGGTTCTTCCTCTTCTTCATATTCTTCATATTCTTCTTCTGAGTCCATTTCCTTGCCAATGAAAGCCCGAGCCTTTGTGGAACCATTCTTCTTTTACGTTGAGGACTTTGAAGATGAGGACTTTGAAGATTTCTTCTTTTTCTTCGAGTCATTAGAACTGTCGTCCTTGTACTTCTTCTTATTCTTCTTTGATTCTTTTTCCCAGAGAGGATAGTTAGAGATGAAGTGACTAGATTTCTTGCATTTGTGACAAGTTCTCTTCTTGTAGTCATCTGAGGAATCTGATTTCCTCAAGCCACTTTTTGATGACTTTCCAAATCCACCTCTCCTTGAGAACTTTTGGAATTTCCTCACGAGCATTGCCAGCTCCTGACTCAGTTCTTCAGGAGCACCAAGGATACTATCTGAATCATTGCGTTAGGATGGGGAAATTGCTTTTGCCTTCAGAGCATGAGATCTTCCATAGCTTGGCCCGTAGAGGTCTCTCTTCTCAGCTTGTTGGAATTCATGAGTATTGAGTCTGTCAAGAATATCAACAGGATTGAGTGACTTGTAGTCTCGACGCTCTTGAATCATCAAAGCCAGAGTATCGAATGAGGAATCAAGAGATCTTAGCAGTTTCTTCACCACCTCGTGGTCGGTGATATCAGTACCACCTAGTGCTTGAAGCTCATTGGAGATATCAGTGAGATGATCAAAACTTTGCTGAACATTTTCATTGTCAAGTCTCTTGAAGCGGTTGAATAGATTGTGAAGAACATCAACACGAGAGTCACGTTGACTGGAAACACCATCATTGACTTTGGACAGCCCATCCCAGGTAATCTTAGAAGACTCCAAAGCACTCACTCTACCATACTGACCTTTACTCACATGGCCACATATGATATTCTTTGCTTGAGAATCAAGTTGCTTGAATTTATTCGTATCAGCAGCAGTAACAGTCCGAGAAGTGCGGGGAACACCATTTGCCACAACGTACCAGAGATCATTGTCAATAGCTTCAAGATGCATGCGCATCTTGTTCTTCAGTAGGGGTAATCCATCCCATCGAAGGTAGGACATCCCGTGGAAACCTTGATCATACCTGCAGTCGACATAACTAGAACTCCAGGCGGTTAAACCAAAATCACACAGAACAAGGGAGTACCTTGCTCTGATACCAATTGAAAGTGCATTATATCGACTAGAGGGGGGTGAATAGGCGATTTTTATAAATTCATCACTTGAGGAATTTGAAATGTGATGAATAACTGGCAGCGAAATCAGTACTTAAGTGCATGAGAAATGTAGTGACAGCATGGTCATCATGATGAAATAAAACATGCACAGATTACAAGTAGCGTGATACATGATAAGCAGGTGGGAAAAAGGTAACTTGAACAATTTGAGGTGAGGAAATTGAGAAAGTCTTCAGTCAAATTCTTCAAACAGTAAAGAGCAATTTCATCAATAGGTATATGAGGAAATGAAAGGGTTGAGGAAATAGAACCAGTTAGCTCGATGAAGACAATGGTTTGATGACCCAGTTCCAACTATTGTGACAATCATACGTCTGGTTTGGAGGAGCCTGGTATTTAAAGTAGAGGACACACAGTCCCAGGACACACAGTCCTTACCGTATTCTCCTTGAGCTAAGGTCACAACGTCCTCGCCCAACACTCGTGGTAAGTCTTCAAGGTAGACTTCCAAAACCCTCACAAACTGGTCACCCGACGATCCACAATTGACTACTGGATGCCCTAGACCAAGGTCACTCCGTGATCCCAATTGACTGTAGGATGCACTAGACCATGAAGCCTAACCGTCTGGAAGATACACAGTCTTCAAAGGTAACAAGCGTCGGTTCCACACAAGAACAATCTCTTCAGTGATGCTCAATCACTTTGGGTTTGGTGGTTTGGATTTGAGTTTTTCCTCACTGATGACTTTCTCTCAAAGTCTTCGGAGGATGGGTTGCTCTCAAATGACAAGTGTCAATTCTCTCTCGGAGCAGCCAACCAACTAGTGGTTGTGGGGGTGGATATTTATAGCCAGGGTGCAACCTGACATGATAAGACATAAATGCCCCCAATGATATGACCGTTGTGTGGATAATATGTTTGGGGACAACTGGCGCTAAGCACAGCAACAGTCGGAATTTCTAACTATGAAAGTCCTCAGGCTTATCATGTTCCTCACTTGTAGGCAATTCACACTCATGAAATCCTAACTCCTCAGTCTGACCAATTCCCTCAGAGACCAAAAGAACTTCGTCTCTGTCACTATAAACTTGACTAAACTGTAAGAGATTTCTAAAAGGCTTCACTCGAAGGATTGGATAGGTTGAGGCTTTTGGAGTTGAGCATCAGTTGGAAATTTTCCTTAGTATTACCTCGGCCCCCTTTAATAGTACGGTGTTTCCTATGACCCAAAGAAAGGAAATGAAACTATGAAAACAAAAGTCTTCACGCTTCATAGTCCTTGTTCATATCTTCAAGGTCACACCAACTTCTTCATTTTGAAATTCTTCAGGGAATACCAAAGTCTTTAGCAAAGTCTTTACCAAAGTCTTCACCAAAGTCTTCAGTTGAAGACATACATTTTTAGGGGTCGGTAATCTCCGAATATATCAAACTCCTCATCGACTTATAGGGCCTGTGTACACTCACAAACACATTAGTTCCTTAACCTATAAGTCTTCAATACACGGAAATCACTAAGGGGCAATAGATGCACTTACACATTTCATATGATCCATGATGTTCAAAACGTCTTTGAAGTCTCGGTTCTAAGACATACAACATTGCACATTGAACTATTGAATAATCTCCAGCACGTGTCTCCCAGGCGTTCTTAACGTGTTCAGACGACACGGGAGTGAGTGGATCACCAAGCGATGCATCAAGGACATAAGCCTTCTGGGAAGCCATGGGGATAATCCTTAGATTACGGGCCTAGTCCACAAAGTTACTTCCATCATCTTTCAACTTGGCTTTCTCTAGGAACGCATTAAAATTCCGAGGAACTACTGCGCGAGCCATTGATCTACAACATAAATATGCAAAGGTTACTAAGACTAATGTTCAAGATAATGAGTTTAGTTAATCAAATTACATAAAAATTCCCACTCAAATTGACATCCCTCTGGTCATCTGAGTGTCACATGATCCAAATTGACCAACTCAAGTCCGATCATCACGTGAGTTGAGGTGGTTTCAATTGTGAACATCATCATGTTGATCATATCTACTATATGACTCATGTTCGACCTTTTGATCTCTTGTGTTCCGAGGCCATGTCTGTACATGCTATGCTCGTCAAGTTTAACCCGAGTGTTCTGCACATGCAACACTGTCTAGCACCCTTTGTATGTGAACGTAGAGTCTATCACACCCGATCATCACGTCGTGTCTCGACACGACAAACTTTCGCAACGGTACACACTCGGGGATAACATAATTTTTTCTGGAAATTTTAGTGAGGGATCACCTTATAATTCTATCATTGTCCTAAGCAAAACAAGGTGCATTAAAGTACTAATAACATATGCAAATCATAAGTGACATGATATGGCTATGATCTTGTGCTTTTGATCTCCATCTTTAAAGCATTAGCATGAACTCCATCGTCACCGGCATCACACCATGGTATCCATCATCTTGACCTCCATCAATGTGTTGTCATCGGGGTTGTCACGCCCACCTTGCTTCTACTACTATTGCTACCACTTAGCGATAAAGTAAAGCATTACATAGTGCTTAATGATTGACACGCATGTCATACAATAATTAAAGACAACCCTATGGCTCCTGCCGGTTGCCGTACTCATCGACATGCAAGTCGTGATATTCTGTTGAAAACATGATCATCTCGTACATCACATATATCTCATCATGTAATTGGCCATATCATATGACAACATTCCCTGCAAAAACAAGTTACACGTCCTCTAATTGTTGTTGCATGTTTTACGTGGCTGCTATGGGTATCTAGCAAGAACAATTCTCACCTACGCAAAACCACAATGGTGATACATAAATTGCTATTCAACCTTCTCAAGGACCGCCGTTGTCGAATCCGATCCAACTAGAGTAGGAGAGACAAACCCATGGTAGGGTTTACACATGGTAGGTCTCCTGTCGAGGATAGAGATGTTGATTTCCTCATCTTGACTTGGAGTGCACGACACGCCTTCGGGACTTCCTTATACAATGTGGGATCTCAATGTATCCGGCCCCTCCTGCGATGATCAGAATGCGGCCCATCAAGCCGTCCTATTAGGAGATAGCCCGACGCCGTGAGGACGCCTTAATCGAGGACTCCCTTAGTATCCCTCGAACTAGCCCCCAATGCCAAGGGTCTCCATTCTAGCAGCTTCATTTGATCAAAATCTTCGGCTTGCGGAGTTAGTTCTCCTTCCCAATAATGATAGACCGAGGCTAGTTCGGCTTCCGATGACGCATATTGTTTCCGATCATATGATCGTCGGGACACTGTGAGTCGCTTAGTCCCGAAGTCCAAATGTCAAAGTGTATATAGTCTAATATACTGACAACCTTTCTAACGAAGGGTCGTGGCACACCATGACCACTGAACCAGTTATGAAAATCTGATTCGCAGTTCGAGGCCGTTTTTACATTAGCATGATTCATCAATGCATCGATCGTGCTCCGTTTCACACAGGATATGATTAATCATATCAAGTCTATTCACGCGTGTATAATGGCACACATGTCTTGGGAAGCGAAGAGATTAGCGGCACATTAAAGGGAGGCTAATCGACCCCACGCCTCATAAAAGGAAGAAAACCCTCAAGGCCTATCCATGCTTCCTCAATCTCCCCAAGCTTCAAGAGCCCAGATCCATTTCTTCCTCGACCTCTCCTCCGAGCTTAGCCATGACAGGTTCGGGCTCCAATGGCAAGTGGGAGGCCTCCATGGTCACGGACCAGGACAACCGAGACATAAAGCAGGCCGACAACCTCCCCGCCAACGTATTCCACCGCACCGCAGATAAGAACTAGGTGGTTCCCACCCCTAAGCCTGGCGATAGGGTGGTGTTTGTCCCCCACTTCATCAGGGGAGTGGGCTTTCCGCTACATCCCTTTGTTCGGGGTCTCATGTTCTTCTATGGGTTGGACTTCCACAACCTCCCCCCAAACTCCTTCATGCACATATCGGCCTTTATCCTCGTCTACGAGGCCTTCCTATGGGTCGAAACACACTTCGGCATGTGGCTCAAGGTCTTCAATGTCAAGCCGAAGATCATTGCGGGCGAGCACGCGGACTGCGGAGGAGCGATAACTAGCAAGCTCCCCTCGTCGGATGGCTGACCGGCACTTTCATCAATACCATCAAGATGTGGAAAAAGGAGTGGTTTTATATCACCAAGCCAAGGGTGGAAGGCCAAGTTGCTCCAGCCGAGTTTAGATCCAGACCCCCCCCCCACAAGATTGACCTCATGGCTCCAGAAGGGTCTTAACTGGGGGTCGGATGCATAGGTAGACAAGTTACAGAAGCAGATCTCCGCGATGGTCAAGGCCAAGATCGAGCTAGTTAACATGGTCTAGATCATGCTTAGACGCCGCATCCTTCCTTGCCAGCGCTGGGGCACCCTCATGTGGGCTTATAGGCTTGATGATGCACCCACTGTACGTCAACTCTTCCGCACCACTCCAGAGAAGCTTTGAAAGGCGTTGTTCTAGCCCCGGAAGAGTTGGCCTGCCAAGAAGGAGGATTCAGGCTTGCACGCCAATAACCCTCCAACCCAGGTAGGATATAATCGTAATTTTGTGGTCCTATTTTATTGTCAGAAAAGGCTAAACGCCTTTCCCCTTTTTTGCAGAAATGGCTAAGCAAGGTGCTACCTCTTGAGCTTGTGTTGGTTTTCCCTTGAAGAGGAAAGGGTGATGCGGTGAAGTAGATAAGTATTTCTGTCAGTTGATGAGAACATGGTATCAATCCAGTAGGAGGAACAAGCAAGTCACCAATGGATGCACCTACACAAACAATCAAACTCTTGCACCGAACGCTATAAAGGGGTTGTCAATCCCTTCACGGTTATTCGCAAGGATTAGATCTGATAGAGATAGAAGTAAACGAGAATGGAAAGTAAAAGATAAATAAATTGCAGCAAAGTATTTTTGGTATTTTTGGTTTATAGATCTGAAAATATATTATGGAAAGTAGACCTAGGGGCCATAGGTTTCACTAGAGGCTTCCCTCTTGAAGAAAAATATCACGATGGGTAAACACATTACTGTCAAGCAATTGATAGGAAAGCGAATAATCATGTAGTTATCCAAGGCAATGATTATGCATATAGGAATCACGTCTGTGTCACGTAGACCGAAATGATTCTGCATCTACTACTATTACTCCACACATCGACCGAGTCGTGCCTGCATCTAGAGTATTAAGTTCATGAAGAACAGAGTAACGCATTAAGTAAGATGACATGATGTAGAGGGATAAACTCAAGCAATATAATGAAAACCACATCTTGTTTCCCTTGATGGTAACAATACAATACGTGCCTCGCTACCCGTACTATGTCACTAGGTGAGGACACCGCAAGATTGAACCCAAAACCAAGCACTTCTCCCATTACAAGAATTACCAATCTAGTTGGCCAAACCAAACCAATAACTCGAAGAAACTTACAAGGATATGAAATCATGCATATAAGAATCCAGAGAAGATTCAAAGAAGATTCATAGATAATATGAACATAAACCCACGATTCATCGGATCTTGACAAACACACCACAAAAGAGTATTACATCGGATGGATCCCCATGAAGATCATGAAGAACATGGTATTGAAGATCAAAGAGAGAGAAGAAGCCATCTAGCTACTAGCTATGGACCTGTAGGTCTATGGTGGACTACTCACGCATCATCGGAGGGGCAATAGAGTTGATGTAGATGCCCTCCGTGATCAAAACCCCCTCTGACAGATTTCCGGAAAAGGCTCCAAGATTGGATCTCTCAGGAACGGAGGCTTCTCGCAGCGGAAAAGTATTTGCATGGCTCATTTTGGTGTTGGGGGAATATTTGGGTATTTGTAGGACGAAGAATAGGGTTAGGAGACCTGTGAGGAGACGACAATCCTGCCAGGCGCGGCCAGAGGGGTGGCCGCGCCTACCAGGCTTGTGACCTCCTGACAGGTGCCCTTGCGTGCACTCAAAGCCTGTTGGATTTTTTCCTTCCAGAAAAAATCATTCCGAGGATTTTATTCCGTTTGGACTCCGTTTAATATTCCATATCTGCAAAACTCAAAAACAAGGAAAAAACAGAAATTGGCACTAGGCTCTAGATTAATAGGCTATTCCCAAAAATAATATAAAATAGTATATTAATGCATATAAAACATCGAAAACAGATAATATAATGGCATGCCATCATCAAAAATTATAGATACGTTGGAGACGTACCACAAGGCCAAGGTAATAAACTGCCCGACACCACAACCCGAAGACCCCAGGTCGGAGCTGTTGGCAGAGATGCTCGTCGAGGCACCGTACATGGTGCCAAAGAAGAAAGAGAAGAAAAAGAAGAGGGTCCGAGAAGGCCTCCGTGTAAGGGAACAGCCGGATGCTGCGTCCGAGGAAACCCATGCCTCCTCTAACCATGATGGAGAGCATGAGGATGAGGAGGAGGGGGATTCCCCCATCGCAAGAAAAAGGGCGGTGTTACCGGACACCACGGAGGAGGTACCTCCTCTTGCCCCAGAGCGGGCACGTCGGCCGATGTTGGTCCTTCCCGACAACAATTCGGAGTCATACACCAAGTCCGAGGACTTCGAGAAGGTTCCTCAAACGAACCTAAGGGTCAAGCCCCCATCTCGAAGGTAAGAATCCGAAGACTCCCTGAGCAAGTTATGCCAAGTTTTCAGTGTTATTAATGTGTGAGTGATAACCCACAAGTATAGGGGATAGCAAGAGTTTTCGAGGGTAGAGTATTCAACCCAAATTTATTGATTCTACACAAGGGGAGCCAAACAATATTCGCGAGTATTAGCAGATGAGTTGTCAATTCAACCACACCTGAAAGACTTAATATCTGCTCCAAAGTATTTAGTAGTAAAGTAATATGGAATTAATAGTAACAGTTGCAAAGTGATAGTAGCAGTTTTGTAGTGATTGTAACAGTAGCAGCGGAAAAGCAACTTAGCAAAGAACAATATGTGAAAAGCTCGTAGGCAACGGATCAATGATGGATAATTATGTCAGATGGCATTCATCATGCAACGATTATAAAATAGAGTGACACGGAACTAGCTCCAATTCATCAATGTAATGTAGGCATGTATTCCATGTATAGTCATACGTGCTTATGGAAAAGAACTTGCATGACATCGTTTGTCCTACCCTCCCGTGGAAAACGGGTCCTAATGGAAACTAAGGGATATTAACGCCTCCTTTTAGTAGAGAACTAGACCAAAGCATTAGCATTTAGTGAATACATGAACTCCTCAAACTACAGTAATCACCAGAAAGAATCCTAGTTATTGTCACCCTGGGGGATGCGGATCATAACTCGCAATAGGTGTCTACAACTTGCAAGATAGGATCAAGAACACATATATATTCATGAATACATAATAGGTTCAGATCTGAAATCATGGCACTCGGGCCCTAGTGACAAGCATTAGGCATAGCAAAGTCATAGCAATATCAATCTCAAAACATAGTGGATACTAGGGATCAAACCCTAACAAAACTAACTCGATTACATGGTAAATTTCATCCAACCCATCGCCATCCAACAAGCCTACGATGGAATTACTCACGAACGGCAAAGAGCATCATGAAATTGGTGATGAAGTATGGTTGGTGATGACGACGGTGTTGATTTCCCCTCTCCGGAGCCCAAATCAGACTCCAGATCTGCCCTCCCGAGGAAGAATAGGAGGTGGCGGCGGCTCCGTATGGTAAAACGAGATGAACTCTTCTCCTGTATTTTTGCTCCCCGAATAGGAATATATAGAAGTGGAAACGAGGTCGGAGGAGCGACAAGGGGCCCACAAGCCATAGGGGCGCGCCCCCTGGCTTGTGGCCAGGTGGTGGGCCCCCTGTAGTTGATTCTTTCACCAATATTTTCATTAATTCCAAAAGTATTCTCCGTAAATTTTTAGGTCAATCCGAGAACTTTTATTTCTACACAAAAATAACACCAAGGCAATTCTGCTGAATACAGCGTCAGTCCGGGTTAGTTCCATTCAAATCATGCAAATTAGAGTCCAAAAGAAGGGCAAAAGAGTTTGGAAAATTAGATACATTGGAGACATATCAACTCCCCCAAGCTTAAACCTTTGTTTGTCCTCAAGCAGTTCAGTTGATAAACTGAAAGTGATAAAGGAAAACTTTAACAAACTCTGTTTGATCTTGCTATTGTAAATATGTCTAACTTATGTTCAGATTTTCAGCAAAGATTATGAACTAACCACATTCACAATAACATTTAGGTCTCACATTTACTCATATCAATGGCATAATTAACTAGAGAGCAATGATAATAAGTCTCGGATGACAACAATTTTATCAAAACAATCATTATACAATATGACATCATGCTATCTCGCTAGCCCTTTTTGAGACCGCAAAACATAAATGCAGAGCACCTCTGGAGAACAAGCACTGACTAGACATTGTAATTCATGGTAAAAGAGATCCAGTCACATTCATACTCAACATCAATTAATAGCAAAGCATGCAAATGACTGTGGTGCTCTCTAACTGGTGCCTTTTATAGGAGGATGATGACTCGACAGTAAAGTAAAATAGATAGGCCCTTCACAGAAGGAAGCATTGATTTGTAGAGGTGCCAGAGCTTGAATTTTTAAAACAGGGATGAATAATAATTTTGAGCAGTATGCTTTCATTGCCAACATAACAACTAAGAGATATAGATATGTTCCATGCTGGATACATTATAGGTGGTTCCCAAACAGAATAGTAAATTTTTTGCTCCCCCTCCACCAAATCAATCACACTCCACGACGGGCCGAATCCACAGGTACCGTCCATACAAACACAATCCTGGGGGAGTTTTGTTTATTATGATTTGATTTGATTTTTGAGCATGGGACTGGGCATCCCGAATACCGGCAACTTCCTCATGAATGATAGTGAATCAACATGTATCGTGAGAATAAACCACCTAGCATGGAAGATACTGCCAGCCCCCAGTCACTACATGAGTGATTTGGGCATACAAAACAGAATATTTATTGGAAGGTTTGGAGAGTGGCACATGCAAATTTACTTGGAACGGCAGGTAAATACCGCATATAGGTATGTGTGGTGGACTCATATGAAACAACTTTGGGTTTATGGAGATGGATGCACAAGCATTATTCCCGCTTAGTACAAGTGAAGACTAGCAAAAGACTGGGAAGCGACCAACTAGAGAGCGACAACAATCATAAACATGCTTTGAGATTAACCAACATTGAATACAAGCATGAGTAAGATATAAATCACCATGAACATAAACATCGTAGAGGCTATGTTGGTTTTGTTTCAACTACATGCATGAACATGTGCCAAGTCAAGCCACTTGAATCATTCAGAGGAGGATACCATTCTATCATACTACATCACAACCATTTTAATATGCATGTTGGCACTCAAAACAAACCATTATTAACTCTTAGCTAATTAAGCATGGCATGAATAACTATAATCTTTAATTGTCATTGCAAACATGTTCAACCCATAATGAGTTGAATCCCGAACGATGAGCTAATCATATTTACGAAAACAAGATAGTTAGAGTTCGTACCAGCTTTTCTCCATCTCGGTCTTTTCATCATATATCGTCATTATTGCCTTTCACTTGCATGACCGAACAATATGAATAATAAGAGTCCACGTGCATTGGACTAAGTTGGAATCTGCAAGCAGTAACTCAAAGGAGAAAACGAGGCAATATGGGCTCTATGTAAGATAAACAATAATGCATATGAGAGCCACTCAACATTTCATCGTGGTCTTCTCCTTACGACCCAAAGAAAAGAAGTTTCAAATCAAGAATGAGAAAAACTATTTACATGGGAAAACTCCCAACAATCAATAGAAGAACGAGAAATCTTTTTGGGTTTTCTTTTAATGCTAGAACTAAACAAACTAGAAGGTAAATCTAGAACTAATTTTTTTTGGATTTTCTTAAAGATTAATCAAACACAAAAGAAGAAAGCATAAAGAAGAAATAAACTACCATCGATAGTACAATGAAAAATTATGAACACTGACAACTAAAATGAGTGTGTGAACATGAATGTAATGTCAATGAGAAATACGTACTCCCCCAAGCTTAGGCTTTTGGCCTAAGTTGGTCTAGGGCCACGGCTGGCCCAGATAATACCCAAAATCATAGTTAGGGTTGTACTGGGCTATGACGGCTACTGCTTGAACAGCTGCAGCATGGAGGCGAGCGGCTTCTGCCTCTCTCACATACTCATTTGCCTCCTCTCTAGTTATAAAGGGTCTTCGTTTTTCCTGAAAGTTAAAGAAGGCAGGAGCCGGAAGGGTAATATGGACAACATGTTGTCTGTCAAAAATTAGTCGGTACAGGATGGATTGTTCGTCCCTCTCAAGGAACTAGTAGCACACCAAACCTCATAATCAAGAAAACCAAGGGTTAACTCAATATCATTTTCTCTTATGGGTACCCCAAGATACTTAGCTACACAGGTGGCATAACTTCCACCAAAGAAATCTCCATCCTTAGCGTTAAGATGTAACCTTCTGGCAATAATAGCCCCCAAGTTATATCGTCTATCTACCATTACCGCACTCTTAAGAATACTCATATCAGGCACACAAAGGTGGCTATGATCATGCTTACCGTTAATACATCTACCTATGAAGAGAGCAAAATAACGTATAGCCGGAAAGTGAATGCTTCCCAAAGTAGCTTGTGTAATGGTTCTAGTTTCTCCCATCGTTATGCTAGCAAGGAAATCATTATATTCGTTTTTATGAGGATCGCTATGGCCACCCCACTGTGGAATTTTGCATCCATCATTAAAATCATCTAGGTCCTTGTTATAGAACTTATCATAAAGATTAAATAGAACAGAATGAGAATTACGCCTGGATGAAAATTCAAACCTCCGCATGAAAGAATCGGTGAGTTGATAATATTGCTTGCAACAGTTTGATATAAAATCCTCAAGGCTAGCATTCTTTATGTACGCATAAAACTCTTCCTTGAACCCGGCGTTGTCCATGAATTGATCCGACGGCCATTCACAAGCCCGTACTCGAGCTTCCCTCGGTTTTTCAAAATTGGGCTCACATAACACGAATCTCGGAGTTTTCTTGCTCTAGGAACCACCTTGGTACATTCTCCTCAACATCTTTTCATTCTCTAAAAAATTTCAGAAATTTTAAGTGAATAAAAATAAAAATGAACAAAGCTCAACAAAACTCATAGAAACTACTCCCACAAGTGCCTAAAAGCTATATCAAGCCTCAAACTACTTGGGACCATACAAATTTGACATGCAAACCCAAGAACAAGGTCACCACAACAGCAAAATTTTGCAATATATAAGGAACTAGAACAAGAACTAATTGGACCATCGGAGGAGTCACATACCGATGAGCAATCCCCTAAAACGGTTTTGCAAATGGAGCTCTGAGCAAGGAGATCGAAAATGGCAGCAAAATGAGCTAAAACACGAGTTTGAGCAATGGTGGGGTTTTTTCTGGAGGAAGACGAAGTGGATGGGTGCTGGAATAAGTGAGGGGGCCCCACGTGGGACCCACAAGCCACCAGGGCACGCCCAGGGCGGTGGGCGCGCCCCGCAGGCTTGTGGCCCACTGGTCCAACCCCTAATACATAATTAGTGCCAAAAATTCTTAAATAATCCAAAAAAATCATACTAAATTTTTCAGGGCATTCTGGGGACTTTTATTTTCGGGTCATTTTTATAATGCACGGATAAAACAGAAAACAGGAAAATAATAGCATTTTACTAGAATGAAACTAGGGAACAAAGAATAAAAGTTGGGTATAGAAGGTAGTGCTTTCTAAATTCATCCATCTCATGTTTCATCAAAAAGAATCCATCAATAAGGTTGATCAAGTCTTATTGACAAACTTTATTCGAATGACACGGAACCGGAGACTTTTCGAATAACACTAGGTTACCTCAATGGGGATATGGATGTCCCCAACAATAAGTATATCATATTTCTTCTTGAAAGTAGAAAGAGGGAATTCAAAGCCTCCGATAATAATCGTGGAAACCTTTTCAATGGAGTTGACACTATGAACTTGAGGTTGTTTCTTTGGAAAATGCACCGTATGCTCATTACCATTAATATGAAAAGTGACATTGCCCTTGTTGCAATCAATAATAGCCCTTGAAGTATCCAAAAAGGGTCTACCAAGGATGATCGACATACCGTCGTCCTTGGGAATATCAAGGATAACAAAGTCCGTTAAGATAGTAATGTTCGCAACTACAACAGGTACATCTTCACAAATACCGATGGGTAAAGTAGTTGATTTATCAGCCATTTGAAAGGAGATTTCAGTAGGTGTCAACTTATTCAAATCAAGTCTACGATATAAAGAGAAAGGCATAACACTAACACCAGCTTCAAGGTCACATAAAGCAGTTTTAACATAAATTCCTTTAATAGAGCATGGTATAGTAGATACTTCGGGGTCTCCTAGTTTCTTTGGTATTCCACCCTTAAAAGTATAATTAGAAAGCATGGTGGAAATCTCAGCTTCCGGTATTTTTATTTTATTTGCCACAATATCTTTCATATACTTAGCATAAGGAGACATTTTCAGAATATCAGTCAAACCCATACGTAAAATGACAGGTCTAAGGATTTCAACAAAGTGTTCAAAATCTTGATCATCCTTTTTCTTGGATGCCTTAGGGGGAAATGGCATGGGTTTCTGAACCCATGGTTCTCTTTATCTACCATGTTTCCTAGAAACAAAGTCTCTTTTATTATATATCTTATTCTTAGGTTGTGGGTTATCAAGATCAACAACATGTTCGATCTCCACATCATTATCATTACTAGGTTGAGCATCAATATGAACATCATCATTAATATTATCACTAGGCTCATGTTCATCAATGATACGTCCATTTTGCATCATGATTTTATATTGATATTTATTGCATTATGGGTTGTTATTACACATTTTGGTACAACACTTATGCCTTTTCTCTCTTATTTTACAAGGTTTACATGAAGAGGGAGAATGCCGGCAGCTGGAGTTCTGGACTGGAAAAGGAGAAAATCTGAGATACCTATTCTACACAACTCCAAAAGTCCTGAAACTCTACCGAGAATTATTTTGGAATATATAAAAAATATTGGGAGAAAGAAATACATCAGGGGGCCCACCAGGCAGCCACAAGCCTGTAGGGCGCGCCCTACCCCCCTGGGCGCGCCCCTGGGGCTTGTGGCCCACCTGGCAGCCCTCTGATGCCCATCTTGTGCTATATTGAGGGTTTCGTCCTGGAAAAAAATCATAACAGAGCTTTCGGGACGAAGTGCCGCCGTCTCGAGGCGGAACTTGGGCAGAACCAATCTAGAGCTCCGGCAGGGCGATCCTGCCGGGGAAACTTCCCTCCCGGAGGGGGAAATCGAAGCCATCGTCGTCACCAACGATCCTCTCATCGAGAGGGGGTAAATCTACATCAACATCTTCATCAGCACCATCTCCTCTCCAAACACTAGTTCATCTCTTGTATCCAATCTTTGTCTCAAAACCTCAGATTGGTACCTATGGGTTGCTAGTAGTGTTGATTACTCCTTGTAGTCGATGCTAGTTGGTTTACTTTGTGGAAGATCATATGTTCAGATCCTTGATCATCACTAATAATCCTATGATTATGAACATGAATATTCTTTGTGAGTAGTTACGTTTGTTCCCGAGGACATGGGATAAGTCTTGTTATAAGTAATCATGTGAATTTGGTATCCGTTCGATATTTTGATGAGATGTATGTTGTGTCTCCTCTAGTGGTGTTATGTGAACGTCGACTACATAACACTTCACCATTGTTTGGGCCTAGAGGAAGGCATTGGGAAGTAATAAGTAGATGATGGGTTGCTAGAGTGACAGAAGCTTAAGCCCTAGTTTATGCGTTGCTTCGTAAGGGGCTGATTTGGATCCACATGTTTCATGCTATGGTTAGATTTATCTTAATTCTTCTTTTGTAGTTGCGGACGCTTGCGGGAAGGGTTAATCATAAGTGGGAGGCTTGTCCAAGTAAGGGCAGTACCAGAGCACCGTCCCACCCACATATCAAATTATCAAAGTAACGAACGTGAATCACATATGCATGATGAAAACTAGCTTGACATAAATTCCCATGTGTCCTCAGGAGCGCTTTGCTTTATATAAGAGTTTCTCCAGGCTTGTCCTTTGCTATAAAAAGGATTGGGCCAGCTTTTTGCACCTTTGTTACATTTGTTACTTGCTACACGTGACAAATTATCTTATCACAAAACTACCTCTTGCCGATAATTTCAGTGCTTGCACATGATACCTTACTGAGAACCGCTTGTCATTTCCTTCTGCTCCTTGTTGGGTTTGACACTCTTACCTATCAAAAGGACTACAATAGATCCCCTATACTTGTGATTCATGAAGACTCTTTTCTAGCGCCATTGCCGGGGAGTGAAGCGCCTTTGTTGAGTGGAACTTGGTAAGGAAAAATTTATATAGTGTGCTGAAATTTACTCTCACTTGTTACTATAGAAAGTAATCCTTTGAGGGGTTTGTTCGGGGTATCTTCACCTCGACTAGAAACACAAAGAGTTGTCCCTCAACCTACTGAGCCTACTGAAAATATTTATTATGAAATTCCTTCGAATATGATAGAGAAACTACTAGCTAATCCTTATGCAGGAGATGGAACACTACATCCGGATTTGCATATAATCTATGTGGATTAAGTTTGTGGGTTATTTAAGCTTGCCGGTTTGCCCAAGGATGTTGTCAAGAAGAAGGTCTTTACTTTATCTTTGAAGGAAAAGGCATTGACATGGTATAGGCTATGTGATGATATTGAATTATGGAACTACAACCGACTAAAATGGAATTTCATCAGAAGTTCTATCCTATGCATCTAGTTCATCGTGATCGTAATTATATTTACAATTGTTGGCCTCGTGAAGGAGAAAGAATTGCTCAAGCTTGGGGTAGGCTTAATTCATTGTTATATTCATGTCCCAATCATGAGATCTCGAGAGAAATTATTATTCAAAAAATTTATGCTCGGCTTTCTCGTAATGATCAATCCATGCTCGATACTTCTTGTGCTAGTTCTTTTATGAAGAAAGATATTGAATTCAAATGGAATTTATTGGAGAGAATTAAACACAACTCTGAAAATTGGGAACTCGACAAAGGTAAGGAGTCAGGTATGAACCTTAAGTTTGATTGTGTTAAATCCTTTGTAGACACTGATGCTTTTTGTGAATTTAGCACTAAATATGGACTTGACTCTGAGGTAGTAGCTTCTTTCTGTGAATCTTTTGCTACTCATGTCGATCTCCCTAAGGAGAAGTGGTATAAATATCATCCTACCATTAAAGTGAAAGTAGTTGAACCTATTAAAGTTGAAGAGGAGATTATTAGTTATAATGTTAATCCCGTTATCCCTACTGCTTACATTGAGAAACCACCCTTCCCTGTTAGGATAAAGGAACACGCTAGAGCTTCAACTGTGGTTCGTAAGAGTTGTATTAGATCACCTACACCCCCTGAGAAAATTAAAGTTGAGCCTAGTATTGCTATAGTTAAAGATCTCTTGGTTGATAATATTGATGGGCATGTTATTCATTTCAGCAATGAAGTGGCTAGAATTGCTAGACCTCATACTAAGCATAAACATAGACTAGTTGTTGGCGTGCCTATTGTTTCTATTAAAATAGGAGATCATTGTTATCATGTCTTGTGTGATATGGGTGCTAGTGTAAGTGCAATCCCCTATTCCTTATACAAATAAATCATGCATGATATTTCACCAATTGAACTAGAGGAAATTGATGTTACTATTAAGCTTGCTAATAGAGACACTATTGCACCGATGGGGATTGTTAGAGATGTTGAAGTCTTGTGTGGGAAAACCAAATATCCTACTGATTTTCTTGTTCTTGGTTCCCCACAAGATAATTTTTTCCCATTATATTTGGCAGACCCTTCTTAAATACTGTTAATGCTAGGATTGATTGTGAGAAAGAAATAGTTACTATGAGTTTTGGGGATGTGTCTCGTGAGTTTAATTTCTATAAATTTCTTAGACAACCCCACGACAAAGAATTGCCTAGTAAAGATGAGATTATTGGTCTCGCTTCTATTGTCGTGCCTCCTACTAATCCTTTAGAACAATATTTGCTAGACCATGAAAATGATATGCATATGAATGAGAGAAATGAAATAGATGAAATTTTCTTTGATCAACAGCCTATTTTGAAACACAACTTACCTCTTTAAATACCATGGGATCCTCCTCCACCCAAGGGTGATCCCGTGTTTGAGCTCAAGCAGTTACCTAATACGTTGAAATATGCTTATCTTGATGAAAAGGAGATATATCCTGTTATTATTAGTGCTAACCTTTCAGAGCATGAAGAAAAGGGATTATTGAAAACTCTGAGGAAGCACCATGATGCTATTGGTTATACTCTTGATGAACTTAAGGGCATTAGTCCCTCTCTATGTCAGCATAAAATTAATATGGAGCCTGATGCCAAACCAGTTATTGATCATCAACGACGATTGAACCCTAAGATGAAAGAAGTGGTAAGAACAGAAATACTAAAGCTTATGAAGGTAGGTATAATTTATCATGTTGCTGATAGTAGATGGTTTAGTCCCGTCCATTATGTCCCTAAGAAGGGAGGTTGTACCATTGTTCCTAATGATAAAAATGAATTGATCCCACAAAGAATTGTTACATGTTCGAGAATGGTAATTGATTTTAGGAAATTGAATAAAGCTACTAATAAAGATCATTACCCTTTTCCTTTTATTTATCAAATGCTAGAAAGATTATCCAAACATACTCATTTTTTGCTTTCTAGATGGTTACTCTGGTTTCTCTCAAGTACCTGTATGAAGCGAGGATCAAGAAAAAAAACTTTTACTTGCCCTTTCGGTACCTTTTCTTATAGACGTATGCCTTTTGATTTATGCAATGCACCTGCTACCTTTGAAAGATGTATGATGGCTATATTCTTTGACTTTTGTGAAAAGATTCTTGAGGTTTTCGTGGATGATTTTTCCGTTTACGGAACTTCATTTGATGATTGTTTGAGCAACCTTGTTCGAGTTTTGCAGAGATGTGAAGAAACTAATCTTGTCTTAAACTGGGAAAAGTGCCACTTTATGGTTAATGAAGGTATTGTATTGGGTCACAAGGTCTCCGAAAGAGGTATTGAAGTTGATAAGGCTAAAGTTGATGCTATTGAAAAAATGTCGTGCCCTACGGATATCAAAGGTATAAGAAGTTTCCTTGGTCATGCTGGTTTGTATAGGAGGTTTATTAAAGATTTCTCTAAGATTTCTAGGCCTCTCACAAATATTTTGCAAAAAGATGTCCCATTTGTTTTTGATGATGATTGTGTAGAAGCATTTGAAATTCTTAAGAATGCCCTGATTATCGCACCTGTTGTTAAACCATCGGACTGGAACTTACCCTTTGAAATTATGTGTGATGCTAGTGACTATGCTGTTGGTGCTGTTATAGGACAAAGAGTCGATAAGAAATTAAATGTTATCCATTATGCTAGTAAAACTCTAGACAGTTCTCAAAGAAACTATGCTACTACTGAAAAAGATTTTTTAGCAGTCGTGTTTTCTTGTGATAAGTTTAGACCTTATATTGTTGATTCCAAAGTAACTATTCACACTGATCATGCTGCTATTAAGTACCTTATGGAAAAGAAAGATGCTAAACCTAGACTTATTAGGTGGGTCCTTCTGCTACAAGAATTTGATTTGCATATCACTGATAGAAAGGGTGCTGACAACCCTGTGGCAGATAACTTGTCTAGGTTAGAAAATGTTCTTGATGACCCACTACCTATTGATGATAGCTTTCCTGATGAACGATTGGCTGTCGTGGATGCTTCACATAATGCTCCTTGGCATGTTGATTATGCCAATTACATTGTTGGTAAGTTTATACCTCCTAGTTTCACATACCAACAAAAGAAAAGGTTCTTCTATGATTTGAGGCATTACTTTTGGGATGATCCACACCTTTATAAAGGAGTAGATGGTATTATTAGATGTTGTGTACATGAGAATGAACAGGAACAAATCTTATGCAGGTGCCACTCCAAAGCCTACGGAGGACACCACGTTGGAGATAGAACTGCAAATAAGGTACCACAATCTAGGTTTTATTGGCCCAGTCTCTTTATGGATTCTCGTAAGTTTGTCTTGTCTTGTGATGAATGTCAAAGAATTGGTAATATTAGTAGACGCCAAGAAATGCCTATGCATTACTCTCTTCTTATTGAACCATTTGATGTTTGGATTTTGATTATATGGGGCCTTTTCCACAATCTAACGGGTATTCTAATATTCTAGTTGTGGTTGATTATGTTACTAAGTGGGTAGAAGCTATTCCAACTAGTAGCGCTGATCATAACCCTTCTATTAAAATGCTTAAAGAAGTTATTTTCCCTAGATTCGGAGTCCCTAGATATTTGATGATTGATTTTTGTTCACACTTTATTCATGGTGCTTTCCGTAAATTGCTCGCTAAATATGATGTTAATCATAGAATTGCATCTCCTTATCATCCCCAGTCTAGTGGTCAAGTAGAATTGAGTAATAGAGAAATTAAATTGATTTTGCAGAAGACTATTAATAGATCTAGGAAGAATTTGTCTAATAAACTAGACGATGCATTGTGGGCATATAGAACTGCTTACAAAAATCCTATGGGTATGTCTCCGTATAAGATGGTTTATGGTAAAGCATGTCACTTACCTCTAGAACTAGAACATAAAGCTTATTGGGCAATCAAAGAGCTCAATTATGATTTTAAACTTGCTGGTGAGAAGATGTTATTTGACATTATCTCACTTAACGAATGGAGAACCCAAGCCTATGAGAATGCCAAGTTGTTTAAGGAAAAGGTTAAGAGATGGCATGATAGAAGGATACAAAAGCATGAATTTATTGTCGGTGATCATGTCTTGCTATACAATTCTCGTTTAAGACTTTTTGCAGGAAAACTTCTCTCTAAATGGGAAGGTCCTTACGTTATCGAGGAGGTATACCGTTTTGGTGCCATCAAGATTAACAACACCAAAGGCACAAACTTGGAGGTGGTGAATG
Source organism: Hordeum marinum (assembly GCA_022496015.1). Classification (NCBI taxonomy): domain Eukaryota; kingdom Viridiplantae; phylum Streptophyta; class Magnoliopsida; order Poales; family Poaceae; genus Hordeum; species Hordeum marinum. Next base: position 263,522,134 of record CM039672.1, on the reverse strand, counting down.
GTCAAAGAATCAAACATTATATCTCAGGTACTCCCATAAATGTTGAAACCAATGTCATCAACACCATAACTCCAGAGGAGTACATTAGGGAGACTTACCAGAACGTTTTAGACTCCGAAAAGGAATAAGTATGAGGTATGGTAAGTAAAAAGACTCCAAATTTTTTTCAATGGCAATTTTTATCTGTTTTGGAATGTTTCAAAAATTAGGAAAAATTTAAAGTAGTCCGAATAGTGCACGAGGAGGTAACAAGCCTCCAGGGCACGCCCTACCCCCTAGGAGCACCCCTAGGGTTTGTGGCCACCCCGTGTACCTTCCGGACTTCATTTTCTTGTGGCATACTCTTTCGGGTAAGCAAAAATTCATTATATAATCTCCCGAAGGTTTTGGCTCTCGTATCACGACAATACCTCCTATTTTCTCTTTGAGTTTTTTCTGCAGAAATTTTAGATCAACATGACGTCCCCAAGTGTTTCGAAGGACAAGTTCTCCGAGAAGGTCATCAACCACTACCTTGCGGAGGTGCTGCAACACCCTCAAACCATTGAGATGCGTGAGGGGGTGTTGCACATCCGTGATGTTGAGGGGCCGAAGAAAACCGGAAGCATGGAGACAAGGCTCGAAGCAATGGAACAGAAAGTCTTCAAGTGCCAAGGGATGGTGGAACAAGGAGTCGATGCTAATCATATGATGAGCGCGGAGTTTACCCATAAACATAAGCTAGATGCCAAGGACATTGTGTCTGATATCTTCAAGCTTTACGAGAGAATCGAGCACCTCCAAGCCCAGATCTATGACTTGCAAAACCAAAACTGGGAGTATGAATACAGATTTAAGAGATTGAGTTTGGCTGTAGATTTGAGGATTTCGGAGACTTGCTCATCCTTTTACGATGGTGAGACTATGCCTTGGAAGATGGAGTACAAACTTCCAACCTCATCAACAACTCCGACATCACCACCTCCGAAGCAAGACAACTAAACACATGGGTATGGGCACTCCCCTTGGCTTGTGCCAAGCTTGGGGGAGGTGCCCTGGTATCATATCACCATCACATCTTTTATTTTTTACTTTTATTTTCTTATTTTTATCTTTATTTATATTTTTATCATCTTTCCTTAGTTCGATCCTTTGGTTATATCTTGATCTAGTAGAATAAAGTTTTCGTGTGATCTAGTTTCGAGTCTTTTCTTTATGACCACCCCTATGCAAGCAAGTACGTGAGTTATATAATAAAAATTTCTTATGAGTTGAGGGCTTTTGCTTGTTTGGCATGATCTTGATCTTGAGAAATATGATGTAGAAAGAAGTATAGAATAAAAGAAAGGAGTATATATGATGATCTTATGGGGAGTGATGGCCTCACATATAAGAAGTATGTCGATTGAAACCTATTGTGGGTTGACAATCACAGCTATTGGTCATTGGGGCAATTAAAAGGAAGTAATAAAGAAAGAGTGGTTCACATATAAATATATTATCTTGGACATCTTCTATGATTGTGAGAACTCATTAAAATATTATATGTTAAGAAGTTGATGTCGGACAAGGAAGACAACATAATGGTTTATGTTTGCTTATTTCCGAATAGAAGTTATATTGTTATGGATCCCTCAAAATGTGTCGCTTTCTTCCACCTATTATCAGTCAAAACTGTCGCACCAAGTAGAGATACTACTTGTGCCTCCAAACACCCTTAACCCAGCTTTGCCATGAGAGTCCACCATACCTACCTAAGGATAGAATAAGATCCTTCAAGTAAGTTGTCATTGGTGCGAGCAATAAAAATTGCTCTCTAAATATGTGTGGTCTATTAATGTGAGGAAAATAAACTTTATACGAACTTGTGATAGGGAAGAAATAAAAGCGATGGACTTCATAATAAAGTTCTCTATCACAAGGGGCAATATAAAGTGACGTTCTTTTGCATTAAGAGATTGCGCATCCAACTATAAAAGCGCATGACAACCTATGCTTCCCTCTGCGAAGGGCCTATCTATTACTTTTATTTTGTAGTTCTTACCTTTATGCAAGAGTCATGGTGATTTCCATCACCTTCTCTATTTTCGCCTTTATCTTCTAGCAAGTGTCACGTGTTGGGGAATGATCTAGGCACATATATCCACATAGAAGTGGATGAGCATGAGTCATTACTGTTGACATTACCCTTGAGGTAAATAGTTGGGAGACAACACTATAAGCCCCTATCTTTCTCTGTGTCCGATTGAAACTTTTAACTCATATGTACCTCGTGAGTGTTAGAAATTGTGAAAGACTAAAAGATGATTGAGTATGTGGGTTTGCTTTACAAGATCTTATATTGACTCTTTCCTATGTTATGATAAATTGGAATTGCTTCAATGACTGAGATAATAGTTTGTCGGTTTTTGATAGAGTTCTTGATTCATACTTTGCTATTGTGAATGAATTATTCCTTTAGCATAAGAAATTATATGTCATTATATGTTGCTGTTCTATAGATGATCATGATGCCTTCATGTTCGTATATTATTTTTATCGACACCTCTATCTCTAAACATGTGGGCATATTTATCGATTTTGGCTTTCGCTTGAGGACAAGCGAGGTCTAAGCTTGGGGGAGTTGATACGTCCATTCTGCATCATGATTTTATATTGATATTTATTGCATTATGGGATGTTATTACACATTTTGGTACAACACTTATGCCTTTTCTCTCTTATTTTACAAGGTTTACATGAAGAGGGAGAATGCCGGCAGCTGGAGTTCTGGACTTGAAAAGGAGCAAATCTGAGATACCTATTCTGCACAACTCCAAAAGTCCTGAAAATCAATGGAGAATTATTTTGGAAAGTATTAAAAATATTGGGCAAAATAAATACATCAGGGGGCCCACCACGCAGCCACAAGCTTGTAGGGCGTGCCCTACCCCCTCGGCACGCCCCTAGGGCTTGTGGCCCACCTGGCAGCCCTTCGATGCCCGTCTTCTGCTATATTGAGGGTTTTGTCCTGGAAAAAATCATAACAGAGCTTTCGGGATCAAACGCCGCCATCTCGAGGCGGAACTTGGGCAGATCCTTGATCACCATTAATACTCCTCTGATTATGAACATGAATATGCTTTGTGAGTAGTTATGTTTGTTCCCGAGGACATGGGATAAGTCTTGTTATAAGTAATCAGGTGAATTTGGTATTCGTTCGATATTTTGATGAGATGTATGTCGTCTCTCCTCTAGTGGTGTTAGGTGAACGTCGACAACATAACACTTCACCATTATTTGGGCTTAGAGGAAGGCATTGGGAAGTAAAAGTGGATGATGGGTTGTCAGAGTGACTGAAGCTTAAGCCCTAGTTTATGCGTTGCTTCGTAAGGGGCTAATTTGGATCCACATGTTTCATGCTATGGTTAGATTTATCTTAATTCTTCTTTCATAGTTGCGGATGCTTGCGGGGGGGGGGGTAATCATAAGTGGGAGGCTTGTCCAATTAAGGGCAGCACCCAAGCACCGGTCCACCCACATATCAAATTATCAAAGTAACGAACGTGAATCACATATGCATGATAAAAACTAGCTTGACATAAATTCACATGTGCCCTCGGGGGCGCTTTGCTTTATATAAGAGTTTCTCCAGGCTTGTACTTTTCTATAAAAAGGATTGGGCCACCTTGCTGCACCTTTCTTACAATTCTTACTTGCTACCCATTACAAATTATCTTATCACAAAGCTATCTATTACTGATAATTTCAGTGCTTGTAGAGAATACCTTACTGAGAACCACTTGTCATTTCCTTCTGCCCCTCGTTGCTTTTGACACTCTTACTTATCGAAAGGACTACGATAGATCCCCTATACTTGTGGGTCATTAAGACTCTTTTCTGGCGTCGTTGCCGGGGAGTGAAGCGCCTTTGGTGAGTGGAACTTGGTAAGGAAAAATTTATAGTGTGCTGAAATTTACTGTCACTTGTTACTATGGAAAGTAATCCTTTGAGGGGTTTGTTCGGGGTATCTTCACCTTTACCGGAAACACAAAGAGTTTTCCCTCAACCTACTGAGCCTACTGAAAATATTTATTATGAAATTCCTTCGGGTATGATAGAAAAACTGCTAGCTAATCCTTATGGAGGAGATGGAACACTACATCCAGATTTGCATCTAATCCATGTTGATGAAGTTTGTGGATTATTTAAGCTTGCAGGTTTGCCCAAGGATGTTGTCAAGAATAAGGTATTTCCTTTATCTTTGAAGGAAAAGGCATTGGCATGGTACATGCTATGTGATGATATTGGATCATGGAACTACAACTGACTGAAAATGGAATTTCATCAGAATTTCTATCCTGTGTAGCTGGTTCATCGTGATTGGAATTATATTTACAATTTTTGGCGTCATGAAGGAGAAAGAATCACTCAAGCTTGGGGGAGGCTTAAGTGTATTTGGGTTCTCAAGTGTATCTATAACAGGTTCACTCGCAGCATGCAAAGTACTATCGCCATTCCTTTCCCTACTCTTACTGGAACGAATAGGTGCATGAGTATTAACTCTGTGAGAATCTTGCTCAATTCTCTTAGGGTGGCCCTCAGGATACAAAGGTTCCTGAGTCATTCTACCACCTCTATTCACAACTTTAAAAGAATGATCATTTTTCTTACTATTCATCTCATTAAGTAAATAATTATGCGCCTTTAGTACTTGTTCTACTTCAGTAGTTACCGTGGAAGCCTGTTTACTAATAAGCTTAAGATCATTGATAGTTCTACTCAAATAATCACCCAAGCGATCAAGCATATAAGCATTATGTTTCAATTGTCTACAAAATAAGCATTAAAATTTTCATGCTTGACTACAAAGTTATCAAATTCATCCAAGCATTGGCTAGCAGGTTTATTATAAGGAATATCTCCTTCATCAAATCTCTGGAGAGAATTTACCTCTACTACCTGTGTCGGGTTATCAAGACCATGTATTTCTTCAATAGGTGGTAGATTCTTAACATCTTCAGCTTTAATACCTTTTTCTTTCATAGATTTCTTTGCCTCTTGCATATCTTCAGGACTGAGAAATAGAATACCTATTTTCTTTGGAGTTGGCTTTGGAGATGGCTCGGGAATAGTCCAATCATTATCATTGCTCAATATATTGTTCAATAGAAGCTCAGTTGTTCAGCAGTTCGTTCCCTGAAAACACAACCAACACAACTATCTAGGTGGTCCCTAGAAGCATCGGTTAGTCCATTATAAAAGATATCAAGTATTTTGTTTTTCTTGAGAGGATGATCAGGAAAAGCATTAAGTAACTGGAGAAGCCTCGCCCAAGCTTGTGGGAGACTCTCTTCTTCAATTTGCAAAAAGTTAAATATTTCCTGCAAGGCAGCTTTTTTCTTATGGACATGAAAATATTTTTCAGAGAAGTAATATATCATATCCTGGGGACTACGCACGCAACCAGGAGCAAGAGTGTTAAACCATATCTTAGCATCACGCTTTAATGAGAAAGGAAAGAACTTAAGAATATAGTAATAGCGAAATTTTTCCTCATGAGTAAATATGGTAGCTATATCATTCAATTTAGTATGATGTGCCACAATAGTTACACATTCATATCCATGGAAAGGGTCAGATTTAACCAAAGTAATTAACTCAGGATAGGTAGAGAATTCATAATCTTTCGCAGTAACAAAGATAGGTGAAGTAGCAAACTTAGGATCATATTGCATTCTAGCATTCAAAGATTTTTCCTTCCACTTGCGAAGCAATTTGTTAAGATCATCTCTATCTTTACAAGCAAGAAAGTCCCTAGCTACTTCTCCTTCCATAACATAACCCTCAGGTACATCAGGAAATTCATATCTAGGAGAGCTAGACCTAGCAGGTGTCTCATAGTGTTTCGCTTGAATAATTTCATCAGATTCAGAAATATCATCAGTTTCAGTATTAGCTCTAGCAATTTGTTCATCAAGAAACTCACCCAGTGGCATAGTGGTATCAAGCAAAGTATCATCATAAGCATCATGCATAGCAGAAGTAGCATCATCAATTACTTGCAACATATCAGAATTACTAGCAGGTGGTGGTGTCGCAAATTTACTCATAACAGAAGGTGAATCAAGTGCAAAGCTAGATGGCAGTTCCTTACATGTCCTCGTAGTTGAGGGGTAGATCTTAGTCTTACCATCTTTCAGATTCTTCATAGTGATCAACAGATATATATATATCCCAAGTGACTCAAAGTATAGAGCTATGCTCCCCGGCAACGACGCCAGAAAATGGTCTTGATAACCCATAGGTATAGGGGATCGCAACAGTTTCGAGGGTAGAGTGTTCAACCCAAATTTATTGATTCGTCACAAGGGGAGCGAAACAATATTCTCGAGTATTAGCATATGAGTTGTCAATTCAACCACACCTGAAAGACTTAATATCTGCAGGAAAGTATTCAGTAGCAAAGTAATATGGAAGTAACGGTAACGGTGGCAAAGTGATAGTAGCATTTTTGTAGTGATTGTAACAGTAGCAACAGAAAGGTAACTTAGCAAAGATCAATATGTGAAAAGCTTGTAGGTAATGGATCAGTGATGGATAATTATGTCGGATGGCATTCATCAAGCAACGGTTATAAAATAGGGTGACACAGAACTAGCTCCAATTCATCAATGTAATGTAGGCATGTATTTCGTGTATAGTCATACATGCTTATGGAAAAGAACTTTCATGGCATCTTTTGTCCCACCCTCCCATGGTAGCAGGGTCCTAATGGAAACTAAGGGATATTAATGCCTCCTTTTAATAGAGAACCGGACCAAAGCATTAGCACTTACTGAATACATGAACTCCTCAAACTACGGTAATCACTGGAAAGAATCCCAGTTATTGTCACCCTGGGGGATGCGGATCCTAACTCGTAATAGGTGTTTACAACTTGCAAGATAGGATCAAGAACACATATATATTCATGAAAACATATCAGGTTCAGATCTGAAATCATGGCACTCAGGCCCTAGTGACAAGCATTAATCATAGCAAAGTTATAGCAACATCAATCTCAGAACATAGTGGATACTAGGGATCAAACCCTGACAAAACTAACTCGATTACATGGTAAATCTCATCCAGCCCGCCACCGTCCAGCAAGCCTATGATGGAGTTACTCATGAACGGCGGAGAGCATCATGAAATCGGTGATGAAGGATGGTTGGTGATGACAATGGTGTCAATTTCCCCTCTCAAGAGCCCTAATCAGACTCCAGATCTGCTCTCCCGAGGAAGAACAGGAGGTGGCGGCGGCTCCGTATCGCAAAACGCGATGAACTCTTCTCCTCTATTTTTTCCTCCCCGAATAGGAATATATAGAAGTGGAAACAAGGTCAGAGGAGCGACAGGGGGCCCACAAGCCACACGGGCACGCCCTAGGGCGGTGGGCGCGCCCCTGGCTTCTGGCCAGGTGGTCGCCCCCTATAGTTGATTCTTTCGTCAATATTTTTCATTAATTCGAAAAGTATCCTCCATAAATTTTTAGGTCAATCCGAGAGCTTTTATTTCTGCACAAAAATAACACCAAGTCAATTCTGCTGAAAACAGTGTCAGTCCGGGTTAGTTCCATTCAAATCATGCAAATTACAGTCCAAAACAAGGACAAAAGAGTTTGGAAAAGTAGATACGTTGGAGACATATCAATGAGCGCCTTTTGATCCACAACCCTCCATGCGTTCTCCCCACCGACCAAGTTTCGGATGGGGAGACTCCACCCGCGGAGCTTGCGGAGAGTGGGACCGCGTCGCATCCCACACTTCTGGGGGCCGCAAAGGATGTCGTGGAGGTGTCATCCCACCAGGCTGCTTTGGAGCCGAACACAGGTGGTGGGGGTGACGATGTCATGGCCGAGGTTAATGCCTCGGCCGCCGAAGACCAGGAGGAGGAGCCCCTCCCAGCCACAGAGGAGACCGGACAGAGGGATGTCCAGTCCCCTCCGAGGACCTCTCCGAAGCGCACCACGCCTCTGGAGCTACCGATTCAATCCCTGATTAGAGATCAGGCTAACCAATCAACACCAGCACCATCGATGACTGGGTGGCCGGTCATGGAGGAGGCTCTATGGGGCGCCTCCATCTCCAAGGATCACTGCACCCTTATGGGTGCAGTTTTGTAAGGCATTCAGTCCGTTGATAGTGGACTGAAGGAGGCCTTCAACGGTCTCCTGACGGGCTACCAGGTGAGCCACGTAATGTTCTTTTCCTGAAATTTTAATTTATCAGGTTTGTGCTATCGTTATATATAACAGCCCCTGAGCCTTGGGTGAGTTTAGTAAAAACTCACCCAAGGGTCAAATACAAATCAGTGACCAATCAATGTACGAGGAATTATTCATCCCATAATGTTTTAACAACCCTTAAGAGGACCGAACATAGGGTCATATTCTTGATAGTTCAGGGGTTTGAACCCATATAAACTGATAAATATCTGCCGTTTATAGGAATCGCCATCAGGGGCGGCCTTTAATGCCGCAGAGCTTGACGAGCTAAACCAGAAGCTTAAGAGCTCCAAAGAGGAGCTTGACACTGTGAACAAGAGGTTTGACGAGGCGCAAGGTAAGCCGACTTGTAATATCCAAGCTATTAAGCATTAGTGATTCACACTATTGACTTAGTATAATTATATGTTTTATTGCTTACACAGCCTTGGTGAAAGAAGTCGAGAAGCTCAAGGATGAGCTGCGATAGATGAAGCAAGAGGCCAAGAAAGAGAAGGCAGTGGCCGAACCGGCAGCAGCCGCGCTCTCCGCTTTAAAAACTATGAGCGGTAAGCATGAGGCTCGGGTGGGGGAGGCTCATCAAGAGCTCAAGGACGCCAGCCAAAAATGTGAGGACCTTGAGCAGAAGGCCAAGGAACAATCCGTTGAGCTATCCACATTGAAAGCCGATCTTCAGAAGGAGCGGGTGGACACGTGGTGTCAAGGCTATCGCAGATGGTAAGCCGTATTTACTATAGTGTGCCTTCGATGATAGCAAGTTTGCATTGCTCACCCAGGTGTGGCGTTTCTCAGGCGCCTGTTCGGACCTCCCGAAGAGTGTAGCAAACGCGAACCAGTTCTACGCTTTGCGAGAAGAGGGAGATGAGTCTCGCCTCTTTTGGGCGCAATTTGAAGCCTCCAAGCACCCTCCTCTCCTCATCGAGCATATGAAGTAGCTGATGGAGCTACACCGGGTGGCGGAGCCAGCCATGAAAGATCTCTACATCTGGCTATGGCCCGCTGAGCCGTTGCCGAGTAGCTACTTCGGCCTAGTGTGGAAGCTAAGCGACGCTGCACCTCGGATTGATGCGCTAAGGCATTCTTCCTCCATCGAGGGAGCTCGGATGGCTTTTGCAAGGTCCAAGGTGCATTGGTTGGGGCTTGATCCGACAAGGATAGCGACTGCTCCTCCGCCCCCTGGAAAGGATCATAGGTGCCCTGAGCAATACTTCTCCGTAGTGATCGAGGGTGCTCGGGCGATACAGGCACAATGCTCGAAAGATAACTTTTATGAATAGGCGTGTTGTAGTGTGTCCGAAGACTTTTTAACGCTTTATGATGATGTTGCATGGTTAATATGTATTTTATGTTTTGCATTCGCTATGACTCCCGTGTGGCCGTTTAAACTGAAAGTTGCGAGTCGTCGGCTTCAACCCCCATGTAGATACTACGTGAGGTCTCTTCCTCCGCACTGTGACCCTTAGCCGAGCTATCGGTACCCGAAGGCGGTAGTGTAAGGGGGACAAGGTAATCAGACCATAATGCTTTATTGCTTTCACTTAGCCATAGGAGCGTGAAAAAGAAATGTGGGGTCTGATGACTAGCCCCTAGTGGTTTGTGATGTTCGGATGAACCATGGCTAATGCCAGCATCATATGGTTTGTGTGAAATACGAAACCCATCGTATGACACGGAATAACCTCTAGCGAAGTTTTTAGTATAACACTTACGCTCAAATTCGCAGACCGGTTCTTGCGTACTATGATAGTCAGTTTTCGCCTTTCACCCCTGAGCTACTTCACCAGGCTAGCTGGAAACACAATCGTAGGGGTTCACCATTTGCCCCTTTAGCCGAACAAGCGAAACGTAAAGGGGCAAGCACAGGACCCGGGCAACCTAAGTGTTAACCCAAGACATAGTTCGGAACCAATTCATATAAAGTGAACTCCGAGATGCTGAACACATGATCGAGTGTGCTTAGGGCAATGTTTTAAATTCGAGCTCCTGGTCTATTAGCTAGTTGCGTCGTAATGTGTACCAAACAGTTTCGCAACAAGCGTTGAGGAGGGAGGAAATAGAGTATGTACCAAAAAAGACAGCATAGCGGCCATGCATAATGGTCTTATATTTTGCTCAATAACTCCTATAGCTCAAATTGGTGAAGCAACTAATTACAGGTACTTGAAGGTGAAATATAAAGTTTACAGGAGGGGTTGTACCAGGGGTCTTCGATGGGTGGCCTGACTTCCCCGATATGCCCTGTCGCCTGTCCACTCTTGTGCCTCCTAGGGGATTGCATTCCTTTATGGGTAATGCAGTTGGCGAGCGGACCTTGGAAAGAGGATCTTGAGAAGTCGCTGAAGTATTGATGGGCTTTATGCTTTACCAGATCCTTCATGGTACCTGTTGTATGTCTAAAGACTTATATTGCTAGTAGTTCGGTCCAACTGGACACTTGTGCTTTGATAGTTGCTCCCCAGTTCTGCCCATGCAATCTTAAGTGCAAAGTTGTGCCTTCTTGGCATGTGTTTTGCTAGCATTAGGGCTGTGCAATGGGGAGCGATTCCCTATTTCTAGGGAGAAGAAGGTTTTGGGAGTTCGGCCGAAACCGTGCTCGCTTCTCAAACTTATGTGCCTTTATGGAAGATGTCGACGTTTGCCGATCATCATTGTAGTGGAATTCGGCCGCTAGGGCCAATGCATGTTCCTCAGTTTGGAGGGAGCACTCTGTGTTGTCGTTGACAGTAATGACCCCCTTGGGATCGCGTTAAAGCGAGCGAATGTTGTGCGGCCTAGCAAGGCGTGATAGCGGCTGCAGAAAGGTACAATGCCGAAGATCAAGTCCTCGCTTCGGAAGTTATCGGGTGAACCGAACACTACTTCGAGGCTCATAGAGACCGTCCACCAGGCTTCGATGCCTGGGATCACTCCTTTAAAGGTAGTGTTGCTAGGTTTGATTCTTGACGGATCTATACCCATCTTTTTCACCGTGTCTGGGTAAATCAGATTAAGGCATTAGGGCATTAGTGAGGTGATACCCATCTATAATGGGGTCTAGGACGAGGGAAGCCGAACCCCCGCGATGGGTAATGGTTGGGTGGTTGCGTTGATCGAAGGTGACCGGGTACGCTGACCATGGCTTATAATTCAGCGATACATGCTCTACGGCATAGACCTCTCAAAGGGCGCACTTCCTCTCCTTTTTTGGGTATGTGAGTGCCGTATGTCATATTCACAGTTTTAACTCTGGAGGGAACTTCTTTTGTCAACCATTGCTCGGACCATGGGGCTCATCGTCATCCTCGTTGCGTGGGTCCTTGCCTTGCTCCTAGGCTACGAGTTTGCCGTCCTATTTGAACACCCAACAGTTACGGTTGGTGTGGTTGGCGGGCTTCTCTTGAGTGCCATGGATCTGGCAAGGCCTCTCCATGATTTTATCCAGCTAGGTAGGTCCGTCACGATTGCCTTTAGGAGGATTCCTCTGCTGCCCTGCTCGGGGGTTGCAGAAACCGGCGTTAACGGCCATGTCATTGGCATCACTATTGTTGTGTCAGCGCTTGTTTTTGTTGCATTTTGGTTTCCCCTTTCCCTCCCAAACTTTGGAGGTTCCAGGGTCTTCGGGGTTGTGGCTCCGTCTTGCTAGCCAGTTACCCTCGCTCGCGCAAAAGCGAGTCATGAGTGATGTAAGGGCGGACATTGTCCTAGGTTTATCAATGACCGAGTTAGCGAGCCAGCCATTCGCCCCGAATATTGTGCCTGAAGGAGGCTATTGCCTCGGCGTTCGGGCAATCGACGATCTGGTTTTTCTTCGTCATGAACCGATCCTAGAATTGTCGTGCGGATTCTCCTGCCTTCTAGACGACGTTTCTCAGGTCGGAGGAATCCGGCGGCCGAACATGGGTGCCTTGGAAGTTACATCGGAATGCATCCTCTAGATCCTCCCAACACCCGATGGAATTTTCGCAGAGGCTGTTTAACCAGTGCCGATCTGGCCCCTTAAGTTTTAGGGGGAGATACTTAATGGCATGGACATCATATCCTCGTGTCATGTGGATGTGGAGGAGGAAATCCTCGATCCATACTGTTGGGTCAGTTGTCCCATCATATTGCTCTACATTCACGGGTTTGAATCCTTCCGGGAAATAATGTTGCATCACCTCATTAGTGAAGCACAATGGGTGGGCAGCGCCTCTGACCTGAGCCATTTAACCCCGGTAGTCGGCGTCTATTCTGGCCCTGTTTCGCTCCCATCCTCTATTGTTGCGGTCGAGCCAGGGCGGTACCCATCCCTTCTATCGGGGGAGTACCCTCTGGATCCATAGATGGATCTTGTATGACCTTTTCTATGGTTCAGGTCGTGTCATAGGTCAAACCTGTCATCGGGCTCTATTGTCTCTTTTCCCCTTATTCAGGGTCTCATCGGCCTATAACCGGTGCCGTCAGCCGTCCTATCTCGTGCTCGAGGAGGGCGGTCTGGCTTGTCATATGGAGTATGTTTGGGAGACGGCATATTAGTAAGCTCGTATCGAATTGTGGCAGTAGTTGTGTGAAAGCACATTTGCTCCCTTGGTGGTTTTGGTAATTAATAACAACATATGAGTCATTGAAGTAATGTTTCCACCAAGTATATTTCAGGACAAGTTCAATGATAGGGATGGCAAAAGGATTGTGGAGATTGTGGAACTACCCCAAGGTGCAAGGAAATAGGTTGGCCGAGCTTCAAGCAAGAGGACTCTACATTTTACATTTGTGAGAAATCACGTTGAGTCCATAGGAAAGCCAATACTATTAAAAGGGGGTAAGGTTTTGTTGGTGAACAAAATGCTCATACGTGCACAAGTGATAGTCACCAAAAACATCCACAAGCTCTCTCACCAAAGTCTGTCTCTAGCCAAACATACAAAATCGGTGCAACCAACATTCCTACCCCGGTGCCACTGATTCCAAACCCTAGACAGACTCAGCCAAACCCTAGCCACTTCGGTGCAACTGACACTAGTTTCGGTGCCACCGAGTTGGGTTGCCAACTTTCTGTTACACAATTTCACACTTTCGGTCCGTCTTAGAATGTTGAATTGGCATCATCGACTTGGCAATTCTGACCATTGATCACCTTGTCGGTGCAACCGAGAATCCTATATTGGTCTCATCGAGATTCAAAAGTTGCCACCTTTTGGTCACTTCGGTACCACCGAGATTAACACATCGGTGTCACTAAGTTGGTCACTTTGTGTGTAACGGTTGGATTTTTGGGGATGCCTATATATACCCCTTCACCACCACCCACTCGAAAGAGAAGCACTCAGAACTATCCCATACCTATCCTACTCCATTTTCTGAGAGAGAACCACCTACCCTTGTGTTGAGGTCAAGATCTTCCACTCCAACCATATAGATTTTGATTTCTGGCCTCCCCAAGTTGCTTTACACCAATCCCATCTCTTCTACCAAGCGAAATCTATGAGAGAGTGATTGTGTATTGAGGAGTCTATCATCTTGAAGCACAAGAGCAAGGAGTTCATCGTCATTACCAAGCCTATTACCTTTTGGAGGGTGATGCCTACTAGATTGGTTAGGTGTCGCTTGGGAGCCTCCTACTTTGTGTTGTGGAGTGCACCAAGAAGTTTGTAAGGGCAAGGAGATCGCCTACTTCGTGAAGATCTACCCTAAGTAAGGCTAGTCCTCCACGGGTTGAAGACTCCATGAGCGTATGCCGTCATGGTATGGTCAAGGTTGCTTCTTCGTGGAACCCTCCATGGACTCTCGCAACCGTTACCCTCCGTGGGTTGAAGACTCCATGAACGTGGATGTACGATAGCACCACCTATCGGAACCACGAGAAAAATCATCGTGTCTACAATTGCGTTTGATCTTCCTACCCTATCCTTTTACTCATGCTTGTTGTTACTTTCCGCTGATATACTCTTAGACTTGCATGTGTAGGGTGTACTTGATATGTTATGAATGCTAAAACTTGCTAAGAATTAAAATTTGGAAAAAGCATAGTTTTATTTGGTCAAGTAGTCTAATCACGCCCCTCTAGACCTACTTTCGATCCTACAAGTTGTATCAGAGCTTTGGTCTCCATTGCATTGGTTTCACAACCTAGGAGAAGTATGGCATCTAGTGAGGGAAATTATCACCGTAGAGGTCTGTACTTTGATGGCACTAATTTTGCTAGTTGGAAGCATAAAATGAAAATTCATTTGCTTAGTCATAATCCTGCCATTTGGGTTGTTGTTCGTGTTGGCTTGCATGGTGAATTATTTGGTGATGGAAGAAAACCGGACCGTTAAGCGAACACGGAAGAATTCAAGATGTTGCAACTCAATGATAAAGCATGTGACATTATCTTCAACTGCCTATGCCCCTAAGAATTCAACAAAATCAGTCGTCTTGAATAGGCAAAAGAGATTTGGGATACTTTGGTTGATATGCACGAAGGAACTAAGTCTGTGAGAGAATCCAAGTTAGATGTTCTCCAAAGTCAACTTGATAAATTCAAGATGAAGGATGGTGAAGGAGTCACTGAAATGTACTCTAGGCTAGCTCTCATCACCAATGAGATTGCCGGCTTAGAAAGCAAAGAAATGACCAACAAGTTCATCATCAAGAACATACTTCAAGCTTTGGATGAGAGATATGACACTTTGTGCACATTGATCGAAATGATGCCCACTTACAAAGATCTCAAACCAACGGAAGTGATTGGTAGAATTGTTGCTCATGAGATGACACTCAAAGACAAGGAAGTGCTTCATCACAAGTCTAGTGGTGCTTACAAAGCCTCAAGTGATGCTCCTACTACCTCAAGCGACAACCTTGTCACAAATGAAGAGATAAGCCTCATGGTCAAGAAATTCAACAAGTTCTACAAGAATAGAAGCAAAGATTGCAGCTCCAACTCAAGACATGAAGAGAAGCGTTCGTCAAGTCATGACCGAAACTGCTACAATTGTGGGAAGCCTGGACACTACTCCAATGAGTGCACGGATCCCTACAAATGAAGAGAAGAGTCACCTAGAAGACGAAGCTCAAGAGATGAATCACCTCGAAGTGAGAGAAGGAGTAGAGATGATCGTTATGAACGAAGACCCTCAAGGAGAAGTAGGGACTCGGACAAGAAGGACAAGCACACCAAGAGCTACTCAATAAGGAAACATCAAGATCATGTTGGTGAATGGGTTTCTGGCTCCGACTCCGACAACCACTCTGAGAGAATCTATCACTCCAACTCTGACTATAGTCTAGATGATGGTGTTGATGGAATTGTACTAGTGACAACCAACTCCTATGATCTATTTGATTCACCAAATGAAGGGAGTGAAAGTTGCTTCATCGCGAAAGGCCCCAAGGTATCACACCCCAAATATCTTGATTTCGATAGTGATGAAGATGATTTGCTTTACAATGATGACTTGTTATGTGATAAAACTAGTGATGTTGATCATAATAAACTTGATATTTCTCATGCTAGTCAAGATAAGTCAATTGATGATGATAAGATGAAAATATAAGAACTAACTAAAGAACTCAACACTCTTAAGTTAGCCCATGAATCTACTCTTGAAGATCATAGAGAGCTTGTAAGAACTCATGAGAAGCTACGCTTTGAGAAGCTCAATTTGGAGAAAGAACATGAATTTCTTAAAGCTATCAATGACGATCACTGAAAGAAGACTTCATATTATCTTGCCAAACGACCACTCTTGTCTACATTTATGCCACAAGTTAAATCTAAGCAAACTAGTAACAAAGGAAAGAAAGGTTCTTCATCTAGTAGCAACAATAAAAATGCTAAATCCAACGATGTTTCTCCTAGTAGTTCTGTTGATTCCACTAATGATGATTCTCTTAGCGAATTTACTCTTGAGCAAGAAAATGCCTTATTGAAAGGAATTATAGAGAAAGGTATCTACAAGAGTCTTCAAGGGTACAAACAATTTGATGAGATTGTACGCAAGCATGGAGGATACCAGAAGAATCGTGGTGTTGGCTACTTCAATGCTAATGGAGTTGAATGGGAAGAAGGTCAATACCCCAATCCCAAGTTTGTTCCTCAAAAGGAAAAGTATTAAAATACTCATCCTAAGGGAACAAAGTTGCAAGATGACCTTCTGTAACAGCCCAGGATAAACGCTCCAGAAGATTCCCCTTTTATTTCCATTCTCGTCGGTGTTTCATTTGGTTGTTGCATTCATCATCGCATCATTCGCCTCATCTGCATAGCATTAGCACCCATTTTCAAAAACTTGCATGCATTTGTAGTCATCGGTTCTCTTTGTTCTTGTCGTTGCCCGTTTCAAGACCAACCACACACGCACGCGGCCGTGACATCATTTAAAAAATGTTTTAAAAGGCGCGCTAAAAATATTCTCGGATTGGGTCGAGACTTGGCGTGCAGTCTTGTTTTACTGTAGGTAGGCCTCCTGTTGAATTTCGTCGCATTCCGGGTTCGTTTGATACCCCGTCAGTCAGTCGTAGCAGTGCGGTCATCGGTTTATTCGTTGGACGTTTTTCGGTGTTTTAAAACCTCGTGTCACGGGCCGCAAACCTCCCTCTCATCCCCAACTAGCCCATCTACACATCCACCGCAGCCCACATAGCCCCCTCCACTTCTGGGTCGTCCAATCGAGATTTGGACCTAACCCTAGTTCTCCTCGTTTTCCCTGCGTCCCCAACCCCCAGCTGCCACCTAGCCGCAGCCTCCTCCCTCCCAGCCACAGGGCCCGCTGAAGCCCACCCACGGCCCGCCCGGTCCCGAGGGGAGCCACCGCCGCCCACAACCAGGGGAATCCGAGCTCCCCACGACTCCAGCGCATGCCCCCCGCGCACGAGGGCCTCCTCGTCACGAGGCCCGCAGGACCCTCCCCGGAGCTCGCCTGAGCCGCACCTCGCCGGAGTCTGGCTGTTGGGGAATGTTGCATGGGAAGCAAAAAAAATCCTACGCACACGCAGATCTATCCATGGTGATGAGCATCTATGAGAGGGAGAGTGGATCTACGAACCCTTGTAGATCGCTAAGCAGGAAGCGTTAAGAAACGCGGTTGGTGTAGTCGAATGTCTTCGCGATCCAAATTGCTATGCATCCTGCGATCCAATCACGATCCGTCCCACGATCCAATCACGATCCGTCCTGCGAACTTGATCACGATCCGTCCCATGAACTTGATCACGATCCTTCCGATTTAGCGCCGAACGGACGACACCTCCGCGTTCAGCACATGTACAACTTGATGATGATCTCCGCCATCTTGATCTAGCAAGAAGGAGCGGAGAGGAAGAAGAGTTCTCCGGAAGCGTGACGGCGCTCCGGTGATGGTGGTGGAGCTATTTCGGCAGGGCTTTGCCTAAGCACTAAAGAAATCCGATCTAGAGGAGAAACTATGCACTGGAGGTACGGGCAACACGTGGCTAAAATTCTATGGAAAACCCTAAAAACTCTAGTATATATAAGAGGAAGAGTGGAGGAGGCTTGGCCCAAGGGCCAAGCCTCTTGGAGTCAGCCGAACCAGGTGGGAGGGGTGGAATCCACCTCCAATCCTAGTAGGACTAGGATTCACCCTATTTTTGCCTTTTTCCACCTTTTCTCTTTGGGTTTTTTCTCCCTAGCCGCATGGGCTTTGTGTGGGACTTCCACCAGCCCACTAAGGGCTGTTAATTATTCTCCCACAGCCCATGAAGCCTCTAAGGTCGAAATACCCCTCCCGGTGGTCTCCCGGTACACTACCGGCACTCCTGGTACATTACCGATTAGCCCGAAAGTTTTCCAGCAACCAAAACAGGACTTCCTATATATCAATCTTTACCTCCGGACCATTCCGGATCTCCTCGTGAAGTACGGGATCTCATCTGGGACTCCGAACAATATTCGGTCACCACCATACATAACTCTATACTACCGAAACGTCACCGAACCTTAAGTGTGCAGACCCTGCGGGTTCGGGAACTATGTAGACATGACCGAGACACCTCTACGGCCAATAACCAATAGCGGGACCTGGATGCCCATATTGGTTCCTACATATTCTACGAAGATATTTATCGGTCGAACCTCTATGTCAAGGATTGAGTTAAACCCGTATGATGTTCCCTTTGTTCTTTGGTATGTTACTTGCCCGATATTCGATCGTCGGTATCTCCATATCTAGTTCAACCTTGTTACTGGCAAGTCTCTTTACTCATTCTGTAATACAAGATCCTGTGACTAACACTTAGACACATTGCTTTCAAGGCTCATTGTGATGTTGTATTACCGAGTGGGCCCTGAGATACCTCTCCGTCACACGGAGTAACAAATCCCAGTCTTGATCCATGCCAACTCAACAGACACCCTTGGAGATACCTGTAGAGCACCTTTATAGTCACCCAGTTACGTTGCAACGTTTGATACACACAAGGCACTTCTCCGGTATCCATGAGTTGCATGATCTCATGGTCATAGGAACATATACTTGACATGTAGAAAACAGTAGCAATAAACTAACACGATCGTATGCTACGTTTGTAGTTTGGGCCTTGTCCATCACATAATTCTCCTAATAATGTGATCCCATTATAAAATGACATCACATGTCAATGGCTAGGAATTTGACCATCTTTGATCAACAAGCTAGTTCACTAGAGGCATACTAGGTACAAAGTGTTGTCTATTTACCCACACATGTAATGTGTTTCCAATTAATACAATTATAGCATGGATACTAAACGATTATCATGAACAAGGAAAAATATTAATAAACAGTTTATTTATTGCCTCTAGGGCATATTTCCAACAGTCTCCCACTTGCACTAGAGTCAATAATCTAGCTCTCATCACTATGTGATTTACATTGTAATGAATCGAACACCCATGTAGTTCTTGTGTTGATCATGTTTAGCCCTTGGAAGAGGTTTAGTCAATGGGTCTGCAACATTCAGATCCGTGTGCACTTTGCAAATATTTATGTCCTTCTCCTCGATGTAATCTCGGATGGAGTTGAACGTTGCTTTATGTGTCTGGTCCTCTTGTGAAACCTTGGTTCCTTGGCCAGAGCAATGGCACCAGTGTTGTCACAGAACAGGTTCATTGGATTCAGTGCACTGGGCACTACTCCAAGATCTGTCATGAACTGCTTCATCCAGACACCTTCCTTCCCCGCCTCCGAGGCTGTGATGTACTCTGCTTCACATGTAGAATCGGCTACCATGCTTTGCTTGGAACTACACCAGCTTACCGCTCCCCCATTGACAATAAATACATATCCGGTTTGTGACTTAGAGTCATCCGGATCAGTGTCAAAGCTTGCATCGACGTAACCCTTTATGATGAGCTCTTCAACACCTCCATAAACGAGAAACATTTCCTTAGTCCTTTTCAAGTACTTAAGGATATTATTGACCACTGCCCAGTATTCCATTCCAGGATCACTTTGAAACCTTCTGGCCATACTTATGGCAAGGCTGACATCGGGTCTTGTGCACAGCATTGCATACATGATAGAGCCTATGGCTGAAGCATAGGGGATGACACTCATCTTTTCTCTATCCTCTGCAGTCACTAGGCATTGAGTCTTACTCAACTTCACACCTTGTAACATAGGCAAGAACCCCTTCTTGGACTGATCCATTTTGAACTTCATCAAAACTTTATCAAGGTATGTGCTCTGTGAAAGTGCTATCAAGCATTTCGATCTATCTATATAAATCTTAATGCCTAATATGAAAGTAGCTTCTCCTAGGTCCTTCATTGAAAAACTCTTGTTCAAATATTCCTTCACGCTTTCCAGCATTTCTATATTGTTTCCAGTCAGCAATATGTCATCCACATATAATATTAGAAATGCTATAGAGCTCCCACTCACTTTCTTGTAAATACAAGCTTCTCCATAAACTTGTATAAACTCAAACGCTTTGATCACCTCATCAAAACGTTTATTCCAACTCCGAGATGCTTGCACCAGCCCATAAATGGATCGCTAGAGTTTGCAAACTTTGTCAGCATTCTCTGGATCGATAAAACCTTTTGGTTGCATCATATACAACTCTTCCTCAAGGAACCCGTTCAGGAACGCTGTTTTGACATCCATCTGCCAAATTTCATAGTCGAAATAAGCAGTTATTGCCAACATGATTCTGACAGACTTAACCATCGCTATGGGTGAGAAGGTCTCATCATAGTCAACTCCTTGAACTTGTGAAAAACCCTTTGCCACAAGTCGAGATTTATAGACGATGACATTACCGTCCGCATCCGTCTTCTTCTTAAAGATCCATTTGTTCTTAATGGCCTTTCGCCCTTCAGGTAATACTTCCAAAGTCCATACTTTGTTTTCATACATGGATCCCATCTCGGATTTCATGGCCTCTAACCATTTCTTGGAATATGGGCCCATCACTGCTCCTCCATAGCTTGTAGGTTCATTGTTGTCCAACAACATGACCTCCAAGACAGGGTTGTCGTACCACTCAGGAGTAGTACGCGGCCTTGTCGACCTACGAGGTTCAATAGTAGCTTGATCCGAAGCTTCATGATCATCATCATTAACTTCCTCTTCTACCGTCATAGGTTCCACAAAAACATCTTTCTGCGCTGCGCTACTTTCTGGTTGAAGTGAAGGTTCAATAACCTCATCACGCTCTATTTTCCTCCCACTCAATTCTTTCGAGAGAAACTCTTTCTCAAGAAATGTTCCGTTCTTAGCGACAAACATGCCTTCGGATCTGAGATAGAAGGTATATCCGACTGTCTCCTTCGGGTATCCTATGAAGACGCATTTTTCCGCTTTGGGTTCCAGTTTTTCAGGCTGAATCTTTTTGACATAAGCATCACATCCCCAAACTTTAAGAAACGACAACTTTGGCCTCTTGCCAAACCACGGTTCATATGGCGTCGTCTCAACGGATTTCGACGGTGCCCTATTTAAAGTGAATGCAGCTGTCTCTAATGCATAACCCCAAAACAATAGTGGGAAATCAGTAAGAGACATCATAGAACGCACCATATCTAATAAGGTTCGATTACGATGTTCGAACACACCATTACGCTGTGGTGTTCCGGGCGGTGTCAACTGTGAAACAATTCCACATTGTCTTAAGTGATTGCCAAACTTATAACTCAGATATTCACCTCCTCGATCAGATCGTAGGAATTTAATCTTCTTGTTACGATGATTCTCAACTTCACTTTGAAATTTCTTGAACTTTTCAAACGTTTCAGACTTGTGTTTCATCAAGTAAATATACCCATATCTACTTAAGTCATCAGTGAAGGTGAGAAAATAATGATATCCACCATGCGCTGTAACATTCATTGGACCGCACACATCAGTATGTATGATTTCCAATAAGTCACTCGCCCATTCCATTGTTCCAGAGAACGGCATTTTAGTCATCTTGCCCATGAGGCATGGTTCACATGTGTCAAGTGATTCAAAATCAAGTGACTCCAAAAGTCCATCAGCATGGAGTTTCCTCATGTGGTTTACACCAATATGACCTAACCGGCAGTGCCACAAGAAAGTGGTACTATCATTATCAACTCTACATCTTTTGGCATCAATGTTATGAACATGTGTGTCATCACTATCAACATTGAATATGAATAAACCCCTCACATTGGGTGCATGACCATAAAAGATATTACTCATATAAATAGAACAACCTTTATTCTCTGATTTAAATGAGTAACCGTCTCGCAATAAACAAGATCCAGATATAATGTTCATTCTTAACGCGGTCACTAAATAACAATTATTCAGGTTCATCACAAATCCTGATGGTAATCAAAGAGAGAGCATGCCGACAGCGATCACATCAACCTTGGAACCATTTCCCATGCGCATCGTCACTTCATCCTTTGCCAGCCTTCGTCTATTCCGTAGTTCCTGTTTTGAGTTACAAATGTGAGCAACCGAACCAGTATCAAATACCCAGGTACTACAACGAGAGCTTGTAAGGTACACATCAATAACATGTATATCATATATACCTTGTTTGTCGTTGTCCGCCTTCTTGTGAGCCAGGTACTTGGGGCAGTTCCACTTCCAGTGACCAGTTCCCTTGCAATGAAAGCACTCAGTTTCTGGCTTAGGTCCATGCTTAGGCTGGTTTACAGGAGTAGCAACTGCTTTGCCATCCTTCTTGGTTTTACCCTTCTTGCCTTTGTCCTTGCCATTTTTCTTGAAACTAGTGGTTTTATTGACCATCAACACTTGATGTTCTTTCTAGATTTCAGACTGAGCGACTTTTAGCATCGCAAACTGCTTGGCGAGTGACTTGTTCATCCCATGCATGTTATAGTTCATCACAAAGATCTTGTAACTAGGTGGCAGTGATTGAAGAACTCTGTCAGTGATCGCCTCTGGCGGAAGGGCAATCCCCAACTCCGTTAGACGAGTTGAATACCCAGACATTCTGAGTATATGTTCACTAATAGACCCGTTCTCCTCCATCTTGCAAACATAGAACTTATCGGAGGTTTCATACCTCTCGATCTGGGCAATCTTCTGAAAGATAAACTTCAACTCCTGGAACATCTCATATGCTCCATGACGTTCAAAACGTCTTTGAAGTCCCGGTTCTAAGCCATACAATATTGCACACTGAACTATTGAGTAATCTCCAGTACGTGCCTCCCAAGCATTCTTAACGTCTTCGGAGGTCATGTCTTCTGGTTGGTCACCAAGCGGTGCATCAAGGACATATGATTTCTAGGAAGCTGTGAGGATAATCCTCAGATTACGGGCCCAGTAAACAAAGTTACTTCCATCATCTTTCAACTTAGCTTTCTCTATGAATGCATTAAAATTCAGGGGAGCTACTGTGCGAGCCATTGATCTACAACATAAATATGTAAAGTTTACTTAGACTATTGTTCAAGATAATGAATTTAGTTAATCAAATTACTAAAGACCCCACTCAAATTGACATCCCTCAGGTTATCTAAGTGTCACATGATCCAAATCCACCAACTCAAGTCCGATCATCACGTGAGTTGAGGTGGCTTCAATGGTGAACATCATTATGTTGATCATATCTATTATATGACTCATGTTCGACCTTTCGGTCTCTTGTTTTTCGAGGCCATGTATGTACATGCTAGGCTCATCAAGTTTAACCCGAGTGTTCTTCATGTGCAACACTGGCTTGCACCCGTTGTATGTGAACGTAGAGTCTATCACACCCGATCATCACGTGGTGTCTCAACATGACGAACTTTCGCAACGGTGCACACTCGGGGAGAACACAATTCATCTTGAAATTTAAGTGAGGGATCGCCTGATAATTCTACCGTCGTCCAAAGAAAAACAAGGTGCATAAAAGGATTAACATCACACGCAATTCATAAGTGACATGATATGGCCATGAACTTGTGCTTTTGATCTCCATATAGAAAGCACCGGCATGATCTTCATCGTCACCGGCATGACACCATGATCTTCATCATCTTGATCTCCATCAACGTGTCACCATCATGGTTGTCGCTCCCAACATGCTTCTACTACTATTGCTACCGTTTAGCAATAAAGTAAAGCATTACATAGTGCTTAATGATTGACATGCGGGTCATACAATAATTAAAGACAACCCTATGGTTCCCGCCGGTTGCCGTACTCATCGACATGCAAGTCGTGATAATCTATACGTCACATGATCATCTCATACATCACATATATCACATCATGTAAATTGTCCATATCACATCACAACATACCCAGCAAAAACAAGTTAGACGTCCTCTAATTGTAGTTGCATGTTTTACGTGGCTGCTACGGGTATCTATCAAGAACAATTCTCATCTACGCAAAAACCACAACGGTGATACACTAGTTGCTTTTCAACCTTCTCAAGGACCGCCTTTATCGAATCCGATCCAACTAAAGTGAGAGAAACTGGCACCCGCAAGCCATCAATGCAAAAAGTTGCGGTCGAGGGAACCAGTCTCTCGTAAGCGTACGAGTAATGTTTGTCTGGGTCTCTTCATCTCACAATCCGCTGAACCAAAATCCGACCAAGGGAGGAAGCAATCTAAGCATCAACGCCCACAAACCTTTTGTGTTCTACTCGAGATCTCATCTACTCATAGACCTAGCTCATGGTTCCAGTGTTGGGGAATGTTGCCTTGGAAAAAAAAAATCCTCCGCACATGGAAATCTATCCATGGTGATGAGCATCTACGAGAGGGAGAGTGGATCTATGTACCCTTGTAGATCGCTAAGCGGGAAGCATTAAGAAACGCGGTTGGTGTAGTCGAACGTCTTTGCGATCCAAATCGCCGTGCGTCCTACGATCTAGTCACGATCTGTCCCGCGATCCAATCACGATCCTCCCGCGAACTTGATCACGATCCTTCCGATCTAGCGCCGAATGGACGGCACCTCCGCGTTCAACACACGTACAGCTTGATGACGATCTCCACCGTCTTGATCCAGCAAGAAGGAGCGGAGAGGAAGAAGAGTTCTCCGGCAGCGTGACGGTGCTCCGGTGATGGTTGTGGAGCTATTCCGACAGGGATTCGCCTAAGCACTGCAGAAATCCGATCTAGAGGAGAAACTATGCACCGAAGGTACGGGCAGCACGTGGCTAAAAATCCTGTGCAAAAACCCTAAAACCTCTAGTATATATAAGAGGAAGAGAGGTGGAATCCACGTCCAATCCTAGTAGGACTAGGATTCACCCAATTTTGCCTTTTCCCACCTTTTCTCTTTGGGTTTTTTCTCCCTAGCCGCATGGGCTTTGTGTGGGACTTCCACCAACCCACTAAGGTCTGGTAATTATTCTACCACATCCCATGAATCCTCTTGGGTCAAAATACCCCTCCCGATGGTCTCCCGGTACACTACCAACACTCCCGGTACATTACCGATTAGCCCGAAAGTTTTCCAGTGACCAAAACAGGACTTCCTATATATCAATCTTTACCTCCGGACCATTTCGGAGCTCCTTGTGACGTCCGGGATCTCATCCGAGACTCCGAACAAGCTTCGGTAACCACCATACATAACTCTATACCACCGAAACATCACCGAACCTTAAGTGTGCAGACCCTGCGGGTTCGTGAACTATGTAGACATGACCGAGACACCTCTACGGCCAATAACCAATAGCGGAACCTAGATGCCCATATTGGTTCCTACATATTATATGAAGATATTTATTGGTCGAACCTCTATGTCAAGGATTCAGTTAATCCCGTATGATGTTCCCTTTGTTCTTCGGTATGTTACTTGCCCGAGATTCGATTGTCGGTATCTCCATACCTAGTTCAACCTCGTTACTAGCAAGTCTCTTTACTCATTCTGTAATACAAGATCCCATGACTAACACTTAGACACATTGCTTTCAAGGCTCATTGTGATATTGTATTACCGAGTGGGCCCTGAGATACCTCTCCGTCACACGGAGTAACAAATCCCAGTCTTGATCCATGCCAACTCAACAGACACCCTCAGAGATACCTGTAGAGCACCTTTATAGTCACCCAGTTACGTTGTGACGTTTGATACACACAAGGCACTCCTCCGGTATCCGTGAGTGGCATGATCTTATGGTCATAGGAACATATACTTGACATGCAGAAAATAGTAGCAATAAACTGACACGATCATATGCTACGTTTGTAGTTTGCGTCTTGTCCATCACATCATTCTCCTAATGATGTGATCCCGTTATCAAATGACATCAGATGTCAATGGCTAGGAAACCTTGACCATCTTTGATCAACGAGCTAGTTCACTAGAGGCATACTAGGGACAAAGTGTTGTCTATTTACCCACACATGTAATGTGTTTGCAATTAATACAATTATAGCATGGATAATAAAAGATTATCATGAAGAAATATAATAATAAACACTTTATTTATTGCCTCTAGGGCATATTTCCAACTAATTCGTAACGAGTAACAAGTAACAAGGGTAGCAAAGGTGCAGCAAGGTATGCCTATCCTTTTTGTAGCAAAGGATAGGCCAGGACAAACTCCTATATAAAACAAAGCGCTCCCAAGAACACATGGGAATTTCTGTCAAGCTAGTTTTCATAATGCTCATTTGATTCGCGTTCGTTACTTTGATAATTTGATATGTGGGTGCACCGGTGCTTGGGTGCTGCCCTTACATGGAAAAACCTCCCACTTATGATTAACCCCCCTCGCAAGCATCCACAACAACGAAACAAGAATTAAGGTAAAACTAGCCATAGAATGAAACATATCGATCCAAATCAGCCCCTTACGAAGCAACGCATAAACTAGGGTTTAAGCTTGTGTAACTCTAGCAACCCATCATCTACTTATTACTTCCCAGTGCCTTCCCCTAGGACCAAATAATGGTGAAGTGTTATGTAGTCGACGTTCACATAACACCACTAGAGGAGAGACAACATACATCTCATCAAAATATCGAACGGATACCAAATTCACATGATTACTTATAACAAGACTTATCCCATGTCCTCAGGAACAAACGTAACTACTCACAAAGCATATCCATGTAAAAGATCGGAGGAGTATTTATTATCATTAAGGATCTGAACATATGATCTTCCACCAAGTAAACCAACTAGCATCAACTACAAGGAGTAAGCAACACTACTAGCAACCCACAGGTACCAATCTGAGGTGTTGAGACCAAGATCGGATACAAGAGATGAACTAGGGTTTGGAGAGGAGATGGTGCTAGTGAAGATGTTGATGGAGATTGACCCCATATCGATGAGAGTATCATTGGTGATGACGATGGCTTTGCGTTCCCCCTCTGGGAGGGAAGTTTCCCCGGCATAACAGCCCTGTCGGAGCTCTAGATTGGTTATGTCCAAGTTTCTATTTTTTTCTAGGTCAAAACCCAAATGTAGGAGAATATGGGCGTCAAAGGAGCCACAGGGCCCTCACAAGCTTGATAGACTAAAAGATGGGCGTCAGAGAAGGGGGTGATCGCGCCTAACAGGCTTGTGGCCTACAGGTGGCCCCCCTCGGGTTGATTCTCACGCCAGTATTTTTTATTAAATCCAAAAATATTCTTTGTAATATTCAGGACTTTTGGAGTGGTGCAGAATAGGTATCTCAGATTTGCTCCTTTTACAGTCTAGAATTCTAGCTGCCGGCATTCTCCCTCTTCACGTAAACCTTGTAAAATAAGAGAGAAAAGGCATAAGTATTGTACCATGACGTGTAATAACAGCCCATAATCCAATAAATATCAATATAAAATCATGGTGCAAAATGGATGTATCAACTCCCCCAAGCTTAGACCTCGCTTGCCCTCAAGCAAAAGCCGAGATCGATGAATATGTCCACATGTTTAGAGATAGAGGTGTCGACAAAATAAAATAAGGACATGAGGGCATCATGATTAACTTTAGAACAACAATACTCATTGTATGATATTCTTATGCTAGAGTAACAATTCATTCACAAGATAAAAGTATGAACCAAGAACTCTATGACAACCAACAAACTATGATCTCAATCATTGAAGCAATTGACAATTTATCATAACATCGGAAAGAAACAATATAAGAGCTTGAAAAGCAAATCCACATACTCAATCATCTTTTAGTCTTTCACAATTGCTAGCACTCACGTGATACCCACGAGATCAAAGCTTCAATCAAACACAGAGGAAGATAGGGACTTATAGTTTGGCCTCCCAACTATTCACCTCAAGGGTGATGTCAACAATAATAACTCATGATCACCCACATCCGCATGGATATATAAGTCTAGATCATTCCCCAACACATAATGCTTGCCAAGGTTGACAGAATATAGGAAGTGGTGAAGACCACCATGACTCTTGCATAAAGGTAAGTACTAGAAAGTAAAAGTAACAGATAGGCCCTTCGCAGAGGGAAGCAGGGGTTGTCATGCGCTTTTTGTTTTTGACTGCACAAACCCTAAGTGCAGAGGAATGTCGCGTTGTATTGCCCTTTGTGATAGCAACCTTTATTATGCTATCTGTCTCTTTTATTTCTTTACTATCACTAGTTCGTACAATGCTTATTTCCCTTAAAATAAAAGATCACACATACTTAGGAGCAATTTTTATTGCGTTTTGCACTGATGACAACTTACTTGAAGGATCTTATTCAATCCATAGGTAGGTATGGTGGACTCTCATGGCAAAACTGGGTTGAGATGTTTGGATGCACAAGTAGTATCTCTACTTGGTGCGGAAGTTTTGGCTATTATGAGGTGAAAGCAAGCACGACATGTTGGAGGATCTAAAACCATATAACTTCTATCCGGAGGCAAGCAAACATAACCTATTATGTTATCTTGCTTGTCCAACATCAACATCTTGGCATGTAATATTTTAATGAGTGGTCACAATCATAAAATATGTCCAATATAATATATTTCTATGTTAATATCTCTTTCTTTATCACTTCCTTTCAATTGCACCAATGACCAATTACTATGTTTTTTAACTCCCAACAAATTTCAATCACCATACTGTTTATATGTGAATTCATCACTCCCCATAAGATCACTATGTATACTCTTTGCTTTTTTTCTATTATTATTTATTCATTACTTTCAAGAGCATAGTAATCTAGAAAAGTCCTCAAACTACTTTTTATTATATAACTCTCGAACTTGCTTACATAAGGGGAGAAAAAGCAAAAAACTGAAAGGTAGATCATACTAAAACTTTTATTCTACTAGATCAAAGCAAAATCAAAAAGGATCGAACTAGCAAATATAAGATAAACAAAAAAGGCAAAAGCTCTATGTGATACAATACCGTGGTGTGTCCCCCAAGCTTGGCACAAGCCAAGGGGAGTGCCCATACCCATTTACTCAGGTGTCCTATTTCGGAGGTAATGGTGGTGGAGTTGTTGTTGATGATGGAAACTTTCCTCCGTCTTCCAAGGCATAGGCTCACCATCATAAAAAGATGAACGAGTCTCCGGAATCCTCAAATCTGCAGCCAAACTCATTCTCTTAAATCTGTATTCATACTCACACTTTTGGTTTTGCAGATCATAGATATGGGCTTGGAGATCCTCAATTTTCTCATAAAGCTTGAACATGTGCTCCCCGATGTCCTTGGTGTCCATCTTGTGTTTATGGGTAAACTCTGAGATCATCATATGATTGGCATTGAGTTCATGTTCCGCCATCCCTTGGCACTTGAAGACTTGTTGCTCCATTGCTTCGAGCCTTGTTTCCATGCTTCCGGTCTTCTTTGTCCCCTCAACGTCATGGATGTGCAGCACCCACTCATGCATCTCAATGGTTTGAGGGTGTTGAAGCACCTCCGCAAGATAAGGGTTGATGACCTTCTCGAAAAACTTGTCCTTCGGAGCATCGGGGGACGCCATGACGATCTAGATCTGCCGCAAAAACAACTCAAAACGAAAATAGGAAGTATTGTTGTGATACGAAAGTGCAAACCTTAGGGAGATTATATAATGAATTTTTGCCGACCCGAAGGAGCGTTCCACAAGAAAATGGACTCCGAGGGCGAACGGGGTGGTGACAAGCCCCCTAGGCGCGACCATGGGGTGGCCGCGCCTAGTAGGCTTGTCGCCTCCCCGTGCGTCCTTCGGACTGCTTTTTATTTTCCTAATTTTCTAAATATTCCAAAACTAAATAAAATTTCTATTGGGAAACTTTTGGAGTCGGTTTACTTACCGTACCACGTAGCTATTCCTTTTTGGAGTCTGAAACGTTCTAGTAGATTTCCCAAATATGGTCTTCGGGAGTTATGATATTGATAACATTGGTTTCAACATTAATGGGAGTACCTGAGATAAAATGTTTGATTCTTTTCCCGTTTACCACCTTCATATTTGTGCCTTCGGCGTTGTTGATCTTGATGGCACCGGAGCGATATACTTCCTCGACGATTACGGTCCTTCCCATTTAGAGAGAAGTTTTCCTACAAAAAATCTTAACCGAGAATTGTATAGCAAGACATGATCACCTACATTGACTTCATGCTTTTGTATCCTTTTATCATGCCATCTCTTAACTTTTTATGTAAACAGTTTGGCATTCTCATAGGCCCGAGTTCTCCATTTATCAAGTGAGCTAATGTCAAATAACCTCTTCTCACAAGCAAGTTTGAAATCATAGTTGAGCTCTTTGATTGTCCAATAAGCTTTATGATCTAGCTCTAGAGGTAAGTGACATGCTTTACCATAAACCATTTTATACGGAGACATACCCATAGGATTCTTGTAAGCAGTTCTATAAGCCCGTAATGCTTCGTCAAGTTTGTTAGACCAATTCTTCCTAGGTCTATTAACCGTCTTTTGCAAGATCAATTTAATTTCTCTACTGCTTAATTATACTTGACCACTAGATTTAGGATGATAAGATGATGCAATTCTATGATTAACATCATACTTAGCAAGCAATTTACGGAAAGCACCATGTGTAAAATGTGAACCACCATCAGTCATTAAATATCTAAGGACTCCAAATCTAGGTAAAATAACTTCTTTAAGCATCTTAATATAGGTGTTGTGATCATCACTACTAGTTGGAATAGCTTCTACCCACTTAGTAACATAATCAACAGCAACTAATATATGAGTATACCCGTTGGACGTTGGAAAAGGTCCCATAAAATCAAAACCCCAAACATCAAATGGTTCAACAACAAGAGAGTAATTCATAGGCATTTTATGACGTCTACTAGTATTACCAATTCTTTGACATTCATCACCTAACAAGACAAACTTACGAGCATCCTTGAAGAGAGTAGGCAAATAAAAACCAGATTGTAATACCTTATGTGCAGTTCTATCTCCATCGTGGTGTCCTCCGTAGGCCTCAAAATGACGCTTTCGTAGGATTTGTTCATGTTCATGCTCAGGTACACAATGTCTAATAATACCATCTACTCATTTATAAAGGTGTGCGTCATCCCATAAGTAATGTCTTAAATCATAGAAGAACTTTTTCTTTTGTTGGTATGTGAAACTAGGCGGTATAAATTTAGCGACAATGTAATAAGCATAATCAGCATACCAAGGAGCATCATGAGAAGCATTTATGACAGCTAATTGTTCATCAGGAAAGCTATCATCAATAGGTAGTGGGTCATCAAGAACATTCTCTAACCTAGACAAATCATTTGCTACGGGGATATCATCACCCTTTCTATCAACAATATGCAAATCAAATTCTTGTAGCAGAAGAACCCACCTGATAAGTCTAGGTTTAGCATTTTTCTTTTCACTGAGATATTTAATAGCAGCATGATTAGTGTGACTAGTTACTTTAGAATCAACAATATAAGGTCTAAACTTATCAAAAGCGAACACAACTGCTAAAAATTCCTTTACAGTGGTAGCATAGTTTCTTTGAGCACTATCTAGAGTTTGCTAGCATAATGAATAACATTTAGTTTATTATCAACTCTTTGTCCTAGAACAACACCTATGGCATACTCACTGGCATCACGCATAATTTCAAAGGTTAGGTTCCAATCAGGTGGTTGAACAACAGGTGTAGAAATCAAAGCATTCTTGAGAATTTCAAAAGCTTCTACACAATCATCATCAAAAATGAATGTAACATCTTTTTGCAAATGATTAGTTATAGGCCTAGAAATCTTAGAGAAATCTTTAATAAATCTCCTATAGAAACCAGCATGACCAAGGAAACTTCTTATACCTCTGATATCCGTAGGACATGACATCTTTTGAATAGCATGAACTTTAGCCTTATCAACTTCAATACCTCTTTCGGAAATTTTATGTCCCAAGACAATGCCTTCATTCACCATAAAGTGGCACTTTTCCATATTCAAGACAAGATTAGTTTCTTCACATCTCTGCAAAACTTGATCAAGATTGCTCAAACAATCATCAAAAGAAGTTACGTAAACGGAAAAATCATCCATGAAAGCCTCAACAATCCTTTCAAAAAAAATTGGAGAATATAGGAGTGATGCATCTTTGAAAGGTAGCATCTACATTGCATAAACCAAAAGGCATACGTATATAAGCAAAGGTAGCAAAAGGGCAGGTAAAGGTGGTCTTCTCTTGGTCCTCTTTTGACACAAGTATTTGAGAGAAACCAGAATAACCATCTAGAAAGCAAAAAATGTGTGTGTTTGCACAATCTTTCTACCATTTGATCAATGAAAGGTAGAGGGTAATGATATTTTCTAGTAGCTTTATTCAATTTCCTAAAATCAATTACGATTTTATAACCTGTAACAATTCTCTACGGGATCGATTCATTTTTATCATTAGGAACTACGGTAATACCTCCTTTCTTCGGGACACAATGAACGAGACTAACCCATCTACTATCAGCAATAGGGTAAATGATACCTACCTCTAGAGGCTTTAATATTTCATTTCTTACCACTTCCTTCATTTTAGGATTCAACCGTTGTTGGTGATCAACAACTGGTTTAGCATCAGGCTCCATTTTAATTTTGTGCTGACATAGAGTGGGACTACTTCCCTTAAGATCATCAAGAGTATATCCAATAGCAGCACGGTGCTTCCTCAGAGTTTTCAATAATCTTTATTCTTCATGCTCTGAAAGGTTAGCACTGATAATAACATGATATATCTTCTTTTCATCAAGATAAGCATATTTCAAAGTATGTGGTAATTGTTTAAGCTCAAACACGGGATCACCCTTGGGTGGAGGAAGATCCCCAAGTATTTCAACAGGCAAGTTGTGTTTCGGAATAGGATACTTATAAAAGAAAATCCTATCTATTTCATTCCTTTCATTCATATGCATATCATTTTCATGGTCTAGCAAATATTGCTCTAAAGGATCAGTAGGTGGCACATCAATAGAGGCAACACCAATAATTTCATCCTTACTAGGCAATTCTTTATCATGGGGTTGTCTACAAAATTTAGAAAAAGTAAACTCGTGAGACATATCCCCAAAACTTACGGTAATTGTTTCCTTCTCGCAATATGTCCTAGCATTAACGGTATTCAAGAAGGGTCTACCAAATTTAGGATAAAAATCATCTTTTGGGGAGCCAAGAACAAGAAAATCAGTAGGATATTTTATTTTCCCACACAAGACTTCAACATCTCTAATAATCCCAACTAGTGATATAGTGTCTCTATTAGCAAGCTTAATTGTAACATCAATTTCCTCTAAATCAGTTGGTGCAATATCATTCATAATCTCTTTATATAAGGAAAAGGGAATTGCACTCACACTAGCACCCATATCACATAGGCCATGATAACAATGGTCTCCTATTTTAACAGAAACAACAGGCGTGCCAACAATGGTTCCATGTTTATCTTTAGCATCAGGTTTAGCAATTCTAGTAGCTTCATCACAAAATTGAACAACATGCCCATCAATATTATCAACCAAGATATACTTAACCATAGAATACTAGGCTCAACTTTAATTTGCTCAGGGGGTGTAGGTGTTCTAGCACAGCTCTTACGAACCACAGTTGAAGGCTTAGCATGTTCCTTTATTCTAACTGGAAAAGGTGGTTTCTCAATATAAGAAGTGGGAATAAGTGATAGTTTTCTCTTCAACTTTAATAGGTTCAACTACTTTCACTTGAATGGGGGATGATATTTAAAGCACTTCTCCTTGGGGAGATCAACACGAGCAACAAAAGATTCACAAAAAGAAGCTACTATCTCATAGTCAAGTCCATATTTAGTGCTAAATTCATGAAAAGCATTGTTGTCTACGAAAGATTTAAAACAACCAAACTTAAGGTTCATACCTAGCTCCTTACCTTCGTCGAGTTCCCAATCTTCAGAGTTGCGTTTAATTCTTTCCAATAAATCCCATTTGAAGTCAATATCTTTCTTCATATAGGAACCAACACAAGAAGCATCGAGCATGGATTGATCATTACGAGAAAGCCGAGCATAAAAATTCTGAATAATAATTTCTTGAGAGAGCTCATGATTGGGGCATGAACATAACATTGACTTAATCCTCCCCCAAGCTTGAGCGATTCTTTCTCCTTCACGAGTCCAAACGTTATAAATATAATTCCAATCATGATGAACTAGATGCATTGGGTAGAACTTCTAATGAAATTCCATTTTCAATTGGTTGTAGATCCATGATCCAATATGATCACATAGCCTATACCATGTCAATGCCTTCTGCTTCAATGATAAAGGAAATGCCTTCTTCTTGACGTGATCCTCGGGTAGACCTGCAAGTTTAAATAATCCACAAACTTCATCCACATAGATTAGATGCAAATCAGGATGTAGTGTTCCGTCTCTTGCATAAGGATTAGCCAACAGTTTCTCTATCAAACCCAGAGGAATTTCATAATAAATATTTTCAGTAGGTTCACTAGGTTGAGCGACAACTCTTTGTGTTTCCAATCGAGGTGAAGATACCCCAAACAAGCCCCTCAAAGGATTACTTTCCATAGTGACAAGTGAGAGTAAATTTCAGCACACTATATTAATTTTTCCTTACCAGGTTTCACTGACCAAAGGCGCTTCACTCCCAGGAAACGGCGCCAAAAAAGATTCTTGATGACCCACAAGTATAGGGGATCTATCATAGTCCTTTCGATAAGTAAGAGTGTCGAACCCAATGAGGAGCATAAGGGAACGATAAGCGGTTTCCAGTAAGGTATTCTCTGCAAGCACTGAAATTATCGGTAACACATAGTTTTGCGATAAGATAATTCGTAACGAGTAACAAGTAACAAGTCTAGCAAAAGTGCAGCAAGGTATCCCAATCCTTTTGTAGCAAAGGACATGCCAGGACAAACTCCTATATAAAGCAAAGCGCTCCCGAGGACACATGGGAATTTCTGTCAAGCTACTTTTCATAATGCCCATTTGATTCGCGTTCGTTACTTTGATAATTTGATATGTGGGTGCACCAGTGCTTGGGTGCTGCCCTGCCCTTACTTGGAAAAACCTCCCACTTATGATTAACCCCCCTCGCAAGCATCCGCAACTACGAAAGAAGAATTAAAGTAAACCTAACCATAGAATGAAACATATGGATCCAAAGCAGCCCCATACAAAGCAACACATAAACTAGGGTTTAAGATTCTATAACTCTAGCAACGTATCATGTACTTATTACTTCCCAGTGCCTTACCCTAGGCCCAAATAATGATGAAGTGTTATGTAGTCGACATTCTAATAACACCACTAGAGGAGAGACAACATACATCTCATCAAAATATCGAATGGATACCAAATTCACATGATTACTTATAACAAGACTTATCCCATGTCCTCAAGAAAGAACGTAACTACTCACAAAGCATATCCATGTTAAAGATCATAGGAGTATTAATTATCATTAAGGATCTGAACATATGATCTTCCATGAAGTAAACCAACTAGCATCAACTACAAGGAGTAATCAACACTACTAGCAACCCATAGGTACCAATCTGAGGTGTTGAGACCAAGATTGGATACAAGAGATGGACTAGGGTGTGGAGAGGAGATGGTGCTGGTGAAGATGTTGATGGAGATTGAACCCATATTGATGAGAGTATCGTTGGTGATGACGATGGCTTTGCTTTCCCCCTCCGGGAGGGAAGTTTCCCCAGCATAATAGCCCTGCCAGAGCTCTAGATTGGTTCTGTCCAAGTTCCGCCTCAAGACGGCGACGCTTCGTCCCGAAAGCTCTCTTCTGTTTTTTTCTAGGTCAAAACCCAAATGTAGGAGAAGATGGGTGTCGAAGGAGCCACAGGGGCCACACAAGCCTGCTAGGCACGACCATTGGGGTGGTCGCGCCTAACAGGCTTGTGGCCTACAGGTGGCCCCCCTCTGGTTGATTCTTGCGCCAGTATTTTTTATTAAATCCAAAAATATTCTCCGTAATATTCAGGACTTTTGGAGTGGTGCAGAATAGGTATCTCAGATTTGCTCCTTTTCCAGTCTAGAATTCCAGCTGTCGGCATTCTCCCTCTTCACGTAAACCTAGTAAAATAAGAGAGAAAAGACATATGTATTGTACCATGCCGTGTAATAAAAGCCCATAATGCAATAAATATTAATATAAAATCATGGTGCAAAATGGACGTATCAACTCCCCCAAGCTTAGACCTCGCTTGCCCTCAAGCTAATGCTTACATCGATGAATATGTCCACATGTTTAGAGATAGAGGTGTCGATAAAATAAAATACGGACATGAGGGCATCATGATTAACTTTAGAACAACAATACTCATTGTATGAGATTCTTATGCTAGAGTAAAAATTCATTCACAAGATAAAGTATGAACCAAGAACTCTATTGACAACCAACAAACTATGATCTCAATCATTGAACCAATTGACAATTTATCATAACATCAGAAAGAGTCAATATAAGAGCTTGTAAAGCAAATCCACATACTCAATCATCTTTTAGTCTTTCACAATTGCCAGCACTCACGCGATACCCACAAGATTAAGTCTTCAATCAAACACAGAGGAAGATAGGGACTTATAGTTTTGCATAGTGACAAGTGAGAGTAAATTTCAGCACGCTATATTAATTTTTCCTTACCAGGTTCCACTTACCAAAGGCATTTCACTCCCCGGAAGCAGCGCCAGAAAAGAGTCTTGATGAGCCACAAGTATAAGGGATCTATCGTAGTCCTTTCCATAAGTAAGAGTGTCGAACCCAACGAGGAGCGGAAGGAAATGATAAGCGGTTTCGAGTAAGGTATTCTTTGCAAGCGCTGAAATTATCGGTAATAGATGGTTTTGTGATAAGATAATTCATAACGAGTAACAAGTAACAAGTGTAGCAAAGGTGCAGCAAGGTATACCAATACTTTTTATAGCAAAGGACAGGCTTGGAAAAACTCCTATATAGATCAAAGAGCTCCCGTGGACACATGGGAATTTCTGTCAAGCTAGTTTCCATCATGCTCATTTGATTCACGTTCGTTACTTTGATAATTTGATATCTGGGTGGACCGGTGCT
This sequence comes from Hordeum marinum, assembly GCA_022496015.1. Classification (NCBI taxonomy): domain Eukaryota; kingdom Viridiplantae; phylum Streptophyta; class Magnoliopsida; order Poales; family Poaceae; genus Hordeum; species Hordeum marinum. Next base: position 263,485,071 of record CM039672.1, on the reverse strand, counting down.
TGGGTGCTGCTCTTACTTGGATAAAGCTCCCACTTATGATTAAGCCCCCTCGCAAGCGTCCGCAACTACGAAAGAAGAATTAAGGTAAACCTAACCATAGAATGAAACATATGGATCCGAATCAGCCCCTTACGAAGCAACGCATAAACTAGGGTTTAAGCTTCTCTCGCTTTGGCAAACCATCATATACTTATTACTTCCCAATGCCTTCCCTAGGCCCAAATAATGGCGAAGTCTTATGTAGTTGACGTTCACATAACACCACTAGAGGAGAGACAACATACATCTCATCAAAATATCGAACAAATACCAAATTCACATGATTACTTATAACAAGACTTATTCCATGTCCTCAGGAACAAACATAACTACTCATAAAGCATATTCATGTTCAAGATCAGAGGAGTATTAATTATCGTTAAGGATCTAAACATATGATCTTCCACGAGGCAAAGCAACTAGCATCAACTACAAGGAGTTATCAACACTACTAGCAACCCATGGGTACCAATCTGAGGTGTTGACACAAAGATCAAATAAAAGAGATGAACTAGGGTTTGGAGAGGAGATGGTGCTTGTGAAGATGTTGATGGATATTGACCCCTTCTTGATGAGAGGATCGTTGGTGATGACGATGGCTTCGATTTCCCCCTCCGAGAGGAAGTTTCCCCGGCAGAACAGTCCTACCGGAGCTCTAGATTGGTTATGTCCAAGTTCCACCTCGAGATGACGGCTTTTCATCCCAAAAGCTCTCTTCTGATTTTTGCCAGGTAAAAACCCAACATATAGGAGAAGATGGGCATCGGAGGAGCCATAGGGACCCACAAGCCTGCTAGGCGTGGCCAGGGGGGTGGCCGTGCCTAGCAGGCTTGTGGCCTGCAGGTGGCTCCCCACTCGTTGATTCTTGCGCCAGTATTTTTTATTAAGTACAAAAATATTCTCCGTAATTTTTTAGGACTTTTGGAGTTGTGCAGAATAGGTATCTCAGATTTCCTCCGTTTCCAGTCCAGAATTCCAGCTGTCGACATTCTCCCTCTTCATGTAAACCTTGTAAAATAAGAGAGAAAATGCATAAGTATTGTACCATGACGTGTAAAAACAGCCCATAATGCAATAAATATCAATATAAAATCTTGGTGCAAATTGGACATATCAACGGGATCCACCTTGGTGATGACCTGGCTTTTAGTCCGGATGAGGCCATAGTGCCAGACGTACGGAGACCTGTTCCTGCCGAACACTGCCCTCGCTCGGACGCATCGAAGGTTAACTCCGAAAGCTCTGAGCAGGTTGACCCGATCGAGCTCTCGACACTGAACGATGCCCTAGATCGGATCTTGTCGATGAAAATTACCAACGACCCAACCTCAATCCATGCTCATATCTATCATAAGGCGGGTCAAGAAGAATTTTTCATCCCACCCACCACCCACTTGATAGACACTATCGAAGACTTAACCGACATGTTGTACTATGCCTCGGAGGAGGCAGAAGACATGGATGAGGAAGATTGCGCTCCCATCCCTGTTAACACTGGGCGATGGGCTGCCACTTGTTGGAAATATGCCCTAGAGGCAATAATAAAATAGTTATTATTGTATTTTCTTCTTCATGATAATTGTCTATTGTTCATGCTATAATTGTATTAACCAGAAACCATAATGCATGTGTGAATACATAGACCACAACAAGTCCCTAGTGAGCCTCTAGTTGGCTAGCTCGTTGATCAATAGATGGTCACGGTTTCATGACCATGGACACTGGATGTCATTGATAACGGGATCACATCATTAGGAGAATGATGTGATAGACAAGACCCAATCCTAAGCATACCACAAGATCGTGTAGTTCATCTACTAAAGCTTTTCTAATGTCGAGTATCATTTCCTTAGACCATGAGATTGTGTAGCTCCCGGATACAACTGGAATACTTTGGGTGTGCCAAACGTCACAACGTAATTGGGTGGCTATAAAGTTACACTACGGGTATCTCCGAAAGTGTCTGTTGGGTTGGCACAAATCGAGACTGGGATTTGTCACTCCGTGCGATGGAGAGGTATCTCTGAGCCCACTCGGTAAGACATCATCATAATGAGCTCAATGTGACTAAGGAGTTAGCCATGGGATGATGTGTTATGGAATGATTAAAGAGACTTACCAGTAACGAGATTGAACAAGGTATAGGGATACCGACGATCGAATCTCGGGCAAGTATCATACCGGTAGACAAAGGGAATTGTATACGGGATTGATTGAATCCCCGACATCGTGGTCCATCCGATGAGATCATCGTGGAGCATGTGGGAGCCAACATGAGTATCCAGATCCCACTGTTGGTTATTGACCAGAGAGGTGTCTCGGTCATGTCTACGTGTCTCTTGAACCCATAGGGTCTACACACTTAAGGTTCGATGACGCTAGGGTTATAGGGAAATAGTGTACAGGGTTATCGAAGGTAGTTCAGAGTCCCGGATGAGATCCCGGACGTCACAAGGAGTTCCGAAATGGTCCTGAGGTAAAGATTCATATATAGGAAGTGAGGTTTTGGTCATCGGAAGTGTTTCAGGCTTCACTAGTAACGTACCGGGACCACCAGAAGGGTTCCGGGGGTCCACCAAATGGGGAGACGGGCACCAAAGGGCTGCGTGGGCCAAGAGTGGCAAGGGACCAGCCACAGAGTGGGCTGGTGTGCCCTCCACCCTGGCCCAAGGCGCAGAAAAGGTGGGAAGGGGGGAAACCCTAGGCCTAGATGGGCCTAAGGCCCACCTAGGGCGCCGCCCTCCCCTCTCTCCCTGTGGCGGGCGCACCAGATGGGATCTGGGGCTGCTGCCGGCCCTTTGGATGGGAACCCTAGGGTCTGCACCCTAGGTCCTTCTCCTCCCATATATAGTGGGGGTTTTGGGGGCTAACAACATAGAATTTTCTTCCTCTCTCGGCGCATCCCTACCCCTTCTCCTCCTCGTCCTCCGTAGTGCTTGCCGAAGCCCTGCCGGAGTACCACGCAACTCCACCGTCACCATGTCGTCGTGCTGCCAGAGCTCTTCCTCAACCTCTCCTTCCTCCTTGCTGGATCAAGGCGTAGGAGACGTCATCGGGCTACACGTGTGTTGAACGTGGAGGCGACGTTGTTTGGCGCTTAGATTGGAATCCACCGCGATCTGAATCATTGCGAGTACGACTCCACCAACTTCATTCTAGTAACGCTTTCGCTTTGCGATCTTCAAAGGTATGAAGATGCACTCCCCCCTTACTCATTGCTGGTTTCTCCAAAGATGGATCTTGGTGATTGTAGGGAAAATTTTGATTTACTACTACGTCTCCCAACAGTGGCATCATGAGCTAGGTCTATGCATAGAATCTATGCACGAGTAGAACACAAGTTGTTGTGGGCTTCGATTTTTGTTAATTTGCTTACCATTACTAGTCTTATCTTGATTCGGCGGTACTGTGGGATGAAGCATCTCGGAAAAACTTTACACATAAGCTTACGTGAGACTGGTTCCACCGCCTAACATGCACTTGTTGCATAAGGTGGCCAGCGGGTGTCCGTCTCTCCCACCTTAGTCGGATTGGATTCGATGAAAAGATTCCTTATGAAGGGTAAATAGAAATTGGCATATCATGTTGTGGTTTTGGCGTAGGTAAGAAACGTTCTTGCTAGAAACCTATAGCAGCCACGTAAAAACTTGCAACTACAAATTAGAGGGTGTCTAACTTGTTTTTGCAGCATATGCCTTCTAATGTGAAATGGCCAAAGGATGTGATGTGATGCATTGTGATGTAACAGATTGATCATGTTCTTGTAATAGGATTCACGACTTGCATATCGATGAGTATGACAACCGGCAGGAGCCATATGATTTGTCTTATTTTATTGTATGACCTGCGTGTCAATCATAAACGCCATGTAATTACTTTACTTTATTGCTAATCGTTAGCCATAGTAGTAGAACTAATAGTTGACAAGACAACTTCATGAAGACACGATGATGGAGATCATGATAATGGAGATCATGGTGTCATGCCAGTGATAGTGATGATCATGGTGCCCCAAAGATGGAGATCAAACGAGCAAGATGATATTGGCCATATTATGTCACTATATTGATTGCATGTGATGTTTATCATGTTTACATCTTATTTGCTTAGAACGACGGTAGCTAAATAAGATGATCTCTCACTAAAATTTCAAGAAATGTGTTCACCCTAACTGTGCACCGTTGCTAAGGATCGTTGTTCCGAAGCACCACGTGATGATCGGGTGTGATAGGTTCGAACGTTCGCATACAACAGGTGTAAGCCAGATTTACACACGCAATACACTTAGGTTGACTTGACGAGCCTAGCATGTACAGACATGGCCTCGGAACACGAGAGACCGAAGGGTCAAACATGAGTCGTATAGAAGATACGATCAACATGGAGATGTTCACCATGGATGACTAGTCCGTCTCACGTGATGATCAGACACGGGCTAGTTGACGTGTTTCATGTGACACTTGGATTACTAGAGAGATGTCTATATAAGTGGGAGTTCATTAAATAATTTGATTATGTGAACTTAATTATCATGAACTTACTCTAAAATTGTCTTTACAAGCTATATTGTAGATCCAATGGTCAACGCTAATGTTGCCCTCAACTTCAACGCGTTCCTAGAGAAAACCAAGCTGAAAGATGATGGAAGCAACTATGCGGACTGGGTCCGTGGTTTGAGGATCATCCTCATAGCTTCCAAAATATTATGTGTCCTTGATGCACCGCTAGGTGACGCACCCATTTCCCAACGGCTCAGGACATTATGAACGCCTGGTTGTCACGTTGTGATGATTACCCCCTGGTTCAGTGCGGCATGCTTTACAATTTAGAACCGGGTCTCCAAAAGCGTTTTGAGCAACACGGAGCATATGGGATGTTCCAAGAGATGAGATTGATTTTCCAAGATCATGCCTGGGTCGAGAGATATGATGTCTCTGACAAGTTCTTCAGTTGTAAGATGGAGGAAAATAGTTCTGTCAGTGAGCACATACTCAAAATGTCTGGGTTGCACAATCGCTTGACTTAGCCGGGAGTTAATCTTCCGGATTACTCGGTCATCGATAGAATCCTCCAGTCGCTTCCACCTAGCTACAAGAGCTTTGTGATTAACTACAACATGCAGGGTATGGAGAAGTCCATTCCTGAGTTGTACTCGATGCTGAAATTAGCGGAGGTCTAGATCAAAAAGGAGCATCAAGTGTTGACGGTGAATAAGACCACTAGTTTCAAGAAAGGAAAAGGTAAGAAGAACTTCAAGAAGGACGGCAAAGCAGTTGCCGCGCCCGGTAAGCAAGTTGTCGGGAAGAAGAAAAAGAATGAACCCAAGCCTAAGACAGAGTGCTTTTATTGCAAGGGTACCGGTCATTGGAAGCAGAACTGCCCCAAGTACTTAGCGGATAAGAAGGCTAGCAAAGTTAAAGGTATATGTGATATACTTGTTATTGATGTGTACCTTACCAGCGCTCATAGTAGCTCCTAGGTATTTGATACTGGTGCAGTTGCTCATATTTGTAACTCCAAGCAGGAGTTGTGGAATAAGCGGAGACTGGCAAAGGATGAGGTGACGATGCGCATCGGGAACGGTTCCAAGGTCGATGTGATCACCGTCGACACGCTACCTCTACATCTACCTTCAGGATTAATTTTAAACCTCAATAATTGCTATTTAGTACCGGCTTTGAGCATGAACATTGTGTCTGGATCTCGCTTCATGCGAGATCGCTACTCATTTAAATCTGAGAATAATGGTTGTTCTATTTATATGAGAGAAATGTTTTATGGTCATGCCCCGCTGGTCAATGGTTTATTTTTGATGAATCTCGAACGTGATGTTACACATGTTCATAGTCTGAGTACCAAAAAGTGTAAGGTTGATACGATAGTCTCACTTACATGTGACACTGCGAGCGTTGTATGCGGAGCGAGCAACTGACTTGTTGGAGATAATACATACCGATGTATGCGGTCCAATGAGCGTTGAGGCTCGCGGTGGCTATCGTTATGTTCTCACCGTCACTGATGACTTAAGCACATATGGGTATGTATACTTAATGAAACACAAGTCTAAAACCTTTGAAAAGTTCAAGGAATTTCAGAGTGAGGTAGAGAATCAACGTGACAGGAAAATAAAGTGCCTACGATCTGATCGTGGCGGAAAATATTTAAGTCACGAGTTTTGCACGCACCTAAGGAAATGTGGAATTGTTTCACAACTCACGCCGCCTGGCACACCTCAGCGAAATGGTGTGTCTGAATGTCGTAATCGCACTCTATTGGATATGGTGCGATCTATGATGTCTCTTACCGACTTACCGCTATCATTTTGGGGATATGCCTTAGAGACTGCCGCATTCACTTTAAATAGGGCACCGTCAAAATCCGTTGAGATGACACCGTATGAATTATGGTTTGGAAAGAAACCTAAGCTGTCGTTTCTAAAAGTTTGGGGATGTGATGCTTATGTGAAGAAACTTCAAACTAAGAAGCTCGAACCCAAAGCGGAAAAGTGTGTCTTCATAGGATACCCCAAAGAAACTATTGGGTATACCTTCTACGTCAGATCCGAAGGCAAAGTCTTTGTTTCCAAGAATGGATCCTTTCTAGAGAAAAAGTTTCTCTCGAAAGAAGTAAGTGGGAGGAAAATAGAACTTGATGAGGTAATTGTACCTCCACTCGAACCGGAGAGTAGCGCACAGGAAGTTGTTTCTATGGAGCCTGCACCGGTTGGAGAGGAAGTTAATGATGATGATCATGAAACTTCAGATCAAGTTGCTATTTGAAGGTCCACTAAGACATGTTCCGCACCAGAGTGGTATGACAACCCTGTCCTGGAAATCATGTTGTTGGACAACGGTGAACCTTCAAACTATGAAGATGCAATGGCGGGCCCATATTCCAACAAATGGCTTGAAGCCATGAAATATTAGAAAGGATCCATGTATGAGAACAAAGTATGGACTTTGGTGGACTTGCCTGATGATAAGCGAGCCATAGAAAATAAATGGATCTTTAAGAAGAAGACTGACGCGGATGGTAATGTGATTGACTGTAAAGATCGGCTTGTCGCTAAGGGTTATCGACAAGTTCAAGGAGTTGACTACGATGAGACTTTCTCACTCGTAGCGATGCTGAACTTCGTCCAAATCATGTTAGCAATTGCCGCATTTTATGATTATGAGATCTGGCAAATGGATGTCAAAACGGCATTCCTCAATGGCTTCCTTAAGGAAGAACCGTATATGATGCAGCCGGAAGGTTTTGTCGATCCTAAGTATGCTAACAAAGTCTACAAGCTCTAGCGTTCCATCTTTGGGCTGGTGCAAGCATCTTGGAGTTGGAACATTCGCTTTAATGAGGTGATTAAAGCGTTTGGGTTTATACAGGTTTATGGAGAACCCTATATTTACAAGAAAGTGAGTGGGAGCTCTGTAGCATTTCTCATTGTCACAAACCTAGCAAGTGTCTAGGCTAGCATTGTGTTTGCATCATCATCATCATCATTGCATCAATATGAAATGGGGAGAAAGAAAGAAACCCTAAGCATTTTATGAATTAAAGGAATTCCAAACAAATGAAATTTCAAGAAATCCAAAATGCCCATCAAAAATGTTCCCTATGTCCGATAATTAAGGGCATGGATATACTAGGGACCATTTCAATTATTTGAACATTTGAAATATTTTAAATTATTAAATTAAGTCTCTGAAAATGACAAATAAAAATATTATCATTATCACTGCTTTCAAACTAATCTCAAACTTTTGATACAAGTTAGAAATATTCAAACTTGAATTATAAAAGTTTTTAGAATTATTTGAAGGGGTATTTTGGACCTGCAAGAAATAAACAAATGTCAAAGGAAATCAGAAAACAGAAATAAGGGAAAAATAAAAGAGAGAGAGGGAGTTACCTAGTGGCCCATCCGGCCCAGGAGGGTCTTCGTCCTCCTGGCGTCCAGTCGGCATGGCGCGTGGTCGCCGCGCGCTCACGCCGGTGGCGCCACGCCACCTGCCTGCCTGGCCCCTCCCTCGCCAACGCGACGCCGGGGATAAGCATCGACGCGCCTCCCCGCCGCTCTCTCCCTCTGTTCCCCTGCTCTCTCGTCTTCTCCTCTCTGCTTCTCCATGGCCGCCCCATAGTTCGTCGCCGTTTTCTCACCTCCGTCCATCCCCCGTGTTCTAGAGGAGGCAAGAGCTCCGCCTCGACCCCCTGGTCCTCCTCGCCGAAGGAATCGCCGCCCGGAGCTCCATCGAGGGAACCCTGACCTCTTCTTCCTCCTCGGGTCAGAAGGTCGCTGTCGTCGATTCCTCGCCATCAAGCCGTCCCCGAGCTCCAGTTCGTCGCCTCAGCACCCGCAGTGAGCCCTCGAGCATTTCCCCTCTCTTTCTGTTCGATTTCGAGGCCCGTAGCTAAGCTCTGGCTCGAGCCCGAGCTCCGGTCACCGCCGTTCTCGTCGCCGATGACAACTCCGGTGAAAAGGTAGGTCATTCTGAGGATGTCATTGAGTTGGTAGAGTCCTGTAGGAGCCGTAGGTTCTTAGAGCGTGTGCTCTTGTGGTCTGTAGCCGTGGTTCCGTCAGAGCCCGAGCACCGCCGTCCGCTAAGGTCGTCGGGGCGACATTCCAGGCCTCCCCATCCTCGGGGCCGTGCCCAGACGGACAGGCGCGTGCATGGGCAGCAGTTTGAGTCCATCCGCCGTGGTTTTGGTCGCCGGAGGAGGATTTCCGAGCCCCTCAACCGTTCCTGGAGTCGCCGGCGGCTCAACGCCGGTGACCCTGGTCGGTTGACAACGGGGGTTGACCCCTGGCAGGTGGGGCCATCCTCTGGTTAACCTCTGATTAGTAAAAAGTTAATTATTTTAATTAATTAAGTTAATTAGACAATGACATGTGGGCCCAGGCCTGATAATTAGTTAGGATTAGTGTTAATTTTAATAGTTAAGTAAATGAGTCAATGACATGTGGACCCCACATGTCAGGTTTGACTCTGGGCCGGGTCAGCTGACCAGCTGATGTCATGATGACATCATGCTGATGCAATAAGTCAATTTCCTATTTAAAAATAATTCCAGAAATTATTTAAAACTTTGAAAAATCATATAAATTAATCTGTAACTCAGATGAAAATAATTTATATATGAAAATTTATCAGAAAAATCCAATGAATCCAATGGTGCTATTCTCATGCATGTTAGAGAAACCTAAATAGGTGAACATGGACATTTTAGCATTAGGTCAATATATAGAATTTGAAATGAGAACAACTTTGAACCTATATTCAAATGCATTTAAAATTGACATGATCACTAGTTACATTAGCTCATCCATGCATACTATCATGCCATGATCATGCATCATATTGTTGCATCTGCTTGTATTGAATGTTTCATCTGCGTTGCGGTAGGCCCTAATCCGGAGGATACTACTCCATACCCTGATGAAGGAGAGAACTCTTCCGCAACCCACAAAGGCAAGCAACCCCATTGATCATTTCGATAACATCCCATTCTCTCGCTCCTGCTCTTATTTATTGCATTAGGACAAACGATCACGTGTCAGTCATACGAGGTAGATGATCCTAATCTTATGCATGACCTGATCTTGTCACAGTAAATAGCTAAACCTTGCAACCTAGCATACCTGGTAGATGCTTGTGCCATGATGTGCTTAGCATACCTTGCCTGCTATGCTTTCTATGCTTAGAGTTGTGTCAGGCTGGATTCATCTGGGTGATGAACTGAGTGAAACAACGTTGTCCGATGTACTGAGTATATAATGAATACGATTTGGTAAAGGTGGCGATGAGAGGCTATGTAGGAGTACATAGTGGGTTGTCTCATTGGAACCGTTCTTAGGAACTGGGTTCCGTGTTTGTGATCCAAGACGAGATACTACCACACATTGGGTTCTGGTAACTCGACCCCTCTCGACTTATCAGTCGCTTAGTCTTTGGTCCAGGTATTGCAAGTAGTTTCTGGTGTTTATAGCATGCTGGAGGCCGTGCGTAGCGCTGACCCTGGGGGTGGGTTACGACACGGTAGGCAGTGGCACGGTGTACCAAGGGTCACCCGAATGGTGGGCTTGGGAACCCTGCGCACATCGTTCGGGACCGTAGCGGAAACTTCGGCCGGACTTCCGTGCAGGTCAGTCTCAAATAGGCGGTAGCCTGGACTAGAGGTCTTATGTGATTGACGGTCGTGGCCGACTCCCTCGCTGGGCATCCGCTTGAAGGTTGCCGAGGTGCATGGTTTTATAAGCACACATCGATAAGTGGCGAGAGCGTGTGTGAAGAAGTACACCCCTGCAGGGTTATGAAACTATTCGAATAGCCGCGTCCTCGGATATGGACTACTTGGAGAACTTATGTTGTTCATAGATAATCAAATGGAGACTTCTAAAAATCTCAAGACAAGTGTGAGTACCGTGGATGGCACTCTTCCGGAAGGGGAAGGTGAGTCCATGGTGGTGTATTGAGATGGAGTTAGTGGACTCGTGTGCGATAATTGAAATTGTAAGAAGGAGTTAAAATTGAGTAGTGTAGGTTAGCCATGAGTCAAAGCTGGATTTCTGCATAAACTCCACCACCCCCTTGTTGACACATGAGCATAAATAGACTAGGTCTGTTTTAAAGACATGCTGAGTATGATTGTACTCATCCTTGCTTAATTAATGTTGCAGAAGAGAACCAGGACCCATCAGGTGGGTTCTATCTAGACGTTGACGATGCCAAATAGCTGGTGTCCCAGCTACGATCTTGCCCGTGTGGTGGGCTGTAGATAATCAGGCCATGTGCCTCTTTTATATTTTGCCGTCTGTACTCAGTCAGCTTAAGTTTCCACTGGCTTGTATGACTATGTTTGTATGACTTGAGTGCCGGGTCATGTGATCCCTATCTGTAAGAACATATTATGCAAGGCTCGTCTGAGCCTCTTAAATAAAAGCCATGTTGTTGTATGGTTATGTCGTGATGCCATAGTTGTATCTATGCATATCGGGCATGTCGTGCGTACGTGTGACGTGCAACGGTATGTATGGGATCCGACACCTAGTCGTGTGCCTTTAGTAGTACTCTTTACGGGAAACTGCCTCTTTGTGCTTCCACCGAGCCATGGTAGCTTGCTACTGCTCCGGACACATTGATTGACCGGCATGTATCCTTCTTTGTTGCTGTGTCTGTCCCTTCGGAGAAATGTCTCGCAGTGTAATGGAGTCCCCGTAGCCTGCTACGACTCGTCTACGTGCAGTGATGACATCCGTGTCTCGCGACGTAATGGAGTCCTTGTAGCTTTCTATGACTCGTCTACACACGCTTGAGACCGACACCTGCATTGCTGGGTTATGTATGCATGTTTCCGTACGGATGTGCCACTTGGGTTCTATGACTGGTCATGTCGGCCCGGGTTCTTTGTTGTGTGATCGCCAGCGACATGTTCACATACGTGAGCCAAAAGACGCAAACGGTCCCGGCCAAGGTAAGGTGGCAGCCGTGGAGTATCGTGCGTGAGGCCGCAAAGTGATGTGGCTTGTTACTGTATGGAGTCATATGACTTAGGATCGGGGTCCCGATAGCGTTGGTATCAGAGCCTGACTGACTGTAGGACTACCAAGCCAAACCGGCCAAAGTTGAGTCTAGAAACACTATAGATAAGTAGGGGAATTGATTGTGGAAGGGAAAGTAAGGCTCTTTTTACTCCTCTTCCCAAGTTATTCTATGCTGGGTCATTCTCATCTTTTCTACGGGGATAGGAACTAGGATTCTCATCTATTGCTTAGGATGACGAGTTACTAGCCATGGACTCATAGCTAGCTTGCTTGTACGTGAGTGCAGTTACTCAAGTGTTGTTGGTGTGACAAACATATGGAGAAGATATTTGAGTCTAGATAGTCGAGTGGTTATGCCTTTCCAATCTCTTTTCAATTGTCTCAAAAAATTTGTTGAGCAATTACAGCCGTTATGCTGTCCAATTTCTGCTAGGATCTCTAATGTCTTTGCATCATCCTCTGTTTCAGATGCCATCCCGTCCTTTCCGCCAGGTGGTCCGTCTGACCAGGTGCATCGATGTGCCGGGTCACACGGCCATGTTGGTTAGAGTGATGATGGAGGCTGGATATCGTTGGTACTCGGAGTACACAGTGGAGGAGCAGTACCGAGATTTCAACCAGAGTCAGTATCTGTGTACTGTTAGGATATACCCTTCATATCCTGGAGCTGCAGAGCCGCTTCACTGGACTCATGGATTGGGAGTTACCATAGATATGGCAGTTCAGGAAGCCGCTTACACTATGCTAACTATTATGAGGTTTCACCATGGTCTGCTTCAGAACACGGAGTTTTGCTATGTTCCTGCTTCCATGGGAGGAGAGGATGGATATCTCAGTGCAGCCTACTCTGATCATTCTCATGAAGACCCTAGATTGCAGGTGACCGCTCAGATGTTGGAGAACAGGGATCGTGATGCACGTGCCCTTCGCATGGAGCTCTATGCTACCCGTGCACGCCTTTGGACAGCCTTGACGCAGTTGGCACCTGTCGTGCAGACAGGCTATGGAGACTTGGAGATGCTGACCCCATCGCGGGCTCATTTGCTAGCACACGTAGACTGGCCTGATGTTGGAGGCATCACCCCTCTTCGAGGACCGCTGTTGCCGCCGACAAGGGGACCAAGGCCACACCCGTGTCCTTATGGTTTCCAGGGATCCCAGGCTAGAGTGTTTCCAGATGCTCAGGTTCAGCTCCCAGGTCACGAGGGTAACCTGTACGAGGTATTCTACGGTGATGTTTGAGTGCATGGATGTTAGACCTAGTATGGTAGTAGTTGTATCGCCACAGTCCTGCGTGTCTGGTGGGGTATGATCAAGGTCGAGAGTTGAGTTCCGGAGGTGTAGATAGATAATGTATAGGATGCTTGTAATGCCTCCGATGAGTTGTGTCATCTCTCCGTAGTTGTTTCAGCTTGGGTTTGTACTAAACTAAGCCATGGTGTGTATGAAACCTAATGTTCATATGGTAGTTGCTTTACCATGTTGATTGGTGTTTATCTTACATGCCATGTTGATCAGTGCATTCCTTAATTCATGCCCTAGAGTTGTTGTTCCCCATGTCTAAGCTATGGATTGTTTTCCTCAGGATGGTGTCAACCAGGAACAACCCCGTGCATGCTCATGAGCAAGGCGAGAGTAGCCAGCCAAGGCAAGAAGAGCTGCCACGAGCACCATCTCTAGCGGAGGTGATGCTAGAAGCTGAAAGGAATAAGAGGGAGACCAACAGGTTGTTAGAGAGAATTGAACAGAACACAGCTCGTGCTCCCTGCAATGATCACCATGATGGAGTGTCACTTGGTGACTTTATCAAGCTGTGTCCGCCTAAGTACCATCATTCGATCGACCCCCTCGATGCGGATGATTGGCTGACTAGTATGTCACGTAAGATCCGAGCTGCAAATGTTTCAGAGGCCAATAAGGTGACCTTTGCGACATACTTTCTAGAGGGACATGTGGTGGGAAAGCTATGAGGCTATGCATCCCCAGGGACCTGCACCAACCTGGGCAGAGTTCAGCGCCGCATTTCGTCTCCATCACATCCCGGAAGGGCTGATGGACCGCAAGAGAGAGGAATTTTGTGCCTTCACCCAGGGCAGATTGTCAGTGGATGCATACAGCCACGAGTTTGGAAACCTTGCTTGCTATGCTCCATAGGAAGTCTCAACCAATGCCAAGAAGCAGGCTAGCTTCCGCAAGGGACTAAATGCTGAGCTTCGTCGAGATCTTCGTCTGCACGAGTGCACCACCTTCCAAGCTCTCGTCAATAAAGCTATCAATGCTGAGTCCGGACAGACTGACTACGAGGCCACAAGGATACATAACCATGACTTCAACCCTGCATCGGGTTCAGGACCCAACAAGCACCGAATATGGGTACCCAATGCAGCTATGCCGGCAAGGTACACTGCGAGGCCATCCTTCCAGGCACCTCGTCCAGTTCAGTCCAACCCTCCACCCAGACCATTTGGAGGACCACAAGTAAATGTTGCCCCTCGTGCTACAGTGGTATGCTACAAGTGTGGAGAACCGGGACATTATTCTCGTGAATGTCCCCAGAACAATGCCAAGCCCGCTGGACGCGGAAAACCAGGGAAAGCCTTCTATGTGAAGCCAACTCCTGCCCGTGGGCGAGTTAATTATGTGTCTGCTGAAGAAGCTCTTGAAGACCCTGATGTCATTCTAGGTACGCTTCTTGTTAATAGCCATCCAGCATCTGTTCTATTTGATACCGGGGCATCTCATTCATTCATCTCAGAAAGTTATGCACAGTTGCATAACATGTCTTTCTGTGACATGCCCACTCCTTTAGTAGTTCAGACTCCTGGATCAAAATGGCAAACTTCTAGAGTGAGCCATGACAATGAAATTCTGGTGGATAGACTAGTATTCCTAGCATCCTTGATAGCTCTTAAGTCTTCGGACATCAATATCATTCTAGGTATGGATTGGATGAAAGCCCACTATGCCAAGATTGATACTCATTCTAGGAATGTTCAACTTACACATCCCTCGGGAGAGATAGTTAATGTCTCTACTAGAACACCCAAGCGCCAACTCTATTCCTTAAATGCTAGCCCTCTCCCTGAGCTAGAAGATATTCCGGTAGTCCGTGATTTTCCGGATGTCTTTCCAGAAGAACTGCCAGGTATTCCACCTGTCAGAGATGTTGAGTTCGTGATAGAACTTATTCCAGGGACAGTCCCAATAGCCAGAAGACCTTATAAGATGGCACCCCGAGAACTAGCCGAGCTAAAAACCCAACTCGATGAAGCTTTGAAGAAAGGTTTCATTCGTCCTAGCTCTTCTCCTTGGGGTTGCCCTGTCCTCTTCGTTAAGAAGAAGGATGGATCGGATCGGATGGTTGTGGATTACCGACCAGTGAACTTGGTCACTATCAAAAACAAGTATCCTCTCCCCAGGATCAACGATTTTTATGATCAACTCGCTGGATCCTCTGTTTTTTCCAAAATGGATTTGAGGTTGGGATACCATCAAATCAAAATTAGAAACGGTGACATTCCAAAAACGGCTTTTGTCACTCGTTATGGCCAATACGAGTACATCGTCATGTCCTTCGGTTTAACCAATGCCCCAACTACCTTCTCTCGTCTGATGAATTCGATCTTCATGGAGTATTTGGATAAGTTCGTCGTGGTTTACCTCGATGACATACTCATTTACTCGAAGAACGAACAAGAACATGCCGAGCATCTGAGGCTGGTATTGATGAAACTTCGAGAGCACCGCCTGTATGCCAAATTCTCTAAGTGTGAATTCTGGTTGCCGGAAGTGACCTATCTGGGCCCCATGATCTCTGGAAAAGGTACTGCTGTCAATCCCGAGAGAGTTCAGGTCGTCCTTGATTGGACTCAACCTGAATCGGTTAAGCAAGTTCGGAGTTTCCTTGGCTTAGCGAGCTATTGTCGCCGCTTTGTTGAGAACTTCTCCAAGGTTGCGAAACCTCTGACTAAACTCCTCAAGAAAGATAAAAAGTTCGAATGGTCCCCACAATGCGAGCATAGTTTTCAGGAGTTGAAAAGACGACTGACCTCTGCTCCCGTTCTGGTGCCACCAGATTTTTCTAAGGACTTTATTATCTACTGCGACGCCTCGCGACAAGGGTTAGGTTGCATTCTTATGCAAGATCGTCATGTGATTGCATATGCATCTCGACAGTTGCGTTCACATGAGGATAATTATCCAACACATGATCTTGAACTTGCAGTCGTAGTCCATGCACTAAAGACATGACGACATTACCTTCTGGGTAATCGTTGCGAGATATACACTGATCACCAAAGTCTGAAATATATCTTCACCCAGCCGGATTTGAATCTCAGGCAAAGACGGTGGGTAGAGTTGATTACAGATTACGACTTAGGGATAACTTACACCCCGGGGAAAGCCAATGTCATGGCTGATGCACTAAGTCGTAAGTCTTATTGTAACAATCTGATGTTACAACAAGGTCAACCGCTTCTCTTTGAGGAATTCCGGAACTTAAATCTTCACATTGTTCCTCAAGGATCCCTATCCAACCTGGTGGCGAAACCTACTCTTTTGGAACAAATCCTAGAAGCCCAGAAGCATGATGCTGGGATATCTCGGATCAAGAAAAACATTAAGAAGGGTAATGTTAGATGCTTCTTGGAAGATGATCGGGGAGTTGTCTTCTTTGAGAATCGCTTGGTGATCCCAAAGAAACAACATCCGCGAAAATTGATCCTTAAGGAGGCTCATGATTCTCCTCTCACAATTCATCCGGGTAGTACCAAGATGTATCAGGACCTACGCCACAGGTTCTGGTGGACTAGGATGAAGAGAGAAATTGCTCAGTATGTTGCTAACTGTGACGTTTGTCGTCGCGTGAAAGCAGAACATCAAAGGCCTGCTGGCACCCTTCAACCCTTAGCTGTTCCTGAATGGAAATGGGATAAGGTCGGTATGGATTTCATCACCGGTTTTCCCAGGACCAAGAGAGGGAACAATGCTATATTCGTAGTCATTGATTGTCTTTCTAAAGTGGCTCATTTTCTTCCTGTTCGTGAAAGCATTACTACTAGTCAGCTAGCGGAGTTATATGTTTCTCGAATAGTTTCTCTTCATGGTGTTCCTTTGGAGATTAACTCAGACCGAGGAAGTATCTTTACTTCTCGATTTTGGGAAAGTTTTCAAACCGCCATGGGGACTCATCTATCCTTTAGCACTGCTTTCCACCCTCAATCAAGTGGTCAAGTTGAGCGAGTCAACCAAATTCTCGAAGACATGCTCCGAGCTTGTGTTATATCTTTCGGTATGAATTGGGAGAACTGCCTTCCGTTCGCTAAATTCGCATATAACAACAGTTATCAATCAAGCTTGGGCAAAGCCCCTTTTGAAGTTCTCTATGGACGAAAATGCCGAACACCTCTTAACTGGTCAGAAACCGGAGAGAGGCAACTCTTTGGTCCGGATATGATCCAGGATGCAGAAGAGCAAGTTCGCATTATTCGTGAAAAGTTGAAAACAGCCCAATCCCGTTAAAAGAGTCAATATGACCGTCATCATAAGTCTGTGACTTATGAAGTTGACGAGAAGGCTTACCTTCGGGTTACACCTCTGAAGGGTACCCATCGATTCGGTATCAAAGGCAAGTTGGCTCCTCGTTACATTGGACCTTTTCACATTCTTGCTAAACGAGGAGAGGTTGCCTACCAATTGGAACTTCCGCCGCATATTTCCAAAGTTCATGATGTCTTCCACGTCTCACAACTCAGGCGTTGCTGTTCGGACCCTGTCCGAGAAGTGGACCACGAAGCGCTTGATCTCCAAGATAACCTTACATACCGAGAATACCCTGTTCGTATTCTTGATCAAGCTGAGCGTACCACTCAACGTCGGAACATCAAGTTTCTTAAGGTTTAGTGGTCGCATCATTCTGAAAAGGAGGCGACATGGGAAAGAGAAGATCGTCTTCGACTAGAGTACCCCGCGCTCTTCCCGACGACTTCAAAATCTCGGGACGAGATTCTTTTGAGTGGGGGTGAGTTGTCACAACCCTAGCAAGTGTCTAGGATAGCATTGTGTTTGCATCATCATCATCATCATTGCATCAATATGAAATGGGGAGAAAGAAAGAAACCCTAAGCATTTTATGTATTAAAGGAATTCCAAACAAATGAAATTTCAACAAATCCAAAATGCCCATAAAAAATGTTCCCTATGTCTGATAATTAAGGGCATGGATATACCAGGGACCATTTCAATTATTTGAGCATTTGAAATATTTTAAATTATTGAATTAAGTCTCTGAAAATGACAAATAAAAATATTATCATTATCACTGCTTTCAAAATAATCTGAAACTTTTGATACAAGTTAGAAATATTCAAACTTGAATTATAAAAGTTCTTAGAATTATTTGAAGGGGTATTTTGGACCTGCAAGAAATAAACAAATGTCAAAGGAAATCAGAAAACAAAAATAAGGGAAAAAGAAAAGAGAGAGAGGGAGTTACCTGGTGGCTCATCTGGCCCAGGAGGGTCTTCGTCCTCTTGCCGTCCAGTCGGCATGGCGCGTGGTCGCCGCGCGCTCACGTCGGTGGCGCCACGCCACCTGCCTGCCTGCCCCTTCCCTCGCCAACGCGACGCCGGGGATAAGCATCGACGTGCCTCCCCGCCGCTCTCTCCCTCCATTCCCCTGCTCTCTCCTCTTCTCCTCACTGCTTCGCCATGGCCGCCCCATAGTTCAGCGCCGTTTGCTCACCTCCGTCCATCCCCCGTGCTCTAGAGGAGGCAGGAGCTCCGCCTCGACCCCCTGGTCCTCCTCGCCGAAGGAATCGCCGCCTGGAGCTCCATCGAGGGAACCCTGACCTCTTCTTCCTCCTCGGGTCAGAAGGTCGCCGTCGTCGATTCCTCGCCATCAAGCCATCCCCGAGCTCCAGTTCGTTGCCTCAGCACCCGCAGTGAGCCCCCGAGCTTTTTCCCTCTCTTTCTGTTCGATTTCGAGGCCCGTAGCTAAGCTCTGGCTCAAGCCCGAGCTCCGGTCGCCGCCGTTCTCGTCGCCGATGACAACTCCGGTAACCAGTAGGTCATTCTGAGGATGTCATCGAGTTCGTAGAGTCCTATAGGAGCCGTAGGTGCTTAGAGCGTGTGCTGTTGTGGTCTGTAGCCGTGGTTCCGTCGGAGCCCGAGCGCCGCCGTCCGCCAAGGTCGTTGCCGACGACGTTCCAGGCCTCCCCAGCCTCGGGGCCGTGCCCAGATGGACGTGCATGTGCATGGGCAGCAGTTTGAGCCCATCCGCCGTGGTTTTGGTCGCCGGAGGAGGATTTCCGAGCCCCTCTGCCGTTCCTGGAGTCGCCGACGGCTCAACGCCAGTGACCCTGGTCGGTTGACCACGGGGGTTGACCCCTGGCGGGTGGGGCCATCCTCTGGTTAACCTCTGATTAGTAAAAAGTTAATTATTTTAATTAATTAAGTTAATTAGACAATGACATGTGGGCCCAGGCCTGATAATTAGTTAGGATTAGTGCTAATTTAAATAGTTAAGTAAATGAGTCAATGACATGTGGACCCCACATCTCAGCTTTGACTCTAGGCAGGGTCAGCTGACCAGCTGATGTCATCATGACATCATGCTTATGCAATAAGTCAATTTCCTATTTAAAAATAATTCCAGAAATTATTTAAAACTTTGAAAAATCATATAAATTAATCTGTAACTTAGATGAAAATAATTTATATATGAAAATTTATCAGAAAGATCCAATGAATCCAATGGTGCTATTCTCATGCATGTTAGAGCAACCTAAATAGGTGAACATGGACATTTTAGCATTAGGTCAATATATAGAATTTGAAATGAGAACAACTTTGAACCTATATTCAAATGCATTTCAAATTGACATGATCACTAGTTATATTAGCTCATCCATGCATACTATCATGCCATGATCATGCATCATATTGTTGCATCTGCTTGTATTGAATGTTTCATCTGCGTTGTGGTAGGCCCTAATCCGGAGGATACTACTTCGTACCCTGACGAAGGAGAGAACTCTTCCGCAACCCAGCAAGGCAAGAAACCCCATTGATCATTTCGATAACATCCCATTCTCTCGCTCCTGCTCTTATTTATTGCATTCGGACAAACGATCACGTGTCAGTCATACACGGTAGATGATCCTAATCTGATGCATGACCTGATCTTGTCACAGTAAATAGCTAAACCTTGCAACCTAGCATACCTGGTAGATGCTTGTGCCATGATGTGCTTAGCTTACCTTGCCTGCTATGCTTGCTATGCTTAGAGTTGTGTCAGGCCGGATTCATCTGGGTGATGAACTGAGTGAAACAGCGTTGTCCGATGTACTGAGTATATAATGAATACGATTTGGTAAAGGTGGCGATGAGAGGCTATGTAGGAGTACATAGTGGGTTGTCTCATTGGAACCGTTCTTAGGAACTAGGTTCCGTGTTTGTGATCCAAGACGAGATACTACCACACATTGGGTTCCGGTAACTCGACCCCTCTCGACTTATCAGTCGCTTAGTCTTTGGTCCAGGTATTGCAAGTAGTTTCTGGTGTTTATAGCATGCTGGAGGCCGTGCGTAGCGCTGACCCTTGGGGTGGGTTACGATGCGGTAGGTAGTGGCACGGTGTACCAAGAAGCACCCGAATGGTTGGCTTGGGAACCCTACGCACATCGTTTGGGACCGTAGCGGAAACTTCGGCCGGACTTCCGTGCAGGTCAGTCTCAAATAGGCGGTAGCCTGGACTAGAGGTCTTATGTGATTGACGGTCGTGGCCGACTCCCTCGCTGGGCATCCGCTTGAAGGTTGCCAAGGTGCATGGTTTATAAGCACACAGCGATAAGTGGCGAGAGCGTGTGTGAAGAAGTACACCCCTGTAGGGTTATGAAACTATTCGAATAGCCGCGTCCTCGGATATGGACTACTTGGAGAACTTATGTTGTTCATAGATAATCAAATGGAGACTTCTAAAAATCTCAAGACAAGTGTGAGTACCGCGGATGGCACTCTTCCGGAAGGGAAAGGTGAGTCCATGGTGGTGTATTGAGATGGAGTTAGTGGACTCGTGTGCGATAATTGAAATAGTAAGAAGGAGTTAAAATTGAGTAGTGTAGGTTAGCCATGAGTCAAAGCTGGATTTCTGCATAAACTCCACCACCCCCTTGTTGACACATGAGCATAAATAGACTAGGTCTGTTTTAAAGACTTGCTGAATACGATTGTACTGATCCTTGCTTAATTAATGTTGCAGAAGAGAACCAGGACCCATCAGGTGGGTTCTATCTAGACGTTGACGATGCCAAATAGCCGGTGTCCCAGCTACGATCTTGCCTGTGTGGTGGGCTGTAGATAGTCAGGCCATGTGCCTCTTTTATATTTTGCCGTCTGTACTCAGACAGCTTAAGTTTCCACTGGCTTGTATGACTATGTTTGTATGGCTTGAGTGCCGGGTCATGTGACCCCTATCTGTAAGAACATATTATGCAAGGCTCGTCTGAGCCTCTTAAATAAAAGCCATGTTGTTGTATGGTTATGTCGTGATGCCATAGTTGTATCTATGCATATCGGGCATGTCGTGCGTACGTGTGACATGCAACGGTATGTATGGGATCCGACACCTAGTCGTGTGCCTTTAGTAGTACTCTTTACGGGAAACTGCCTCTTTGTGCTTCCACCGAGCCATGGTAGCTTGCTACTACCCCGGACACATTGATTGACCGACATGTATCCTTCTTTGTTGCTGTGTCTGTCCCTTCGGGGAAATGTCTCGCAGTGTAATGGAGTCCCCGTAGCCTGCTACGACTCGTCTACGTGCAGTGATGACATCCGTGTCTTGCGACGTAATGGAGTCCTTGTAGCTTGCTATGACTCGTCTACACACGCTTGAGACCGACACCTGCATTGCTGGGTTATGTATGCCTGTTTCCGTACGGATCTGCCACTTGGGTTCTATGACTGGTCATGTCGGCCTGGGTTCTTTGTTGTGTGATCGCCAGCGACATGTTCACATACGTGAGCCAAAAGACGCAAACGGTCCCGGCCAAGGTAAGGTGGCAGCCGTGGAGTACCGTGCGTGAGGCCGCAAAGTGATGTGGCTTGTTACTGTATGGAATCATATGACTTAGGATCGGGGTCCCGACACTCATATTATATGTGGATGACATATTGTTGATGGGAAATGATATAGAACTTTTGGAAAGTGTAAAGGCCTACTTGAATAAGTGTTTTTCAATGAAGGACCTTGGAGAAGCTGCTTACATATTAGGCATCAAGATCTATAGAGATAGATCGGGACACCTCATAGGTCTTTCACAGAGCACATACCTTGACAAGATATTGAAGAAGTTCAATATGGATCAGTCCAAGAAGGGGTTCTTGCCAGTGTTACAGGGTGTGAGATTGAGTATGACTCAATGCCCGACTATGGCAAAGTATAGAGAAGAGATGAGTGGCATCCCCTATGCTTCAGCCATAGGCTCTATTATGTATGCCATGCTGTGTACCAGACTTGATGTGAACCTTGCCATAAGTATGGTAGGGAGGTACTAAAGTGATCCTGTAGCGGAACACTGGACAGCGGTCAAGAATATCTTGAAGTACCTGAAAAGGACCAAGGAGATGTTTCTCATATATAGAGGTGCCGAAGAGCTTGTCGTAAAGGGTTACGTTGATGCTAGCTTCGACACAGATCCGGATGACTCGAAGTCACAAACCGGATACGTGTATATTTTGAATGGAGGGGCAGTCAGCTGGTGCAGTATCAAGCAAAGCATCATGGCTGGATCTACATGTGAAGCAGAGTACATAGCTGCTTCGGAAGCAGCAAAGGAAGGAGTCTGGATGAAGGAGTTCATCACCGCCCTAGGAGTGATTCTCATGCGTCGGGCCCGATGACTCTATTCTGTGACAACACTGGAGCTATTTCCCCTGCCAAGGAGCCCAGGTTTCACAAGAAGACAAGACACATCAAATGCCGCTTCAACTCCATTCGTGATTACATTCAGGAAGGAGATATAGATATTTGTAAAGTACATATGGATCTGAATGTCGCAGATTTGTTGACTAAACCTCTTTCACGAGCAAAACATGATCAACACCAGAACTCTATGGGTGTTTGATTCATCACAATGTAACTAGATTATTGACCCTAGTGCAAGTGGGAGACTGTTGGAAATATGCCCTAGAGGAAATAGTAAAATGATTATTATTGTATTTCCTTGTTCATGATAATTGTCTATTGTTCATGCTATAACTGTATTAACCGGAAACCGTAATGCATGTGTGAATACATAGACCACAACAAGTCCCTAGTGAGCCTCTAGTTGGCTAGATCGTTGATCAATAGATGGTCACAGTTTCATGACCATGGACATTGGATGTCACTGATAACGGGATCCCATCATTAGGAGAATGATGTGATGGACAAGGCCCAATCCTAAGCATAGCACAAGATTGTGTAGTTAGTTTGCTAAAGCTTTTCTAATGTCAAGTATCATTTCCTTAGACCAGGAGATTGTGCAACTCCCGGATACCGTAGGAATACTTTGGGTGTGCCAAACGTCACAACGTAACTGGGTGGCTATAAAGGTACACTACGGGTATATCTGAAAGTGTCTGTTGGGTTGGCACAAATCGAGACTGGGATTTGTCACTCTGTGTGACGGAGAGGTATATCTGGGCCCACTCGGTAAGACATCATAATAATGAGCTCAATGTGACTAAGGAGTTAGCCACGGGATGATGTGTTATGGAATGAGTAAAGAGACTTGTCGGTAACGAGATTGGACAAGGTATAGGGATACCGACGATTGAATCTCGGGCAAGTATCATACCGGTAGACAAAGGGAATTGTATACAGGATTGATTGAATCCCCGACATCGTGGTTCATCCGATAAGATCATAGTGGAGCATGTGGGAGCCAACATGGGTATCCAGATCCCGTTGTTGGTTATTGACCAGAGAGGTGTCTCGGTCCTGTCTACGTGTCTCCCGAACCCGTAGGGTCTACACACTTAAGGTTCGATGACGCTAGGGTTATAGGGAAATAGTGTACGTGGTTACCGAAGGTAGTTTGGAGTCCTGGATGAGATCCCGGATGTCACGAAGAGTTCCGGAATGGTCTAGAGGTAAAGATTCATATATAGGCAGTGAGGTTTTGGTCACCGGAAGTGTTTCGGGCTTCACCGGTAACGTATCGGGACCACCGGAAGGGTTTCGGGGGTCCACCAAGTGGGGCCACGGGCACCAGAGGGCTGCGTGGTCCGAGAGTGGGAAGGGACCAGCCCCAGAGTGGGCTGGTGCGCCCGCCACCCTGGCCCAAGGCGCAACAAAGGTGGGAAGGGAGGGAACCCTAGGCCCAGATGGGCCTAAGGCCCACCTAGGGCGCCGCCCTCCCCTCTCTCCCTTTGGCCCCGCACCAGATGGGATCTGGGGCTACCGCTGGCCCTTAGGGAGGTAACCCTAGGGGCTGCACCTTACCTCCTCCTCCTCCTATATATAGTGGGGATTTTGGGGGCTGCCAACACAGAAGTTTCTTCCTCTCTCGGCGCAGCCCTACCCCTTCTCCTCCTCATCCTCCGTAGTGCTTGGTGAAGCCCTACTGGAGTACCATGCAGCTCCACCGTCACCACACCGTCGTGATGTCGGAGCTCTCCCTCAACCCCTCCTTCCTCCTTGTTGGATCAAGGCGTAGGAGATGTCATCGGGATGCACGTGTGTTGAACGCGGAGGCACCGTTGTTCGGTGCTTAGATCGGAATCCACCGCGATCTAAATCGCTGTGAGTACGACTCAACCAACCGCGTTCTAGTAACGCTTCTGCTTTGCGATCTTCAAAGGTATGAAGATGCACTCCCCCCTTACTCGTTGCTGGTTTCTCCATAGATGGATCTTGGTGATCATAGGGAAAATTTTGATTTACTACTACGTCTCCCAACACAACCTCCACCCATGATGTCTACATGGTGGACACTCGAGCCGATAACGGCGAGCACACACCCAACAACGATGGTGACAAATCAGGTGAAGCATCATCAAGGCACCGAAAGCCGCACAAATAATCAAAGGCAAAAAAGGGAAGAAAAGCTATCACTGGTACCGGGGACGGAGATACCCCGAAAGACCTCGGCGATCCCGATATCCCCGAGAATCCACTAGAGGACCAGGATAGGCCAGAAGATCAGTGCAACCCCAATGATCTAAAGGATTCCGAGGACGACAACTAACTCCCCCTTGTCGAGGAGAAGGGCATCCCGAAAGTCGATGATTTTGCCATCCCGAAAACCCCTGAAGATCAGGAAAAGTTCAGGCAACAGCTTATAGCCACGGCCCGAAGCCTAAAGACAAAAGAGGTAGCTTAAGGGTGAACATGCTAACCTCAATGATAGATGGACAAGGGTCCTATCATCTGAGGAAGGATACGGTACCGGTCTATTGGACAAACCCAAGAGCTATCCACGCCGACTATGTAGGATCGAAAGTAGGTCTAGAGGGGGGTGATTAGACTACTTGACCAAATAAAACTATTCCTTTTCCCAATTTTAATTCTTAGCAAGTTTTAGCATTCATAACATATCAAGTACACCCTACACATGCAAGTCTAAGAGTATAGCAGCGGAAAGTAACAACAAGCATGAGTAAAAGGATAGGGTAGGAAGATCAA
This sequence comes from Hordeum marinum, assembly GCA_022496015.1. Taxonomy (NCBI): domain Eukaryota; kingdom Viridiplantae; phylum Streptophyta; class Magnoliopsida; order Poales; family Poaceae; genus Hordeum; species Hordeum marinum. Next base: position 263,459,822 of record CM039672.1, on the reverse strand, counting down.
ACGCAATTGTAGACACGATGATTTTTCCCGTGGTTCCGGTTGGTGGTGCTATTGTACATCCACGTTCATGGAGTCTTCAACCCACGGAGGGTAACCGTCGCAAGAGTCCACGGAGGGCTCTACCCATGGAGGGTTCCACGAAGAAGCAACCTTGACTATACCATGACGGCCTACGTCCACGGAGGACTAGCCTTACTCGGGGTAGATCTTCACGAAGTAGGCGATCGCCTTACCCTTACAAACGTATTGGTTCACTCCACAACACGAAGTATGAGGCTCCCAAGCGACACCTCACCAATCTAGGACGCATCACCCTCCAAAAGGTAATAGGCTCGGTAATGACGATGAACTCCTTGCTCTTGTGCTTCAAGATGATAGACTCCTCAACACACAATCACTCTCTCATAGATTTGGCTTGCTAGAAGACATGGGATTGGTGGAAAGAAACTTGGATAGTCTAGAAATCAAGATCCATAAGGTTGGAGTGGAAGATCTTGACCTCAACACAAAGGTAGGTGGTTCTCTCTCAGAAAATTGAGTAGGATAGGTATGGAATAGTTCTGAGTGCTTCTCTTTCAAGTGGGTTGTGGTGAAGGGGTATTTGTAGGCATCCCCAAAAATCCAACCGTTACACACAAAGTGACCAACTCGGTGACACCAATGTGTTAATCTCGGTGGTACCGAAGTGACCAAAAGGTGGCAACTTTTGAATCTCGATGAGACCGGTATAGGATTCCTGGTTGCGCCGACAAGGTGACCAATGGTCAGAATTGCCAAACTCGGTGACGGCCATTCAACATTCTTGGACCGACCGAAAGTGTGAACTTGTGTAACTGAAAGTTGGCAAACCAACTCGGTGGCACCGAAAGCAGTGTCAGCTGCACCAAAGTGGCTAGGGTTTGGCTGAGTCTGTCTAGGGTTTGGAATCGGTGGCACCGGGATAGGAATGTTGGTTGCACCGATTTTGTATGTTTGGATAGAGACAAACTTTGGTGGGAGAGCTTGTGGATGTTTTTGGTGACTATCACTTGTGCACGTATGAGCATTTTGTTCACCAACAAAACCTTACCTTCTTTTAATAGTATTGGCTTTCCTATGGACTCGAAGTGATTTCTCACAAATGTAAAATGTAGAGTCATCTTGCTTGAAGCTTGGCCAACCTCTTTCCTTGCATCTTGGGGTAGTTCCACAATCTCCACAATCCTTTTGCCATCCTTATCATTCAACTTGTCCTAAAATATACTTGGTGGAAACATTAGTTCAATGACTCATATGTTGTTATTAATTACCAAAACCACCAAGGGAGCAAATGTGCTTTGAATCTCCCCCTTTTGGTAATTGCTGACAACATATAGATCAAAGCTTCGACAAAGATATAATCGTTAAATATAATCGTTGCTTTGAGAAGTATGTGATAAGCAAGAGCTCCCCCTAAGTTTGTGTATTATTTTAAATTTGTGTTTGAATGCAAATGCACAATCAATTAGGTACATGGGTCACTTCTGACATGTCACATACCACTTGGTGGTGTGCGAGAGTAATTAGAATGAGCATCATAGCACAACACAATCAAGCAAAGATGAATGATCATCACATAAGCATTAAGATGATAGGAAATAGTAGCATCACACATTAAAGCGTATGATTAAACATCATCAAACGTGTATCACAAGCAACCAAAAGTGAGTCACGGCAACCAAAATAAAATGGTTTTCAAAACAAGCAACAAAACACCAAACGCTCTCTCACTCGAAGCCTAAAGATCTATATACACTTCCCCCCCTTTGGAAACAAGTTACCAAAAAGTTCAAAGGCATACATCTAAGCGTTCTTGGGCTGATATCCTCTAGTTGTTAATGAAGGAGTCGAGAGAACGGCGTCGGCGAAGATCTCTGCAGATGTCGTGGATGGAGCTGGAGTGGTCACTGGAGGAACTGATGGAACGGCGTCGGCGAAGATCTCTGCAGACTCCGGACTTTATGAAATATAAAAGAGGCCAGTGAAGCCCAAATAAACAAAGAGGCCATTTATGCCCACCAAAATAAAAAAATGAGAGAAAAGAGAGAAGGGACAATGATACTATCTTTTTTCCACACTTATCCTTCAAAGTACCACCATGATGTTCATGATAGAGAGTCTCCTATTTTGTCACTTTCATATACTAGTGGAAATTTTTCATTATATAACTTGGCTTGTATATTCCAATGATGGTCTTCCTCAAATTGCCCTAGGTCCTTATGAGCAAGCAAGTTGGATGCACACTCACTTAGTTTCTTTTTGAGCTTTCATATACTCATATCTCTAGTGCATCCGTTGCATGGCAATCCCTACTCACTCACATTGATATCTATTACTGGGCATCTCCATATCCCGTTGATACGCCTAGTTGATGTGACACTATCTTCTCCTTTTTCTTCACAATCTCCACCATATTCTATTCCACCTATAGTGTTATATCCATCGCTCACGCTCATGTATTGCGTGAGAGTTGAAAAAGTTTGGGAACATGAAAGGTGTGAAACAGTTGCTTGACTTGTCATCGGGGTTGTGCATGATATAAATACTTTGTGTGGGGAATAAGGAGCATAGCTTGACTATATGATTTTTTAGGGATAACTTTCTTTTGCCATTATATTTTGAAGAGACACAATTGCTTTGTTAGTTTTCCTAAAATATTATTCTTTTTATGTCACAGTTAAGGTTTTGTTTTGAGTCTTATGGATCTGAAAATTCATGCCATAATAAAGGATATTACATGGATAAATATGTTAGGTAGCATTGCACATAAAAAATTCTGGTTTTATCAATTACCTACTCGAGGGCTAGTAGGAATTAAGCTTGGGGATGCTGATACGTCTCCAATGTATCTATAATTTTTGTTTGTTCCATGCTATTATATTATTTGTTTTTGATGTTTTATATGCATTAATATGCTATTTTATATTATTTTTGGGACTAACCTAGTAACCTAGAGCCTAGTGCGAGTTTCTGTTTTTCCTTGTTTTTGAGTATTATGGATAAGGAATATTAAATGGAGTCCAAACAGAATAAATTCTTCGCAATGATTTTTCTTGGACCAAAAGACATCTACCAGACTTGGAGAGGAAGACTGGAGACCTGCGAGGAGGTCACAAGCCACCCTGGCGCAGCCAGGGGGCACGCCCCCTAGATTGTGGCCCCCCAGCAGGTCTCCTAACCGTAATCTTCTGCCTATAAATTCCCAAATATTCCCCTAATACCAAAAAGAGCCATGAAAATAATTTCCCGCCGCCGGAAGCCTCCGTTCCCGAGAGATCCAATCTTGGAGCCTTTTTTGCTAATCTGTCGGAGGTGGGTTCGATCACGGAGGGCATCTACATCAACTCCATTGCCCCTCCGATGATGCGTGAGTAGTCCACCACAGACCTATAGGTCCATAGCTAGTAGCTAGATGGCTTCTTATCTATCTTTGTGCTTCAATACCATGTTCTCCATGATCTTCATGGGGATCTATCCGATGTAATACTCTTTTGCGGTGTGTTTGTCAAGATCCGATGAATTGTGGGTTTATGATCAGCTTATCTATGAATATTATTTGGTTCTTCTCTGAATTATTATATGCATGATTTCATATCTTTGAAAGTCTCTTCGAGTTATTGGTTTGGTTTGGCCAACTAGATTGATAATTCCTCCAATGGGAGAAGTGCTTGCTTTTGGGTTCAATCTTGCGGTGTCCTCACCCAGTGACAAAGTAGGGGTAGCGAGGCACGTGTTGTATTGTTGCCATCGAGGGTAAAAATATGGGGTTTTCATCATATTACTTGAGTTTATCCCTCTACATCATGTCATCTTACTTAATGTGTTACTCTGCTCTTCATGAACTTAATACTCTAGATGCAGGCAGGAGTCGGTCGATGTGTGGAGTAATAGTAGTAGATGTAGAATCATTTCGATCTACTTGACACGGACATGATGCCTATATACATAATCATTTCCTTGAATATCGTCATAACTATGCGCTTTTCTATCAATTGCTCGACAGTAATCTGTTCACCCATCATGTTATTTTCCTTCAAAAGAGAAACCTCTAGTGAAACCTATGGCCCCCGGGTATATTTTCCATATTATATTTTCAGATCTATATACCAAAAATACCTTGCTGCAATTTTATTTACCTTTTACTTTTTGCAATCTTTAACATCTATCTCTATCAGATCTAATCCTTGCACGTAACCATGAAGGGATTGACAACCCCTTTATAGCGTTGGGTGCAAGAGTTTGATTGTTTGTGTAGGTGCATCTATTGGTGACTTGTTTGTTCCTCCTATTGGATTGATAGCTTGGTTCTCAACAACTGGGGGAAATACTTATCTACTTTGCTGCACCACCCTTTCCTCTTCAAGGGAAAACCAACGCAAGCTCAAGAAGTAGCAGTCCCCTGGATTCCCGCGCCTGCCGGTCACACTTCCACCTTTTGCCCTTTAAATACTCATAAAGGGCCCCGTAAGCCATTTTTATATCGCCTCCTTTTCCTCTTCTTCTTGCTCGAGCTTGTAATGTTCATCGCGCCACCGCTGCTGTTTCCTCATTGCCGGCCAAGTGCTTCCAGGACCGGGCGTCCTCCAACTCCATCTGGGTGCAGCGGGTCCTCTCCGCCGCCACCGTGACGACCAGGTAAGTCCATTCTTATTTCCTCATATCTACTTTAGTTCATCTTGTTTCGTGGGAGTTTGTCGGAGTTCTTCGTGTGTTCATCGCCATTGCAAGCCCATGCATGTTCCTGATGAATTTTTTCCATATAGATATCGCGGTAGGAACAGTGGTTCTATTTCTCGTGTAATGCTCCTTAGATCCCTTTCGAAACTTGCAAGTGACGTCACCATTGTCGCTATACCTTGCTGTTAGGGCTAGTAAATAACTTCCTTTTCGACCCATTTTGTAGATCTGTAATTCTAGACGCTTCGGTAGAAACTTGTTTGTCCCTAGTTAGCCGAGTATCCAGATATCTTTGATTGTTGTAAGTCACCTTTATGTTTTGCCGGCTCATCATTATGACAGTGGCCTGCCTGATTTGTAAATTGCTTTACCTTAGATGGAAGATTACCTTGAGGTGGCTCATGCATTGTAGCTTATTATCCCGCCTTACACTAGAGCCGCCGGAATATTATTTGTCTGATTATACCGCTAACTTGAACAATCCACCCTTTTCTTTAATAACCCGCAAAATATGCTTCTGCAACTCTCTTCCCTTGAATAAACCACCATGAAAAAACCTGCCTCATGCAATTGGGTGCCTTCGCAAGTCTCTGAAGGTATACTCCAGGACTGTGTGGAGCTGGGGCTTCTGCCATCTAAATAAAAAGTTTCTTGGCGAGCCTCCCTTGGAGAGGAACGACCACAACCCGGCAAAGGAGAAGTAGTGATTTTTACAGATCATCTTCAACGGGGATTTTCCCCTCCCGGGTCAAAATTCTTCCGAGACGTCTTGCACTTTTACCACCTACACCCTCAATACCTAGGTCCCAATTCCATAACCAACATGTGCTAGTTTCAAGAGTTTTGTGAGTTGTATATGGGAATGGATCCTACTATCCTTTTGTTCAGAGAGTTCTTTTGTCTCAATCGCCAGACAAAGTGTGTTGACGGGCCCAGCTTAGAACTTGGTGGGGTCACAATTCAAAGGCAAAGGGACCATGGTTTTCCCGTTGTTGTCCTACCTACTCATCCCAAAGGATGGGCCAAGACTTGGTTTTATGGATAGAACACAACCCCTATTGACGAAAATCCTTTGTCGGGTTACAGAGCAGAATGTCTGCCTATAAACTTTGACTTTCCTGAGTCAGATTGTCTAAAGGAACATACTCAACTTGCCTTTGTGTTGCCAAAACTCAAAGCTTTGACAACCAATGGCTTAACTAGAGTTGGTCTAACCCGGTTTTGGGTGTCTTGGCGGATCTTACCCTTGAGTCAGCATGGCGTCTTGATGCGTGAATACGATGGCAATTTGAACAATGCGCAACGCTACAAAACCACCACCATGGAGACGAGCGATGTAAACAAAATTGAGAAGAAGTTGTCGGGTGAAAAGCAGGAAGTTCGCGATAAAATTGGCCTGAGACCCTTCTATACTGATAACCCGGCTCTTGAGGTGATAATCCTTGACATCTTTCACCTTGCTTATAAGATTCTTCATCCTTCAAACTTTCTATTTTTTGTCAATGCCTCTACGGGCGGATTCTTCATTTCGGAAGAGGAGGCAGCAGAAAATTCCTGTAAGGAAACCTGAAACCGCCGCAAGAAAGAAAAAGAGCAAGGCGATTGTAGAGGAGCCGTCAACTATGGGCGAGTTAGACACTGTTGATGACCAATCTAAGGTAGAACTTTCACCTTTTTAACTATCTTTTTATTGAATTTGCTACCCCCCTCAGTCTTAGGATGGTGATGCAACAACCCAGGCCGAAGATGTTGAGGTAATTTCTATCTCTTCCAACTCAGAACTATTGTTTCCAAGGAAACCAGGGTGGGTCATTAGAAACGTACGTATGTCTCTCCTAGACGCTTCTTTGGATACTAATTCCATTTTTAAGAAAACTCTGTATCCAACAAGGCGCAAAACCCAGAGCATCTCGGGTGAACTTGTGAGTTGTGACAGGTTTGCCTAAGAAGTCGACCGCCTGCAAACGACCAAACGAGGTGTTTTATAATGCAACCCATTCTTTTCCAAAAGTTGGACTTATCCAACAACCTCTTAATCCTTCTGTTTCAAAATATCAGGAGTCATCACCTTCATCAAGTGACTCAACCACTACAAAGTTGCCACCCCTTGTCATCAATCCAAGGTAACTATTTCCTTTGCATCCAATGCTGCTTATTAACTTTTATCCTTGCATATGTCTCATCATGTTGTCTTTGTTTACAAGGACCAAGCCAAGAACGAAAATACGTGGGTCATCTGTCAATCCTGGTGCCCCTAAGCAGGAGAATCCAAAACTTTTTACTCCTAAAAGTCACGTTGAGCCCTCGGAAACTCATCAAGGCACCCATGATGAAACACTCCAACATACTAAGCCGAATGCTGATGTTGTGACCATTGAAACTAACCCGGAGGCCAATCCTAACCCGCCCAGTTCTCTGAAAATACCTGAAGATATTGCTTCTTAGGAGGAGGAGGTTATCATTATTGGGACGAGTTACACAACTCCTGCTCCTTCCACTATGTTGACCAAGCATATTTCCAAAGATGAGGCGCCTTTGCCTGAGAAGGAGAAGGCTCATATTGATCTTCCCAATCTTGAAAAGCTTAGTGTTGAAGAATTGCATTCTGGATACTTGAGCCGCCTCTCCACAAGCCGAGACATGGAAATCAGCCTAGTTGGCATGATGGGGAAAAGATATGAGGTGTGCTCAACTTTGTCTTGTATTCCATATATTCTTACGTATCCCCCAAGGGCCGACTTATCTTCTTGAAGATGAGTCGGGTCTTTGCTAACATGTAATTTTTTATGAATCATCATGTAGCCCCCAAAGGCCGGGTCATTATGAAAATAATGACCTGATACTTAACTTGTTTATACAAAGAATTCCACCTGTAGCCCCCAAGGGCCGGCTTATCTTCTTGAAGATGAGTCTGGTCTTCTTGTACTATATGCTGGAAAAACTGACATACATTAGCCCCCAAGTGTCAAGTATATTGCTTGCTATCTGCTTGAAACTTGTAATGAATTCCTTCACAACCCCCAAGTGTCATTATGAACCTTGCTAGCGGCTTAAGATTGATGAATATCCACTTGATAATTTTATTGTGCAGGAAGCTTTAAATGTGCCCGATTCAAGCCTGGCCAACTTGAGGAAAAGCCTGGCACTGCAACAAGATGCCCGAGCTAAAGCTAACGTAAAACTGCGGATCTCCTCGGAAGAACTGGAAAACATCAAGGCAGATTTTAAGGCCTACAAGAAATCTTCCGAGGATGGAAAATCCACCTTGATCAAACGTGTAGAGGACACCGAGGGTCAGTTGAAGCCCGTTACCGAAGAGTTGGTTGGTCTAAAACAGCATATCGCTCAGATGACCGAAGGTGTCTTTGGTAAGTATTATGTTATGAGCTTGTGATAACTCTTATAAGTAAACTTTGTGTAAGAATACTCGACGGATGACTTATGTATTTGAACCATTTGCAGGACGCCGGACTCGCAATCTCCAAGACAACGGCTTAGTGAAGCTGAAAGCTCTCTACACCTTAACTAAGCAGTTGTATGATGGGAGTCTGTTTACCATCAGGGTTGTTATGGGGGGACAAAGACCCGTCCAAGTTCACCAAAGATGTGTTGGGGTGCCTCTCAACGATTCCCAAGTAGATTGAAGAGTTGAAGAGATCAGCCGCTCTTAAGGATGCAATAGCTACTTTGAGCCGGGCTTTGGCTTACGCACCGGAGCTTAACCTTGAAGAGATGGGTGAAGGGTTTCCTCAACTCAAAGATGAAGGGTCACAGTTCACACAAGATGACTATGCCCATTGTGTGAAGGCGTCTCGAGTGTTGGCTAGTCATTCGGCTGGAGGTGTGGATCTGAAGACATATCAGGCGGCTTATGGTCACAACAATTTGCGAGTTCGGTCGCCCACTTTTGAAACGGTGGATCTGACTCCTCAACATCGTAAGCATATATTTGCCCCACATATTGACCCGTCCCCCATCTTGCATGAAGAAGCTAGATTCCATGCCTTAACTAATTGCAACTAGGATGTGGAACAGCAACAAATCCAGGAACCAGAAGACTTGGCACAAGATGACCCGAAGGCGCCTTAGGCAAGAAGTCGGCTTGGGGATAACCCGGATGAAGTTGACCCGGATAAGCTAACAGCCGGGTTATGTTAATGACTTTTGAAAAACTTTGGTCCAAGATTTTGGGCTCCATGTAGCCTTGTAATAGCCTTAGCTGAATACCGATTTGCCTGTGTCGTGCCTTTGTGCATGTTTAAGGTTTTTATCCCGTCTCAAGTTGTCAAGGGATTTTTATATGATCAAGCATCACTCCTCCTTTATTATTTTGCTTAGGAACCGTACAGACTGTGACTTGCACTTATTTATTCTCGTGGATAAGTCGTCATTGAGCTTTTAATATCGATCAGCAATTGTAAACCAAACATGTTTGTCTCTTGTCTGAATTTCGCTGACCTTGCTCAATGAGTTATAGCTTGAACCAAGATGGGAGAGTCAATGTAAGCCGCCCTTCTGAAATATTTCCACACTTGTTTTGTAAAATAATTGAACTTGCCATACTACGATTGCGGTGTCATAATCCGGTTGTTCAGTATGAGCTGGAAAAATTGTTTTATCCTTGAAATGTGAAAGTTATAATGTATGGTGACCGTAAACACCTTTAGTAAGTCGGCTCGGTGAGGCTCAATGGGGTTACTAGCCTTGGAGGTTTAAGTCTGGCCATAATAAGGCGGGTCTAATAATCCATGATGATAGAAGTGATTAATAAGCTAGCTCGGTGAGACTCGGCAAGGAGACTGGCTTTCGAGGCTCAAGTCTTGCTTTAGTGAAGCGGGTATGATAACCCATGGTTTATCCTAGGCTTTCTGTATGCAGGCTCTCACGTGACACATCTTGATGTTTTAACCTTGACAAGTTCAGGGTCCAAAATGGATTGAATTGTCAGGAGTACACGGGGTCACCTGATCGGAGTCGCACAAACATACAGGCAGGTTTAACCATTTTGTGGCATTTATTTTTTGCTGGATCAAGAGGGTGAGAAAGCTAAACTCAGTGAGTTGGAAGCCCCCAAGTGACCTATGATGAGGGAAAAGCTCAACATAGGATTACAAGAGACTACTACTGCAAAACATCTGTTGTCTAGATAAGGCGGGCTTGATTCCACTGATCATAATAGAATAGCTATGTTTGAACCGTGCATCATGGCCGTTGATCCTATTTGGCATTGTGTAACCCTTAGACAGGGGCACTCATGTTTGAGAGGTCACATCGTGGCGACTCGCCCTCTTGGGTGACTTGAAATGTCCCATAAATAAGGCAAGACGCTCATGTGTGAACAGTCGCATCATGGCGGCTTATCCTCTTGGGCGACTTATGTTTCAAAGAATAAAGATACAAGATCAATGTGTAGGCTAAAATGACAGAGACCCTGAATTTCGGGGTTGTCAGCTTTATTGTATTAACATATGAAGGTATGTACAAAAGTTTGGGGATATACATAGGTAAGGAGCCAATGGTTATAAGCATAATAAGGCCGAAGGTGAGCAATATTCCATGGCCGGGTTATCTCCTCTTGAGAGGTGTATGTATCTGGTCGAAGGTCTATCAGGTAGTACGAACCATTGTTGAGGTTTTTGCTGATGACGAAAGGGTCCACCCAAGGTGGTGAGAGCTTGTGCATACCTGTTTGATCGTGAATCAATTGGAGCACGAAATCACCCTCTTGAAAAGTGCGGCTTTTGACTCTACGACTATGATAGCATTGAAAAACGTCGCTGACGCTTCTCCTGTGTAACTCGCCCTTGAGGATAGTTATAGAATTGGATCGCTGAACTATTTGTTAGGCGACGATTTCCTCAGCTGGGAGCTCACCTCGAGCCAGATAAGCCAAGTATGGCACCGTCCACTAGGGAATAGCACGGAGAGCCACCACCAGGTGTGATTTCGGGTTAGGAATAGCTATATCCTCTTCAGATGGCAATTGTACTGAAGGGTTTTGGAGGACGTCCAGAAACACATTGGGAGGAACTGGTTTGCATTGAGAGCCGAGTCGTGACAGTGCATTTGCCACCTCGTTATGCAGGCAATCGATGTGGTCCACCTGGTAACCTTGGAAGTGAACCGCCACATTGGTGACCACACATTGATAAGCCGCCATCAGGGGATCTTTTGAGTCCCAATTTCCTAAGACCTATTGAGCCACCAGGTCTGAGTCGCCCAAGCACCTGACCCGGCTGAGGTTCATCTCTTTGGAAATCCTGAGCCCGTGTAAGAGGTCCTCATACTCATCTGCATTGTTAGTACAGGGGAACATGAGCCATAAAACATAGAAGAATTTGTCACCTCGTGGAGAAGACAAAACTACTCCAGCTCCCGAGCCCTCCAATTGTTTGGACCCATCAAAATGTATAGTCCAGTACATGTTGTCTGGTCTATCTTGTGGGATTTGAAGCTCTGTCCAATCGTTGATGAAATCCACCAATGCTTGGGACTTGATTGCTGTACGGGGCGTGTACTTCAAATGGTGAGGGCCAAGTTCAATTGTCCACTTCAATTCGACCAGTGGCCTCGCGATTCTGTATGATATCTCCCAAGGGTGTTGAGCTGACCATAGTGATTGCATGTTCCTGAAAGTAGCGCTTCAACTTCCGGATCGCCATGAAAACTCGAAAGATCAACTTTTGCCAATGCGGATATCATTGTTTGGATAAGTTCAAGACTTCGTTGATAAAGTAGACTGGCCTCTGAACCAGATACTCCTTTTCCTCCTCCTTACTTTCAACGACAACTCCAACACTCACCGCCTTAGAATAAGTAGCAATGTACAAGAGCATGGGCTCTTTGTCGGTCGGGGCAGCTAAAATGGCCGGCTCAGCTAGCTGCTTTTTGAGGGCTTTGAAAGCTTCACTAGCCACATCAGTTGAAACGAAATTGTCCGTCTTTTTGAGCAACTGATAAAGAGAGATTGCTTTCTCTCCAAGGTGGCTTATGAACCGGCTCAATGCTGCGATATGACTTGCCATGCACTGTACGTCATTAATATTGGCCGTCTTATCGAGCGAGGTTATCACCTTGATCTTGTCTAGGTTAGCTTTGATGCCTCGCTCAGAAACTAGGAATCCTAGTAGCTTGCCTTTAGGAACACCAAAAACACACTTCGTCGGGTTAAGTTTCATCCAGTACACTCGAAGATTGTCAAATGTCTCATTAAGGTCATCCAAGAGTGTTTCCTTCTTTTGAGATTTAACCACGATGTCATCAACATAGGCGTGAACGTTGCGCCCAATCTGACTATGCAAGCAATTCTGAATACAACGTTGATAAGTCACCCCACGCTTTTTAGTCCAAAAGGCATAGAGACATAGCAGAAAGCGCCGAAATGGGTTATGAAAGCCATCTTCTCCTGGTCCTCCTTAGCCACTTTGATCTAGTGGTAACCTGAGTATGCATCCAGGAAACACAAGCGGCCGCAACCCGCCGTAGAGTCAATAATCTAATTGATACGGGGGAGAGCAAAGGGATCTTTTGGACAAGCTTTGTTGAGATTGGTGTAATCAATGCACATACGAAAGGTGTCGTTCTTCTTCAGAACAAACACCGGGTTAGCAAGCCACTCAGGGTGAAAAACTTCGGCGATAAACTCGGCATCTAGGAGCCGGGCGACTTCTTCCCCAATGGCTTTGCGCTTCTCCTCATTAAAATGACGAAGGTATTGTCGTACTGGTTTCATCTTGGGATCCACATTAAGTTGGTGCTCAACGAGTTCTCTCAAGACTCCAGGCATGTCAGATGGTTTCCATGCAAAGATGTCCCGATTCTCACGGATGAATTCGATCAGCGCTTTTTCTTATTTGGGGGTTCAGGCCAGTCCAAATAGTGAACTGCTAGAAGAATCGCCTCGGGTGAATTCGATTTTCTTGGTATCAACAATTGACTTGAACTTGAGAGGCAGCTCAGACTCAATGGTGGGTTTCTTGAGGGGGGTCACGTCCGTTGGGTCAACATTGGATGCATAGAACTTCAATTCCTCAAATGTGCACCGACTCTGCATAAGCTGCATCCCCTTCGTCGCACTCCTTAGCTATTTTCCGGCATCCATCCACGGTAATAGTACCATTGAGACCTAGCACCTTAAGTTTGAGGTACACATAACAGGGTCGATCCATGAAACAAGCATAAGTCGGCCGCCCAAACAGGGCATGGTAGGGACTTTTAATCTTGACTACCTCAAACACGAAAGATTCACATTTGTGGTTAAATTCGTCACCAAAAGCGACGTCTAGCTTAACCTGCCCAATTGGATACATAGATTTCCTTGGCCCGTTACCGTGGAAGACCATGGTCGAAGGTAGTAAGCTTTTTCCGGAGAGGTTCATCCGCTGGAAGTTGTCATAGTACAGAATATTGATGTTGCTTCCCCCGTCCATGAGAACTTTTGTGAGGGTGTACCCACCAACCAAAGGTTCCACCACTAAATCTAAACCTCTAGGATTGTCTACTCGGGTGGGGTGATCTTCCCTGCTCCAAGTGATTGGCTGCTCAGACTAGTTGAGATATCTAGGAACCGCCGGCTCAACCACTTTGACGACTCTTTTCTTGAGTTTGTTGTCTCGTCTATAGGTACTGGTGGTGAAGACCTGGTACTGACCACTGTTCAACTTCTTAGGGTTGCTCTGAAAACCAGCTTGACCATTATGTTGTGGATTGTTCTGACCAGAGCCTTGCCCGTTGTCGTTGCTTGAGTTGCCCTATCCCTGGAAGCCAGATCCTGGGAATCCACGGACGAGCTGCCCTGGAACCCGCTAGGTCCATGCTGACCGAGATGCCCTCCACCGTTGCCACCTTGATGGTTCCTAGTGGCCTGGTTATGGAACTCCTGCATAATATAACAATTTTCCCATGAATGAGTGTCTGGGAGATCGAGGGTACTGTGCTTGGGACAAGGCGCCTTTAGAGCTTCCTCATAATTGCGTGGCTTTCTGACGTTGTATGTTCCTCCGGGGTGATTGCTTCGACGTTGGTTCTTGAAACCAGTATTGGTATTGGCCACAAAATATGACCTGCCCTCAGGCTGCCTCCGCTTTCTATTATAACCTTGACCTGCTGAGTTTCCATTTTGCCCATGATTCTGATGATGACCATTGCCACCATCTTAAAGCTCATTTTCTCCCTTGGTGGTTTTGGTAATTAATAACAATATATATGTCATTGAACTAATGTAGCATGTTTCAGGAAAAGTTCAATGACGGGTTGGCAAAAGGATTGTGGATTACCCTAAGATGCAAGGAAATAGATTGGCAAAGCTTCAAGCAAGAGGACTCTACATTTTACCTTTGTGAGAAATCACTTTGAGTCCATAGGAAAGCCAATACTATTAAAAGGGGGTAAGGTATTGTTGGTGAACAAAATGCTCCTACGTGCACAAGTGATAGTCACCACATACAGCCACAAGCTCTTCCACGAAAGACTGTCCTAAGCCAAATATCCAAAATTGGTGCAACCAACACTTTCCACTCGGTGCCACCGATTCTCAGCCTCAAACAGACTCAGCCAAACACTAGCCCTTCGGTGCAACCGATTCCATTTTGGTGCCACCGAGTTTGGGTTGCCAACTTCCTATTACGCAAATCCACAAAATCGGTCCGACCAAGTTTGTTGAATCGGCGTCACCGAGTTTGGCAATATGACCATTGGTCACCTTATCGGTGGAACCAAGTTTTATGTATCGGTCTCACCGAGATTCAAAATTTGCTACCTTTGAGGCAACTCGGTACCACCAAGATTAACACGTCGGTGTCACTAAGTCTGACTTATTAGGTGTAACGGTTGGATTTTTGGACATGCCTATATACCCCTTCACCACCACTCACTTGTAAGAGAAGCACTCAGAACAGTTCCCCACTCATACGTACTAATTTTCTGAGAGAGAGCCACCTACTCATGTGTTGAGATCATGTCATTCCATTCCAACCATATGAATCTTGATCTCTAGCCTCCCCAAGTTGCTTTCCACACAATCAATCCCTTCCAACATAGCCAAATATGTGAGAGAGTGATTGTGTGTTGAGGAGTCCATCATCTTGAAGCACAAGAGCAAGGAGTTCATCGATATCATCGAGCCTATTACCTTTTGGACGGTGGTGCCTCCTAGATTTGTTAGGTGTCGCTTGGAAGCCTCCTACTTTGTGTTGTGGAGTGAACCAAGAAGTATGTAAGGGAAAGGAGATCGCCTACTTCGTGAAGATCTACCCATAGTGAGGCTAGTCCTTCATGGACGGAAGCCGTTATGGAATAGTCAAGGTTGCTTCTTCGTGGAACCCTCCGTGGGTAGAGACCTCTGTGGACTCTCGCGACCTTACCATTCGTGGGTTGAAGACTCCATAAACATGGACGTACGATAGCACCACCTATCGAAACCACGGAAAAAATCATCGTGTCTTCACATTATGTTTGATCTTCCTACCCTTCCTCTACTTACATGCTTGTCTTTACTTTCCGCTCCAATACTCGTAGACATGCATGTGTAGGGTGTACTTGACTTGCTATGAATACTAAAATCGGCCAAGACTTAAAATTGGGAAAAGTATATTTTTAATTGGTCAAGTAGTCTAATCACCCCCCCCCCTCTAGCACTACTTTCGATCCTACAAGTGGTATCAGAGCCAGGCTTCCATGGCATTGGTTTCACAACCTAGGAGAGTATGGCGTCTAGTGAGGGAAACTATCACCATAGAGGTTTGTACTTTGATGGCACTAATTTTGCTAGTTGGAAGCACAAAATGAAAATGCATCTACTTGGTCATATCCCCGCTGTTTGGGCTATTGTTCATGTTGGATTGCAAGGTGAATTCTTTGTGGATATAAGGGAACCAGATCACGAAGCAACTTTGGATGAATTGAAGATGTTGCAACTCAATGCTCAAGCATGTGACACTCTCTTCAACTACTTATGCCCCGAAGAATTCAAAAAAAATTAGCCATCTTGAGAATGCAAAAGAGATTTGGGATACTATGGTTTATATGCATGAAGGTACCAAATCTGTGAGAGAATCCAAGTTGGATGTTCTTCAAAGTCAACTTGACAAGTTCAAGATGAAGGATGGTGAAGGAGTCGCTGAGATGTACTCTAGGCTAGCTCTCATCAGCAATGAGATTGCCGGCTTAGGAAGCAAAGAAATGACAAATTCATCATCAAGAAGATACTTCGAGCTTTGGATGATCGATATGACACCATATGCACATTTATCCAAATAATGCCCAACTACAAAGATCTCAAGCCAATGGAAGTGATTGGAAGGATTGTTTCTCATGAGATGACACTCAAGGACAAGGAAGAGCTTCACCACAAGTCTAGCGGTGCTTACAAAGCCACAAGTGATTCTCCCGCAACTTCAAGCGACAACCTTGTCACAAATGAATAGATAAGCCTCATGGTCAAGAAATTCAACAGGTTCTACAAGAATAGAAGCAAAGATCGAAGCTCCAAATCAAGATATGAAGAGAAGCGTTCGTGAAGTCGTGACCGAAACTACTACAATTGTGGGAAGCCCGGACACTACTCAAATAAGTGCACGAGTCCTTACAAAAGGAAATAAGAGTCACCAAGAAGACGAAGCTCAAGAGACGAGTCACCTCGAAGAGAGAGAAGGAGTAGGGATGATCGTTATGAACAAAGACCCTCAAGGAGAAGTAGGGACTCAGAGAAGAAGGACAAGTACACCAAGAGATACTCAAGAAGAATACATCAAGCTCATGTTAGTGAATGGGTTTCCGGCTCCAATTCCAACAACCACTCCGAGAGAAGCTACCACTCCAATTCCGACTATAGTCAAGATGAAGGTGTTCACGCACATGCACTAGTGACTGGTCGCGCCTGGCAAGCTTTTCGCCTCCTTGTGGCTGTTCTGGACCAGCTCCAATGTTTCGAGGGCCTCTTTTGGTCCACAAAAAATCATACTAAATTTTCAACCCATTCCGAGAACTTTTATTTCTGCACAAAAAACGACACCATGGTAGCTCTGCTGAAAACAGGGACATTTCGGGTTAGTTCTAATAAAATAGTACCAAAATCATATAGAATTATTGTAAACATGGCATGAATACTTCGTAAATTATAGATACGTTGGAGACGTATCAGCATCCCCAAGCTTAATTCATGCCCGTCCTCGAGTAGGTAAATGATAAAAGAAATGATTTATGAAGTGTGAATGCTAGCAAGTACACAAGTTTGATCAATGATGATTCCGAACACTTTTTTAGCATCATTATATATCATAAACAGTAGCTCGTCTTATAAACCTTCTCATGATGAAGTAACAAGCTATTCACATGTTAAAGTATATACCATAAAGTTTCTTAAAAACTAGCAAACTATGGTTTCAGTCACCAAACAATTGCAATTCATCTTATTTTCAGGAAGGTTCTATGTAACAGCTTTGATTTAGCAAATTCCACATACTCAACTATCATATAGTCTTCCATGATTGCTAACTCTCAAAGCATGTTTTTAGAGCAAATGGCATCCATCGAACACATAGAAAGATAGGGGCTTAGAGTTTCGCCTCCCAACTTATTTACCATATAGATAATTGTCAACAATAACAATTCATGATCAAATATATTTGGAAGGCCATATATGCTTGGATCTTTCCCCACCACATGATGCTTGCCAAGAGAAAATGGCAAAATATAGGAAGTGGTGAAGATCACCATGACTCTTGTATAAAGGTAAGTACTAGAAAGTAAAAGATAGGCCATTCGTAGAGGGAAGCAGAGGTTGTCATGCGCTTTTTGGTTTTGGATGTGCAAACTCTTAATGCAAAGGAACATCATGTTGTATTGCCTTTTGTGATAGCAACCTTTATTATGCAGTCCGTCCCTTTTATTTCTTTACCATCACAAATTCGTACAACGCTTTTTCCCTTACAATGAAAGATCTTACATATTTAGGATCAATTTTATTGCTTTTTACACCGATGACAACTTACTTGAAGGATCTTACTCAATCCATAGGTAGGTATAGTGGACTCTCATGGCAAAACTGGTTTAAGGGTGTTTAGATGCACAAGTAGTACTTCTACTTGGTGCGGAAGTTGTGTCTAGTATGAGGTGGAACCAAGCACCACATGTTGTAGGATCCAAAACAATATAACTTCTATACAAATATACCCAAGCATAACTCATTACGTTGTCTTCCTTGTCCAACTTCAACTAATTTTCTCAAGTTTGAAAATAATTAATGGGTATTCTCAAATAAAAGAAGATGTCCAAGATAGTATATTTGTATGTGAAATCTCTCTTCCTTCAATATTCTTTCATGGATTGTTCAAGTGACCAATGCAGTGTTTGCTAACTTTCAATAAATTTCACCACATATACTTATCATGTGTGAAGTCATTACTCCCCATGGGATAAGTATATGAAGCATTTTTAATTTCAGATTTATGATATTTAATTCATTCAACCATTTACTCATAGGATATAAGTGAAGCACGAGAGTGAATGACAAACTACTCCAAAAAGATAAATGCGGAGTCAATTAGTTAAATAGCCATGTGAGGACTCTCTCTTATTCAAAATTACAGACCCAATGATTTTATTGAAACATAAAACAAAATAAAATGGCACTCCAAGAATAGCACGCATCACGTGAACGAATAAAAATTTAGGCTCAACATAGGCTAACCAATAATTGTTGATGAAAAGAGATAGGATGCGTAGCATCCCCAAGCTTAGATACTTGAGAGTTCTTGAAATATTTTCTTGGGGTTCCTTGGGCACCCCCAAGCTTGAGCTTTCATCCACACAAAACTCAAAAAGAACTCGTGAGATAGGTTAGTACACATAAGAACAAATCAACACTTCATGTACTGCCAAGACAAGTTGCACAATAATTTTCAAACATTATGTACTGTATACTATCATTTCCACAATTTATATCTACCAATATAGGCTATGAAAACTGTAGGATAAGTTGATAACAAAACTATGACAGCAATATATCTAACCAGAATAGTCTATAGCAATTTATTAAACCAGTGTACCTATGTAACTATAAAAATTATGATAATTTAGGATATTCTAAGGAATTTATATGAACACACCGTCTAACAATTTAAGAAGCTTCCCACGTTCTAGTAAAATACAAAAATTCAAACACTACAGGAAACGTTTCTGTTTTTACACAGCACACATCAAAACATGCAATGCAAGCATCCTAATGGAATTCTTGAAAAATTTTATTGAAAAACAAGATTATAAATTACACCTCACGGAGAATAAAATGATGATCCAAGCAAAACTCATATTATGTGATGAATAAAAATATAGCTCCAAGTAAGATATACCGATAATGTTGAGGATGAAAGAGGGGATGCCTTCCGGGGCATCCCCAAGCTTAGACGCTTGAGTGTTCCTTGAATATTACCTTGGGGTGCCTTGGGAATCTACAATCTGGGGTTCTTGTCACTCCTCATTCCCCTCATATTGGTATCTCACCCAAAACTTGAAAACTTCAATCACACAAAACTTAACGGAACTTCGTGAGAAGGGTTAGTGTAATAAAGATAAATCATTCACTTAGGTACTATCAAGATAAGATTCATAATGGTTCCCGTATGATACATAATTTATTATATAATTTCCATAATTTATATTACTCAATATAAGCTATAGGAACACTTGAGACAAGCAAACTATGCATGCAAAACAGAATCTGTCAAAGACAGAACAGTCTGAATAGCTCGGAATGTTCACCAAACTTCCCAACCTCTACAAATTATGTACAATTAGGAAATATCACAGAATTTGCATATAAATGTTGTGTAAAAATTTCAGAATTTGTTGACTCTACAGTAAAATCATATAATTCATATACTGGACGCAAAACTTTCTGTTTTTGCACAGAATCAAACAAGCAAGTATCCACACTATCCCAAAGGCTTTACTTGGCCCTTTATTCGAATATAAGGCACAAAACATGATTAATACAGTATATTAATCATGTGAACACATAAAACAGAAATTAAAAGTGTTGGGTCGTCTCCCAACAAGCGCTTTTCTTTAATGCCTTTTTAGCTAGGCATGCTATTTCAATGATACTCTTCCAAGCCAAATTCCGATGATCATTATATTCATACTCTAAAAGACATAAGTGAAGCTCATAGAGAATTCTAAAATTAATATATAACAACCAATATCCAAGATCAAAATATATAAGTGAATCACACGAAGCATTCTATAAAGCCATACTCAAAAGATTTAAGTGATATGCAGGAAGCATTCTACAAAGCCATACTCAAAAGATTTAAGTGAAACACAAAGAGCATTCTATAAAGCCATACTCAAAAGATTTAAGTTAAGTGCATGCAGATTTCTACAAATAAATGAAGTACTAAGTCATACTAGAAGGGATCATAAAGGAAAATACAAACACTAAAGACACATATTATGTGAACAAAACAAAAACGAAAGTATATGAATAATTGTTGAAGAATAAAGATGGGATGCCTTCTGGGGCATCCCCAAGCTTGGATGCTTGAGTCTCCTTGGAATATTTTTCTTGGGGTTCCTTGGGCATCCCCAAGCTTGAACTCTTGTCTCTCCGTATTCTTCTTATATCGATACCTCCTCGATCTTCGAACACTTCATTCACACAAAACTTAACAAAACCCTGGTGAGATCCATTAGGATAATAAAGAAAAATACTACTTTAAGTATTCTTGTGAACTCATTCAAATTAATATTAGAATTATATCTACTGTAGTCCAACTTCACCATGGTTCATACCCCCCGATACAACCCATAGATTCATAAAAATAAGAGAACAATGCATAGAAAACAGAATTTCTCAAAAACAGGACAGTGTGTAGTAATCTGGAAACTTCGTATAATTCTGTAACTCACACAATTATGAAAATTAAGGATAAATTAAAAACAATTCATAGAAGTACTGTGTAAAAATTTCAAAAACTTTTGACGTTCTAGTAAAACATGTAAATTCACGAACTACAGCCAAAGTTTCTGTTTTCGCACTGCACACACCAAACAAGCAATCTAATCATCCTAAAAGAAAATCTTGGCACATTATTTCTATAATACAATGGATATATACAAGGGGATAATTATTTTTCATAAGGTTCCATGAAAAATTCTACATTATTTCCATGAGCATGAACACAAGTGTTCAAGGTCGACCCTCACTTCTCCAATGCACAACCTTCCAATCACTTCTCTTTTTGAAAAACTTCTTAGGCATAAGAGGCAAGTAACTCTTTTTGTATTTTACAATTTTTTTTTGTTTCACCCACAAATAAATAAAGCAAAAAGGGAAAACAAAATCTATATAGTGAAGAAAGCAAACAAGCACACAAGAGAATATCAACCCCACGCTATTGCTCCCCGGCAACGATGCCACAAAAGAGCTTGACAATCCCCAAGTGCAAGGAATCATCATAGAAATTTCCAAAGGTGAAAGTGATAAGTATGGAGTGTCGAACCCACAAGGAGCTAAATTTAAGACAAATATTCTCTCAAATCCTATCTGCCACCGTTACGACTCTATGTACACCAAACGTTTGCTTCCATCTAGAAACGAGAAATAAAACTACGTTGTGGGTATGAAGAGGATAGCTTTGCATGATATAGAATAACTAAAATATAAAAATAGGTGTTTTTATCATAATTGTACAATATATTTCAAGTAGTCAGTGTGGAATATTGATGGGTCGGTGTCCGGAATTATCCTAGAAAATTGTTACCAAGATCGGAAATCATTATTGCAGTTTTATATGAGTGAGAGGCATAAGCTAACATACTTTCTCTACTTGGATCATATGCACTTATGATTGGAACTCTAGAAAACATCCACAACTACTAAAGATCATTAAGGTAAAACCCAACCATATCATTAAAGCATCAAGTCCCTTTATCACATACACAACAAGCCCCTTACTCGGGTTTATGCTTCTGTCACTCAAGCAACCCACTATAAGAGAATCATGAATGTAATGCAACACCCTACAACGAGAATCCTTCACGTGTGCGCGGCAAGTAAGGCACCATAGGACAGCACCAAAATAAACATACAACTCAAACCAATCTAGATCATCAATCAACACAAGGTACAAAAGAAATCTACTCAAAACATCATAGGATGGAAACACATCATTGGATCATAATATGTGGCATAAAGCACCATGTTCAAGTAGGTGATTATAGCGGGGTGCGGGAGAGTGAACCGCGAAAAGGAGATGAGGATGGTGATGAAGAAGGTGATGTTGATGAAGACAATCACCGCGGCGATGGTTCCCCCAATGGCACTCTGGCACCACTAGGAGAGAGGGGGAGAGGGTCTCCCCCTTGTGATTTCTCCTCCATGGCCTCCCCCTCTGTGGGGAGAGGTTCTCCCTCTAGTCCTTGGCCTCCATGGTGTTGATGGCCCCTCCAGGACGATGAAGATGGCCTTCGGTGATGGTGACCCCCTCCAGCAGGGTGCCGGAGAGGGCCAAGATTGGTTTTTCATGGCTCTGGAGGTGTGAGGCGGCGGAACTCCCGATCTAGGTTTCTTTTCGGTGGTTTCTAGATTTATAGGAATGTTTTGCGTCGATCATACGTCAAGGCGGGCGACGAGGCGGTGACAAGCCTGTTAGGCGCGTCCACTCCCTTGGCCGCGCCTGGTAGGCTTGTCGCCTCCTCATGGCTCTTCTGGCCCAGATCCAATGCTTCAGGGGCCTCTTTTGGTCCACGAAAAATAATACTAAATTTTCATCCCATTCTGAGAACTTTTATTTCTGCACAAAAAACGACACCATGGTGGCTCTGCTGAAAACAGCTACAGTCTGGGTTAGTTCTAATAAAATCATACCAAAATCATATAGAATTATTGTAAACATGGCATGAATACTTCATAAATTATAGATATGTTGGAGACGTATCAGTGACAACCGACTCCTACGACCTATTTGATTCACCAAATGAAGGGAGTGGATGTTTCTTCATGGCTAAAGTCCCCAAGGTATCACACCCCGAGTATCTTGATTTCAATAGTGATGAGGATGACTTGTTAATTGCTATTTGACAAATCTAGTAATGTTAGTCAAGATGAACTTGCTAGTAATCACTCTAGGCTAGATAAGTCATGTAATGATGATAAGTTGGAAATAGAATGACTAACTCAAGAACTAAAAACTCTTAAGTTAGCTCACGAGTCTACTCTACAAGATTATAGAGAGCTTGAAAGGACACATGAGAACCTCTGCTTCGATAAGCTCAATTTAGAGCAAGAGCATGAGTTCCTTAAAGCTATCAATGACGATCTTCGAAAGAAGACTTCCTCTTATCTAGCCAAGCGACTTCTTTTCTCTACGTTCATGCCACAAGTTAAGACTAAGCAAGCTAGTAACAAAGGAATGAAAGGTTCCGTTGGAAATATGCCCTAGAGGCAATAATAAATTAGTTATTATCATATTTCCTCGTTCACGATAATCGTTTATTATCCATGCTCTAATTGTATTGATCAGAGACTTAGATGCATGTGTGGATACATAGACAAAACCATGTCCCTAGTATGCCTCTAATGGACTAGCTCGTTGATCAAAGATGGTTAAGGTTTCCTAGCCATGGACATGAGATGTCATTTGATAACGGAATCACATCATTAGGAGAATCGTGTGATGGACAAGACCCAAACTACAAACGTAGCATATGATCGTGTCGGTTTATTGCTAATGTTTTCTGCATGTCAAGTATATGTTCCTATGACCATGAGATCATGCAACTCACTGACACCGGAGGAGTGCCTTGTGTGTATCAAACGTCGCAACGTAACTGGGTGACTATAAAGGTACTCTACAGGTATCTCCGAGGGTGTCTGTTGAGTTGGCATGGATCAAGACTAGGATTTGTTACTCCATGTGACGGAGAGGTATCTCAGGGCCCACTCGATAATACAACATCACAACAATACTTGCAAGCAATGTGACTAAGTGTTAGTCACGGGATCTTGTATTACGGAACAAGTAAACAGACTTGCCGGTAACGAGGTTGAACTAGGTATGGAGATACCGACGATCGAATCTTGGGCAAGTAACATACCGAAGAACAAAGGGAACATCATACGGGAACATGTAGGAAAAATATGGGCATCCAGGTCCCGTTATTGGTTATTTACCATAGAGGTGTCTCGGTCATGTCTACATAGTTCTCGAACCCGCAGGGTCTGCACACTTAAGGTTTGGTGACGTTTCGGTAGTATAGAGTTATGTATGGTGGTGACCGAAGGTTGTTTGGATTCCCGGATGAGATCCGGACGTCATGAGGAGCTCTGGAATGGTCCGTAGGTAAAGATTCATACATAGGAAGTCCTATTTTGGTCGCCGGAAAAGTTTCGGGCTCATCGGTAGTGTACCGGGAGTGCCGGCAGTGTACCGGGAGACCATCGGGAGGGGTATTTCGACCCAAGAGGCTACATGGGATGTGGGAGAGTGAATACCAGCCCTTAGTGGGCTTGTGGAAGTCCCACACAAGGCCCATGCGGCTGGGAGAGAAAGCCCTAAGAGAACAAAGTGGAAAAAGGCAAAAAAAGGCAAAAATAAGGAGGAGTCCTAGTCCTACTAGGATTGGAGGAGGAATCCTCCAATCCCACTAGGTTCGGCCGACCCAAGGGCTACCTCTTTGGCAGCTGAGCCTCCTCCTCCTCTCCTCCAATATATACTAGAGGATTTTAGGGTTTTGGCACAGAATTTTCAGCCACGTGCTGCCCGTTCTCCAGTGCATAGTTTCTCCTCTATATCGGATTTCTAAAGTGCTTAGGCGAAGCCCTGCCGAAATAGCTCCACCACCATCGCCGGAGCGCCATCACGCTGCCGGAGAACTCTTCTACCTCTCCGCACCCTCTTGCTGGATCAAGAAGGCGGAGATCGTCATCGAGCTATATGTGTGCTGAACGCGGAGGTGCTGTCCGTTCGGCGCTAGATCGCAAGGACCGTGATCAAGATCGCGAGACGGGTCGTGATGAGTTTGCAGGGAGGATCGTGATGAGTTCGTGGGACGGATCGTGATCAAGATCATGAGACGGATCGTGATGAGTTCGCGGGACGGATCATGATGAGTTCACGGGATGGATCGTGATTGGATCGCAGGACGGAACGTGATGAGATCGTAGGATGCTTGGCGATTTGGATCGCGAAGACGTTCGACTACACCAACCACATTTCTTAAACGCTTCCCGCTTAGTGATCTACAAGGGTACGTAGATCCACTCTCCCTCTCGTAGATGCTCATCACCGTGGATAGATCTGCGTGTGCGTAGGTAAATTTTTGTTTCCCATGCAACATTCCCCAACAGTGGCATCATGAGCTAGGTCTATGTGTAGATGAGATCTAGAGTAGAACACAAAAGGTTTGTGGGTGTTGATGCTTAGATTGCTTCCTCCCTTGGTCGGATTTTGGTGCAGCGGTATTGTGAGATGAAGCGGCCCGGACCAATATTACTTGTACGCTTACGAGAGACCGGTTCCCTCGACCGCAACTTGTTGCATAGATGGCTTGCGGGTGCCAGTTTCTCTCACTTTAGTTGGATCGGATTCGACAAAGGTGATCCTTGAGAAGGTTGAAAAGCAACTAGTGTATCACCATTGTGGTTTTTGCGTAGATAAGAATTGTTCTTGCTAGATACCCGTAGCAGCCACGTAAAACATGCAACAACAATTAGAGGACGTCTAACTTGTTTTTGCAGGGTATGTTGTGATGTGACATGGCCAATTACATGATGTGATATATGTGATGTATGAGATGATCATGTGATGTATAGATTACCACTACTTGCATGTCGATGAGTACGGCAACCGGCAGGAGCCATAGGGTTGTCTTTAATTATTGTATGACATGTGTGTCAATCATTAAGCTCTATGTAATGCTTTACTTTATCGCTAAACGGTAGCAATAGTAGTAGAAGCATGTTGGGTGCGACAACCCCGATGGCGGCACATTGATGGAGATCAAGATGATGGAGATCATGGTGTCTTGCCGGTGACGATGGAGATCATGCCGGTGCTTTCTAGATGGAGATCAAAAGCACAAGTTCATGGCCATATCATGTCACTTATGATTTGCATGTGATGTAATCTTTTTTTATACCCCTTGTTTTGATTAGGACGACTGTAGCATTATAAGGTGATCCCTCACTTAATTTCAAGATAAATTGTGTTCTCCCCGAGTGTGCATCGTTGCGAAAGTTCGTCGTGTTGAGACACCACGTGATGATCGGGTGTGATAGACTCTACGTTCACATACAACGGGTGCAAGCCAGTGTTGCACGTGAAGAACACTCGGGTTAAACTTGACGAGCCTAGCATGTCCAGACATGGCCTTGGAACACAAGAGATCGAAAGGTTGAACATGAGTCATATAGCAGATATGATCAACATGATGATGTTCACCATTGAAACCACCTCAATCACGTGATGATCGGACTTGAGTTGGTGAATTTGGATCATGTGTCACTCGAATGACCGGAGGAATGTCAATTTGAGTGGGAGTTCTTAAGTAATATGATTAATTGAACACATTATCATGAACATAGTCAGCAGTGTCTGTGCAAACTGTGTTGTAGATTACTAGCTCACGCTATAGCTCCCTTTTATTTTTATATGTTCCTAGAGAAATAGAGTTGAAAGATGATTGTAGCAATATTGTGGACTGGCTCCGTGATCTGAGGATTGTCCTTGTTGCTGCACAGAAGGCTTATGTCCTTAATGCACCGCTTGCTGCGCCAACCCCTCTAGCGTCATCTTTAGCTGTTGTGAACATTTGGCAGGCATGTTCTGATAACTACTTGATAGTTTAGTGCATCATGCATTACGGCTTAGAATTGAGGCTCCGAAATGTTTTGAACGTCAAAGAACATATGAGATGTTCTAAGAGATGAAATTAGGATCTCAGGCTCATGCCCGTGTTGCGAGATATGAGATCTCCAACAAGATTCTTTGCTTGTGATATGAAAGAGAATAGCTCAATCGTTGAGCATGTGCTCAGATTGTCTGGGTGCTACAATCGCTTGAATCGAGTGGGAGTTGATCTTCCAGAGAAGATAGTGATTGATATAGTTCTCCAAGTCACTGTCACTAAAGCTACTAGAACTTGGTGATGAACTATAAAACACCAGGGATAGAAGTAATGATCCCTGAGCTATTCGCGATATTTGACACCGCGAAGGTAGAAATCGAGAAGGAGCATCAAAGTGTTGATGGTTAGTCAAAACCACTAGTTTCGAGAAGGGCAAGAGCAAGGAGGGAAATTTCATGGATAGCAAGTCAGTTGCAGCTCCAGTGAAGCAACCCAAAGTCTGACCCAAACCCGAGACTAAGTGCTTCAATTATGAGGAGAACGATCGCTGAAGCGGAACAACCTTAGATACTTGGTAGATAAGAAGGTTGGCAAAGTCGACGAAGTATATTTGATATACGTGTTATTGATGTGTACCTTGCTAGTACTCCTAGTAACACCTGGGTATTGGATACTGGTTCGGTTGCTAAATGTTAGTAACTCGAAGTAAAAGCTACGGAATAAACGGATACTAGCTAAGTGTGAGGTGACGATGTGTGTTGGAAATGTTTCCCAAGGTTGATGTGATCAACATCGCACGCTCTCTCTACCTTCGAGATTAGTGACGAACCTAAATAAATGTTATTTGGTGTTTTTGCGTTGAGCATGAACGTGACTAAATCATGTACATTGCAACACGGTTATTCATTTAAGTTAGAGAATAATGGTTATTCTATTTACATGAATAATACCTTCAATGGTCATGCACCCAGTAAGAATGGTTTGTTGAAACTTGATCATAGTAATACACATGTTCATAACATTGATTCATATATGGGAAGTCCTATTTTGGTCGCCGGAAAAGTTTCGGGCTCATCGATAGTGTACCGGGAGTGCCGGTAGTGTACCGGGAGACCATGAGGAGGGTATTTCGACCCAAGAGGCTAAATGGGCTGTGGGAGAGTGAATACCAGCCCTTAGTGGGCTGGTGGAAGTCCCACACAAGGACCATGCGACTAGGAGAGAAAGCCCAAAAAGAAAAAAGTGGAAAAAGGCAAAAAAGGCAAAAATTAGGAGGAGTCCTAGTCCTACTAGGATTGGAGGAGGAATCCTCCAATCCCACTAGGTTCGGCCGACCCAAGGGCTGCCTATTTGGCAGCCAAGACTCCTCCTCCTCTCCTCCTATATATACTAGAGGATTTTGGGGTTTTGGCACAGAATTTTCAGCCACGTGCTGCCCGTTCCTCCAGTGCATAGTTTCTCCTCTAGATCGGATTTCTGCAGTGCTTAGGCGAAGCCCTGCCGAAATAGCTCCACCACCAATGCCGGAGCGTCATCACGCTGCCAAAGAACTCTTCTACCTCTCCGCTCCCTCTTGCTGGATCAAGAAGGCGGAGATCGTCATCGAGCTGTACGTGTGCTGAACGTGAAGGTGCCGTCCGTTCGGCGCTAGATCGCAAGGACCGTGATCAAGATCGCGAGATGGATCGTGACCAGTTTGCGGGACGGATCGTGATGAGTTTGCGGGATGGATCGTGATCAAGATCGCGAGATGGATCGTGATGAGTTCGCGGGACGGATCATGATGAGTTCACGGGACGGATCGTGATTGGATCGCGGGACGGATCGTGATGAGATCGCGGGACGCTCGGCGATTTGGATCGCGAAGACATTCGACTACACCAACCGCGTTTCTTAAACGCTTCCCGCTTAGCGATCTACAAGGGTACATAGATCCACTCTCCCTCTCATCGATGCTCATCACCATGGATAGATCTGCGTGTGCATAGGAAAATTTGTGTTTCCCATGGAACGTTCCCCAACAGGTTCTTCAACTAGTAGGAATAAAAATGATAAATCCAATGATATTTCTCCTAGTAGCTCTATTGATCCCACTAACTCTTCTCTTAGCCAAGTTACACTTGAGCAAGAAAATGAACTTTTGAGAGGGATTATAGAGAAAGGTATCTACAAGAGTCTTGAAGGGTGCAAACAATTTGAGGAGATATTATGCAAGCACGAAGGATATCGGAAGAATCGTGGTGTTGGCTAATTCAATGCTAATGGAGTTGAATGGGAAGAAGGTCAATACCCCAATCCCAAGTTTGTTACTCAAAAGGAGAAGTATGAAAATACTCTCCCTAAGGGAACAAAATCTCAAGATGCCCTTCCACCACAAGAACCCAAGCTCAAGGGCAAGAACAAGCTTCAAGAGGACATTGACTCATATGAAGATGAATCCCAAGCTTTGGTGAAGTGGGTTCCCAAGGCTACTACAAGCTCAACTTCTACAAGTGCTACTTCAACACCAACGATCCCCATCAACTTGATGTGGGTCCCCAAGAAGAAGAACTAGAGAAGTTCTTGAGGGGTGACTCCGCCAATGAAATCCACTCATATTAATTATTGGCAAGAACTAGTTGCAATCAACATAAACATCATGCAATAGTTCAAGGAGTCACACATTCCCTAAAAGGTAAGCAAGGGACAAGGTAATCAACAAATAAATGGACATCATCATATATGCTTTGCACTCCATGTCCATAGATATCCTTGTATTTGTCTCTTGTGTGTTGGGACTAACCCATGTAGGTGAGAAGAGTAATGAAACAACAAGGATGCTCCCAACTCTTGGTGATCTTCATCAACTTTGAGCATCCACCACTACTTCACCTACATGAAGTCTTCATCCACAAAACCCAAGGTTAGTTTATCTCACCTATGGGGGAATGTCACATCAAGGGGGAGCTTTACTCGAAGACTTGAGTCGAAGCATCTCATAGTATGTGACAACATTAAATGCATTATGTAAAAGTGGTAACCCCACTTGTGCTTAAATGATGAGTATAACCTATGATCAAGTATTCTTACTTGGCTCCTAAGTCAATTTACTCATATACAGATCACTCCATCATTGCCAAAGTGCTTGTTAATTGCTAGTGTGTTTGTGCAGGTTTGCCATGATTTCATTTGACATCTTATTGCATGAGGATGTTGGTCTGCATTTATTTACTCATTCAAGGATATCCAATTGTTGATATTTGGCTTTTGATTTTTCACTTGCCAATTAGATATACAAGAATGTCAGGACCACTCCTCTAGCTATCTATGCTTTCTCACCTCATATTCCATTCATGCTGCATCACAAAATTTTAACAAGTACTTTTCGATCTCTCTGTATGAGGAGCACTCTAAGTTCCGTATTGACAAAGGACTGGCCATTAAAACCTCCCAAGTGCATCTCGGTGGAACCAACTCACAAATCTCGGTCTCACCGAATGCCTAGGGTTGATCCAGTTTTCAATCTTGATACTACCGATTCCATATTCTTGGTTACACGGACTTTCCCAATCAGCTGATAGTTGAGAAACTCGATGACACCAAAAATTTAGAATCGGTGTCACCGACAGTGAAGGGTATATAAGCTGTGGACCCCGACGCTTTGAAATTCCATCTTCGAACGTCGCGCCCCAAAACCCTAAGTTGCCGTTCCGAAGACCCCTGGTCATCTCCTTGCTTCCCCGAGCATCTTCGCCACTAGGAATCGCCACCGTTGATGAATTCTACACCATGGTCGCCGCCGTAGCGGATCCATCTCCAAGTTAGGGTATGGATTTGACCCCTTCTTTCTCTCCACCTTCTGATTCACGCGCATTAGGGTTTCCTCTTTGGCTAGCCACTGTTTGAGATTGTTCTATCCACAAGAAAATTCCTTTAGATAGCAAACGATTGATTATCTAGGGTTTGTTGTCCGCCCGATGAAACTCAGTGGAACCGAAGCAAACAAATCGGTGTCTTCGATTTGCCCTCTGTGCTGCTAAGAACTATCTCAGTGAAACCAAGTACTACTTTTTGGTCTCACCGAAAGGCGTGCCAAGTTTTTGTTAATGAGAAAGTCAGTCTCGGCAGCACCAAAATGTTTGCTTCGATTGTACCGATTTTCATGTGACATAATGCAAACCTTGAAAATCTTTTGCTCAAACTTTCAAAAACTCAGCATTTTGTGATGACTTATCCTATTCCACTCTTCTCAATTCTATTCACAGGGTCGGATATGTTAGGTTCATAGGATAGCCAGAACTTGCAGGAACATAATGTTCACATGAGTTCAGGCACTAGCCCTGAGTCCAGCTCTTTCTTAGATCCAGGCACCCCTAGATCTGATGGGGTGCCTAAAGCTGCTACAAGGACCAGGAAGAGACTGAATTTTGATGAGGAGGATTCAGATTTTGTGCCAGAGGAGGTACTTGCTGAGAAGCAAGAGAAGAAGTCAGCCAATGAGGCCACCTCATCCAGGAGGGTGGTCAGCAAAACTTATGCACTTCCAAAGACAATGAGAGCACCTGAGAGTGCTAGAGCTACCATGACTATTGAGCCCCCAAGGAAGTCTTTGCCTAAGAAGGCGGGAGAGAAGATGGCCAAAAAGAGGATCATTCATGTGCCTGGCAGGCCTACCTCAATATATGAGGATCCAGAGGAGGTTGCTGGTGCTATTGCTGAGGAGGAGGAAGAGCATGTCAAGGCCCCTCCCAAGAAGAAACAGAAGAAGTTGTTGGTAGATGCTATGCCAAAACCAGGACCCTCCAAGACCACCAAGACTGCACCTAAGAAGGTTGCTGCAGGGAAGTCCAAGAGGACTACCAGAGACATTCCAACTGCTATGAAGAACAAAGGATCTACTTTCAGAGAAGCTGATGATGATGCTATGACAGCTTTGATGAAGCTTAGACCTCACCTTCCTGAACACAATGTCAGTCATCCAATTGCTGAGGATATGAAGAAGAGGAAGGATTCTGGTTTGAGAGCATGGAGAGCAATTGATCCATATGCCCGAAGGAGAAAAACTGATGTGGACTATAGGTTCTACACCAAGGAACAAGAAGATTTCTATGAGACAATCTTGCATGACAAGAGTCCAGCTGTGAGTGATATGAGATACGTTGACTGGAAGTACATCGAGGCTAATGAGAACTATTTCCCATGTGTTCAAGATAACTTCCACTGCATTGGCCTAGATGAGTTTGTTGGCAAAAAGTTTACTGCTTGGAATGATGAGATGATAATGCAATTCTACTCCACTTCTCACTTCTATGGAGATGCCAGGATAGTGTGGATGACAGAAGGAGCAAGATACGAGTCTTCAGTTAATGAATGGACTACCATCTTAGGAGTGCCAGAGGTGCAAGATAGTGACTTATATGTCTAGTATGAATCCAATGAGAGCCATGATGCTATGAAGGATATGTATAATGGTATCCCTGCTGCTAACTTGAAATCACACAAGTCAGGATCTATTTACTTCCTCCGGGCTGGCCTCCATAGCACGAAGACCATCTTGAGGCATACATTGATGCCTAAGTATGGAGATGATAAGATGATTCGAGGCTATTCAATCAACATGTTGATCCATCTTGATAGTCATACCAGGATTCGAGTGATGGACTTTATTGTAGAAACTGTGAAGAGGGTTGCTGCTGATCAGAAGCACTCATGCTACTATGTACCCTACATTCAGATTCTCATTAACTCCCAACTTGAGAAGCACATTTTTGCTCTAGATAGACCCCACTTGCCACTA
The DNA here is from genome assembly GCA_022496015.1 of Hordeum marinum. Taxonomy (NCBI): domain Eukaryota; kingdom Viridiplantae; phylum Streptophyta; class Magnoliopsida; order Poales; family Poaceae; genus Hordeum; species Hordeum marinum. The sequence goes on along the minus strand of CM039672.1, from coordinate 263,427,505 downwards.
AAGCCAGATTTCGAGGACAATGTCGTGGTGATGGACCCAAACCATCCCACATCAGCTACATCTCAAGCTCAGGCAGAGGCAGAGGCAGCTAGAACCACTAGTGCTCAAGTCCCCAGATCCAGGAACGAGCAGATGTATCTCTTCATCTCTACTGTCATGGATATGAAGAAGGACATCAGAAGCATACTGGACAGACAGGAGAGCCTTGTGAACATATTTGAGGATAGAGTGAAAACTCTTAATGACAAGGTGGATGGGCTGACCAAGACCGTCAACGAGATCAAGAAGGAAGTAGATGACGCTCCTATCCGTCTCACCTCTTTAGAGTCTGGTTCTTCTGATGATGATGAGGATAGTGCACCTGTCATGACGACTACCCAGTTCATGACACACGCCAGGACACCTATAGTGCCAGCTCCGGAGACGAGACCTTCATCATCTACTCTAGCTACAGTGACTTCAGCTCCATCAGCTCCTCCAGTGCCTCCTGTTGCTACTCCAACTCCGTCCAGGACATCAGCAGAGGTCTTCGCCGACACAGTTCTCTAGACTCTGACATCGACCATCGGAGTAGATCAGCTGCAGAAGGATGTTTAGCTATATCTCTTTGAACTTTTGGTAATTTGTTGCCAAAGGGGGAGAAGCTGTATATAGATCTTTAGGCTTCGAGAGAGAGCGTCTGTTTTTATTGTTGTTTTACAAAACATTTGGTCTTTTGGTTTGGATGTGATATACTTTTGTTCGTGTTTGATCATACGCTTTGATGCGTGTTGCTACTATTTCCTATCCTTTTGATGGTTATGTGATGATCATTCACTTTGCTTGATGTGTTGTGCGATGTTTTTAACTCTTATTACTCTCGCACACCACCAAGATGTATGTGACATGGAAGAAGTGCCCCATGTACCTAATCGATTGTGCATTTGCATTCAAACGCAAATTTAAAAATAATGCACACATTTAGGGGGAGCTCTTGCTTATCACATACTTCTCAAAGCAGCGATTATATTCATTGATTATATGATATGTCGATGCTTTGATCTATATGTTGTCATCAATTACCAAAAAGGGGGAGATTGAAAGCACATTTGCTCCTTGGTGGTTTTGGTAATGAATAACAACATTTATGTCACTGAACTAATGTGTACACTAAGCATGTTTCAGGAAAAGTTCAATGATGGGTTCGCAAAAGGAATGTGGATTACCCCAAGAAGCAAGGAAATAGATTGGCAAAGCTTCAAGCAAGAGGACTCTACATTTTACCTTTGTGAGAAATCACTTTGATTCCATAGGAAAGCCAATACTATTAAAAGGGGGTAAGGTATTGTTGGTGAACAAAATACACGTACGTTCACAAGTGATAGTCACCACATACACCTACAAGCTCTTCCACAAAAGTTTGTCCTAAGCCAAATATCCAAAATCGATGCAACCAACACTTTCCACTCGGTGCCACCAATTCTCAGCCTCAGACAGACTCAGCCAAACCCTAGCCCTTCAGTGCAACCGATTCCATTTTAGTGCCACCGAGTTTGGGTTGCCAACTTGCTGTTACGCAAAACCACAAAATTGGTCTGACCGAGTTTTTTGAATCGGGGTCGCCGAGTTTGGCAATCTGACCGTTGGTCACCTTATCGGTGCAACGGAGTTTTATGTATCGGTCTCACCGAGATTCAAAAGTTGCTACCTTTGAGGCAACTCGGTACCACCGAGATTAACACATCGGTGTCACCGAGTCTGACTTATTAGGTGTAACGGTTGGAATTTTGGAGATGCCTATATATACCCCTCCACCATCACTCACTCATAAGAAAAGCACTCGGAATAGTTCCCCACTCATACCTATTGATTTTCTGAGAGAGAGCCACCTACTAATGTGTTGAGATCATGACATTCCATTCCAACCATATGAATCTTGATCTCTAGCCTCCGCAAGTTGCTTTCCACCCAATCAATCTCTTCCACCATAGCCTAATCTATGAGAGAGTGATTGTGTGTTGAGGAGTCTAACATCTTGCAGCACAAGAGCAAGGAGTTCATCGACATTATCGAGACTATTACCTTTTGAAGGGTGGTGCCTCCTAGATTGGTTAGGTGTCGCTTTGGAGCCTCCTACTTCGTGTTATGGAGTGAACCAAGAAGTATGTAAGGGCAAGGAGATCGCCTACTTCGTGAAGATCTACCGATAGTGAGGCTAGTCCTTCGTGGACGGAACCCGTTATGGAATAGTTAAGGTTGCTTCTTCATGAAACCCTCCATGCGTAGAGCCCTCTGTGGAGTGTCATGACCGTTACCTTTCGTGGGTTGAAGACTCCATAAATGTGGACGTACGATAGCACCACCTATCGGAACCACGGGAAAACTCATCGTGTCTTCAAATTGCGTTTGATCTTCCTACCCTTCCTCTACTTACATGCTTGTCTTTACTTCCCGCTGCAATACTCATAGACATGCATGTGTAGGGTGTACTTGACTTGCTATGAATGCTAAAATTTGCCAAGACTTAAAATTGGGAAAAAGTAGATTTTTAATTGGTCAAGTAGTCAAATCACCCCCCCCCCTCTAGCACTACTTTCGATCCTACACCATCGGCTTTCTTGCCCTTGCTAGCTTTGTCCTCCTTTGAGCCGGGATCCTTCATGCCATCTGACTCGGTGTACCTGGCAAGGGTGTCCATTAAGTCGCCCATGTCCTGAACCTTTTGTTTCAAATAGCCGAGTTTCAGAACCAGCGGTTGAAAGTGGCAATTCTTCTCCAAGATCGGGACGTCTTGGGCACCTGTGATGCCATCTGACGAGTGAATAATTTCAGAGACCCGACGAGTCCAATGGTGAAATGACTCATCTACACGCTGAATGCAATGCTGAAGATCCACAATTGTCATCGACCGTTTGCATGTGCCCTGGAAGTTTTTGTTGAATCGCTCCTTCAGCTCTGCCCAAGTGTTGATGGAATTGATGATGATATCGATTGCAGGGGAGCAGAATCGCTTGACCTGGCTATCGATGGATTGTAACCTGACCTTATCGACCTCAGGGGCTTGCCTTTATATATAGGTTGAGACCTTGGATTTACAAGAGTCCGGGTCGTGCTATGATTCATGACCCGGTATGTTTGTAACTCGCCTTGCCTCTTAAACAAGGAAACTCTTCGCAACTCTCCACCTCGTGGGCCATCAGTCGCCGTCTTCATGCCTTGGGCTACCAGACGGCTTACTCTATAAACCGCCTTGTGTCTCTGGGCGAAGAACGCCAAGGCATGTCTTGAGTGTAGACTTTAAGCCGCCGCAATAATGACCCGGCCCATCAGGACGGGTTATACCTCGGGGTTATATCCCCAACAGGAACCTCTTATGATGTATCTAGCATGGAAATATATTGAAATCTCTTCATTTTCTTTGATATCTTTTTTGCATGATTATTTATAGCCTCGTATTTCTTCTTCAAATCTTTGGTTTACTTAGGCCAACTAGATCGATTTTTCTTGCCATGGGAAGAGGTGCTTTGTGATGGGTTCGATCTTGTAGTGTTCTTTCCCAGTGACAGAAGGGGCACCAAGGCACGCATGTATCGTTGCCATTAAGGATAACCAGATGGGCTCTATTCCTACATGAATAGATCTTGTCTACATCATGTCACCGTTCTTATTGCATTACTCTGTTTTCCCATGAACTTAATACATTAGATGCATGCTGGATAGCTGTCGATGTGTAGAGTAATAGAAGTAGATGTAGAATCGTTATGGTCTACTTATCTTGGACGTGATGCCTATATAATGATCATCGCCTGGATATCATCATGATTATTTGATCTTCTATCAATTGCCCAACAGTAATTTGCTCACCCATCATGCGCTATACTCATGAGAGAAGCCACTAGTGAAACCTAAGGCCCCAGGGTCTACTTTTCCAACATATTGCTTTCCGATCTACTATTTTGCCATTTTATTTTCAGTTCTATAAATCAAAAAAATACCTTGCTGCACTTTTTGTTTACTTATTTTATTTTTTGTTCTTGTGTGATCTATTTGCCAAAACTATCACTACCTAATCTATCTTTTTACCGTTGAGAGCTTGACAACCTCTCTTACGCATCAGGTTGCAAGTATTTGTTATTTGTGTTGGGGAACGTTGCATGGGAAACAAAAAATTCCCTACGCACACGCAAGATCTATCCATGGTGATGAGCATCCATGAGAGGGAGAGTGAATCTACATACCCTTCTAGATCGCTAAGCGGGAAGCGTTAAGAAACGCGGTTGATGTAGTCAAACGTCTTCACGGTCCAAATCGCTAGCCGTCACGCGATCCAATCATGATCTGTCCCGATCTAGTGCCGAATGGATGGCACCTCTACTTTCAGCACACGTACAGTTCGATGATGATATCCACCTTCTTGATCTAGCAAGAGGGAGAAGATAGGTAGATGAGAACTCCGGCAGCGCGATGGCATGGAGACGGTGGTGGTGGAGCTATTCCGGCAGGGCTTTGCCTAAGCACCACCGAAATTAGAAGGAGGACACGACCTAATATAGGGAGAGAGGGCTGCACCGCGGCTTTGGTTGCGGCTGCCCTCTCTCCCCTCCAATATATATAGGAGGGACGGGAGGGGCTGACGCCCTAGGGTTTCCCCTAGGGTCGGCCGAACAAGGCAGGACTCCTCCCCCCACTCGGATTCCTCCTCCCACAAGGGAGGTGGAGTCCTGGGAGGACTCCACACTTGCCCTCCTAGCCTCCTCTTCGCATGGGCCCTTAGGGGCTATCTTGCACATGTGGCCCCCGGAGCGGGTGGCCCCTCCCGATGGACCCCCGGAACCCTCCCTACACCCCCGGTATAGTACCAGAAATACCCGAAACTTTTTTGGTGACCAAAACGGGACTTCCTATATATCAATCTTTACCTCTGGACCATTTTGAAGCTCCTTGTGAAATCCGGGATCTCATCTGGGACTCCGAACAACCTTCGGTCACCACCATACATAACTCAATACTACTGAAACATCACCTAATGTTAAATCTGCAGACCCTACGGTTCAAAAACTATGTAGACATGTGTTGGGGAACGTTGCATGGGAAACAAAAAAATTCCTACGCACACACAAGATCTATCCATGATGATGAGCATCTACGAGAGGGAGAGTGGATCTACATACCCTTGTAGATTGCTAAGTGGGAAGCATTAAGAAACGCGGTTGATGTAGTCGAACGTCTTCACGATACAAATCGCCGAGCATCCCGCGATCCAATCATGACCCGCCCTGATCTAGCGCCGAATGGACGGCACCTCCGCGTTCAGCACACGTACAGCTCGATGATGATCTCCACCTTCTTGATCCAGCAAGAGGGAGCGGAGAGGTAGATGAGTTCTCCAGCAGCGGGACGGCGCGGCGGCAGCGGTGGTGGAACTATTCCAGCAGGGCATTTCCTACGCATCGCTGAAAACTAGAGGAACTAATCTATCGGGAGAGAGGGCTAAACTATGGCCTTTTTGGTTGAAGTGCTTTTGCCCTCTCTCCCTCTAGTATATATATGAGGGAGTGGAGAGAGGCTTGCACCCTAGGGCAGCCCCTTGGTGCGGCCGAAGTGGGGAGAACAGGGAGTTGGACTCCAATCCTACTCCTAGTAGGACTCCTCCCCCACTTGGAAACTCTTCCCCCTTTTGGGATTTAGCCTTTTCCCTTCACCAAAACGTATGGGCCCTTAGGGGAGGCTTTGGCCATCCCACCAAGGGCTGGTCTGCCTCCTCTCATAGCCCATGAGGCCCCTTGGGGCGAGAGGCCCCTCTCGATGGTCCCCCGATACTCTCCCGGCACTCCTGGTACACTATCGAAGTACGCGAAACTTTTCTGGTGACCAAAACGGGACTTTCTATATATAAATATTTAACTCCGGCCCATTCCAGAGACCCTCGTTATGTCCGAGATCTCATCCGGGACTCCGAACAACCTTCGGTCACTACCATACATAACTCTATACTACCGAAACGTCACCGGACCTTAAGTGTGCAGACCCTATGGGTTCGAGAACTATGTAGACATGACCGAGACACCTCTATGGTCAATAACCAATAGCGGGACCTAGATGACCATATTTATTCCTACATATTCCATGAAGTTGTTTATCAGTTGAACCTCTATGTCAAGGATTCAGTTAATCTCATATGTCGTTCCCTTTGTTCTTCGGTATGTTACTTACCCGAGATTCGATCGTTGGTATCTCTATACCTAGTTCAATCTCGTTATCGGCAAGTCCCTTTACTCATTACGTAATACAAAATCCTGTGGCTAATAACTTAGTCACATTGCTTGCAAGGCTCGTTGTGATGTTGTATTAGCGAGTGGGCCCTGAGATACCTCTTCGTCACACAGAGTAATAAATCCAAGTTTTGATCCATACCCACTCAACAGACACCCTCGGAGATACCTGTAGAGCACCTTTATAGTCACCCAGTTAAGTTGTGACATTTGATACACACAAGGTACTCCTCCAGTGTTAGTGAGTTGCATGATCTCATGGTCATAGGAACAGATACTTGACATGCATAAAACTATAGCAATAAACTGACACGATCATATGCTATGTTTATAGTTTGGGTCTTTTCCATCACAACACTCTCCCAATGATGTGATCCTGTTATCAAATGACAACTTATGTCCATGGCTAAGAAACCTTGACCATATTTGATTAACAAGCTAGTCTACTAGAGGCATACTAGGGACAAAGTGTTGTGTGTATATCCACACATGCAATGTGTTTCCTATCAATACAATTATAGCATGGATAATAAACAATTATCATGAACAAGGAAATATAATAATAACCATTTATTATTGCCTCTAGGGCATACTTCCAACAATATCCCACTTGCACTAGAGTCAATAATCTAGCTCACGTCACTCTGTGATTTACATTGTAATGAACCTAACACCCATACAGTTTTGGTGTTGATCATGTTTAGCACTTGGAAGAGGTTTAGTCAACGGGTCTGCGACATTCAGATCCTTGTGCACTTTGCAAATATTTATGTCCTCCTCATTGATGTACTCGCGGATGGAATAGAAGCGTCGCTTTATGTGTCTGATGCTTTTGTGAAACCTTGGTTCCTTGGCCAGAGCAATGGCACTAGTGTTGTCACAGAACATGTCCATTGGATTCAGTGCACTGGGCACTACTCCAAGATCTGTCATGAACTCCTTCATCTAGACACCTTCCTTCGCTGCCTCCGAGGCTGCGATGTACTCCACTTCGCATGTAGAATCGGCTACCACGCTCTGCTTGGAACTGCACCATCTTACTGCTCCCCCATTGAGAATAAATATGTATCCAGTTTGCGACTTAGAGTCGTCTGGATCAGTGTCAAAGCTTGCATCGACATAACCCTTTACAACGAGCTCTTGATCGGCTCCATAAACAAGAAACATTTCCTTTGTCCTATTTAGGTACTTAAGAATATTCTTGACCGCCGTCCAGTGCTCCATTCCTAGATCACTTTGAAACCTTTCGGACATACTTATGGCTAGGCTGACATCGGGTCTTGTGCATAGCAGTGCATTCATGATAGAGCCTATGGTTGAAGCATAGGGGATGACACTCATCATTTCTCTATCTTCTGCAGTCACTCGCCATTGAGTCTTACTCAACTTCACACCTTCCAATACAACCAAGAACCCCTTCTTAGACTGATCCATTTTGAACTTCTTCAAAACTTTGTCAATGTGTGTGCTCTGTGAAAGTCCTATTAAGTGCCTCAATCTATCTCTAGAGGTCTTGATGCCTAATATGAAAGCAGCCGCTCCTAGGTCCTTCATTGAAAAATTCTTGTTCAAATATTCCTTCATGCTTTCCAACATTTCTATATTGTTTCTAATCAGCGATATGTCATCCACATATAATAATAGAAAAGCTATAGAGCTCCCACTCACTTTCTTGTAAATACAAGCTCCTCCGTAAACTTGTATAAACCCGAACGCTTTGATCACCTCATCAAAACATAGATTCTAACTCCGAGATGCTTGCACCAGTCCATAAATGGATCGCTGGAGTTTGCAAACTTTGTCAGCATTCTGTGGATCGAAAAAACCTTCTGGTTCCATCATATACAACTCTTGCTTAAAGAAACCGTTAAGGAACGCGGTTTTGACATCCATCTGCCAAATTTTATAGCCGAAAAATGCAGCTATTGCTAACATGATTCTGATGGACTTAAGCATTGCTACGGGGGAGAAGGTCTCATCATAGTCAACTCCTTGAACTTGTGAAAAAAACCTTTTTCACAAGTCGAGCTTTATATACGGTGACATTACCGTCCGTGTTTGCCTTCTTCTTAAAGATCCATTTATTCTGAATGGCCTTTCACCCTTTAGGCAATACTTCCAAAGTCCATACTTTGTTTTCATACATGGATCCCATCTCGGATTTCATGGCATCTAACCATTTGTTGGAATCCAGGCCCATCATCACTTATCCATAGCTCGTAGGTTCGTCGTTGTCCAACAACTTGGCCTCTAAGAAAGGGTTGCCGTACCACTCAGGAGCCATACGCGTCCTTGTCTACCTACGAGGTTTGATAGTAACTTGATCCTAAGCTTCATGATCAGCTCCATAGAAACATCTTTCTGTGCTGCGCTACTCTCTAGTTGACGTAAAGGTTCAACAACCTCATCAAGTTCTATTTTCCTCCCACTCAATTCATTCGAGAGAAACTATTTCGTGAGAAATGACCCGTTCTTAGCGACAAACACTTTGCCTTTGGATCTAACATAGAAGGTATACCCAACCATCTCTTTTTGGTATCCAATGAAGACGCATTTCTCCGCTTTGGGTTCCAGCTTTTCAGGCTGAAGCTTTTTGACATAAGCATAACATCCCCAAACGTTAAGAAATGACAACTCTGGCTTCTTGCCAACCCACCGTTCATATGGCATCATCTCAACATATTTCGATGCTGCCCTATTTAAAGTGAATGCAGTTGTCTCTAATGCATAACCCCAAAATGATAGTGGCAAGAGATATCATAGAACACACCATATCCAATAAGGTTCAATTACGATGTTCGGACACACCATTACGCTGTGGTTTTCCAGGTGACATCAACTATGAAACAATTCCACATTGTCTTAAGTGAGTGCCAAACTCATAACTCAGATATTCTCCTCCTCGATTAGATCGAAGGAATTAATCTTCTTGTTATGATGATTCTCAACTTCACTCTGAAATTGCTTGAACTTTTCAAACGTTTCAGACTTGTGTTTCATTAAGTAAATATACCGATATTTACTTAAGTCATCAGTGAAGGTGAGAAAGTAATGATATCCACCACGTGCCTCAATGCTCATTGGACCGCACGTATCAGTATGTATGATTTCCAAGAAGTCACTTGCCCGTTCCATTGTTTCAGAGAATGGGGTCTTAGTCATCTTTCCCATGAGGCATGGTTCACATGTGTCAATATATTCGAAATCAAGTGACTCCAAAAGTTCAGCAACATGGAGATTCTTCATGCATTTTACACCAATATGACCTAAGTGGCAGTGCCACAATAAAGTGGTACTATCATTATCAACTCTACATCTTTGGGCATCAATGTTATGAACATGTGTATCATCACTATCGAGATTCAATAAGAATAAACCCCTCACATTGGGTGCATGACCATAAAATATATTACCCATATAAATAGAACAACCATTATTCTATGATTTAAATGAGTAACTGTCTCGCAATAAACAAGATCCAGATATAATGTTCATGCTTAATGCAGGCACCAAATAACAATTATTCAGGTTCATTACTAATCCCGATGGTAATCGAAGAGCGAGCATGCTGACGGCAATCACATCAACCTTGGAACCATTTCCCACGAGCATCGTCACTTTGTACTTTGCCAGCCTTCGTTTATTCTGTAGCTCCTGTTTTGAGTTGCAAATTTGAGCAACCGAACCAGTATCAAATACCCAGGCACTACTACGAGAGTTGGTAAGGTACACATCAACAACATGTATATCATATATACCTTGTTTTGTGTTGGCCGCCTTCTTGTTGGCCAGATACTTGGGGCAGTGCCGCTTCCAGTGACCAGTTCCCTTGCAATGAAAGCACTCAGTTTCTAGCTTGGGCCCAGCCTTGGGTTTCTTCACGGGAGGGGCAACTGCGTTCCCACTCTTCTTAGAGTTACTCTTCTTTCCATTGCCATTCTTCTTGAAACTAGTGTTTTTATTGACCATCAACACTTGATGCTCTTTCTGGATTTCAGAATCAGCGATTTGCAGCATCGCAAATAGCTCGGTGACTGACTTGTTCATCCTGTGCATGTTATAGTTCATCACGAAGCTCTTGTAGCTAGGTGGCAATGATTGAAGAACTCTGTCAGTGATCGCCTCCGGCGGAAGGGGCATCCCTAACTTAGCCAGGCGGTTCGAATACCCAGACATTCTGAGTATATGTTCACTGACAGACTCGTTCTCCTCCATCTTGCAAGCATAGAACTTATCGGAGGTCTCATACCTCTTGATCCAGGCATTCTTCTCAAAGATAAACTTCAACTCCTGGAAGATCTCATATGCTCCATGACATTCAAAACATCTTTGAAGTCCCGGTTCTAAGCCATACAACATTGCACATTGAACTATTGACTAATCTCCTGTCGTCGTTTTCTCACGACAGATGCCATGGGGTGGCTTATCGTAGGTGGTTGGGGCCGAAGGACGCCAACGGGCCCCGGTTGCAAGATTGGGCACAAGCGGTGAAGGCACATGATGTACCCAAGTTCAGGGCCCTCCGAGGGAGGTAATGCCCCTAATCCTGCTTGGTTTAGTTGGATGAATGGGTATGAGTACAATGGTGCTCCTGGAGCTGTGTCTAGAGGAGGAAGAAAGAGCAGTCGGCTCGTCTTCCTTCGTTGCTAGATGGGGTTTGGTGTGTATGTGTGTCCGGGTGATCGTCCGTCCCCGTTGCATGGGGGGCTCGGGGGGGGTTTATAGGCCAGCCCCCCGGATCTTATAATATGTTCTAAGTACAGGGGCGAGGGGACCCGGCTGGTAAAGGGGTCCCACCATTCATGCCATCTTGTCGTCGGTGGGGTCCGCTGGCTGAGCGGTCCTGTCTCCCGTTGGGGCGTGCCAGCCGGCTCTGCGATTGGCCCTCGCCCACCTGCCGCGACACGGGTTGCCCGAGGGGGCGTCGTCTAGCGCTAGCCGGCCAAAGTCTCCGATACGGCCAGCCGCGTTGTAGCCATGCCGGGGCAGGTCATCGAGTGGGCGCAAGCGTGCTGGCACTATTCCTTCGCTCGGTCACACTCGCCAAGGTCAGCGGTCGGGACGGTTAGACTGTAGCCACGTGCTGCAGCGCGTTAGCGGCCACTGTAGCCACAGGGCCGCCCATCGTGCCGGTCGCGTCGCGTCGCTGTACCCGCGCTCAGAGGGACGGGACATCGCATGTCCGTCCCGGGGTCAATGGAAGAGGCGGCTCGGAGGCAGCCGATCGTGCCCAGCCGGCCGAGGGCCGAGCCGGCTCTTTGACCAACCGTCTGGGGCACCGTCTGGCACCAGCTGGTGCCGAGCGTCCTCCAGCCGGCCACGACCAGCCAGCCGCGTAGTTATTCTCAAAAGCGAAAGGGAGGAGACCCCGTTGCTTTGGCCTACCCAGGGGTAATAACCACATTAGTAGTCCCCGAAGCCGGCGGGGGCCTGCATCCAGCGGACGGTGGGGAGCCAACGGTTTCTACCCAGCTACACCCGCCTCCGGCTTGGAGCCGAAAGGGCAGCTGGGTCGGCCATTGGATTTGACGCCTCGGGTACCGACGCGCCGCCCTGGGACCCGCGTTGGCATGCGCCGCGTCACGCGGCGAGTGATGATGTCGCGAGCCCCGCACATGCGGGGAGACGGGACGTCGCCTGGTCCTAGCCCGCTGGGCCCCAGGCGTAGCCCAGTAGGCCTCGGGGCGTAGGCTGGGATCTTCTACGCCCCGAGGCAGCCGTTACGGCCCGGGGCCACCCATACACGCGCGGAGTTTTCGAGGGGAGTGGGCGCAGTTAATCCCACGTCCCCTGGTCGTGGCCTCTCCTATAAAAGGAGAGGAAGGGCAGGGGCGGAGGTACCCGCACCTCACTCGCCCCCTAGTTGCCCGTCCTCTTGCTTTCTTTCCCTCCTCGCGCGACGTTATGCCCGAAATCGCAACCGCGCCCGCAAGTCGTACTGCCACCGTGATGGCCGACGGACGCGGTGGGAGCTAGGCAGGCTCCATCGTGGTCAAAGCAGACATCATCGAGCTCCTGCACGCGCGCATGCTACCGCCGGAGGAGCGGGTGGTCGCACGCATGCCGGGCGACGAGGTGGCACCGGCGCCACAGCCAGGGGAACACGTCGTGTTCCTCTGGCACTTCTCCCAGGGCTTCGGGCTCCCGGTGAGTCATTTCTTCCGCCTCTTCCTTGATACTTTTAATCTTCAACCACATAATCTTGGCCCCAACTCGATTCTCCATCTTTCCGCCTTTGCGACGCTGTGCGAGGGGTACCTTGGCGTCCTCCCTTTCGTTGATTTCTTCCATACTCTTTTTTATCTCAAGCCATTGAAAAGCGACGCCTACGGGGGCATGGTGGTGTGCTACCGCGGCATTGCTTGCTTTCCTCCTCTCTTCCTTATCGACTCCGTCAAGGGGTGGCACCGGACGTTCTTCTACGTGAAGAACGCCGAAACGAAGACGGATTATATCCGGCTGCCGCCGTTCGACGATAGACAGTCCACCCAGCTCAACTGGCCGGCATCCGCCCCGCGCGGCGTGGCCCTGGCGGAGCTCGGCCGGCTTGCACAGCTGAAGAGCTCCGAAGGACTGGTCGCCGCCGACCTGGTGGCGGCCTTCATCTCGCGTCGGGTGTCGCCCCTCCAGCTAAGGACGCACCGGATTTGCGACATGTTCGGCCGGTGCGACCCTTGCCCTGTCCATCATCGAGTTGACACCGGCTCAGGTGACAAAGCGGGTGAATGCCCTCACGACGTTCAAGATGAAGCCCAAGTCGTGGACATTCGGCATGGAGCCGTAAGACCGCATCAACTGGCCTCCCCTGGTAAGTTTTTCGTCGACGCAGATTCTTTTCGTTTCATATTCCCCAGCCGGTAGCTGGCTAGAGAACTTACTTTGACGTGCTGACCGTAGCTGCTAGTGCGATAGAACATGCCGGACGGCCTGCACCCTCAGATCTTCGAGGTGGATTGCGAGAGCTCCGACTCCGAATACTACGAGACGGGAGGCCCCCAGAGGAGGGGTGGACTCCTCGGGAGAAGCCAACGAGCTGGCCGACCCGCGAGCCGGCGATCCCAGTGGAGTTGGGAGGTCCAGCGTGACCGGGGAGCCCAGTGGAGCGGGTGATTTCCCTCTTGCCCCCTTGATCAAGGACTGGAAGGACGACGACAATGATGACGATGAATTAATGATTCTGAACGAGCCTCCTCCCTCAGCACGCCAGGGTCGGAGGAGCGAGGAGCGGCCGACTCAAGCCTCGGCGGCGGGAGCAGCCGGGCGGGGGAAGAGGCCGGCTCAGGGGGGCACCGCCGCCAGGCCCGAAGCTGGTGAAGGTGGCCGTGCGGAAGCCGCCGCCACGCGCCAAGCGGTCCCTGCCCCTCGTCATCTGGTGAGTCTTTATCTTACGAAAGTTTTTCTTCCGCCTCGCGAGATGGTTGATGACTGGGCCTTGGGTGCTTGAGTGACCCCGTCGAGCTCCACGATGAGGAGCCGACGGGGAATCCAACGGACGCCGCCAGCTGGGATGAGAAGAGGAGGCTCACGAAGCTGTGAGCCTCCAAATCCGGGACGTGAGGAGGGGCCTTGCACTCCGGGACCTCGAGCAGCCGGAGGCGGAGGAGGTCCACGGATCCCCTGCAGGCGTCGGACTTGGTGGCGGAGTCAACCTGCATGTTGATGCCTCCGTCGAGCGATCCGCGAGGGGGCGGTTATGGACCCGCCAGCGCCTTCGTCCATGCAGGAGGTGGCCCCAGCGAGGGCGACGACGGCGGAGCCGGCTCCCGAGGTGGCCTGGCCCAAGTTGCCGGAGGTGACCCCGCCTGCGGCCGAGCCGGCCTAGGTTGAGGTGCCAGAGGCCCCAGTGGCCCCAGGAGCGACGCCAGAGGCGGAGACCATGGAGGTGGAGGTGCCATCCGCTGCAATTGACGCGCCGGAGCGGTAGGAAGCGGAGGCGGCGACGACGCCGGGCGGGAGGCCGGCGGGAGGCGACTCCCGGCCCCTTGCCGTTGTCAACCCACCCCCGGCGGTTGGCGCCACGGCGAGCCCGGACAGCAACGGTGGTCGGGCCAAGAGGACCCTGCGATCGATGTAGGAGGTGCTCCGAGACTGGGAAGCACTGGCGAGCACACTAGCCCTGCCGGCCCCTCAGGCAGGCGGCCCGGTCCCCTCCTTTGCAGACTTGGGGAGTGTCCTGGACCGGTGTCGGCAGGAGCTGGCCCGGTTCACGGAGGCGGCAGACGCCGCCCTACAACATGCGGAGGTAAGCCGACTGCTTTGACTTAGAATTTTCAGTGGGGACGCACGAGCGCACCCACTTGGTGTAGCCCTCGAGATGCGGGTCGGCTGATCGGTTGACAGGCAGTCGGGCCAGATCTCTTTTGAGCGTGTATTGACATTTGCCTTTTTGTGGCAGGAGGGAACCTCCCTATGACAGAAGCTATTCACGGAGGCGGTCTCCATCCACGACCGAGGCAAATACGGCTTCTACCACCTGGAGTAGGAGTTGGCTCACGTGCAAGGTCAGTTGCACTTCGCAGGAGGGGCACAAAGCCCTCGGGAGTTGGCTGACGCATGTCGTGTCTTGTAGGTGACCTGGCCGCGCTTCAGGGGGAGAAGACCGGGCTTGTCTCCGAGCGGGACCGGCTGGCACGAGACGTCCAGGCGGCCACGCGGGAGACGGACCGGCTGGCTGCACTGCTAGTAGAAGGGGAGGCGGTCCGTGACCGGCTCAAGGCCGAGGCGGTGAAGGAGGTGGCGGTCCGGGACCGGCTCAAGGCCGAGCCGGTGAAGGAGGTGGCGGCCCGGGAGGTGGCCGTCAAGGAGGCGGCTGACGCTGCCCTGAGGACCGCTGCCCTTCAAGGCGAGGTGACCCGCCTTGAGAGGACGCTCGAGGAGGTCAAGGGTTCCCTCGCCACCTCGGAGGCAGCCGTCGCATCAAAGCGCAAGGCGGTGCTCAACTTCACCCTTGGGGTGGTAGACGCGATCGAAGGTAGGTGCTGGTTTTTCTCTTCTTCAGGCGGTTGCTCCTTTCTTTGTTGTTTCTTATGTTTTAACCTTGCCTTTCTTTTCTTCCCTTCTTCCTTCTTCCAGAGCGTTTCTCGGAAACTCAGCATCGCGCTGCGCACGCCGTTGAGGAGCACCGGGAATACCTTCGGGAGTGCGGTCACACCATCGAAGAGGAGGCCGCGTGGGACACGGACGAGATCGGGCTCGCCATCGAGATGCGGATGACCCATATTGACCGAAGCATGGAGCGGATCAAGACCGTCGGCAAAGGGGTCATTGCCGCGCTGTGGCCGGGCCGTGGGGGAGCTCCGACGCACCGTGTGGCTCAGTGGCTGGAGCACGCTGTCCCCCGCCTCGAAGCCTAGAAGGCATCGGCTGCCCGAGCCGGGGCGTAGATGGCGCTCCGGTTCATCACATCTTGGTACCGCGGCATGGATCTGGGCCGGCTGGCGACCATGCGAGACGTGCCGACCACAAAGCGGGAGGCCCATGAGCCGGCCCTTGTCCATCGGGCCAACGAGCTCGCGTCGTATGTCTACACGGACGAGTTCCTGTCGGCCCTTGGCGAGGATGGCGAGCTGTTGCCCGAGGACTCCTTCAGCATCCCCCAAGGCCCGGCAGATGATGAAGTTGCCGACGAAAGCACCAACTCGAACGGCAAGACGGCCGAGACCGAGGAGCCCACCTCGAAGGCCAAGGAGGCCGACCCAAAAGCCGCGACCACCTCCGAGGCGAGAGCCGAGCCGCCCAGTGATGCTCCAGCTGGGGGCACACCGGTTGGCGACGCGTCGGTGGCCTGTGTCCCCGGGCGTTTTTTATCTTTCTCTTTTTTCTCCCTGCATGTTAAGCTTGAATCTACCCACTGGGGGTGTTTATGTAATGAACTAATGCTGGGCGTGGGCCGCTCTTTTCTTAACATCTATGTTGTGAACATTTGGCATGTTTGCCTTGTTATTCATGCCGCCTCGTCCTTATACTTTTTTGCCCGCTTGACACTTTTCGGTTCTTCTCCTTTTCCCCTTTGGTTTCGGCCTTGCCAGCCCACCAGCCGGGAACCGGTCTGTAGCTGGGTCGAGGCGTCTGCCTCTAGGGAGCCAGTTTAATACTTAGGAATCGCGAGGGTTTTTCAGGATAAGTAGAGTGGTAGAGACGCGGCGATGGTCCGGCTGGGCCTAGCCAGGGCCTCCCTCTGTTCTGACCTTTCGTGTGAGCCGAAATTGGCCGCCCCAAGGCCCCGTCAGCCGAACAGCCGGGAGCCGGTTCTGTGGCTGGTAGGGGTGGGGAGGTTTGGCCGGCTCACATTACTTAGCCAATTTCTGGGAGAGGCGCTCTGGGTCCAGCCGGCTAGCCCCCGAGCCCGGGAGCCGGGTCGGGGAGCCGGTGAGTGAGGAACACTTTTGAGGGAAACAAAACGGGGCGCGTCCCAAGACCTGGCTTGGGGCACCCATTGCATTCATAAGCCCAAAAGGGTGGGGGTACATACATACACTGGTTTCTTCAGCAGTAAAACGGGCGCAGGAGGGCCGTGTTCCATGGGCGCTCCGTCTCTTCACCGGAGGCATCTCTTTTGCGCTTCTGCGGCTTCTGGGCATCTATTAGATAGTACGTGTTGTTGTGCAGTGCCTTGCTGATCATGAATGGGCCCTCCCACGGGGAGGAAAGCTTGTGTTGTCCGGTCGTCCGCTGGATCCGCCTAAGGACCAGGTCCCCCTCTCGAAATGAGCGTGGCCGGATCCGCTTGTTGTGGTAGTGCCGGAGCTTCTACTGGTAGATTTCCATCCGGATCAAGGCCAGTTCGTGAGCTTCCTCGAGTAGGTTGACGCCGTGTTCTCTTGCTTCTTTTGTGTCCTTCTTCGTGTATAGGGCGACCCAAGGCGAATCAAACTCGATGTCAGTGGGGATGATCGCCTCGGACCCGTACACAAGGAAGAAAGGTGTGTAGCCGGTTGAATGGTTCGGGGTGGTCCGGAGACTCCAAAGGACGACCGGCAGCTCGTCGATCCAGCAGCCGGCCGACCTTACCAGCGGCGTTATGAGCCGAGGCTTGATGTCGGACAGGATAAGGTCGTTTGCCCTCTCGACCAGGCCGTTTGACTGTGGATGAGCGATGGAGGCCAGATCGAGCCAGATCCCTTGCTTGGAGCAGAAGCGTGGGAGTGCTCCCTTGGCGAAGTTCGTGTCGTTGTCGGTGACGATGCTGTGGGGAACGCCATAGCGCACCGTGATGTCGTCGATGAACCGGATGGCCATAGGGCCGTCCAGCTTCTTGATTGGTCGCGTCTCGATCCACTTGGTGAATTTGTCTACAACCACCAGCAAGTGCGTCATGCTACCTCTAGCGGTCTTGAATGGGCCCACCATGTCCAGCCCCCAAAAGGCAAAAGGCCACGAGAGGGGGATGGTTTGGAGGGCTGTTGCCGGCAGGTGGCTCTACATGCTGAAGCATTGGCAACCCTCGCACTCGTCAACCAACTTCTTGGCCGCCTCGACAGCAGTCGGCCAGAAGAAACCGTGGCGGAAAGCCTTGGCCACCAGGGTTCTGGAGGCGGCATGGTGCCCGCACTCACCCTGGTGGATGTCAAGGAGGATCTCCAAACCCTTTTCCGGCTCGACGCATTGCTGGAAGACGCCGGTGGTGCTGCGGTGGACGAGCTCGTTGTTGATGATGTCGTAGGCCGTGGCCCGGCGCTGGATTTGCCTTGCCAAAGCCTCGTCCGGAGGTAGCTCGCCCCATAGAAGAAACAGGATGGGTTGGGCCCATGAGGGGGCCGAGATGGTGGCCGTCTCGGGAGCCCCTGGGACTGGTTGATCAGCCCTTGGGACTGGCTCAGGAACCCCGAGACTGGTTGGTCAGCCCCTAGGTCCAGCTCGCCAACCCCCGGGGCCGGCTGGTTGATGATCATCATGACGGCCGCGTCACCGGGGCCGGACGGCTCGGGCGCAGCCGGCTCGATCGGCGCCGGCAGGGCGGCCAATTGTGCGCGAGCCGGTGGCAAAGGCACCAGAGAGGCAGCCGGCAACGCCTGCCGGTATGAAGATTGACTCCGACTCTGGGGAAGGCTTGATCGATGGCTTGAGCGGCCGCTCAAGGGAGATGCCGGCTGGGATGGCCTGCCGGGTGGAGCCGATATTTGCCAACACGTCAGCCGCCTCGTTGTCTGCTCGTGGGATGTGATGAAACTCAGATCCCTCGGAGGAGCCGGTGAGCTATTGTACAAGGAAGTAGTAGCTGGCCATGTTGGCGTCCCTGGCGTCCCATTCGCCAAAGACTTGTTGCACCACGAGGTCGGAGTCCCCGAATCACAAGATGCGCCTGATGCCGATCTCCTTGGCGAGCCGTAGGTCGTGGACGATGGCCTCGTACTCGGCCATGTTGTTGGAGGCGGCGAAGTGGATCTAGAGAGCATACTTGAGCTGGTCACCCTTGGGGGAGGAGAGGACTATGCCGGCACCCAGGCCGGTCCTCATTTTCGAACGTCGAAATGCATGCGCCAATGCGTGGAGTCTGGGGGAATGAGGAAGTCAGCCAACGCATGTGACTTGATGGCGGTTCTTGGCTCATACCGGATCTCATGATCGGCGAGGGCGGTGAGCCATTTGGCAATCTGGTCGACGGAGTCCCGGCCGCTCATGATCTCACCGAGCGAGGCCGTGCTCACCTCGGTAAAGTTATGCCCCTGGAAGTATTGCTTGACCTTCTTTGCGGCGAAGTAGTGGGGATAGTTCTGCTTGGACGCGGAGAGGACCTCGCTGAGGTACTAGACGTGTCGCTCGACCAGCAGGGACTTTGCCTCCTCCGGCCACTCGACTACCAGGACGACACTAATGATGCGTGTGGTCGCCACGATGTAGGCGAGCAGGGGCTCCTTCTCAACTGGCGCGGCTAGGATGGGCGCATGGGTGAGAGCCTTCTTGAGGCTGTGGAAGGCCTCGTCCGCCTCGTCAGGCCAGTTGAAGACGCCCGGCCTCTTGGTTTGACCCGGCTCGATTAGAGCCATCTTGCGAAGGATCCCGTAGAGGGGCAAGGCCTTCTGCCCCAGCCGGTTGATGAACCAGCTGAGTGAGGCAAGGCAGTCGGTGAACTTCTGGATGTCGCGGACCAAGGTCGGCTTGGGCATGCGCTCGATCATGCTGATCTTCTTCGGGTTAGCTTCGATACCGCGGGCGGACACGAAGAAACCCAAGATTTGACCGACCGGGACGCCGAAGACACACTTCTCCGGGTTGAACTTGATCTTGTACTCGCGCAAGTTCGCAAAGTCTCCCAGAGGTCATCGAGGTGGCTGAAATGCTTCTTGGTTTTGACGATGATGTCGTCGACGTATACGTGGACATTCCTGTCTATCGGAGGCAGGAGGCATTTCTGCATGCACCATTGGAAGGTGGCGCATGTGTTCTTCAGGCCGAAGGACATGGTGATGTAGCAGTAGGCCCCAAAGGGCGTGATGAAGGAGGTCTTGAGCCGGTCTTCTGGGTCCAACTTGATCTGGTGGTAGCCGGAATAGGCGTCCAGGAAAGACAGCAAGTCGCAGCCGGACGTGGAGTCGATGACTTGATCGATCCGCGACAGAGAGAACGGGTCCTTGGGACATGCCTTGTTCAGGCTAGTGTAGTCGATGCACATGCGCCAGGTCTTGTTCCTCTTCAGCACCAAGACTGGGTTGGCCAACCAGTACGGGTGGAATACTTCCATGATGAACCCGGCTGCAAGTAGCCGGGCGATCTCTTCCCCTATTGTACGCCACTTCTCCTCGGAGAAACGGCACAGGGGTTGCTTGACCGGCTTGACGTCCGGCCGGACGTGGAGTTTGTGCTCGGCGAACTTCCTCGGAACACCCGGCATGTCCTTGGGGCACCATGCAAAGATGTCCCAATTCTCACGGAGGAATTCGACGAGCTCGCCTTCCTATTTGCTGTTGAGGCGAGAGCCGATGGTGACACACTGAGACGGATTGGCCGGGTCGAGCGGGATTTGCTTGGTGTCTTTGGACGGCTGGAAGGAGGCCTCGCCGACAGATTGCGAGGGAGGAGCCGGCACAGCCGACTGGCTGGCAGCAAGGGCCACGAGACGGTCGAGCTGTCGTTTCCCCTGGGTGATCTCCAGGGCCTCGGCCAGCCGGTTGCCGCCTCGAGCGCACTCGAGCAACATCTTGTAGTCACCCTTGATGGTGATGATTCCCTTGCGGCCCGGCATCTTGAGCTTGAGGTAGGCATAATGGGGGACCGCCATGAAGCTGACAAGAGCCGGTTGGCCCAATAACGCATGGTAAGGGCTCGCGAGGTCCATGACCTCGAACAGCACCGGCTCATGGCAGAAATGGCCAGGTCCGCCAAAGAGGACGTCGAGTGTGATCTTGCCGATAGGGGAGCAGGACTTTCCAGGCACGATGCCATGGAAAATCGTTCGGCTCACCTGTAGGTCTTCTATCTTCATCCCCAGCTTATGCATAGTGTCGAGGTAGAGGATATTGATGCTGCTGCCACCATCTATCAGCACCCACGAGAAGTGGCAAGTTTGCTCCTTTGTGGCGATGGTGGGGTCGAGGACCAAGGCGTAACTATCGGGATTCGGCATCACAGTGGGGTGATCGTCCTGGCTCTAAGTGACCAGCTTTTCCGACCAGTGCATGAACTGGGGAGTTGCCGGCATGGTGGCGTTCACCTCACGTCGGAGTTGGCGTTGGGCATGTTTGACCGTCTCTTCACTGGTGAAGACAACGTAACAGTCGTCTTGGTTAGGGAACTTGTCGATCAAACGACGGTCATTCTGGGCCGGCGCCGGGGCGGTAGCTTGGGCCGAGGCCGGCGCAGGGGCTGGCGATGCAGGAGGAGCCAGAAGTCCGTCTCCCCAGGGCAATCGTTGTGAGAAGCTACACTGCGGGAGCGTGTGCGTAGAGGGTTTGGCCCCTAAGTGGTTCTTCCAGGGGAGGTCGAACATTTGCTCGAAGGTGAGCTTCGGCTACCAGGCAGCCCTGCCAGTGCGCTGGCGTTGGCTGGAAGGCTGAGCAGCTGACTCCTGCTACTCGATGGTGTTGACCTGCCGTCTCCCATAGCAGGGATCCGGCTGGTCGATGTTGCGCTTGTTGTTTTGCGGCTGCCGGTTGTCGACAGCCGGCCGGGTCGCAGCCGGTGTCGTCGTCGTCTTTGCAGGCGGGGTCGTCTTGACCCGGATGGCCGAGTCGGCCGTGGCGTACTTGTCCGCCTTGGTCATGAGCTCGGCAAGTGTGGCCGGCTCGGAGTACAAAAGCTTGGGCTTGAGGGGGGTGCCGTCTCGGCAGCCTTAAATGAAGTACTGCACGGCTTGTACCTCGTGCACCCCTTCGCAGGAATTGCGAAGCTCGGTCCACCGAGTGAGGTAGTCGCGGAGGGATTCGTTTGACCCCTGAACGCACATAGCGAGTTCACGGGAATGGACGGGCCGCTTGTAGGTACCCGTGAAGTTGCTGACAAAGGCCTCCTCGAAGTATGTCCAAGTGTTGATGCTGCCAGCCACCAGGCTGTTGAGCCAAGTGCGGGCCGAGCCGATCAACATGAGGGGGATGTAGCAAACGGCTACGTGCTTGTTCCCCCTGGCGATGCCAACCGCGGTGGTATAGTCGATCAGTCAATCTTCGGGCTTGGCTGCCCCGTTATATTTCGGAGTGTCCCGAGGAAGCGTGAAGCCGGTTAGAAAAGGCTCGGTGCGGATCCGGGGGCCGAAGCAGGCCGGACCAATCGAGCCCTCCTCCTCAAGGAGGGCGGATTGTGCGATTTTGTCGATGCGGTTGCGGGCGTCATCCTCGCTGCGGGGGACGCGCGGTCCGAGCCGAGCCGAGAGCTCAGGACGGACGGTAGGTGGAACCAATTGTCCTGACTCGTGCCATCGGGGCGGCGTGTGCCCGTGGCTATGCCGGCTGTTGGATGTCGGCACCTCATGATGGCGGCCGCTTCGAGGCGTGTTGTTGTTGTGCCGGCTACTCTCTCCCCGACGGCTGAAAGAGCCGGGGGTAGTTCATCTATTCCCGGCGGCCGGAGACACGAGGGGTGTAGGAGTACTTGGCCGCCTGGCAGCCGGCAATTCCCGTGCCCTCGCGCTCAGGACGAGGGCGCTCGGTGACAGTGCCGCTCCTTGCGAGCAGGTGCTGCTACGCATCGGTAGCATCGATGAGCTCCTTGATGTGGTGCTCATGGGCGGTAGGATCTTCACCCTCCAAGGTGGTCAATTCCTCGTAGGCCACCTTGAGAACCCGCAGGTTGGCTGCGGGGGTGTCGTAGATGGGCATCTTGCCGCCGAAGATTTCGGCGACCACACGACCGCGGTCGCGCACAGCTCCACGTCGGCTGGGCTCGGTGCCAGCCGGGGTGAGTACGTAGGCGGAAGCGTACTCATGTTGCGCCGCCTCCATGCGGCGCCGCGTGGCCGCGAGGGCGGTGGCGTCCTCAAACAGGACGCGACGAGCCACCTCGAGATCGGCCGCGGCGGTGTTAGGGTTTGCCATCGGGGCGATCGGAGTGCTCAAGCATCGGAGGGCCTTGCCGAGCGGGTCGGACGTGCCGACGCGAGCAGCGATAGCGTTAGCCGCGACCCGCGCTTGTCCGGAAGCGGTGGAGGAAGTGATGGCCATTACTACCACGTGACCGTGAGAGCCGCTGAGCTGAGTCACAGCGAGTGCGCCCACGGTCGTGGGTGGACCGGCACAGACGAGCACCTGCGTGGGGTACTCGTCAGTGGCTGGAGTCTCGGCGAGGCTGAGCCTGACGAAGTGCTCGGTGAGCGCGTCGATGTCGGCCGTGAGGCCGACGGAATTGCCCGCAGGGCGTGCTAGAGCAAGCCCCACGAGCCCGCGGTTTTGCCTGGGCGTGTGGCGACGGCAGGGAATGGCGAGGGGTCCCGCCCGAAGCATGAATCCGGCCGGTGCCGCGTACGGCCCCACGGTGGGCGCCAACTATCGTTGTTTTCTCACGATAGATGCCATGGGGTGGCTTATCGTAGGTGGTTGGGGCCGAAGGACGCTGACGGGCCCCGGGTGCGAGATTGGACACAAGCGGTGAAGGCACACGATGTACCCAGGTTCAGGGCCCTCCGATGGAGGTAATACCCCTAATCTTGCTTGGTTTAGTTGGCTGAATGGGTATGAGTACAATGGTGCTCCTGGAGCTGTGTCTAGAGGAGGAAGAAAGAGCAGCCGGTTCGTCTTCCTTCACTGCTAGATGGGGGCTTGGTGTGTATGTGTGTGCGGGTGATCGTCCGTCCCCGTTGCATGGGGGCTTGGGGGGGTTTATAAGCCAACCCCTCGGCTCTTATAATATGTTCTAAGTACAAGGGCAGGGGGACACGGCTGGCAGTCTCTCCGGCTGGCCAGGGGGTCCCACCATTCGTGTCGTCTTGTCATCGATGGGGTCTGCCGGCTGAGCAGTCCCGTCTCCCGTTGGGGCCCGCCAGCCGGCTCTACGATTGGCCCTCGCCCACCTGCCACGGCACGGGTTGCCCGAGGGGGCGTCATCTAGCACCAGCTAGCCGAAGTCTCCGGTACGGCTGGTCGCGCTGTAGCCATGCCGGGGCAGGTCATCGAGTGGGTGCAGGCGTGTTGGCACTCTTCCTTCGCATGGTCGCGCTCGCTGAGGTCAGTGGTCGGGACGGTTAGACTATAGCCACGCGCTGCAGTGCGCCAGCGGCCACTGTAGCCACAGGGCCACCCATCATGCCGGTCGCGTCGTGTCGCCGTACCCGCGCGCAGAGGGACAGGATGTCGCATGTCCGTCCCGGGTTCAACAGAAGAGAAGGCCCGGAGGCAGCCGGCCGTGCCCAGCCAGCCGAGGGCCGAGCTGGCTCCTTGACCAACCGTCTAGGGCGCCGTCCGGCACCAGCTGGTGCTGGGCATCCTCCAGCCGGCCACGACCAGCCGGCCGCATAGTTATTCTCAGAAGCGAAAGGGAGGAGGCCCCGTTCCTTTGGCCTACCCAGGGGTAATAACCCCGTCATCTCCAGAACGTGCCTCGCAGGCGTTCACAACGTATTCAGACGACACTGGAGTGGGTGCTTCATAGAGCGGTGCATCGAGGACATAAGCTTTTTGGGAAGTCATGAGTATAATCCTTAGATTACGAGCCCAATCGACAAAGTTACTTCCATCATCTTTCAACTTGGCTTTCTCTAGGAACGCATTAAAATTCAGGGGAATTACTACGCGATCCATTGATCTACAACATATATTTGCAAAGCTTACTAAGACTATTGTTCAAGATAATGAGTTTAGTTAATCATATTACTTGAAAAACTCTCACTCAAATTGACATCCCTCCGGTCATTCGAGTGATACATGATCCAAATTCACCATACCAAGTCCGATCATCACGTGAGATGAGGTGATTTCAATGGTGAAGATCTCCATGTTGATCATATCTACTATATGACTCATGTTTGACCTTTCGGTCTCTTGTGTTCTGAGGCCATGTCTGTACATGCTAGGCCCGTCAAGTTTAACCCGAGTGTTCCGCACGTGCAACACTATCTTGCACCCGTTGTATGTGAATGTAGAGTCTATCACACCCGATCATCATGTGGTTCTTCCAAATGACGATCTTTTGCAATGGTGCATACTCGGGGAGAACACAATTTTATCTTGAAATTTTAGTGAGGGATCACCTTACAATGCTACTGTCGTCCTAAGAAAAATAAGTTGCATAGAAGGATTAACATCACATGCAAATCATAAGTGACATGATATGGCCATGAACTTGTGCTTTTGATCTCCATGTCCAAAGCACCGGCATGATCTCCATCGTCACCGGCATAACACCATGATCTCCATCATTGTGTCGCCATCGGTGTTGTCGTGCCCACCATGCTTGTACTACTATTGCTATCCCTTAGCGATAAAGTAAATCATTACATAGCGCTTAATGATTGACACACAGGTCATACAATAATTAAAGACAACCCTATGGCTCCTGTCGGTTGCCGTACTCATCGACATGCAAGTCGTGATATTCTATACAAAACATGATCATATCATACATCACATATATCTCATCATGTAATTGGCCATATCATATCACAAGATACCCTCCAGAAACAAGTTAGACGTCCTCTAATTATTGTTGCATGTTTTACATGGCTCCTACGGGTATCTAGCAAGAATGCTTCTTACCAATGCAAAACCATAATGGTGATACACAACTTGCTATTCAACCTTCTCAAGGACCTCCTTTGTCGAATCCGATCCAACTAAAGTGGGAGAGACAGACACCCGCCAGCCATCTTTATGCAACAAAGTCACATGTCAGTCGATGGAACCTGTCTCGTATGTGGATGAGTAAGGTTGGTCCCAGCCGCTTCATCCAACAATACCACTGAATCAAGAAAATACCAAGGGAGGAATCAATCTTAGCATTAACATCCACAAACTCCTTTGTGTTCTACTCGTGATCTCATCTACGCATAGACCTAGCTCCTGATGCCACTGTTGGGGAATGTTGCATGGGAAACGAAAAATTTCCAACGCACACGCAAGATCTATCCATGGTGATGAGCATCTACGAGAGGGAGAGTGGATCTACATACCCTTGTAGATCACTAAGTGGGAAGCGTTAAGAAACGCGGTTATGTAGTCGAACATCTTCGCGATCTAAATCGCTAGCCGTCCCGCGATCCGATCACGATCCGTCCCAATCAAGCACCGAACGGATGGCACCTCCGTGTTCAGCACACATATAGCTCGATGACGATCTCTGCCTTTGTGATCCAGCACGAGGGAGTGGAGAGGTAGATGAGAACTCGGGCAGCGCGATGGCTCAACGATGATGGTGGTGGAGCTATTCCGGCAGGGCTTCGCCTAAGCACCGCCAAAACTAGAAGGAGGCGACAATCTAATGTGGGGAGAGAGGGTGGCACCACGGCTTCAGGTGCAGCTGCCCTCTCTACCCTCCAATATATATAGGATGGAAGGGAGGGGCTCGTGCCCAAGGGTTTCCCCTAGGGTTGGCCGAACCAGGGAGGAGAAGTCCTCCCCCCATTGGGATTCCTCCTCCCACACTTTCCCTCCTTGCCTCCTCTTTGCATGGGCCCTTATAGGTTGGCTTTCCCAGCCCACTAAGGTCTGGTGCGCCACACCTAAGGTCCATGTGGCCCCCTGGAGCGGGTAGCCCCTCCCGATGGACCCCCGGAACCCTCCTGGCACCCCCGGTACACTACCGGAAATACCAGAAACTTTTCCGGTGACCAAAACGGGACTTCCTATATATCAGTCCTTACCTATGGACCATTTAGGAGCTCCTCGTGACATCCGGGATCTCATCCGGGACTTCGAACAACCTTCGGTCACCATCATACATAACTCAATACTACCGAAACATCACCAAACGTTAAGTGTGCAAACCCTGCGGTTTCGAGAACTATGTAGACATGACCGAGACACCTCTACGGCCAATAACCAATAGTGGGACATGGATGCCCATATTGGTTCCTGCATATTCTATGAGATCTTTATCGGTTGAACCTCTATGTCAAGGATTCAGTTAATCCCATATACAGTTCCCTTTGTTCTTCGGTATGTTACTTGCCCGAGATTCAATAATCGGTATCTCTATACCTATTTCAATCTCTTTACCGGCAAGTCTCTTTACTCATTCCGTAATACAAGATCCCGTGGCTAACTCTTTAGTCACTTTTCTTGCAAGGTTCATTGTGATGTTGTATTACCGAGTGGGCCCTGAGATACTTCTCTGTCACACGGAGTAATAAATCCCAGTCTCCATCCATGTAGAGCATCTTTATAGTCACCCAGTTATGTTGCGATGTTTGATACACACAAGGTATTCCTCCGATGTCAGTGAGTTACATGATCTAATGGTCATAGGATCACATACTTGACATGCGGAAAACAATAGCAATGAACTGACACGATCATATACTATGTTCATAGTTTGGGTCTTGTCACATCATTCTCCCAATGATGTAATCCTGTTATCAAATGACATCTCATGTCTATGGCTAGGAAACCTTGACCATCTTTGATCAACGAGCTAGTCTACTAGAGGCATACTACGAACACAATGTTGTCTATGTATCCACACATGTATCTGTGTTTCCAATCAATACAATTATAGCCTGGATAATAAATCATTTTCATGAACAAGTAAATATAGTAATAACCATTTTATTATTGTCTCTAGGTCATATTTCCAATAATTTGTGTGTAGGTGTTGTTTACGTAGGTGCTTGATTTTCCTCTACGGATTGATACCTTGGTTTCATAACTGAGGGAAATACTTACTATTGTCGTGCAGCAGCATCCCTTCCTCTTTGGGGAATTACCGACGCAGTATCAAGCCACGTTAGTAAACACTGTCTGCTTCATCCTCTGTTACCCATCGATCCAAGGTTCACAGCTCCGGACCCCCTACCCGAGATCTTCCGGCTCTGACACCGACAGCGACCTCCCATGATCTACTTTTCCTCACTATCCACGGTGGTCGTAGATGTGCCAGCCTCCGCGGACATGGCTTCTTTCCTCCACCATCCTTACGTGTTTCTACCATTGCTCGTTGCGGATTTTCCGAGATATGGTATTGGCCAGGGAGTGGAGATGGAGGTGGTGCCGGATCCGGAGGGTTTGCCAGCAATCCAACCTATATCGGGTTGGCTCGCTGTGGCATCCCAGGTCAATGCAATGCCGGAGAACTCCTTCTTCTGCTCATCAGAGGCCATGCCCTCTGCAATCCTGGAGAAATCCTTCTCTGGAGGTCATGGCAGGTGTTGTACAAGGAGGATACAAAGAGAGCAGAGGTGGGGTGTGCTTCTTGCCCAGCCTGGCCACGTTTATATAGCGAGCGGGTGCGAGGAGACAACCAGAGAGGCGTTTAATTTCGGCGAGCATAGGAACGGACATGCGACGCTCAGGGCGCCGGAGTAGGTTCCTCGGCATAGGCGTCAGTTAAATGGAGGTAGGCGGGGTAGACGGACATGGTTTCAAAGCGGAGAGAAGGCGCATGCGGAGAGCGACCACTAGGCGGCTCTGCTCTAGCCCGGCATGAATGCGAACAACTAGCTTGGTGTGGAAAAGCACGCGGCCATGGGAGAGAGATTTTTGGTGGGCCAGGTTAGCCAAACACGGGTGTGGTAGGGTCCGGATGCGTGCAACCCCCTGCCCCCACCCTAGTTTTTCTCCGGTTTGAGGGAAAAATGCGTTCGGACCGGCCAGCGGATCGATGCAGGACCGCGTTGGATGAAAAAACATGTCAGAACCGTGCGGGGTTGCGGTGGTTTGAGGGTCAGCATTGGAGATGCTTTAATGTCACATCTACTTTTTACATTCCTCTTTTAAATGTTGTCGGGGGTATCCAACTGAGACCATCAACAAACTCATGATGTTTGCATTGTATGGTCCATTCACGGCTTCTCCTGCTGCTTGCTTAGCCACCTCCCCATTATCCGATCGTGTTATCCTATTCCTCACCTCCTCGACGGATCCAAAGGTTACAAACACGTGGGCAGAGCATGCATAGCCCCTCGTCAGGCGTCTTTTATGTCGACCGTCTTGTTCACTTGTGTATGTGTATGGGGGAAGGGGTCGGGCGATGGTTCCCTACCATCACCTGACTTGGCTCTTTTTTGTCTCCTTAGTTGTTCGACCCTACTGTGGCTACCATAGACATTGCGGATAGGTTGGAGGCCGGAGTAAGTGACCTCGTGGATGGGTTCGATACGTTGTTCTCGTCTCCGTTCGTGAGGGAGAGAGGTGTTGTGTCATGTCCTTCGTCGTCTAAGGCCGAGGTGTCATTGATTGTGATGGCATCCCCGCAGACATTGGGGTTGGTAATAAGGCACTCTTTCGACGCCTAGTCAAGGCAGCAGCTCGTACAAACCATTGTGACCAAGTAAATTGTTGGTGTATCTTCTGTCCCATAGGTAGGACATATGCAACTCGCGGGTCCCGTCGGGCCCTTCGCTCGTGTGTGTTTGCTCGACTGAGCATGATTGTCATGGGGTCCTCTGGGAGACCTTGGATTGACGGGGCTGGCCAGTAGGTCGATGTTGACATGGCATGCCTCGTCGATGACGAATGTCAAGGAGCCAAAGGATAGGCTCTTGCCTCGCGGTAGGCCATCAGAAGAAAAAAAGAATCTGATCCAAGATTGGTCTCCAGGTAACGCATCCCGTGTCTGGCACGCCAACTGACGGAGCAAAGTCCCGTCAGATCCCTCGGTAGGGGTCCAAGAGCAACTGGAAGTCATGGATCGGAGGTCACACATGGGATTTATAGGTTTGGGCCTCCGGAGAGTAATATCCTACGTCCTCCTGGTTTTGTTGATTCATGGTGGAGGGATACCTCGTGTGTGGGGTTATAATGGTGTATGTGATTGATACTGAGGGTTCTCCTATCTGTGGATTGATGCTAATGGGTACCCTAGACCTCCCATTATATAGCCAGGGGAGGTCTAGGGCTTACATGGTTGATGCCATCTTAGGCATCGCCGCCAACTCTTCTTGGAGACCATGAAAGTGTTCCGCATCCTAGGGTTTCCTCTTTGCCTTGGCCTAGTGGGCCTCTTGTTTTGTAAGAGGCTAGGCTCCTCCTCGTTGGTCACCTTGGGTATAGGACCCCGTCAACATTCACAAATTAGTACTACACATGAAAGTATTGAAATAACTCCAAGAACTACTAAAATAAAAATAATCAATGCTATACTTGCTAACCTTTTGCCTATCAGATATTGTGGTGTATGTTCCAAACTTGTTTCCACTACCAATGATACCTCTCAACTTAGTTAGAAACCAAATCCAATTGTCAGTATCTTCCTTGTCAACTACACCAATAGCTATGGGATAGATGTTGTTGTTGCCATCCCTTCCCGTGGCTGCAAGGATTTGATGTCTAGTGGTTAACTTGATGAAGCATTCATCAAGACCTGCATTTAGTCACACTTTAGCTGCAAAACAAATATGTTCAAGAATTCGGAACATAACAAATATGACAAAGAATTCAGAAAAAATATACCTATAAATAGTCTGTAATCAAAACCAACTTTTGAAGCAGCCAAACAGTAGAAACATGTCCTTGAATCTAGAAGTAGGTGCTAGATTTTCTCGTTCATCACATGTTGTAGTTATACACCTACTCCCAGGGTTTGTATCAAGAACTTCTTGAAGATAGTCCTGAAGCCTCAAGTACTGTTGCTTGCAGTCACCTTGCACCACATCAACAACCCTCCTCTTTGCCCTATATGCCACACTCCTTGACACATCCACTGAAAACTTAGTCTTTGTCTTTTTAATTAATGCATCCACAAGAGATATAATGTCTTGTCTCAATGCTTCTTGTACTGACATGGACAACCACTTTATAGTAACCTTTGTGGTCTCCACACATGCTCCACAAGTGTGCATCAGATCACACTTCTTGATGCAGAAAGTTTTTTCATGAGCTACCTTAGAGGCAGTAGATATAAAAATCACATCCATGTGCTCTCTTTGAGCACCAAACCATAATCCTATCTAGGGAATTTATGTGATACTGAAAATTCCTCAAAGTCCTAATGTGAAAATCCCTAAGTGCATCTCTGAACTCACAAAAAGTGGTGAAGCACAGTACCTTAGAAAAATGTTCTTATGGGCCTAGTAGTTTGTCATTAAATCATGTCCTTTCCTTTAATTTTTATTCCTACTCTTCCTACCACTTGGTATTTTATAGGCTCCTTCAGGCTCATCTTCTTCATCACTAATGCCATAATCACCAGGAAACCATTTTTGATCTGCTTTAGGAACCAATTTGTTTTTTCTTTTTTCTGAACCTCATTGTGGGATCTACTAGTTGAACCAGGATTTCTCACTATTCAGTTTCTATGACACTGGTGTATCTTGTTTTGTAGCTTCATCTTCAAAGGAAGAGTGTCCCTGTAATTCCACATTGTTGCCATCTAAATCTGAGTGCACATCATCAGAAATAAATTCAGAGACATCGGTTTCACCTTCAAAATGGTTAAGGCCAGCTTCTATCTGAATAATGTTGTTCTTAAGCTCTTCCTTTCTGTCTATGCTTGTATCCATCACCTTAGTGCAACTTTGTTATGTGTTAATGTAATGTTCAGGAAAATAACTATCATTGTTTTCATCTGCATTACATAGCTCATCTCCTCTCATAACACTTATGTTCAAAATCTTTTCATTATGAGATTTGATCAAGTCTACTGCACATCATCTTCAAAACATATTTTCTCTAGGCCTTCTATTTCTTTATCCTCATGAGTAACATACTACACATAATCATCAGCTCCATAGCTCTTACTCCCAATAAGAGAAATCATAGCCACAAATGGCATGTCTAATTGGTACACATTTCTAACCACATAATTTCTAGCTTGGAAATGGAACCAAACATCCCACTTTGGGTCATCAATACTGCACCGATTGAATGAATTCTAAGTATGTTAGCATGCACAATATTCACTTTCTCGTAGATTGGATTTTCCACGTTCTTACACCACAATATTTAAGTTTTTAACAATTTGCATTTTCTAGTGTTATGGCCTAATTTTTTTTGCTAATTAACAATCTAAAAAGACACATGATCAGCCATACATGTCATAGCTCATAGGACAAGGAATATTGTGTCGGCCTCGAGGTGCACTTCTTGTCATCGACGGTCATCGAGCCAGCGCCGACCTCACCAACTTCTGGGATAACTCGGATTTAGGCTAATGTGACGTGAAGCTCGTACTACCTGGTTAGTTATCGACCTCGGCCAAGTTGCCAACACCGCCATCGCCCATGTCGGGAGGTATGCCACCAAATGATTCCTCATTGAAGTTTGGATCCACCATCACCATTACCACCGCTGACTAGGACTAGAGTGGACAGAGTTCGTGGGAGAGTGAGAGATGGGGAAGGGGCAAGCCGGTCGGCCAAGTTTGACCTGCTCCGACAAGGTGCGACCAAGCACCGACAATAACGCCCATTAGGCACGCGGCGTTAGCGATTAGGGCGAACGTCCACCTGCCATGTGGGACAACTAAGTTAGAAACACTTTTCAAGTGGTTGAAACGGTCAACAACTTTATATGTTAATTTTTAGTCACAAAATTATAAATTTCTATTGGTTTTTGGTCACTTTTTAAAAAGTGATAGTTCAGTGGACGACAAACCCAATGTGGTAGTTTTTCTGTCACACACTTGCCTCCACTAAAATGATGAAACTAAACTTTTTCCTAAATGCTAGATCATGCAACTGCACGATTTCATTGTGGCTAGCGCACATGCTACACGACAAGGGATGGAATGCTCTTGTCTTGTAACATCCCAAAATTCCATATTGGAATGTTATGAAGTATAGCTATGCATCATCATCATCATTGCTTGAATGTATGAATTGGTTGAAATGCTTCTTCTGACTTTCTGAAAGTCCCTTTCTATTTTCTCTAAGTTGCTTTCACCTAAGTGAAAACCCTTGGAAAAAGTTCAAATTAAGAGGGGAGGAACATGACACTCCACACCAGGGACTTCTTGGTGATTTATTTGAACAATAAAAACCAGGGGGTCTTTTGAAAAATATTTGCAAAAGGTTTTAAAAACAAATAGGCCATTTCTGAAAATATTTTTTTCAAAGTATTCAAATGACAGAGTAAAAATGTTCAATAAATGGCATTTATTTTTCTGTTAATTTTGATATATATTATTCCTATATTTGGAATTATATTGATTGCGTTAAAAGGTTTTATTACGCTGGAAAAATAGAAAAAGGAAAGCTTTTAAAGCTTTAAAGACCCGGTCGGCCCAATCTGCAATTAAGCCCCTCCCGAAATCGCTCTGAGCCGGCCGACCGACACACTGACGCCGCTCTCACCCTCGCTGACAGTAGGCCCCACCCCGACCGCCCACTGGATCCGCGCGGTCACCGTCTTCCCCGCGCCCGTAACCCTCGCCGGCGATCCCTCCTCGCCGGATCTCCCTCCTCTTACCTTCCCCGACCCCCTCACCGGTCCTATATAAGCCGGCCATCCTCCGCACTCCACCCCCCAAAGCCCCCTCTCTTCCTCGCCAGACCGCTGACGCTTGAGCTCGCCGGAGTTTCCCTGACGACCGAACCTCTCCAAGCACCGGGTCGTCGCCTCCCTCGCCCCCACGCCCGTCCGACGCCGCCATTCTTCACCGGAGGATCTCCGTTGTCGTCTGGACCCCTCCGACGTCTCCCTAGACCACCGGAGCGACCTCCCCGACCAACTTCGACCACCGGCCGCCGCCATCCTCGCCGGAGACCACCGCGACCCTCTCTGTATGCCACCAGACCCCTCTGGACCGTCGGATCCATAGTCGACGCTCACGATTAGAAGATTTAAACGCAAACCGTTTTCTTCTAAGCTTTGGTCACCCGCCCGCAAACGCCTGCACGCACCCTCTCGGCCAACCACGACCCGCCACGTAGCCCTGTCCAATGAGTTTTTTTTCTTTTTTTTCTGATTCTGTTTAGAAAACAAACCGTTTCCAAATTTTGTTTTTATCATATCTTTTAAACTATTTAGTGTTTTTAGTTGATTCTTTTTGCATTAGTTCACATATTTTATGTAGTTTATGTCTGTAGTTTCAGAATTTAAATTTCAACTCTAAACTTTGAATTTAATCAAATTTGCTCAAACTACTCAAATCTGAATAACTAGAGTTTAAAAATAGATTTTTGTGTGAATCTTTTTTCTACTGAATTGTATTAGTTAGGACTATAATCATGCTTAGTTTGAGAATTTTTAGGATGTATTTGTTTAGTGTTTTAACTATAAACAGAATCTGCCTAGTGGTTAGTATAGTTTAAATAAATTAGTTTTTAGTTAGTTCAAATCAGAATTAGTTATATTTTGTTTCAGTAGATTCTGTTGTTTAAACATTAGGTGTTTTACTTGCTGTTAATAATAATATAATTTGCTTAGTTTATTTCTATAATATTATAGGAATCTCTACTATTTTTCAATTAGGTTTAGTTTGATAAAAACAAACTAGTTAGTAATAGTTTCCTTTAACAAAGTTTTAGATAATTAAATTCTGTTTTCTAAGAAAAGTTTTAGTAAATTCTTTTCTGTTAGGAGAATTGTTTTATTAATAAAATTTTAGTTTTTTCACTCTATTGTTAATAAACTCTAGCCCACTTCATGTAGTAGTGTTTATCAAAACTTTTAAAACCCTACTAAGATTTTTCTTAACAAAACTTTAAATGGATTTAATTCTGTTTATTAATAAAATATTTATATTGTTCTTTTATGTCAACTATTGTTTTGTTAATACCAATAATTCTATGTTGTTAGTAGTAGTTTACCCATAAACTTTTAGAAAACCCAAACTATGTGTTGATCTTCTTTTCTTTTGATTGTGCCTTGTTTTGTCTTGAGTGATTACTAGTTCATTCCTGATTTTTGTGAGTTAAAATATTTTGTTGTATGCTTATTGAGTGCTCTTGTTTGATTCGTTAGATCATCCGGAGTGCGAGGCTTGTTACCTAGAGTCCCTCGAGTACGAAGATCGTCAATCAGGCAAGTCACTTTGATCATGTTTTATCCATGTTTTGTTGCATTAGTTCTTCCATCTCCCCAATTGCATGCAAAGTAGGTAAATTGGAAATTGGTTACTTGATGTAGTATCATGTGGTAGGTACCCCCTCAACCTTTGACACATGGCCCCAGGAAACGTTAAATTAGTCATGTTATGCTTTTAGTAGACGGGGATTGGTTGTGTGATTCATGAGAGTGTGAGATAATAATTTCAAGACCTACTATGATGATCAAGACTTCAAGATTTCCAAGTTTTCAATATACCTCTGGGCGGATGATGGTTGAACGGCGCCCTGGAGAAACCAGTGGTTAACCTAGGTGATGCTGGAGATGTGCCAGTATTCACGCGGAAAGGTCCACCCAGGCACGAAGAGATGGATGGATGCTTCAAGACCCAAGGCTTACCTGCACAGCCACGAGCCATTATGGGCTCTGGCTTGGTTGGATATTGTGGCGACACTGGACAGGCGGTGCTACGAGATGTAGAAGAACGGTAGGAAAGGATGGGCACCGACAGAGTCTCAGTGGGACCCCTTAGAAGACCATGTTTTGGTCATCCGTTCCTCAAACACCCTGAAGTGCGAGGAATCCAATGGAGGCGATCAAATCTTGTGGGGAACGTGTGCAAAACTCTGCAGAGTACCCAAACCTAATCGATTAGCCGTGTCCACGGTCATGGACGACTTGAGCCAAAGGAACTGAAACTTCCGGAACCCTCAACACAATTAATATGATGATGTGGGTATTAATAACATGGGTATGAGAATTGGTTGGTGGAACCCTCTCATTAATCAACCAACTTAGTAATAATTTTTCTTAACCCTCTCTTGATGTAGGAAAATTGGCTTTACGCAAAAACTTACTACCCCACCTGCCATATATGCATGTAGATTAGATGATTATCTTTTCACCCCTCTCTTGTGACTTTGCCGGCATATTCCATATGATGACCTACACAGCTGCAACGTATCATGTTGCAGAGTATTTTTCCGACCAGGAGTGAGGATACGCTCTACGCTCGGTGAGATGCCCTTGGAGTCAGATGGACTTCACTACCTTTGAAGCTTCCGCAAGATTTAGATATTCTCATGAGTTGGCCTTCAGCCACTTTATTGTAATCTTTATTGTGATAAAGGAATCGATATGAGATTTATGATTAATAAATGTTGTGTTATTTCCCTTTGATATATACATTGATGTACCGTGTGTGTACCAGCATGATCTTGGGATGGTACGAAAACACCGGAGATTTGACCTTTCAGGTCGGGTCGCTTCATGTCTCCCACCTCACTCTTCTGCATGTGGTCCCTAATAGACAACCCACATAATGGAATTAACACACAGGAAAAGCACATGTCCACCGGTCTCTGCATGCCCCACCCACCCTCTGATTACCCAACAAGATATCATGTTGCATGCATTCAATTTGCATTTAATTTTTTCAAAATTCCATAACTTTTGAACCGACCATCTTAATTAAGATTTGTTTTCACCGCTAGGTTCTTCGCGGCGAGCTCTTTAAAACTGGACCCCATACGAATATGTTTTGTCTAATTTTTTATGAGAAACTTTGGATGAAACGGAAGAAACTTTAGTGCTATAGGAAAGCAACTTATTACTAGTCTGCGTAGGATGATTGTGTGTCGACAAAAATCCCATTCGAAGTTAGCTACCATGACTACCAAGTTAACTAGCTTCATTTCTAAGCTTCCTACCATAACTAGCTTCGCCTTCAAGTTAATAGTATTGTACGCAACCTAGTTTGCGAGGTAGGCTAGCATTTATCCTAAGATCCCCACCATGACTAGTGGGTAGCTTAGCATCATCCTTGGTTGCATAAAATAATTTTTGGTATGGTAAGAGTCTATAACATGGCCAAGATCCGCGAGAGGAAGACGAGGGACGTTGACCAAATCAAGTGCATCAAGGATGGAGCATATCAACTCCTCGTGAAGAATGAGGAGACTAAACATAGATGGCAGGAGTACTTTGACAAGATGTTAAATGGGGAGAGTGATAGCTCTACCGTTGATCCGGACGACTCCTTTGATGATACTAGCAGGCCTTTTGTGCGGCGAATCACGGAGTCGGAGGTCAAGGAGGCTTTAAAGAGGAGAAAGGAGGCAAGGCGATGGGCCCTGATTGTATCCTCATTAATGTGTGGAGAGGCCTCGGGGACATAGCGATAGTATGGCTAACCAAACTTTTCAACCTCATTTTTTCAGGCAAACAAGATGCTAGAAGAATGGAGACGGAGTATATTAGTACCAATATTCAAGAACAAGGGGGATGTACGGAGTTGTTCTAATTACCGTGGAATTAAACTGATGAGCCATAGAATGAAGCTATGGGAGAGAGTCATTGAGCACCGCTTAAGAAGAATGTCAAGCATGAACAAAAATCAGTTTGGTTTTATGCCTGGGAGGTCAACCATGGAAGACATTTTTCTTGGTACGATAACTTATGGAGAGATATAGGGAGCAAAAGAAGGACTTGCATATGGTGTTCATTGACTTGGAGAAAGCCTATGATAAGATACTGCAGAATGTTATGTGGTGGGCCTTGGAGAAACACAAAGTCCCAGCAAAGTACATTACCCTCATCAAGGACATGTACCATAATGTTGTGACAAGTATTCGAACAAGTGATGGCAACACTGATGACTTCCCGATTAAGATAGGACTGCATCAGGGGTTAACTTTGAGCCCTTATCTTTTTTCCTTGGTGGTGGATTAGGTCACAAGGGATATACAAGGAGATATCCCATGGTGTATGCTCTTTACGGACGATGTGGTGCTAGTTGATGATAGTCGGACGAGAGTCAACAAGAAGTTGGAGTTATGGAGGAAAACCTTGGAATCGAAAGATTTTAAACTTAGTAGGACTAAAACCAAGTAAATGAGGTGCGCTTTCAGTACTACTACGTAGAGGAGGAGGATGTTAACCTTGATGGGTAGGTGGTGCCTCAGAAGGACACCTTTTGATATTTGGGGTTAATGTTGTAGAAGGACGGGGATATCGATGAAGATGTGAACCATCAAAATTAAGTCGGATGGATGAAGTGGCGCCAAGCTTCCGGCATTCTGTTTGACAAGCAGGTGCCACAAAATCTAAAAGGCAAGTTCAATAGAACGGCAGTTCGACCCGCAATGTTCTATGGTGCTAAGTGTTGGCCGACTAAAAGGTGTCATGTGCAACTGTTAGGTGTGGCAAAGATTCACATGTTGAGATGGATGTGTGGCCACACAAGGAAGGACCGAATCTGGAATGATGAAATATGGGATAGAGTTGGGGTAGAGCCAATTTAAGAGAAGCTTGTCCAACACCATCTGAGATGGTTTGGGCATATTCAGCACAGGCCTCCAGAAGACTTAGTGCATAACGGACGGCTAAAGCATGCTGACAATGTCAAAAGAGGCCAGGGTAGACCGAACTTGACATGGGAAGAGTCAGTAAAGAGAGATCTGAAGGATTGGAGCATCACCAAAGAACTAGCCATGGATAGGGGTGCGTGGAAGCTTGATATCCATGTGCCAGAACCATGAGTTGGTTGCGAGATCTTTTGGGTTTCACCTCTAGCCTACCCCAACTTGTTTGGGACTAAAGGCTTTGTTGTTGTTGTTGTTGTTGTAAGCAACTTAGTTTCATAGGTATGCAACTTAGCAACACTTATGGGCAACTTTCCAATGTATTTTATGCAACAGAAAGAGTAATGACATGCAACTAAGCATCACCGGTAGGCAACTTCAAAGTGTTTATAGGCAACTTAGTAAAACAATGATAAGCAACCTCACAATATTTGTAGGCAACTAATTTGCAAAATTAGGCAACTGATAAGCAATGGCAGGAAGCTAATTACCAATATCAGACAACTATGTGATAGGAAATTCATAGTATTTATAGGCA
The DNA here is from genome assembly GCA_022496015.1 of Hordeum marinum. Classification (NCBI taxonomy): domain Eukaryota; kingdom Viridiplantae; phylum Streptophyta; class Magnoliopsida; order Poales; family Poaceae; genus Hordeum; species Hordeum marinum. The sequence continues at coordinate 263,388,852 of CM039672.1, read as the reverse complement.
ACTGAGCAGTGACGACAGACAACTAATTACCAATAGCAGGCAACTGGGAATCAATGGTAGTCAATTTCATAGTTTTATAGGCAACTTATCATCAATCGTAGGCAATTGAGCAACCATGATAGGCAAGTTGGATAATGTATTGTAGACAACTGAAAACAGTAATGGCGGGTAACTAAGCATCACCAGTAGGCAACTTCATAGTGTTTGTAGGCGACTTAGAAAAACAAACATAAGCAACTTCATTGTATTGTAGGCAACTAATTTGCGAAGTTAGGCAACTAAGCAGCAATGGTAGGCAACTAATTATCAATAGCAAGCAACTAGGCATCCATACTAGGCAATTTCAAAGTCTTTGTAGGCAACAGTAACTCCACTGTAGGCAACTGACAATCAATGATAGGCAATTGAGCAACCGTGATAGGCAAGTTAGGATAATATTAGCAAAAATTCACATGTACAAATAGCCCAATGAAGTTGGGTGACTCATGTTTTCGTGTGATTTTCTCGTTTGTACAAAAACCAACCTAACAAGCAGCCTTAATAGACCAAAAAATGAATTGCTTCCATATAGCACTAAAGTTGCCTCCAAATCGAGAACATAAACACTTCTACTTGGCACTTGTCACGTTCGATCGAGGAGTGGTCGATAGGGCTTTCCGCCTCTACCATTCTGAATAGGAAGGCCACGACAACGATCTCCATGCTCACCTCTTGGACAATCTGGAATGAAAGGTACGCTCGCATCTTCCATCTCGAGAGTGCCCCGCCGACGGTTCTACTTGATAACATCAAGATTGAGGCCCAAACCTAGGTCACCGTTGGTGCAAAGAAATTGGGATCCATCATGCCACAAGAGTAGACCTTTTGTATCGGTGTTGTACCACGATGAGCGTTGTGACACAAACTTTATACTCATTTTCCTCTTAATTAATGATTGAGGTAAATCTTTTGCCTCCTTTAAAAAAAATCTGCCCATGAAAAAAGTTTGTCAAAACCTATCCATATGGGATCTAGTTTTGAAGCATTCGTCGCGAGAAACCCAACGGTAAAAACGGTTTTGAATTCCGACACTCGAATAAAAAATTATGGATTTTAAATTTTTTTGAAACCCCAAATAAATGCATGCATGGGGATCTTACTAAGGAATTGTGGGACAGGACGGCGAGAGCATACATGGGAGACTAGGTGCTTTTTCTATTTTAGTACGTGAGGTGTGGGTACTTGCCTTTTATGGAAGGAGCGTCTAAACGCCTCATCGAGCACGCGAGCGCTGCCCAGCCACGTCTTTTTTCTTTTAGTACGTGTGGTGTGATTGGACTATAGTTGACTTTATGGAAGGAGCGCCTAAACGCCTCATCGAGCTGCGGGCGCTGCCTAACCACGTCCAAACTTTTTACATCCTTTTGCCATACATGAATGGGCCACCCCTAGGATTACTAAAAATCATTATAAAAATCTGAATTATTAAAATGGGATAGGCTCAATAACTCCAACATTCCAACCAGCAATTTTAACCAATATGAATAAAGTTACAAGTGTTTCTTGAAAAAAAACTCGAGCGGCATCACACTTTAGGTAGCTGCCTAGCTTTCCCTTTAAGCGTCTGCAACAGCCGCGCGATCGTCCCATGCGCTAAAAACAGTTTAGCGCGTCGAAATAGCCTTTTTAGCGCGTCACAGAGCGCTGGCTCCAACTACCGCTGCAAAATTGCGCGCGCACGCCGCTCCAGCAGACGCGCTAACTTTAGCGCGCGCGCAAACAGCCGACGCTTGTAACATGCATTTTGATGAAGAAACTATGGTGATATTTCATCAAACATAAAAAAACATAGCATAGTTCAATTGCACGGCACATCAACAATCATGCCACATCATCTCATCCAACCAAGTTCAAAATCACCAACGAAGTTCATGACATAAAAAGTTCACACAAACAAATGGAACATCAACAATCATGCCGCATCCTCATATTCGTCCTCCTTATTCCCTGATTCTTCATCCTCATCCGAAGTCGATTCTTTGTCCTCCTCTTCGTTGTCTCCCGGAGGTGCCGAATGTATGTGAGGCACACCGAAAGACATGAGTCCACCCATGTCATCCGAAGGTGCTCTCATGCCTCCCATGAGAGACGCAAAACTCATGCCTCTCATGCTTCCCATGGTAGTTGTGAAGCCACCCATGCCTCCCATGCCCCCATGGTACCTCCGAAGCCACCCATACCTCCCATGCCGTCCATGGTAGCTCCGAAGCCACCCATGCGTTCCATGCCACCCATGCTACCCATGCCTCCCATGGTAGCTTCCATGCCACCCATGCCTCCCATGGTAGCTCCCATGCCTCACGTGCCTCCCATGGCCATGGGAATTGTTGGAGCCAACACACATAGCTGACATATATGTCTCATCATTGAAACTACAAAGTATATACAACAAAACAAATAAGCTATCCATATGTATCCATTCATGTAAAAACAACAATGAAAAAAATTGGCGAAATCATACCTTGTGGGCATTTCAGCGTACACCTTGTGCGCATCGGCCGCCGACGCAACAACCTCGCTCGTCGGTGCTTCGGTCGCACGCCCTGCAAGCTTCTTCTTCGGTCGCCTAGAGGAGTCGTCCACCGCCTTGTTCTTCTTCCCAGACACCTTCCCCGCCTTTGCCACCGCCGCATTTGGGAGCTTCGAGAGGGGGTCACATGGCTTCATTGCGGGCGCCGGCGCGACACCACTCACTGAGGTCGTCTGTGGCGCCATGAAAAGCCCGCGCGCCAGCCCGGTGCTTGGAGGAGCACCGGCGGCGCCAGCGGTGGAGGGATCGCAACTGTAGGAAGGGGTGAGGGAGATGTCGGTGCGGTCGTCCATCGGGAGAATTCGCCGGCAGGGGCGTGGGACAGGGCGAAAGCGGCGCGGCCGAAGAGGGTGGCGGTAGTGCAGCACGGGCGCTCGAGTCTACAGCGCGCAGTAGCGGGCGCACAAAATAAACGATGCACGATGTTGTTTCGTTTCGCGCGCTGAATCACTTATGTCGCGTGCGCGTTTTTTTCGCATTTTTCGTATCCGCTGGAACGCCCGAAACCACTACGCGTGCGTAAAAAATAAATTCAGCGTCACCTTAATATCGCGCTCCTGTTGAAGATGCTCTTAAAAAAATATCTGCCCAGCAATACACTACTCTATAGTTCCATCCAAGTATGTACATGTAGCGCGCCCGTTTATAGAAACTAGAAAGATATACAGAATAGTCAACCTGCAATGAAGGAGGCTCTCCTCTAGGGAATGACAGGCTTGAGCCCCGATCCCCATGTGCACGAGGGAGGCATTCGATCCTTTGTTTCTTGCACCTCCCTCCGCCTAAACCAAACTATCCTCCTCTTGCTGTTGTCCCGTTGGCAAGGTTAAAGGTGGAGGCGCGTGGGCGCGCCGGTGCGTATGCACATGGGCATGTCACGCGTTGCGGCGAGAAGACTTTCACATGCTGCGAATGCCCATTGCCTGCCAAACTGTCTTAACTGGATAATTGGATGGTTCCCTCGGCCTGGCTCCCTCCCCGTCTGTCCGTGTCTGCGGCGGAGTGGGTAGTCAATTCATGGTGCATGTGATGCGACTGTCCATTTTTAAGGTTGTTACAAAAGACGGTGTCACGCAGGAAGGTTGGTAGGCAAGCAGATTGTAGAAGCTGGAACCAAGGTAAGACCAACTCCAACTCTAGACCCCCTCCACACGGCCAGTCCAGGCATTTCGAGGGCCATAGTGCGATTAGGTATAGTGGGCCCAATGACTATAATAGGATGAAAAAAAATTGCACGCCTATATGTTATATAGTACAAAATTATTACAAAAGTACAAACATCGAAAATGTAAACTCTTGTCTGCAAACAAGATACTGGTACATAATGTAAATGTAATTATATAACATGGGTTCCAACAAACCGTAAAGTCGCCAGTTAGGCATTTTTATAAGATAGGAAAGAGAACACTTGAATTCTGAAGTGTTGACTCGTCAACTCAACTTTGGAGTAAATTAGAAGAATTTTAATCCATTCATAGACACTCAAGAAATAATTAAGCAAACAATCTACCTCATGCCTGCAAGTGTACTATAAATAAAAGAAATAAAAGATGCTAATGATCACATCATTAGAACAGGAAAAAATAGTTAGACAAGTTTCAATTGTTCAAATAATCACATGGCGAAATGGGCTCCAACCTGAAAACTCTTGGACTCTACTGCTTGCCTGGGTCCCCTGCTTTGCCGTCGCTGCTGCATGATATGGCGCTCGAGCGTTGCCGTCGAAGTCTCAGCAGGCAGCTGAATGTGGTCTCATGTGTGTCGCTTCATCGTCGTTGCTAGCGGCGTAGACCTTCCCCTTGTGGGACACTCTAGCTAGAAGAACAGAGAAAATTGTATTTAATGTGCATCTTTGGAGTCCTGAGCTCTTGGGGCGTGTGTCAATTAATTGGGAAGAAAGGAACCGAAGGATGGAAGAAGAACAAGAGACGGTGGCGCTTTCCGGGAGATAACGAAGCTATTAGCATTTATGTTAGGGTAAATAACGAAGTGATTAGCCAGTCTGCTACGCCTCACCTAGTGGTCTGGGCCTCCTGCATCGGCTTCTCTTAGTAAAAGTATACACACACGTACACAAGTTATGGGCCCCTGACAGGGCTAGGCCCTAGGCGGCCACACTCGCCGCCATGGGCCAGGGCCAACCCTGCCCCTTCAAACATTTGTTTTGTCCGGATTTCGTCCGTTTGAGGCAGAGAAGCGAACACACACGTCCCTTGCGGCCGGGCTGCCGTGGGTGCTTCCAACAGGGCCGCCCCATCCCAAACTATCCTACACGCAACCCTAGCTTCAATTTATCGCCGACCACAAATAGACATGGCAAACAAATTTGCAAACTTGAAATATTAATAGAAAGAGGTCTGAAGTCAAGTTCAGCGATTTCTAGAACAAACTTAAATCTAAAACGACATAACAAAAAAGTAGAAGCCCGTCACCGTCGTGGCCGTCGTTGCCGTCAGTTGCCGGCACCGTCGTCGTCCTCGTCGTCCGAGAGGTCGATGTAGGGAAGGGGTTGTTGGAGGTACGACCGAAGGCGCATGCATTGGAGCCTGCACCACCTCTTCTCGTGGCGGGGACGGTGACGAGGCCGCATCGTGCACGGGAAGGTCTTCGTCCATGACCACTTCTGGCCGACCAGCATGGCGATCCACAGCATGGTCTCCTCCTCCTATTGCTGTTGCGCGCCCTCCATGGCGTCCTCCTTCACCACAGTGTCGTACTCTAGGATGGTGACGTCGCCGGCCGCGGAGAGGGCTATAATCTCTTGGAGGCCCTCCCACTAGGCCTCGTCGTGGGTGTTCATGGAGTGCTCCATGACCCTCCTGAGTCCTGACCAGCTCCTCCTCCTCCTCAACAGTCACAGAAGTGGGTGGTGGCGAGGACGACGAAGGGGACGACGTCAGGCTGCGGACCAGACTGCGTATGTGATGCAGGGAAGGGCTTGCGGCGCGTGCACGGTGTGACGGGCTCCGAGCACGACCGACAAATAACGACTGTCGGAACAGATCATGCTCGTTGCGCGGCTATGTGTCCACGAGAGGTGAGGAGGGCATGTACCTCTAGTCATTGACGAGATCTGGCGGCAGGTGGGCGCAACGACGAGCAATCTCCTCACGACGGACTCGGCCGCTCACCGGGATCGGTGGAATGGGCACACGGTCGGTAGAGAGGTGAAAGTTGTTGGGGAGGTGCATGTCCGGCCATGGCAATGACATGCCCATCTCCCAATAGAGCAGACACACCTCCACCACCACGTACGGCCTTAGGCAATCGAGTGCCGCTGGCGGCGTGATGTTGAATGCGGGTGCAAGCGGAGGTGGCGGGGTGGCGGGGCGACGACGACGACCCGAGGAAGAGCCGGTCTTGTGGTCGTTCTTGCTCGTGCGGTCGATGAGGAAAGCCATGGCAGCTAGCTGCGAGGTGGAGCTAGGGTTCAGGGTGTGTCGGTCTTAGAGGAGGCAAGCATGGCCGGAGTGGGAAAGTGGAAGTGAAGACTCCCACCTGTCCACGGCTTCCTCATAAATAAGGACGACTATCGCTTGACGGGGTGACTGCCAGGTGGGTCCGTGGGGTTAATGCGGGCGGTGGGTGGTGGGTGGGCGGCTGCCACGCAGGCCCAAGGAGAATGCGGAGAGGGTGCATGGGCGTGTGTTCGGTGTTCGTGTTGCTGCAAAACCAACACAAGTTTGGGCTGGAAATGGGGTTAGGTGGACGCGAAACAGGCGGGAAATGAGGATGCGGTCGCACGTCACACCGTCTCATTGGTCCATTTGACCCATCCGGACGCGGACGGATAGAACGGGGTCGCGTGTTGGAGTTGGCCTAAGGACATTGCCAATGCCGACCCTCAGGTTTGTACCGGTCCGTCAAACGGTTTGGACCATTGTTTTTCCGCAAATTAAAATTAAACGTGAGGTTTTGCACGAAAACGGACACGAGAAACATCAAACTTTGACCCCTGGCCCATCTAAAGAAAGAAAGAGCCCGCGCTTTTCTAGCAACATGTACTGTTTTCGCGTCAAAATCCCTCACTCCCTTCATCCATCTCCGCCGCTCTCCACCCAATTTCTGTCCTTTTTGTTGGAAATATGCCCTAGAGGCAATAATAAATTAGTTATTATCATATTTCCTTGTTCATGATAATCGTTTATCATCCATGCTATAATTGTATTGATGGGAGACTTAGATGCATGTATGGATACATAGACAAAAACATGTCCCTAGTATGCCTCTAATAGACTAGCTCGTTGATCAAAGATGGTTAAGGTTTCCTAGCCATTGACATGAGATGTCATTTGATAACAGGATCACATCATTAGGAGAATGATGGGATGGACAAGACCCAAACTACAAATGTAGCATATGATCGTGTCAGTTTAATGCTACTGTTTTCTGCATGTCAAGTATCTGTTCCTATGACCATGAGATCACGCAACTCACTGACACCGGAGGAGTGCCTTGTGTGTATCAAACGTCGCAACGTAACTAGGTGACTATAAAGATACTCTACAAGTATCTTCTAGGGTGTCTGTTGGGTTGGCATGGATCAAGACTGGGATTTGTTACTCCGTGTGACGGAGAGGTATCTCAGGGCCCACTCGATAATACAACATCACAACAAGCCTTGCAAGCAATGTGACTAAGTATTAGTCATGGGATCTTGTATTATGGAACGAGTAAAGAGACTTGCCGGTAACGAGGCTGAACTAGGTATGGAGCTACCGACGATCGAATCTCAGGCAAGTAACATACCGAAGAACAAAGGGAACATCATACGGGATTAACTGAATCCTTGACATAGAGGTTCGACCGATAAAGATCTTCGTAGAATATGTAGGAACCAATATGGGCATATAGGTCCCGCTATTGGTTATTGACCGTAGAGGTGTCTCGTTCATGTCTACATAGTTCTTGAACCCGAAGGGTCTGCACACTTAAGGTTCGGTGACGTTTCAGTAGTCTAGAGTTATGTATGGTGGTGACCGAAGGTTGTTCGGAGTCCCGGATGAGATCCCGGATGTCATGAGGAGCTCCGTAATGGTCCGGAGGTAAAGATTGATATATAGGAAGTCCTATTTTGGTCGCTGGAAAAGTTTCGGGCTCATCGGTAGTGTACAGGGAGTGCCGGTAGTGTATCGGGAGACCATCGGGAGGGGTATTTCGACCCAAGAGGCTACATGGGCTGTAGGAGAGTGAATACCATCCCTTAGTGGGCTGGTGGAAGTCCCACACAAGGCCCATGTGGCTGGTAAGAAAAGTCCAAAGAGAAAAGGTGGAAAAAGGCAAAAAGGCAAAAATAAGGAGGAGTCCTAGTCCTACTAGGATTGGAGGAGGAATCCTCCAATCCTCCTTGGTTCGGCCGACCCAAGAGTTGGATCCTTGGGAGCCAAGCCTCCTCCTCCTCTCCTCCTATATATACTGGAGGTTTTAGGGTTTTTGGCACTAGTTTTTTCAGCCACGTGCTACCCGTTCCTCAAGTGCATAGTTTCTCCTCTAGATTGGATTTCTGCAGTGCTTAGGCGAAGCCCTGCCGGAATAGCTCCACCACCATCGCCGGAGCGCCGTCACGCTGCCGGAGAACTCTTGTACCTCTCCGCTCCCTCTTACTAGATCAAGAAGGCGGAGATCGTCATCGAGTTGTACGTGTGTTGAACGCGGAGGTGCCGTCCGTTCGGCGCTAGATCGGAAGGACCGTGATCAAGATCGCGAGACGGATCGTGATGAGTTCGCGGGATGGATCGTGATGAGTTCGCAGGAAGGATCGTGATGAGTTCATGGGACGGACCGTGATTGTATCACGGGACGGATCGTGATGAGATCGCGGGACGCTCGGTGATTTGGATCGCGAAGATGTTTGACTACACCAACCGTGTTTCTTAACGCTTCCCGCTTAGCGATCTACAAGGGTATGTAGATCCACTCTCCCTCTCGTAGATGCTCATCACCATGGATAGGTCTTGCGTGAACGTAGGAAAATTTTTGTTTCCCATGCGACGTAACCCAACAGTGGCATCATGAGCTAGGTCTATGTGTAGATGAGATCTCGAGTAGAACACAAAGAGTTTGTGGGCGTTGATGCTTAGATTGCTTCCTCCCTTGGTCGTGTTTTGGTTCAGCGGTATTGTGAGATGAAGCAGCTCAGACCAACATTACTCGTACGCTTACGAGAGACCGGTTCCCTCAACCGCAACTTGTTGCATAGATGGCTTGCGGGTGCTAGTTTCTCTCACTTTAGTTGGATCGGATTCGACAAAGGCGGTCCTTCAGAAGGTTGAAAAGCAACTAGTGTATCACCGTTGTGGTTTTTGCGTAGATTAGAACTGTTCTTGCTAGATACCCGTAGCAGCCACATAAAACATGCAACAACAATTAGAGGACGTCTAACTTGTTTTTGCAGGGTATGTTGTGATGTGATATGTCCAATTACATGATGTGATGTATGTTGTAAGGCCATATTTCTCCCTAAGTGGTTTTGGTGATTGATGACAATGCCTTTGCGGACTAATCGTGTGCATTGAGCATTTCAGATATCTTAGGTCTAGGCACAAGACGATTCAGTGCCCCTCGGAAGCTCTCGAAGACGGTTGTTCTCAGCGTTTCTTTTTGGTGTATTTGATTCGTAGGAAGGCCGTACTATCAAGAGGGGGTCCGCATCGGAAAGGTTTGGGTGGAATCAACACGTGCACATCTATTCCCTTGCACCACCTTTTCCTCTCTTCAATGGAGCCCTAGCCTGTTTTCCTTCTCTGTGCAAAAGGAACGCCTGCGAAGTGTTTGGGTTCAGTGGCCTATTGTAGTACCACTCCAGGGAGCGGTAGTACCGCAGGCGCCAGCGGTAGTACCGCTCCGTGGAGCGGTAGTACCGCTGTCTCCTGCCCTAGCCTCTACACCTACGTTAGTAGGCGCGGATGTATTTTTTTACTTCTGCCCTACTATGGTAGTACCGCGATTCGCGTCCGGTACTACCGTGCGGACTTTTTTCGCATAGTTTCCCTCTACGGAGGTTGGCACAGAAGTAATTTTTTTACTTCCGTGCACCTCTAGTGGCTGCCTCCGCCAACCGTGCGGTAGTACCGCATGGGCTCGCGGTAGTACCGCTCTGGCGGTTCTACCGCTTGCTAACAGGCAGGGCCAGCTACTCCCGTGCTAACGGTAGTACCGCACAAGGCTGCGGTAGTACCTCAAGCTATCGCGGTAGTACCGTGACTTTTGCGGTTGTACCGTGATGCGCGGGGCTGAGTGAGTGGATAACGGTTGGATCTTGTCCCCCACTATAAAAGGGAGGTCTTCTTCTCCAAGAAGCTTACCTCCTCTTTCCAAAAACTCCATTGTTGCTCCAAGCTCCATTTTTTCCCGATCTCTCTCCCTAGCCAATCAATCTTGTTGATTTCCTAGGGATAGGTTGATAAGGCCCCGATCTACACTTCCACCAAGAGAAATTTGATTCCCCCCACTAATCCCTTGCGGATCTTGTTACTCTTGGGTGTTTGAGCACCCTAGACGGTTGAGGTCACCTCGGAGTCACATTCCATTGTGGTGAAGCTTCGTGGTATCGTTGGGAGCCTACAATTCAGTTGTGGAGATTACCCCAACCTTGTTTGTAAAGGTTCGGTCACCGCCTTCAAGGGCACCAATAGTGGGATCACGGCATCTCGCATTGTGTGAGGGCGTGAGGAGAATACGGTGGCCCTAGTGGCTTCTTAGGGAGCATTGTGCCTCCACATCTCTCCAACGGAGACGTACTTCCCCACAAGGGAAGGAACTTCGGTAACACATCCTTGTCTCCACCGGCTCCACTTTTGGTTATCTCGCATCTTTACTTATTGCAAGCGTTTACTGTGTCATATCCCATGCTTGTTGTGTTCTAGTAGTGGTTAGAATCATATAGGTTGTTCACCTAGTTGCACATCTAGCTAATTTATTAGATGCTAAACCTTAATTGTTAAAGAAAATTAGAAAAGTGTTAGTTGCCTATTCACCCCCCCCCCCCCCTCTAGTCAACCATATCGATCCTTTGAATTGGTATCAGAGCTACGTCTCTTTATTAAGGGTTTCACCACCCGAAGAGTATGGCTAGCGAAGAGGCTCATGTGGGTGAACTTCCCGAGGCCTTGGGTGTGAACACGGTCTCACGCGAGGATTTGAACGAGGCTTTGACCTTACTCAAATCCTCCATGGCTACCGAGGTTTAATCCATGTTTAAAGATTTCCTTAATACTCTTAAAATGTCTACCGATGCGGGTAAGTGGTCAAACCCACTAACTCATCATCGGATGCCAACTCCGATAAGGAGGGGGCTAGTGCCGACAAAGATAACCATGCTCAAAGAGTTAACGGGTCAGGGAGCTTTGCCTCAGTTCCCCCTCCTGTGGTCTATGGAGGACCGGTGCACCCACCTCATATAGTCAATCTTGGTCCTCCTCCTAAACTTGTTAAGAATGATTTTGCCAACTGGGTTTTTAGTATCAAGTCTCATCTAGATCACAGATTAGTTCATCTCATGAGAGTCATTGAAGAAGGATACTATCCTCATGATCCACGCAATCTTACTCCAAGAGAACAAGCGGAAAACAGCTTAATTCGTCCGCCTTGTTCATACTCCAAGCTGCTATTCCCCCTGAAGATCTACCTCACCTACGGCCCTTCACTGTTGCTAAAGAATGTTGGGAACACATCATCTCCATGTACAAGGGCAGATCAAGTATTCAACGGTCAAACTATGTAGTTGTTCTTGATCAGTCAGATGAGTTCGTGGTGATAGAGGATGAGGAACCGCGTGAGCTCTACCGAAGGGTGACCGCTCCCGCTGTTTCCCTCAAGGATCATGGCAGCAAGGATGTGGATGATACTTGGATCAAGCTTAAGTTCCTGAAGGCTATCATGCCCTACAACAAGGCCATGTCCGCTGTCATTCGTCAAAGGCCATACTTTCACACCTTATTGTCTGGTGATGTGTTGGATGAATTCATTGCAATGAACATCCTCAACACAACAGCCGACAATGCTCTTGCTTGTGTTCAACAGTCAAGGAAGTCCTCTCCCAATCTTGCATTGAAGGCCAAGGTCAGTCAAGAGGAGGAAGAAGAAGAAGAAGAGGTTTGCCCTGAGGACACCATATATGCTTATCATGAGCACATGGCTCTTGCATCCAGACAATTTTGGGGCAACAAGAGAAACTCAAGTCCCAACTTCTCCAAGAACAACTCAAATGGGTCAAAGGGAAAGCAACGTGTGAGAACTTGCTACAACTGTGGTAATGTAAGTCACTTTGTGGTGGATTGTCCATATGAGAAGAGGGAAGACAATGGTGGCAAGATCATTCGCAAAGATAAAGCCAAGTCCTTCCCAAACAAAACCAACTTTGTCAAGAAGGCTCCCCACAAAGTATTGGTAGCTCAAGAAGAGTATGCCTCAGATGATGATGTTGATGATGAAGACACAAACGGTGAAGGAATGGCAATGGCATCCGTGGAAATTGCCTCTTCTACCCCAATAAAGGCATCGCTCTTTGATGCCCCCAATGAGAACATCGTCGCGGGGTGCCTCATGGCTAAAGGTATCTCTAAGGTAACCTCCAACGTCATAACCTCAAACATTAAGGCTTACATTTCTTCCAATTCATCCTTAGATAGTGTGAATGAACTTGAGGAAGGAAAAGAGGATAAGAATGAGTTTGACAAATTCATGGCCAAACTCAAGGGAGAGATCAAGAAGCACTTCGTTGCTCTCTTGGAACAACTTGGTGAGGCCCATGACACTATTGAGTCTCAAGAAGAGTGTCTTGAGGAACTAAGAGGTCATAGTCGTGATTATGCCGATGAGATAGCGGATATATCTATTGCTCTTGAGGAAGAGCAAGGTCTTCATATGACTCTTGAGGAGTCACAAAATGTTGACCTTACTAAATTACGTAAAGATTATGATCATGCTATTGCTCTTAACCATGCTCTCAAGTCTGAGAAGGTTGCACTTGGGTGGATCATGATCGTCTCAAAGTTGAGCTTGGCACACTTGTCAATGCTCACAAGGCATTGATGTGTGATCATACCTCTCTTAAGGAGTCACATGATCAACTCCAAGTGAAACTCACTAAGGAAATTGCCACATGTCCTCCTTTTGTTCTAATTGATAATGTATCTGCTACTAACCCATGTTGTGAGCATGTACACCTTGTGGAGGAAAATGCCAACCTCAAAGAGCAGCTTAAAAGGGTTTGGTGACGTGTATCCAAGGTGAGAAGACACTCAATGACCTTCTGACTTCTCAGAAGGAAGTTGTGGCAAAAGAAGGAGTGGGGTTTGTACCCAAAACAAATGAGAAGAAGAAGGTTGACACCAAGGAAGCCCCATCGCTCAAACAGGCCTTTGTAAGAGCTGGTGAAGGTCCTCATGGGAAGAAGAAAAACCAAGTTATGTTGGAAAATGCCAAGAAGGGCAAGAGCAAGAACATCCAACCCAACAAGACCGGCGACTTTAACCCCTCTTATGTGTTATGCCGTGCTAGTGATGGGCATGTTTATGCCAAATTTGTTGGTTCTTCTTATGAGTACATTGAATGGTGTATTTGGGTTCCTAAGACCCTTGTTGCTAACATGAAAGGACCCATTAAAGAATGGGTACCTAAAGTCAAACATTGATCTCTTGTAGGGGTTTGCTTCTAGAGGAACATCATGGTTGCTCGACAGTGGAGCGACAAATCATATGACCGGAAGCAAGGACTTGGTGGTGGACGTTCATCCTGACAGATCTATGGCCACTCAAGTCTCGTTTGGTGATGATGCAATTTCAAAGGTATTAGGTCTTGGCAAGGTGGTGATCTCTCCGGAACTCACCATAAAGAAGGTCATGCTTGTTGAGACCCTTGCATACAATTTACTGTCAGTTTATCAACTTGCAACCATGGGTTTTAGTACTTTCTTTGGTATTGACTCTATGACCCTTTTGTGGAGCAAGACTCTTAAAGTAGCTTTTGTTGGGCATGTCGAGAATGGTCTCTATGTGGTGAACTTCTCGGAGCAACCCACTAAGACTGCGACTTGCTTAATGGCTAAAGTTGATGTGGGATGGCTTTGGCATCGCCGGCTAGCCCATGTTAATATGAGATCTTTGCAAAGTCTCCTCAAAGGGGATCACATCCTTGGACTAACAAATGTGAGTTTTGCCAAAGATCGTGCTTGCAGTGCTTGTATTGAAGTAAAGCTACATGAGAAGGCTCATTGTCCCACCACTACAATATACTCTAAGAGGACCTTAGAGCTCCTTCACATGGATCTCTTTGGTCCTCCATCTTTTGACAGTCTTGGTGGAAGAAAATATTGCTTGGTGATTGTAGATGATTACTCGAGATATACTTGGGTGTATTTCTTCAAGAAGAAGAGTGAGACCTAACAGACAGTCATCGACTTTGCAAATGAAGTCCAACGCCAACATGATGCAAAGATTTTGATGATTAGAAGTGACAACGGAACCGAGTTCAAGAACTACACCCTGAATGAGTTTCTCAGTGATGAAGGGATCAAGCACCAATATTCCACACCTTACACCCCTCAACAAAATGGTGCTGCTGAGAGGAAGAACAGGACGTTGATTGATGCGGCAAGAACCATGATGGCGGAGTTTAAATCTCCGTACAACTTTTGGGCTGAAGACATCAACACAGCATGCCATGCGTCTAACCGGCTCTATCTTCGCAAAGGGTTGAACAAGACCCCGTATGAGATTCTTACCGCGAACAAGCCCAACCTCACATACTTTCGGGTGTTCGGGTGTAAGTGTTTCATTCTCAAGAAAGGTGCTTGTTTGTCTAAATTTGAATCTAGAGCCCATGAGGGCATATTTGTTGGTTATGCTGCAAACTCTCATGCTTACCGTGTCCTCAACAAGTCCACTGGACTCACTGAGGAGACAAGTAACGGAGAGTTTGATGAAAATAATGGCTCCCAAGTGGAGCAAAGTGGTCTTTGTGATGTAGGTGATGAAATTCCTCCCCAAGCCGTAAGAAGAATGGGTGTGGGATACTTCCTACCCGTTGAGGAACCCCTTGTGGCCAAAGGAGAAGGACAATGTTCCACTCAAGTGGAACCATCACCGACGCAAGACCCACACGCTTCCAAAGAACAAACTGAAGGTCCTCTGCCACATGAACAAGATCAAGGGCAAGATCAACTCACTGATGATGGTGTCTCACCAAGTGATGCCCAAGATCAAGTTCCTGTCTCTGAACAATCTCAAGATCAAGATCTTATTCAAGATCAAGAGCAAGCTCAAGAAGGCGCTCAAGATAATCAAGAGGATGTCTCACAGAATGCAGGCCCTCAAACTTCCATGGAAGAAATCTTAGAGAGTCAAGCCGCCAGGAAAACCGCCAAGAATGCCAACAAGCTCAGAATTAGACAACATGTGTTGGAGAACGTCTACGGTGACTTGACAAAAAGGGTAACCACTCGTAAACAGTTAACAAACTTTTGTGAACATCACGTGTTTATTTCTTGCATTGAGCCCCTTAAGGTTCAAGATGCGCTCGAGGATATGGAGTGGGTTGAAGCTATGCACGATGAACTCAACAACTTCGAGCGTAACCAAGTGTGGCGACTGGTGCCAAGACCTAAGGAGAATCACAATGTTATTGGAACAAAATGGATCTTCAAAAATAAGCAAGATGCAAACGGTATTGTCATTCGCAACAAGGCACGACTGGTGGCACAAGGATACTCCCAAGTCGAGGGTATCGACTACGGTGAAACCTTTGCTCCTGTTGCTCACCTTGAATCTATTCGCATGTTACTTGCATATGCCTCTCATCATAATTTTAAATTATATCAAATGGATGTCAAGAGTGCTTTTCTTAATGGTCCTCTTATGGAGTTGGTATATGTCAAGTAACCCCCAGGGTTTGAGGATCCCAAGTTCCCCAATCATGTATATGTTCTCGATAAGGCTCTCTATGGCCTTAAACAAGCCCCACATGCGTGGTATGAGAACCTTACCGAAATGTTGCAAGATCGTGGATTTGAAATTGGGAAAATCAACCCCACTCTTTTTACAAAGAGGGTCAACGGGAACTTGTTCATATGCCAACTATATGTTGATGATATTATTTTTGGTTCTCCTAACAAAGCTTTCAATGAAGAGTTCGCCACTTTGATGACAAACAAGTTTGAGATGTACATGATGGGAGAGTTGAAGTACTTCCTTGGCTTCGAAGTCAAGCAACGAAGTCAAGGTACCTTCATCAATCAAGCCAAATACACTCAAGACATGCTCAAGAGGTTCAAGATGGATGAGCTCAATCCTCCCAAGGCCAACACTCCCATGCCACTCAAATGCCATCTTCACAGCGATCCCAATGGTAAAGCGGTGGATCAAAAGGTATATCGCTCCATGATAGGATCCTTGCTTTACCTTTGTGCATCTAGACCGGATATCATGTGAAGTGTGGGTATTTGTGCATGATTTCAGTCTGCACCTAAGGAGAGTCACCATGTGGCTGTCAAGCAAATCTTTCGGTATTTGGCTCATACCCCAAACTTTGTCTTATGGTATCCCAAGGGGGCTTCGTTTGATCTTGTTGTCTATACTGACTCGGATTGGGCGGGAGACCATGTGGATAGAAAGTCCACTTCCGGAGGCTGCCAATTTCTTGGTCGGTCTTTGGTAAGTTGGTCTTCAAAGAAACAAAATTGTGTTTCTCTCTCGTCCATCGAGGCCGAGTATGTCGCTGCTGCCAGTTGTTGTCCTCAGATTCTATGGATGAGGCAAACTTTAAAGGATTACGGTGTCCATTGTGACAAAGTGCCTCTTTACTGTGATAATGAAAGTGCCATTATGATCTCCAGCAACCCAGTTCAACATTGCAAGACGAAGCATATTGATATTCGTCATCACTTTCTTCGGGGACATGTCAAGCGGGAAGACATCAATCTTATTCATTTGAGCACTAACGAGCAACTTGCAGACATTTTTACGAAGCATTTAGACGAAGCAAGATTTCGCGAGTTAAGGCATGAGCTAAATATCATTGATTCGAGCAATGTGGATTGACTTAGTGCACGCCTCCCCACACTCATCATTATGTCTTGTCTAGGTATAGGCACGGATTTAGGGGGAGTCTAGTTCTCTCAATGAACTATTCCTCCTCCTATTATGCATAAACTAATTAAAGTCTATCACTTGCCATTTGTGATGGTTACTGTGCTTATAAGACGAGTCTTGGTCATGGGCCCAAGGATAATTCTTCGCGGTGCCACACCATCTGACTCAAACATAGGTGGCTCTAGGGCCACCGCCCTCTCTTCGCGGTCCTCTTTTATTCTCTTCTCCGATGGACCATGCTCGTGTTTTTATCCTAGATCATAGTTTTTCTTGTCTCGTGTGTTGTGTGGATTTTGGCGATCTGCCTATTTCTTATTCTGTTTTATTGTCGTGTTTATTCACCAAGAAGGCATCACGGTACTACCGTGGAGGAGCAAGGTACTACCGCTGGAGCGGTACTACCGCTTACCGCATGGAAGTAAAATATTACTTCTGCCCGTTGAGCAGTACTACCGCAATGACTGCGGTACTACCGTTGAGCGGTACTACCGCGATGACCCGCGGTACTATCGCAACGACGAGCGCGCGTGGGGGTTAAGAGCGGGTAGGGGGGTTTCCCATCTCCCCCATACCCCATTTTCTCTCTTCCCCTCACGTCTCTCTCTCCCTCCTCCTCTCAACTGCCGCCGGATCTCCTCGCCGGATCTCCATCTCCGGCCACCCGATTCTTATTTGCTCTGGTGGGATCGTTCCCCACATCGTCCTCTTGCAATGGACCCTGGTATTTCCCCAATCCCCTCTTGTTTTGCCTCTCTCTTTTTGAATCTAGGCTTTTGGGGAAATATGAGATGGTCTAGCCTTGTTTGGATCCGATCTATGCATAAGGAGATGTTTTGCGAGTGTTAGTGCCTTAGAAGTGCGTATTGATAGGACTAAACGGGGTATTTTTGATCTAGAGCAGTACCAATACGATCTGATCTGTGTTCTTGCGAAGTTCCGCCCCGTGCGGTACTACCGCACCTGGTGCGGTACTACCGCTCGTAGGGCGGAAGTAAAAAATTACTTCCGCAGGCGCCACGGTACTACCGCTCCCGCGGTACTACCGCGTCGTGTGCGGTACTGATTTTTTACTTCTGCTGTCGGGGCGGTAGTAAAAAATTACTTTCGCTCTAGCCACGGTACTACCGCTCCAGCGGTACTACCGCGTCTGAAGCGGTACTAATTTTTTTTACTTCCGCTATCGGGGCGGTAGTAAAAAATTACCTCCGCTCCAGCCACAGTACTACCGCTCCAGCGGTACTACCGCGTTTGAAGCGGTACTAATTTTTTACTTCTGTGGTCGGGGCGGTAGTAAAAAATTACTTCCGCTCCAGCCACGGTACTACTGCTCTAGCGGTACTACCGCGTCTGGAGTGGTAGTAATTTTTTACTTCCGCAAGAACATTGGTACTTTTCTCGATCCACAACTACCTCGTTTTGTCCTCTCCATTCTCTCTTCTACATGGTTTTTGTGTCTGCTTTCATCCTTGCCTTATTCTCTTGTTTGTCCTTTGTGTTTGCGTTGTGTGCCCTAGGTGGTGGCTCTGGTTCTAACTCTGCTCCACGCCATTCCAATCCGTCTCGTGACACAAGTTCCAAGCGGCTTTGCAATCCAGATGCTCCTGAGGGCTCCAATGCTTGACCCCGCCATTTCAAGAGGCCCGCATCCAAGCTCAAGCAACCACTTGAGAACTTTGATGTCATGCCACAAGCTGAGTTTCTGGCTCGAAGGTTGATCAATCCGTACGACAAGCCACGGGAAGTGTCTAACGCATATGACTTGTTCTGGACCAAGCAACAGTATCTTATTCACCTGGATGTGATCAAGGGCAAGAAAAATCACTATGTTCCTGTCCAATCCATTGATCTAGAACACATGAGGAAGCACCCGAATACTTTGGTGAGGCTCTAGAGTTGGTGCAGCAGTCGGCTATCGCAGACATCATCACCTTCCAACTTGACTTTGATCCAGAACTCTTGGGTCAGTTCTTTGCCTCTGTTCACTTTCACTCTAATGCGGAGCGAACCATGACCTGAATGACCCATGGTGAGCAACTGACTGCCATCTAGAAGGACTTCATGGACTTGTTGCATGTTCCTGACTCCGGACTTGATGTGCCACTTGGTCTGCGCCCTCACGGCAACCCTCACCTAGCTGGTAAGGATCAGCTCGTACCTTTCCATATTCTGAAGACCTTACAATCTGGTGAGCAAATTCCTGTGCTCAACCCTTTCCTTGATTTCATGCATCGGATCTTCCGCAACACTCTGTTTCCTCGCATGGGAGACAAGGACGAGGTACACTCCTATCTGGTGGATATGTTGCTGCTACGTGAGAAAGGAAGAAATGGAGACATTGGCATCCTTGATGTGTCTCATGTTATGTGGTCTGAGCTTCGCACTGCTGTGTTTCATTAGAAGGTCCCCATTTACGGGCCATACTTGTTCTATCTGATTCGTGCTACTTGGGACAAGAAGTTTCCAGGTCAAGACATGCCGGAGCACATGTTTCTTCATGAGCCCATTCGTCTGCGTATGAAGGAAAACTGGGCCAACACCACCACTAAGCCTCCGTCTGCTCGTATGGAGGTCGATGAGGATGAGATCGAAGAGGAGGATGACAACAGTTCTGAGTCCTATGTACCTCTGTTTTCTGAGCCATCTTGGGCCAAGAAGCTCTCTCACAAGATGAAGACTTTGTTCTGCATGCAGGCCAAGGGTCAGTATAAGGCTCACGTTGCTCAGAAGGAGAATCGCTAGCGTGACAAGCGCATTCTGAGGAAGCTTGGCGAGACCATCTCGAGTGGGTATGAGAAGGACATCACCCCTGAGGCCACTTGGATGGCTAAGCAACAGTTCCAGTGGGATGATTCTGATGCGGAGTCCGTCCCCGATGCTTTCGAGGAGTCCGATGACTGATCTTTCTACATGCGAGCTACCACCTAGGTGTTAGGTGTCCTCTCTGCCTTTTTGGCGTCTTGATGCCAAAGGGGGAGAGAGTGTAGGATTTGCGCGTATTTGTGTTTGCCTTTTCGTCTTGTGTTTGCCTTGTCGTCGTCTCTTTGCTTTTGTTGAACCTTGGTTTATGTCGTTTGTGTGTGTGTGACCTGGAGACTTCCTCTATCATATGGTGTGAGACATATGCTATCACTACTACTTTAATATCATCTAGTATGATATGTAGCTTAGATTGCATTGCCTATAAAATATAGGGGGAGTGTTGATCCTAGTGTGTGTGCCCTGTAGTCCAAAGCATATCTAGAGTATGCACACATCTAGGGGGAGCTATCCTATATTTTTTAGGTCTTGAGGTTGCATATGCTTATTTTATATCCTTATGTGCAAATCCCGTGTTGTCATCAATCCACCAAAAACGGGGAGATTGTAAGGGCATATTTCTCCCTAAGTGGTTTTGGTGATTGATGACAATGCCTTTGTGGACTAATCGTGTGCATTGAGCATTTTAGATATCTCAGGTCTAGGCACAAGACGATTCAGTGCCCCTCGGAAGCTCTCGAAGACGGTTGTTCTCTGCGTTTCTTTTCGGTGGATTTGATTCATAGGAAAGCCGTACTATCAAGAGGGGGTCCGCATCGGAAAGGTCTGGGTGGAATCAACACGTGCATATCAATTCCCTTGCACCACCTTTCCCTCTCTTCAATGGAGCCCTAACCTGTTTTCCTTCTCTGTGCAAAAGGAACGCCTGCAGAGTGTTTGGGTTCAGTGGCCTGCGGTAGTAACGCTCCAGGGAGCGGTAGTACCGCAGGCGCCAGCGGTAGTACCGCTGTCTCCTGCCCAGGCCTCTACACCTGCGGTAGTAGGCGCGGATGTAATTTTTTACTTCCGCCCTACTACGGTAGTACCGCAATTCGCGTTCGGTACTACCGTGCAAACTTTTTTCGCATAGTTTCCCTCTGCGGAGGTTGGCACGAAAGTAATTTTTTACTTCCGTGCACCTCCAGTGGCTACCTCCGCCAACCGTGCGGTAGTACCTCATGGGCTCACGGTAGTACCGCTCTGGCGGTTCTACAACTTGCTAACAGGCAGGGCCAGCTACTCCCGTGCTAGCGGTAGTACCGCACAAGGCTGCGGTAGTACCGCAAGCCATCGCTGTAGTACCATGACTTTTGCGGTAGTACCGTGATGCGCGGGGCTGAGTGAGTGGATAACGGTTGGATCTTGTCCCCCACTATAAAAGGGAGGTCTTCTTCTCCAAGAAGCTTACCTCCTCTTTCCAAAAACTCCATTGTTGCTCCAAGCTCCATTTTTTCCCGATCTCTCTCCCTAGCCAATCAATCTTGTTGATTTCCTAGGGATAGGTTGAGAAGGCCCCGATCTACACTTCCACCAAGAGAAATTTGAATCCCCCCACTAATCCCTTGCGGATCTTGTTACTCTTGGGTGTTTGAGCACCCTAGATGGTTGAGGTCACCTCGGAGCCACATTCCATTGTGGTGAAGCTTCGTGGTATCGTTGGGAGCCTCCAATTCAGTTGTGGAGATTGCCGCAACCTTGTTTGTAAAGGTTCGGCGGCCGCCTTCAAGGGCACCAATAGTGGAATCACGGCATCTCGCATTGTGTGAGGGCGTGAGGAGAATACGGTGGCCCTAGTGGCTTCTTGGGGAGCATTGTGCCTCCACACCGATCCAACGGAGACGTACTTCCCCACAAGGGAAGGAACTTCGGTAACACATCCTCGTGTCCACCGGCTCCACTTTTGGTTATCTCGCATCTTTACTTATTGCAAGCGTTTACTGTGTCATATCCCATGCTTGCTTGTGTTCTAGTAGTGGTTAGCATCATATAGCTTGTTCACCTAGTTGCACATCTAGCTAATTTACTTGATGCTAAACCTTAATTGTTAAAGAAAAGTAGAAAAGTGTTAGTTGCCTATTCACCCCCCCTCTAGTCAACCATATCGATCCTTTCATATGTGATGTATGAGATGATCATGTGATGTATAGATTATCACGACTTGCATGTCGATGAGTACGGCAACCGGCAGGAGCCATAGGGTTGTCTTTAATTAATGTATGACCTGAGTGTCAATCATTAATCTCTATGTAATGCTTTAATTTATCACTAAACGGTAGCAATAGTAGTACAAGCATGATGGGAGCGACAACCCCGATGGCGACACGTTGATGGAGATCATGGTGTTGTGCCGGTGACGATGGATATCATGTCGGTGCTTTCTAGATGGAGATCAAAAGCACAAGTTCATGGCCATATCATGTCACTTATGATTTGCATGTGATGTTAATCCTTTATGCACCTTATTTTCCTTAGGACAACGGTAGCATTATAAGGTGATCCCTCACTTAATTTCAAGATAAATTGTGTTCTCCCCGAGTGTGCACCGTTGCGAAAGTTTGTCGTGTCGAGACACCACGTGATGATCGGGTGTGATAGACTCTAAGTTCACATACAACGGGTGCAAGCCAGTGTTGCACATGCAGAACACTCGGGTTAAACTTGACGAGCCTAGCATGTACAGACATGGCCTCGGAACACAAGAGACCGAAAGGTCGAACATGAGTCATATAGTAGATATGATCAACATGATGATGTTCACCATTGAATCCACCTCAACTCACATGATGATCGGACTTGAGTTGGTGAATTTGGATCATGGATCACTCAAATGACCGGAGGGATGTCAATTTGAGTGGGAGTTCTTAAGTAATATCATTAATTGAACTCATTATCATGAACATAGTTAGTAGTGTCTTTGCAAAATTATGTTGTAGATTACTAGCTCACGCTGTAGCTCCCTTGCATTTTTTGTATGTTCCTAGAGAAATAGAGTTGAAAGATGATGGTAGCAATATTGCGGACTGGCTCCGTGATCTGAGGATTGTCCTCGTTGCTGCACAGAAGGCTTATGTCCTTAATGCACCGCTCGGTGAGCCAACCCCTCTAGCGTCGTCTGTAGATGTTGTGAATATCTGACACACACGTTCTAATGACTACTTGATAGTTTAGTGTGTCATGGATTAGAATTGAGGCTCCGAAACATTTTGAACGTCACTGAACATATGAGATGTTCTAAGAGATAAAATTAGGATCCCAGGCTCGTGCCGTGTTGCGAGATATGAGATCTCCAACAAGATTCTTTGCCTGCAAGATGAAGGAGAATAGCTCAATCTTTGAGCATGTGCTCAGATTGTCTGGGTGCTACAATCACTTGAATCGAGTGGGAGTTAATCTTCCAGATAAGATAGTGACTGATATAGTTCTCCAAGTCACTTTCACTAAGCTACTAGAACTTGGTGATGAACTATAAAATGCCAGGGATAGAAATAATGATCCCTGAGTTGTTCGCGATGTTTGACACCGTGAAGGTAGAAATCAAGAAGGAGCGTCAAGTGTTGATGGTTAGCCAAACCACTAGTTTCGAGAAGGGCAAGAGCAAGGAGGGAAACTTCATGGATAGCAAGTCAGTTGCTGCTCCAGTGAAGCAACTCAAAGTCTAACCCAAACACGAGACTAAGTGCTTCGATTATGAGGAGAGCGGTCACTGAAGCGGAACAACCCTAGATACTTGGAAGATAAGAAGGCTGGCAACTTCAACAGAAGTATATTTGATATACGTGTTATTGAGGTGTACCTTGCTAGTACTCCTAGTAGCACCTGGGTATTGGATACAGGTTCGGTTGCTAAATGTTAGTAACTCGAAGTAAAAGCTACGGAATAAATGGAGACTAGCTAAGGGTGAGGTGACGATGTGTGTTGAAAATGTTTCCAAGGTTGATGTGATCAACATCGCACACTCTCTCTACCTTCGGGATTAGTGACGAACCTAAATAAATGTTATTTGGTGTTTTGCGTTGAGCATGAACGTGATTAGATCGTGTTTATTGCAACACGGTTATTCATTTAAGTTAGAGAATAATGGTTATTCTGTTTACATGAATAATACCTTCAATGGTCATGCACCTTAGCACCTAGTGAGAATGGTTTGTTGAATCCTGATTGTAGCAATACACATGTTCATAACATTGATGCCAAAAGATACAAAGTTAATAATGATAGTACCACATACTTGTGGCATTGCTGCTAAATGTCATGTTGGTATAAAGTGCATGAAGAAACTCCATGCTGATGGATCTTTGGAATCATTCGATTTTGAATTGGTTGAGACATGCGAACCATGCCTCTTGGGCAAGATGACTAAGGACCCCGTTTTCCGGTTTGATGGAGCGGGCAAGTGATTTATTGGAAATGATACATGTTGATATATGCAATCCAATGAGTCTTGTAGCGTGCGGTGGATATCATTATTTTCTTACCTTCACTGATGATTTGAGTAGATATAGTGTATGTTTACTTAATGAAACACAAGTCTGAATCGTTTGAAAAGTTCAAGAAAATTCATAGTGAAGTTTAAGATCATCGTGACAAGAAGATAAAAATGTCTGTGATATGATCGTGGAGGTGAATATCTGAGTTATGAGTTTGGCATACAACTTTAGACAATGTGAAAGTCGTTTCACAACTCACGCCACCTGGAACACCATAGTGTCATGGTGTGTCCAAACGTCATAGTCGTGCTCTATTGGATATGGTGCGGGCTATAATGTCTCTTATCGTTTTTGCTACTATAATTTTGGGGTTATGCATTAGAGACAACCACATTCACTTTAAATAGGGCACCATCTAAATCCGTTGAGATGACACCGTGTGAATTAGTTTAATAGAAACCTAAGCTGTCATTTCTTAATGTTTGGGGCTGCGACCCTTGTGTGGAAAAATGTTTTCACCTAATGAGCTCGAACCCAAAGCGGACAAATGCATCTTCATAGATTACGCTAAGAATAGTTGGGTGAACCTTCTATCTTAGATCCAAGCATAAAGTGTTTGTTGCTAAAACGGGCCCTTTCCCGAGAAAAAGTTTCTCTCAAAAGAATTGAGTGGAAGGAAGATAGAACTTGATGAGGTTGTTGAACCTTTGTTTCAACCAGAGAGTAGCGCAGCGCGGAAAGATGTTTCTGTGGAACCTACGTCAGTTGAAGAGGAAGTAAATGATGATGATCATGAAGCTTCGGATCAAGTTACTATCGAACCTCGTAGGTCGACAAGGATGTGTACTGCTCCTGAGCGGTACAACAACCCTGTCTTGGAGGTCATGTTGTTGGACAACAATGAACCTACGAGCTGTGGAGAAGCCATGATGGGCCCGGATTCCGACAAATGGTTAGAGGCCATGAAATCTAAGAAAGGATCCATGTATGAAAACCAAGTATAGACTTTGGTAGACTTGCTCGTTGGACGACAAGTCGTTAAGTACAAATGGACCTTTTAAAATGAAGACAGACGCTGATGGTGAATGTCACCATTTATAAAGCTCGACTTGTGCAAAGAAGTTTCCGCCAAGTTCAAGGAGTTGACTGTGATGAGACTTTCTCACTCGTAGCAATGCTAAAGTCTGTTGGAATTATGTTAGCAGTTGCTGCATTTTTCAATTATGAAATCTGGCAGATGGATGCCAAAACATCGTATCCTTCCTTAAGGAAAGGTTGTATGAGATACAACCAGAAGGTTTTGTCAGTCCTAAGGATGCTAAAAGGTGTGCAAGCATCAGTGATCCTTCTATGAACTGAAGCGAGCATCTCGGAGTTGGAATATACACTTTAATGAGGTGATCAAAGTTTTGAAGTCTATGCAAAGTTTATGAGAAACTTGTATTTACAATAAAGTGAGTGGGAGCACTATAGAGTTTCTAGTAAGCATATGTGATTGACATATTGTTGATTGGAAATGATGTAGAATTTTTGGAAAGTATAAACGGTTGTTTGAAAAGAGTTTTCAAAGGAAGACCTGGATGAAGCTACCTAATTGTTGAGCATCAAGATCTATAGAGATAGATCAAGATGCTTGATGAGACTTTGAATGAGTACATACCTTGACAAGATTTTGAAAGAGTTCAAAATGGATTAGTTAGAGAGAAGTGTTCTCGCCTGCTTTGTAAGGTGTGAAGTTGAGTGAGACTCAAAGCTCGACCACGGCAGAAGAAAGAGAAAGGACGAATGTTGTCCCCTATGCCTTAGCCATAGGCTCTGCATAGTGTGCCATGCTGTGTACCGCACCTGTGTGTGCCTTGCCATGAGTCTGTCAAGGGGTACAAGAGTGATCCAGGAGTGGATCACTGGACAACGGTCAAGATTATCCTTACTAACTAAAAGACTAAGAAGATGTTTCTCGATTATGAAGGTGATAAAGAGTTCATCGTAAAGAGTTACGTCGATGCAAGCTTTAACACCAATCCGGATGACTTGTAGTAGCAATCTGGATACGTATAGTTAAGCAGCCATTTGGAATAGTACCAAGTGGAGTGTGGTAGCAGTTTTACAGTTTGACATAGAGATTTGCAAAATACACACAAATCTGAATGTCGCAGACTCGTTGACTATAAGACCTCTCTCACATGCAAAGCATGATCGAGCCCCAGAACTCATTGGGTGTTAGATTCATAACAATGCGAATCACATGGTGATGTGAACTAGATTATTGACTCTAGTGCAAGTGGGAGACTGTTGGAAATATGCCCTAGAGGCAATAATAAATTAGTTATTATCATATTCCCTTGTTCATGATAATCGTTTATTATCCATGCTATAATTGTATTGATCAGAGACTTAGATGCATGTGTGGATACATAGACAAAACCATGTCCCTAGTATGCCTCTAATAGACTAGCTCGTTGATCAAAGATGGTTAAGGTTTCCTATCCATTGACATGAGATGTCATTTGATAATGGTATCACATCATTAGGAGAATGATGGGATGGACAAGACCCAAACTACAAACATAGCATATGATCGTGTCAGTTTAATGCTATTGTTTTCTGCATGTCAAGTATCTGTTTCTATGACCATGAGATCATGCAACTCACTGACACCGGAGGAGTGCCTTGTGTGTATCAAACGTCGCAACGTAACTGGGTGACTATAAAGGTACTCTACAGGTATCTCCGAGGGTGTCTGTTGGGTTGGCATGGATCAAGACTAGGATTTGTTACTTCGTGTGACGGAGAGGTATCTTAGGGCCCACTCGGTAATACAACATCACAACAAGCCTTGCAAGCAATGTGACTAAGTGTTAGTCACGTGATCTTATATTACGGAACGAGTAAAGAGACTTGCCGGTAACGAGGTTGAACTAGGTATGGAGATACCGACGATCGAATCTCAGGCAAGTAACATACCAAAGAACAAAGAGAACATCATACGGGATTAACTGAATCCTTGACATAGAGGTTCGACCGATAAAGATCTTCGTAGAATATGTAGGAACCAATATGGGCATCCAGGTCCCTCTATTGGTTATTGACCGTAGAGGTGTCTCGGTCATGTCTACATAGTTCTCGAACCCGCAGGGTGTGCACACTTAAAGTTCGATGACGTTTCGGTAGTATAGAGTTATGTATGGTGGTGACCGAAGGTTGTTCGGAGTCCCGGATGAGATCCCGGATGTCACGATGAGCTCCGGAATAGTCCGGAGGTAAAGATTGATACATAGGAAGTCCTATTTTGGTCGCCGGAAAAGTTTCGGGCTCATCAGTAGTGTACCGGGAGTGCCGGTAGTGTATCGGGAGACCATCGGGAGGGGTATTTCGACCCAAGAGGCTACATGGGCTGTGGGAGAGTGAATAACAGCCCTTAGTGGGCTGGTGGAAGTCCCACACAAGGCCCATGTGTCTGAGAAGAAAAGCCCAAAGAGAAAAAGGTGGAAAAAGGCAAAAAGGCAAAAATAAGGAGGAGTCCTAGTCCTACTAGGATTGGAGGATGAATCCTCCGATCCTCCTTGGTTCGGCCGACCCAAGGGCTGGCTCCTTGGGAGCCAAGCCTCCTCCTCCTCTCCTCCTATATATACTAGAGGTTTTAGGGATTTTGGCACTAGTTTTTTCAGCCACATGCTACCCGTTCCTCCAGTGCATAGTTTCTCCTCTAGATCGGATTTCTGCAGTGCTTAGGAGAAGCCCTGCCGTAATAGCTCCACCACCATCGCCGGAGCACCATCACGCTGCCGGAGAACTCTTCTACCTCTCCACTCCCTCTTGCTAGATGAAGAAGGCGGAGATCGTCATCGAGTTGTACGTGTGCTGAATGCGGAGGTTCCATCCGTTCGGCGCTAGATCGGAAGGACCGTGATCAAGATCGCGAGACGGGTTGTGATGAGTTCGCGGGACGGATCGTGATGAGTTCGCGAGACGGATCATGATGAGTTCGCAAGACGGATCGTGATTGGATCGTGGGACGGATCGTGATGAGATTGCGGGACGCTCGGCGATTTGGATCGCGAAGACGTTCGACTACACCAACCGCGTTTCTTAACGCTTCCCTCTTAGCGATCTACAAGGGTATGTAGATCCACTATCCCTCTCGTAGATGCTCATCACCATGGATAGGTCTTGCGTGAACGTAGGAATTTTTTTGTTTCCCATGCGACGTAACCCAACACTTTTTGCCCACCCTTTTCTTCCTTCCGTCACCGATGCATGGAACTGGAGAAGAACCTGTTGGAGATGGAGGTGGTGGAGGCGTCGGAGGGTGCGATAATCGTGCTCGCTGGGAAGATAACTTGGCTATGTGGCAAACTCACCGTGTCAAAGTGAAGGCCGTAAAGTAGGAGAACCTCAAGAAACTGATGTTCGTCAAGGGCGTTCTGGCATCAGGGATGGTGCTGATGGCGGACTTCGTAGCGGAGGCCACGGTGCCAAGACGGGTGCGCCACAACATAGACGGCGCAGTGAACAAAGCATTACAAGTCTCTATACTACTACGCTGCCAAGAAGTTCAGAACCGTCGTCGGGAAGGTGCCTAAAAGTGTCGACGTAAACTCAGCGCTGCTCTTTCCGAGTGTTCTTGGCTGCAGCTCGTCCAGGCTCGAACAGCAGGCGGGGAGCAAATGGGTGCCCGCACACTGTTCGCTACAATGACTAGAGCAGGGCCCCCGACATATGATGGCCCGGACTGTGAGATGATTGACATCATCCACGACTGAGGGGGAGGAGGGAGGATATGGCTATGAGGACGGGCAGGTGGAAGACTCAGATCCCACCTAGTCCGGCAACTACTAGATGGGAACGCAACAGTCATACATCCAGGTCAGCATGCGCACACAACAACAACAACAACAACAACATTGGGCAGCCAAACAACAGCAAGAGAAAGAGGAAGAGGAGGAGGAGGACAACAAGGACGATGATCCGAATGATACAGTCGGCGATCCAAAGAAGATGGGTAGAAGAGAGAGCTTCAACATGCTAGGAGATGAGCTCCTGTGCGATCCATGGTTGGCCACTAGCCTCGGTCTAATCCATGGCACAAAGCAAAAGGGCAACCCCTTTTTGGAACAACATTCACATTAGGTTCCACGAACACTCTGACACGGTCATCCGCGGCCATGAATCGAACTCCCCCAATCGTCGATGGCACACCATCCAAGACGTCGTGTCGAAGTATTGTGGGCACTTCAACCATCTCATCGGATGATAGCCAAAGGTGCACAAATAACCGAGCAAGTAAGTTCATCACTAGCCAGAAATGCTTAGCTTTGTTGCTCACTATCCGGAAAGTGCTTGGTTTTGTTGACCACTAGCCGGATATGCTTAGTTTTGT
The DNA here is from genome assembly GCA_022496015.1 of Hordeum marinum. Taxonomy (NCBI): domain Eukaryota; kingdom Viridiplantae; phylum Streptophyta; class Magnoliopsida; order Poales; family Poaceae; genus Hordeum; species Hordeum marinum. The sequence goes on along the minus strand of CM039672.1, from coordinate 263,359,593 downwards.
AGCCTTCTCGTGCTTGTTTGGTGTACAAAAAGTTGGAGAAGAAAAACTTCACCGTCATGCATTGTTGGTTGAAGTTGAATGGACAACCAAAGCGGAACATTTTCATAGCCAAGATCACCGCCCAAGCCACCGAGTAAGAAACTAGTGACCCTACCGACTCAACCCAATTTAAAACCGTCGACGAAGGTTAGAAGATTTTTATGGGGCAAGAAGTGTAAGGAGGAGAGGGTCAAGCGAGAAGGTACGGTGGCCAAGCTGACGGAGAAGTTCGAGGACAACTTGTTGAAGAAGGAGAGGCATGCGTGAAGTGTTCGGATCTCAAGTAGAAGAAAAAGGCGGAGATATTCAAATTCTTGATGGAGGCGATAGAGAAGAAGCTGAATCTGGAAGAGGGGAGGACCATGATCAAAAAGAGGAAGGTCACACTCGAGGAAAAGAAGGTGAAAATCGCCGCAAATGCGGAGGACGCCAAGATGTTGACCTTGAATGTGGAGTCTCTAGATGATGACGAAAGAATGATCGTGCAATCTATCCGCTCCCAGATGTTGTAGCGACAGAAAGATCAGTTGATAGCGGCTAATGTTGAGGATACGGCGAAGGCGAATGCAGATGCTATGTATACGACGGTGACGACACCTTGATCGACATGAAGATGGCTTGGATAGCCGGTCCGACATGGCAAAATTGCACGGACTGTCGGACTGAAGTTTGTTTTGATGCGAACATGTAAAAACTAAGCATACTTATCTTTTTTTTTATTGTGATCAAGGCATGCGATCCGGCATTGGTGTGACCCCACGCGCTGTGTTGACCGGACTTAATTTGAACTTCAAATTGTCTTTATCGACGGACAAACACAGGTTAACGATGGATGACGTTTCGGCATTAGTATTCGCGGACCGGTCCCTGTTCACAACGGATACCGGAGGAAATTTACACATGGTCATGCCTATGCCTCTTTATATTTTGTGCCAGACTTTGACCATCGATAAGCTGCTAAAATATAAAGTACTCCTTCTGTTTCAAAATATAAGACCTTTTAAAGATTTTACTATGAATTACATATGGATGTATATAGACATATTTTAAAGTATAAATTCACTCATTTTGTTTTGTTTGTAGTCTATAATGAAATCGCTAAAAGATCTCATATTTAGGAACGGAGAAAGTATATGATATGACACATTATATTATTTAATTTGTATTTGAAAGAACTTTTCAATAATATATTTTTATGACTTGCAGTTTATATTTTGCTGTTAAATTTATAGATTGAATTTTAGTCCAAAATAAAAGGAGGTTTAATAAACCCGAACCGAGTAACGCGCAAAATTTATGTGGCCTACGCGGGAACGCGGGTGTGGGCGGAGCACGGATGGCAGCCTAGGCATTCAGTACTCAGATCAGAACCCGCCCGCAATACATTCGAGCACCAGCTGCCCGTGCCGCCGCTTTTTCGTCGTCCCAGCACTTGAAGTGGCCACTATCGATGTCGTCCGTCGCGAGTTTACACCTGATTTCTCACTGTGAAAAAGAAATCAAGAGCGTCCTCACTCATCCAAACCACTGTCGCAGGGTAGTACTGTATTTTGCACAAAAATGCAAAATCAGACCGACTCATGACTCCAAGCAGAGACAGCGCCTACGTAGCATCCGTGACGAGAACGAGATAGAGAGCGGCGGTGGCACCCCGACCCCTGTGGGTTCCACAAAATTCCAACCGAGGAACCCGGCCTGACTGCCCGCCGTTCTCTTCCTCTCCTCCACCATTTACTCCACCTTCCATCACGCCACCACCCCCGCCCGTGCGCCCGCGCCCTCAATTTCCGCCAGCCTCCTCCCCCTTCCTTCCTTCCTCGCAGCGCATGCACCGGCGCGGCTGCTGCTAGCTAGGCGGCGGCGCAGACGACAGCCCGGCGACCAGCGGCCCGTCCGCCGCCCCACAGCAACCATGGCGACGCTGCAGGACCTCGGGGTGTCGGCCTTCATCAACATCCTGGGGGCCTTCGTCTTCCTGCTGCTCTTCGCCGTGCTCCGCATCCAGCCCATCAACGACCGCGTCTACTTCCCCAAGCTCTACATCGCGGGGAAGCGCGGCGCCGGCGACCACCGCGGCGCCCGCAGGGCCATCAACCTCAACGTCTGCACCTACTTCAAGTTCCTCAGCTGGGTCCCCGGCGCGCTCCGCATGGGCCAGACCGAGCTCATTCACCACGCCGGCCTCGACTCCGTCGTCTACCTCCGAATCTACACGCTCGGGTACGCCACAATTCCCACCTTCTCACTACCACTACCACTACCACTACCACTACTGCTCTGCTCAACCAGTGCTACAGAATTCCGCAATTTGCTGGTGGTCGTGCGATCGGTTACTGTTTTGTCAGCAAAATTCCTCCACAGCAATTTGGTTCTGATCTCCAGATAGTATAGCAGACGCATTTGCTTCGCCTTTTCATTTTTCGCCAAATTAATGGCAGCGGATTACGCCATTGCCATTAATGTTACAAGCGCTTTTCGCCAAAATTTGCGACCTTGGCCTGCCTGCCTGCCTGGATGAGTTGTTGGTTTGCGTGTCAATAATGCATGCCTATACCTTGCCTTCTCACGGCTGTTAGCTGTTTCCTTGGCTGCACAGCACAATGCTTGTTCGGTTCTCTCATCGTCATAGGGAACATGTGATCCTCACATGCTCCGGAGATTGCGCCCCCCAAGCCCAAACAAGCATTCTTTCCCAACGAACCACTGTAGTACATTTTTTTCCTAAAGGTTTTATTAACCCTTATTATGATCTTGATAGTAATCCTTGTTGATTAGGCTTATTGATTCAACCCACAACTGACTGGATCTCAGAGTGACGGGTTGCGTGATTATCCGGACAAATGTTGCTTGTGCCTGGCGACAAGCGTTGGTGATCGATAGAGGTCGCCTTGGCACGTCGTACCATTCAGAAACAAAAAATAAAATCTTAACACGTTGTGGCTGCTATCCCTTTCAGTTGTGCGTGGAAAATGGCGCCGTCCGTCCACGAGATATCCTTGGATTGTTTTGCACGATCACGGGCGCTCTTTCAGCGGGGCACGGGCGGCCTATCCAGCTTTAGGCTAGTACTTTAGCCTGCCTGGTGCAATCGAGTATACTCCGCCACCGACCCGTATCATATTCCTAGCTAAGTTAGTGGTGCTCTCCCACTAAACAACGCACAACTTTTCTGTGTGGCTCCAACCGATTACTCAGCATGAGGGGGACCAACCACCGGCGCTTATTAACTGGAGATGCTTTCCTAGCCGCTCCGGACGGGATTTCATTCCGAAGGTTTCCCTCGTCAGAATGCGGCCATGTTTTCATCAGTAAAAATTCAATTGACAAACCTGGTTCACTGGTCCCTTCTACAGTTCTACAGTTATGCTGTGCCGTAACCCTTGACAATGCTGTTATGTACAAACAGACGATAAAGCATAATTCCTCCGTCTAAGCGTTTCTCGATCCGGCAAAACTTCTCCTTCACGTCTGTACTCGCATGTGGGCGAAGCTTTACAGCCATCTGAGAAGCAAAAAATTATTCTGTTGACCTTGGTTGCTCTGGCGGTGCTTTCGGGGAAATTTCACCTTTCCCACTTTTTGCCGAGGAAAAGATTTGGAACTCTGTTGTACGAGATGGGACTACTATTTTGCGTTTCATGCACTTCAATATAGTACTGTAGTTTTTTTTTTTTTGCTATTTTACAGGTTCAATTTGAGCCGTGTGTTTCGTACACTAACTATTTTTCTCCCCTTTGCTCTCACTTGCAGCCTCAAGATATTTTTGCCCGTCATGATTGTCGCATTGCTGGTTCTCATTCCAGTCAATGTCTCTGGCGGGACATTACTGAACCTGAGAAAAGATGTCATGTTCAGTGACATTGATAAGCTATCCATATCAAATGTTAGCCCAGGCTCCAACAGGTAATCTTCAGTAAATTATGAACTCTAAAGTTGCCAGCTCATTTTTTAACATTGTTCTTTAAAACTCTACATCGTTCTAGGCTGTATGTTCTGATTTGTAATACTAGTACTCTAAAATGTTGATCATTGCCATCCCATTTCATTTCAGGTTCTTTATTCATCTTTTAATGGCGTATGTGTTCACATTTTGGACGTGCTTTATGCTGTACAAAGAGTACAGTAATGTGGCATTCATGAGATTACATTTCCTGGCTTCCCAGAAACGTTGTGCTGATCAGTTCACTGTAAGTACATTAACAAAGTTCGCATGTGTCGAGAGCTGTCCTATTGTAGCATTTAATATATATATATTTGATGCCAGGTGATTGTTAGAAACATACCTCGTGTTTCAAGCCATTCGACGTCTGAAACAGTTGACGAGTTCTTCCGTAGAAACCATCCAGACCACTATCTTGGTCAGCAGGTATGTTATCCTCACCATTCCTCGAGCCTCATTTGTGTTGCATTTAACCGGGAAGGATGTTTCACGCATCATACTTGATTTTTACACAAACGCTCACAAATAACGGTTGCTGACAAATGTGTTGATTATAAATCTTACCTTATTTTTTTTATTTCAGGCTGTTTACAATGCAAACCGGTATGCTAAACTTGTAAAGCAAAAAGAGAGACTTCAAAACTGGCTGGATTACTACCAACTAAAGTTTGAAAGGCATCCTGATAAAAGACCAACTGGAAGGGTAATGTTCCAATCATTGCTTTTGTTATTTTTGGATATGTGCACATAAACTGCTAACCTTGTTCATGGTATTTCAGACAGGATGCTTTGGTTTCTGTGGTAGACAAGTGGATCAAATCGACTACTACCGGGCTAGCATTAGCGAACTTGATAAGAGGGTACGTCTACAACTTATTTGTGTTATGATTCCATATTTGAGAGGGAAAACACATTTTACCGTGCACGGTGAATTTCTAAACCCCATGCACATGTGCCTATGTTTATGATTTTAACAGACTACATATACATCGATATTTTCAGATTGCATCAGAGCGTCAGAGAGTTCTGAATGATCCAAAAGCTGTTATGCCAGTTTCTTTTGTGACATTTGACTCAAGATGGGGTGCTGCTGTATGTGCACAGACACAACAGTCAAAGAATCCCACACAATGGCTGACTAACTGGGCTCCTGAACCACGTGACGTTTATTGGCAGAATCTTGCTATTCCATTTTTCTCCCTGAGTATACGCAAGTTTCTCATATCAATCGCGGTCTTTGCTTTGGTGTTCTTCTACATGATACCTATTGCATTTGTGCAATCACTTGCCAATCTCGAGGGTATTGAAAAAGTCGCGCCTTTCTTGAGGCCAGTAATAGAAGTGTAAGGATTCTCTTTTTTGTCTGTGCATCATGCTTCTTGAGATTCCTCGTTATATCTTATTCATTCACACGACTTATTTTCAACTTGCAGAAAAGTGGTGAAATCCTTCCTACAGGGTTTCCTTCCCGGTCTGGCTTTGAAGCTCTTTCTCTATATCCTCCCTACCGTTCTTATGATCATGTCAAAAGTTGAAGGCTATGTCTCTTTGTCATCGCTGGAAAGAAGAACTGCTTCGAAATATTACTACTTCATGCTGGTGAATGTATTTCTTGGAAGCATAATTGCTGGCACAGCTTTTGAACAGCTAGATTCCTTTTTTCATGATCCTCCTTCACAGTAAGTTTCTTCAAACATTCTTCTGCCATGTCTTCATTTCATTAATTATCCCCTTTGTTACGCAATCCCGGGTCCGCTAACACCAGCATTTCCGACCCACATGCACCAACAAGGCCCAACCGGAAAGCAACACTGACTTATACCAGGACTTGGGCCCTCTCCCCCCAAAAGACTAGCCTATTAGGAGGGGACATCCTCATCCTTATAAATCGTGTTATGTCTCCTCCCACAACCGATGTGGGACTAAACCCAACAATCTCCCCCTCACACATCGGTCACCATGGGCCCGCTAACACCAGCGCTTCCAGCCCATCAACCATCCGACCACCCGTGAGACCACCGAGATTTATTCCGGGCACCTGGGCTCCGATACCAATTGTTACGCAACCCGGGTCCGCTAACACCAGCATTTCTGACCCACATGCATCAACAAGGCCCAACCGGAGAGCAACACCGACTTATACCAGGACTTGGGCCCTCTCTCCCCAAAACACTAGCCTATTAGGAGGGGACATCTTCATCCTTATAAATCGTGTTATGTCTCCTCCCACAACCGATATGGGACTAAACCGAACACCCTTTTTGGAAACATACACGAACCCAAACTTATTTTCCCATGTCTTCATTTCATTAATTATTATCCCCTATTCGGAAAATATGTCTTCATTTCATTAATCATTGTGCTGCCGCTTCATATGACTAGAATGTACTAGCGCTCACTCTCAAAGTGTACAGATGAAAACTGTTGGATGTATAGTCATAAAACGGTAACAATCTGCTGCGTATACTTTTATCTTTTTACAGAATTCCAAGGACCATCGGAGTAGCCGTACCAATGAAAGCAACATTCTTCATGACATACATAATGGTCGATGGCTGGGCCGGCATCGCAAATGAGATTCTTCGGGTGAAGCCACTGGTCATCTACCATCTGAAGAACATGTTTATCGTGAAAACCGAGCGGGACAGGGAGAGGGCGATGGATCCACGCAGCATCGCGCTCGGAGAAAACCTTCCATCCCTGCAGTTGTACTTCCTCCTTGGGCTCGTGTACGCGGTGGTCACCCCCATTCTCCTCCCTTTCATAATCGTCTTCTTCGCTTTCGCTTACCTTGTCTACAGGCATCAGGTGAGTTGATGGATACTGCTTTGACCTCTGTTCATTTGCTGTGTCAGAGCCAGGGCACTAACCTGCCTTCATTCTTGGTTTCAGATCATCAATGTGTACAATCAGGAGTACGAAAGCGCGGCGGCGTTCTGGCCTCAGGTCCATTCGCGCATCATAGCGAGCTTGCTCATCTCTCATGTGACTCTCTTTGGGTTGCTGAGCACAATGAGAGCCGCCTACTCTACTCCGCTCCTCATCTTCCTGCCATTGCTGACACTATGGTTCCACAAGTACTGCAAGAGTCGGTTCGAGCCCGCGTTCCGCAAGTATCCTCTAGAGGTCCGTGCGTCGCCTCTGTCTCTATCACGTGTGATTTTTTGCTTGGATGATAGTTTGCAGAACCTGAGACATTGTTTGCTTTTCTGAACTTCAGGAGGCAATGGAGAAGGACGTAATGGAGCACGCGTCGGAGCCGAGCCTGAACCTCAAGACCTACCTGGCCAATGCTTACCTGCACCCAATCTTCCATATGTTTGAGCAGGAGGATCGGAAAGAGGAGGCCACCATTGAGGTGAGAATCGACAAATCGAAGCATCAGCAGCAGCAACATGTGAGAAGCTCACACTCACAGTATGAGGAGGAGAGTGCGCAGACACATTACCACCATGAGGAGAGGATCAGCAGCCAGTACCAGTACGAGTATCAGTACCAGCATGAGGAAACTCACATGAGGAGTGAGCAGTCGCCGCCACACTTTGTCTACCACTGATGCTGCGAATTTACCACTCCCTAACTTGACCTTTTGCCTCGCATTTTCGTGAAAATGATTTGCCCCTGTAGTCCAGGTGATGCTGATGGTTGATGTACATGCCAATATGTAGTGTGATGATAATCTTATGAGTTGATTAATTTTTTTCTGCAAAGGGAGAAAGCAATTTCCTTGAGTACCAATATAATGCGAGTCGGCGTTGGCGATACTTACGGCAACTCTGATCAATCCGAAAAACGTAACTCCCAAACAGCTGCCGCTTCTGGGAAACCATACGCCGTGCATCAAACCGTTTTGCAACTCATAAATAAATTAGAATTAAAAGCTGAAACATCTATACTTAATCATATTGAACGGAGTAGGAAGAATGAGGCTGAAGAGAGGCTTCGACACCTACTTCGCGAGGAAGAGATCAAGTGGGCATTAAGAGCTAAAGTATCCACGGTCGTCCAAAGGGATGACAACACACAATTTTTTCATGATAACGAATGGAAAACGCAGAAAGAAAAAGATTATTCAGCTCGAACAAGATGAGAGGACTATTGTAGAACATGAAAATCTGAAGTTATACATATCGGAATACTATAAAAAAAACTATTTGGGCCACACGAGGATAGCTCTGTCTCGCTGGATGAGAACGTGACAGAGGACATTCCTCAACCGAACAAGGATGAGAATGAGGTTTTATCAGCCCCATTTACTGAGAAAAAGGTGTTTGAAGCAATTATGCAAATGAAACAAAATAAGGCCCCCGGTCCAGATGGGTTTCCGACTGAGTTTTATAAGAGGTGTTGACAGTTTATTAAAGCTGATGCCATTGTTTCATGAATTATTTAGTGGACAGCTACAATTATTCCATTTAAATTTTGGAACAATTACTCTACTACCTAAAAAGGATGGGGCCAAACGAATTGAACAATTTAGCCCGATATGCTTGTTGAATGATAGCTTCAAGATTTTTACTAAAGTAGCTACGAATAGGCTGTCGCGGATAGCCCATTCGGTGATACAGCATACTCAGTCAGCTTTCATGCCAGATAGACACATCCTAGAGGGGGTTGTTGTGCTACATGAGACGCTGCACGAAATCCACTCAAAGAAACTTGATGGAGTGATCTTCAAGGTGGATTTCGAAAAACATATGATAAAGTAAAATGACCTTTTCTTCAGCAAGCATTAAGAATGAAAGGTTTCAATGAAACTTGGAGGAGCCAAGTGGAGTCTTTTGTTCAAAAAGGTAGTGTTGGGATAAAGATGAATGACGACGTAGGTCATTTCTTCCAAACCCATAAGGGTTTAAGACAGGGAGACTCGATGTCCCCGATCTTATTCAATATTGTAGTTGATATGTTGACGGCTCTAATAGGTCGCGCAAAGGAAAAGGATCTAGTACAAGGGCTAGTCCCGCATCTTGTGGATGGAGGGGTATCCATTTTACAATAGGCGGACGATATAGTTTTGTTCATGGATCATGATTTTGCAAAGGCCAGAAATATGAAATTGATCTTATATTTATTTGAACAACTGTCAGGCCTCAAAATCAGTTTCAAAAAGAGTGAATTGTTTTGTTTTGGACGTGCCAATGACGAACAAGATGCATACAAGCAGTTATTTGGTTGCGAGATGGGATCACTTCCATTTAACTACTTGGGTATTCCTATACATCATCGGAAATTAACTAACAAGGAATGGAAATGTATAGATGACAGATTCGAAAAGAGACTAAGTTGCTGGAAGGGTAAACTTATGGCATATGGCGGACGGCTAGTGTTAATAAATTCAGTATTAACAAGCTTGCCGATGTTCTTACTATCATTCTTTGAAGTACCGATAGGGGTACGAAAAAGACTTATTTCTATAGATCTAGATTCTTCTGACAGAGTGATGACACGGAGAAGAAATATAGATTGGCTAAATGAGATATGATGTGTAAACCTAAGGACCAGGGTGGGCTGGGAATTGAAAATCTACACATTAAGAACAAATGTTTATTGTGCAAATGACTATTTAGACTTTTAGTGGAGAGGAAAGGTATGTGGATACAAATTTTACGCAATAAGTACCTACAAACCAAGACTTTGGCTCAAGTTACAGTGAAACATTCCGACTCACCATTCTGGAAAGGCTTAATGAGAAAAAAGATGATTTTTTCATAGGGTCAAGTTTCACATTGGAGATGGTAACACAACAAGGTTTTGGGAAGATATGTTGTTAGGGGAGACACCCTTAGCTACACAATATCCGGCTTTATACAATATTGTGCAAAGAAAGGAGGTTTTCGTGGCTACAGTTATGAACACAATTCCTCTTAATATCCAATTTAGGAGATCGCTGGTAGGAGAACGGTGGAATGTGTGGCTTCATTTGGTGTGACGATTGATGGAAGTTCAGTTGTCGGATCAACCAAACACAATTCGTTAGAAATTAACTACAAATGATAGTTTTTCCGTAAAATCAATGTATGTGGATCTTATCAATGTTGGATTGATACCTACTTCTCCACATATTTGAAAGATTAAAATGCCGCTCAAAATTAACATTTTCATGTGGTTTGTACATAAAGGAGTGATTCTCACAAAAGACAACTTGGCTAAATGGAATTGGGCAGGAAATGCCAGATGTTGCTTTTGCGACCACAACAAGACTATCAAACACCTCTTATTGAATGTCCTTTGGCTAGTCTGCTATGGCGCACGATCCATATAGCTTTTAATATTAATCCTCCAACAAGTTTGAGCGTGTTATTTGGGACGTGGCTCAATGGAGTAGATACCATTACAGCTAGACACATTCGAGTAGGAGTTTGTGCCATACTTTGGGCTATATGAAACTCGATAAATGATATGATATTTAACAAAAAGATATTCAATTTCTTTGCAGGTTATCTACAGAGCTACTGCTTGGATCCATATGTGGTCGTTACTCACACCTGCGGAGTCCATGGAGATTATGGTTACTAGGTGCAGCCAGTGAGAGACGGTAGCACAGGATATCTTCAACCGATATGGATGGCGGCACACTAATAGGCTAGGTGTTTAGTCATCGTGGTCTATCTGTTGCTGGCCAATTGAGGCATGTAATTTTTATTATTTTTACTATACACTATTTGCTTTCTCACGATTGTGAACCTGTTACAGACTTTATTTGGTTAATAAAATGGCTGCATGCATCATCATGATGCAGAGGCCGAGGGAAATCCTCCTTTTAAAAAAAATCAAACCGTTTTGAGGTCCTGGCGTTTTTTGCCATCCAACGTCGTGCCTTAAATATCTTTTTTTGCCATCCAACGCTACGCCTTAAATGTCCGGCGTTGAAAATCTCATAAAATGGATGCAATGTTGGGGGAGGTTTGAGTGTTCGGACATCCGTCATGTAGGCCTTCAACACCCTCGGCCCGCCTAAAACCCCACCGGACCCTGCGTTTACCTTACTCTACCCCTCCTCCCTTCTTTTTGTCCGCTCCCTCCTAGTGTGGTATCGTTGTTGTGCCAGCTCGCCTGCTTGTCCAGGCCTTGCCAGACCTCCGCCGCTGCACCAGGGCACCAAACCTGCGGTGCCAACGTCGTCGATCCACCCTTGATCCGGTCGCCACCCTTGCAGATATCATCCAAAGCACACACCACGCCCAACAACTATTTGGCTAGATGTCATAGCCAATTTTAACTATTTTTCCTTACTTTGAAGCAAACACTTTGGATTCGAACACACACTACTTGTATGAGAACATGGATTCGTCCTCGTCAAATGAGGATGAATACTTGCAGATGTGCATTGTGCGGAGGAGCATGTTCTTAATTACAAGGGACATCGAGTGTTGAACTGCAATTTTTGTGTCAAACTTTGACTTATAGTTTTAGTTAATGAACTATGGGTTATATGTCATAGAAAATGTATCATTGAAAAGTTCTTTCAAATGTGCATCGACTGACATACTTTTGTGTCATATAATTCATATTTTATTGGTAAAACTAATGGTCAAAGTTAGACATAAAAATGATGCGACCTTGTATAAAAAACGGAGGGAGTAATGAATGTCAACCTATATCAAGGGTATCAAGTATATCTCCCAAAAGATACATCAAGGGAAGATGACAAGCGAGCCCTCGAAATTCCATGATGACAAGTATTGGCCAAGCCGAAAACTTAGATTTTCATTTTTGTGATCCAAGATCGCATTGAATCTATAGATTTGTTGATACTATCGAAAATGACAAAAGAGGATAGAAGTTGCTAAGATAGGTGTATTTCTCCACGTGCTTAAAGATCAAACTACAAAGGCCTCTAAAAGCCATTTATTCCTCCACTATATAAGCCTATTTTCAAACTTCAGAGCCTCTGAGCTCTTCCACTTCGGACCCACTATACGAGTCAGCCGGATATAGCCGTTGCAAACCCTAGTCACTCGGAGCCCCTGAACACTTCCATTCGGAACCGCCAGATCACTCTCCTCTCTATTATGTACACTCTTTTGAATTTCCAAACAATGTTGGTCGAAACATTTGGATGGTTTCCATTGAAGAACATGTGATTAGTTGGTCGATAGGAGCCTTCGAACGACTTCATGTCTGGTCTTTTGAACTATTTGAAAGTTGCCACCTTTAGTTATGTTTGGAGATCCCGAACCGGTCATCCGAAGCTTCTGAGCAATGCTAAAAAAGTGTGTAACGATCAGATTTTTGGTCGTGTCGATTTATATCTCCAAGTATCCCATCAATTCACTTGAATAAATATTCACTCAAATTATATTTTCTGATAGAAAAACCACCTTCTTGTGTTGTATTCAAAGGTTTTTTTACTCCAACTATCAAGCCATTACTTTGACTTATAATTCCCCCCTTCATTTCCACTCCTACTTCTCCAGTCTGAAGTCATTCCTTTTGAATCCCAAGAGCAAGTGATTCATTACCAAGGGACCTCAATTTTGTTATTTTTGGAGGTCTATTGGAAATATGCCCTAGTGGCAATAATATTTGTAGGGCCTAAGAGTATATCGACCAGAGGCGACGGCAGGGGGGATGGGAGATTCAAATTTTCTTTTGAAACTTTGAATGATCCTAGACAGTGTAGAGGAAAGAAATGAACAACTGGATCGCTAAAGATAGAGGTGATAGAAATAAGCTAAACAAGAAGTAACTTAGATGGGATGCTAAGCAAATTTGTCGAGGAAATACTTGACTACTCATTTAGCATAGCGACTGATAGCATTCATATATATGATGGTGGCACATCAATAGAGTATTTCGGATATCATAAGAACAAGTTCCTAAGTGAGAACTAGTATGGAAAGTATTCAACAGAGCAGATACATAGAAAGTAATCCAAGTAGAGTGATAACTAGGCAAGCAACGTATCTTAACATAATAAATGACCACATCATGATGAGGAACAATGAACGAGGTAAAACATGAGAGGAGAGAGTGAACCACTGGTGCTCGAAGGTGAGAGATGATTTGGTAGACCAGTTCACTCTTCTACAAAAGAGTTATGTCTGGTTGGAGGGACTTGTGATTTGAGACAGGAGCAAAACTCTCTCCATCCTATTCTCCCTCAACTCAAAGCTGGTAAGACTTCAGTTGATTTCACTCGTGGTTGATACTTTTCGATAGTTTCTAAACCTAACTTTGTCTTTTCCCGACGACTAATTTGGAGACGTCAATTACTCTTCGTCACTCAAGATGACACCTATCCGTCTAGAGAGTGTGAAGATCTCAAGATTAATAAGCACAAGAACTTAACTTAGCTCTATTGTGATGCTCATCCATTGTCTATGTTCTGGCTCTTGATTTTTCTCTCGGTGGAGTCTAAACTCAAATCGCTCGGAGAGGGCGTGCTCAATCAATCTTCTCAGAAATCTTAAGCGGAGCAACTGATACGTGTCCAATGTATGTATAATTTTTTATTGTTCCATGATACTATATTATCATTCTTGGATACTTTATAGGGATAATTAGTTTTATGCCCCTAGTTCTGTCCCACTAGTCTGTTTTACCCCTAGTTTCAGAAACTCATCTGTTCTGGCCAACTCACTTTGCAATTCGTTCGCTTTTGCCCTTATGTCATGGTTCTACTTGGTCGGCGTCGTTTGACCATATACGACGCTCCGTTTGGGACACCGGTTGCCCCCCCACTAGTACAGAACCCACTCAGGCCCATCTCACTCTGCACTCATATCCCCACTCTCTCTCGTTCCCCACTCTCTCACGAACCCTAGATTGGTGGCAGTGGTGGCGGCGACCGAATCAGCAACAACCAAGCGTGACGTCGATGTAGTGACTGAGCCCACACCATATTTGCTCCTAGTGGTGATGGGGGATGATGTGTACTGTAGCGGTGCCATCGGCGGTGACTGCAAGGGAAGGACACGATCATCACAGACAAAAGCAAGGTAAGTTGCTGGATCTGCTATTTCTCGCCCCCCCAGATCTACTGTTTCTTGGTAGATTTAGGCTAGGATATGCATGTTTGCATTTTTATTTAGGCTAGTATCTTGCTGTATTTTAACATTGTGCCATGTTTTCATAGGATCAATCTTGCTAGAGCATTTAATCTCAGTGTTAGAATGGAGACATGCACTTTAACTGCTACTGGTACACACGGAAGAGAAATGGGCTTCACATTTCTTTTAGTTGTGGACAAAAGTAGCACATTTGATTAGCTAAGGGCAACAATTAGTGCTAAATATCCATGAGGATTATATGATGATGTGGAGATAAGGTATTGGGATGCATGTAAAGTTTCTTGGGTCCATGTTCATGTTGGGGAGCATTGCATCGGAAACAAAATTTTCCTACGCACACACAAGATCTATCCATGGTGATGAGCATCTACGAGAGGGAGAGTGGATCCACATACCCTTGTATACTGCTAAGCGGGAAGCATTAAGAAACATGGTTGATGTAGTCAAGCGTCTTCATGATCCAAATCGCTGGCCGTCCCACGATCCGATCATGATCCATCCCGATTTAGCGCCGAATAGACGACACCTCTGCGTTCAGCACACGTAAAGCTTGATGACAATATCCACCTTATTGATCCAGCAAGAGGTAGATGAGAACTCCAACACCGCGACGGCGCGGTGACAGTGGTGGTGGAGATGTTCCGGCAGGGCTTCGCCTAAGCACCGCCGAAAACTAGAGGAGGAGACGATCTAGTGGGGGGAGAGGCCTGCATCATGGCTTGGGGTGTGGCTGCCCTCTCTCCCCTCCAATATATATAGGAGGGGGAGGGGTTGGCGCCCTAGGGTTTCCCCCTAGGGTCGGCCGAACCAGGGAGGAGGAGGAGTCCTCTTCCAACTAGGAGGTGGGTGCAGGAGGAGTCCTCCTCCTACTAGGACTCCTCCCCCTCTCCTCTTTCCCTGCGCATAGGCCCATAGGGGCTGGTGTGCCACCTCTAAGGCCCATGTGACCCCTTGGGGTGTGTGGTCCCCACTTGGTGGACCCTCGGAACCCATTCGTCACTCCCGGTACACTACCGGAAATGCCCAAAACATTTCCGGAGTTCAAACACCACTTTCCTATATATCAATCTTTACCTCTGGACCATTCCAGAGCTCCTCGTGATGTTAAGGATCTTATCTGGGATTTCGAACAACCTTCAATCACCACCATACATAACTCAATACTACCGAAACATCACCGAACGTGAATTGTGCAGACCCTGCGGGTTTGAGAACTGTGTAGACATGACCGAGACACCTCTACATTCAATAACCAATAGAGGGACCTGGATGCCCATATTGGTTCCTACATATTCTACGAAGATCTTTATCGGTTGAACCTCTATGTCAAAGATTCAGTTAATCCCGTATATTATTCGCTTTGTTCTTCGGTATGTTACTTGCTCGAGATTCGATCGTCGGTATCTCCATACCTAGTTCAATCTTGTTACTGGCAAGTCTCTTTACTCGTTCCGTAATACAAGATCCCATGGCTAACTCTTTAGTCACTTTGCTTGCAAGGCTTATTGTGATATTGTATTACCGAGTGGGACCTGAGATACCTCTCCGTCACACGGAGTAACAAATTCCAGTCTTGATCCATGCCCACTCCACAGACACCATCGAAGACACCTGTAGAGCATCCTTATAGTCACCCAGTTATGTTGTGACGTTTGATGCACACAAGGTATTCCTATGGTGTCAGTGAGTTTCATGATCTCATGGTCATAGGAACAAATACTTGACATGCAGAAAACTACAACAATAAACTGACACGATCATATGCTATGTGCATAGTTTGGGTCTTGTCCATCTTTGTGCAACGAAGTTACATGTCAGTCGATGGAACCGTCTCTCGTAAGCGTACGAGTAAGGTTGGTCCGGGCCGCTTCATTCCACAATACCGTTGAACCAAAATATGACCAAGGGAGGAAGCAATCTAAGCATCAATGCCCACAAACTCCTTTGTGTTCTACTCGAGATCTCATCTACACATAGACCTAGCTCATGATGCCACTGTTGGGGAACGTTGCATGGGAAACAAAAAAAATTCCTACACGCACGCAAAGATCTATCCACGGTGATGAGCAACTACGAGAGGGAGAGTGGATCTACATACCCTTGTAGATCGCTAAGCGGGAAGCATTAAGAAATGCGGTCGATGTAGTCGAACGTCTTCGCCATCCAAATCGTCGAGCGTCCCGCGATCCCATCACGACCCATCTCACAATCTGTCCCGCAATCCCAACACGATCCGTCCCGCGATGAAATCACGAATCATCTCACGATCTTGATCACGGTCCTTCCGATCTAGCGCCAAACGGACGGCACCTCCGCGTTCAGCACAGGTACGGCTCGATGACGATCTCCGCCTTCTTGATCCAGCAAGAGGGAGCGGAGAGGTAGATGAGTTCTCCGGCAGCGCGACGGTGTTGCGGCGATGGTGGTGGAGATATTCCAGCAGGGATTTGCCTAAGCACCGTTGAAACAATCTAGAGGACAAACTACGATCTAGAGGAGAGGTAGCACGTGGCTATTTTCTGTGTGTCAAAACCCTCAAAACCTCTAGTATATATAGGAGAAGGGAGGGAGGAGGCTTGGCGCCCAAAGATCCATCCCTTAGCCTTGGCGCAAGAAGGAGAGGAGGAGTTCTCCTCCAATCCTAGTGGGATTAGGACTCCTCCTTCACACTTGGAAACTCTTTCCACCTTGAGTTTTTTCCCTCTCAAACCACTCCAGCCGCATGGGCCCTTAGGGGTGGCTTAGGCCAGCCCACTAGGGGCTGGTTTACCTTCTCCCACAGCCCATGTATCCTCTTGGGTCGAGACACCCCTCCCGATGGTCCCCCGATACCCTCCCGACACTCCCAGTACACTACCGATGAGCCCGAAACTTTTCCGGCGACCAAATAGGACTTCCTATATATCAATGTTTCCCTCCGGACCATTCCAGAGCTCCTCGTGACGTATGGGATCTCATCTAGGACTCCAAACAACCTTCGGTCACCACCATACATAACTCTATACTACCGAAACGTGACCAAACCTTAAGTGTGCAGACCCTGCGGGTTCGACAACTATGTAGACATGACCGAGACACCTCTACAGTCAATAACAAATAGCGGGACCTGGATGCCCATATTGGTTCCTACATATTCTATGAAGATCTTTATTGGTTGAACCTGGATGCCCATATGTAGGAACCAATATGGGCATCCAGGTCCCGCTATTTGTTATTGACTGTAGAGGTGTCTCGGTCATGTCTACATAGTTGTCATTGCACAAGCAACGGAAATCTTGATCGAAAGCGTGAACCCATGCCATCAGCCTTAAACCTACATGCATTCTGACTGGGAAGCGTCCTAGTTCGCATGTTCGTCACCAATGAACTCTTCAACATACTCCTGTTCTTCCATGCCTGGCCAATTAAATAACCAGTGGAAGGCCAATGAGTACTTTGAATGTACTCGGAAGCAACCCAAGTTGTGGAACAAGATAATAATGATGCATGATATAGCACTAAGTAGGTAATTTGCGGAAAGCTAATTTTCAATGCAATGACATGATCAAGTAACTAGGTAAGCATGCGTCAACAGTTGGCAGATATCCATATGAACAAGTTACAGATATCATCATAAACAGGGGTTGAACATCTCATGTTCATTGATTATGCTAAGTTATCGGACTTAGTCACACCAAGTTTGCGAAAACATCTGGACGTAGTTTAAGAAGGACCTCCAACTGTCCATGACCACGGACGCGGCTATTCGAATAGTTTTACACTCTACAGAGATTGCACACTTTACCCACAAGACTCGGGGAACTTCCGTGTCATCCATGACTCACGGTATATAACATACCCGAGGTAAGCACCCAAACAATGCCTTTCCCCTAGCAATACTAAACAAAGAGTCCACTCGATTGGTACCCATCCCTCACGATGTACATCACACGAGCCTCGCTCTAGATCGTACCATCCATGAGGGGACCAACGGTGTGCCAGGTGCCTGTGAATACATCGCATGATCGTATATACCGGTACAACCCCGTATCGAGAGTGACCACGCCACTCCCGCCACTAGTAATGCGGGCTCCTTGCCAGTACCCACCAAGGTAATCAACACAGCCCTGTCCCATAAGGGGTATTGTGGTTGCGCATGTAAGGTTGGGACGGTCAACAGACCTTAAAACTCTCCGTTTTCGAAATCACATACTCACTTGCTCCGGTACACCACTTCTTTCTCAATTGGTTACCCAAATCATCATCATCATCTCCCTCCAATTAAAAATCTTTGAAATCATCTCTTTCTTTCCATCACTATACATAAATCCCAAACCCACTTGCGTAGCATCTATCAGCATCCTATCTACACCCACCCGCATAACCCTCATAATGTGGTAGGGTCATGCACAATGCAAGTGTCAACGGTAAAAGTATCGGAGGCATCCCACCGAAGGGGGAACACCACATCATGATCAATCATCGAAACAACAAGTGCTATATGTCATGCATGAAAAGTTTCTTAACATGGTCAAAGGGTTGCTTGCCTGGCTCAACAAAGTCTCTAGGGTCTTCGAAGTCTTCGGGTCCAACTTCTTCATCAACAGCGCAATCTATCGTCGAGAATAAAAGCGATAAAAATAAGCATCACACAAAAACAGAGCACTCAAGCCACTAATAAAAATGCTACCCTACTCTGATAAATACTAAATACTACATTAAAAATGTTTGTTTAATATTTTGCTGTGAAAACATTTTTGAAAATTATTAATCGGAGGCAGAAAGATGCCTAAATATAGGTTCTAAAATAAAACAATACAGAAAAGGTTTTTAAATATTTTTACAAGTGGCACTAATAAATTCTAGGGAATGTTCCAAGAATTTAGGTGGAAAAATAATTGGATTTAGATTTATTTTGTGTCCTGAGGAATTTTTGGAATTCAGAGGAAAAATAAAAAGGAAAAGGGGCACTGTGCCTCTCGGACCAAAACACCCAGCCAAGCCGGTCCAAAGAGGGAACCGGCCCAGGGCGAGGCGCCGCGCGCGGCAGGTTTATTTTTAAACCTGCCCGTGGGCCCTTACTAGAAGCGAGAGGGGAGGGGGATGAGGGGATGACAGGTGGGCCCCACCTGTCATCCCTCTCCTCATGACAGGGAGCGGGGGAGGCTCACCGGAGGGGCTGCGGTCGACGGCGAGGCCAACCAAGGGTATGGGCGTGTTCGGGGGGGGGGGGGCGCCTGTCGTGTGGGATCATAGGGGGCCACCGGGGCAGGGGAGTCATTGGAGAGGGTTCGGCTTGGGCTCGAGCTCTCGAGCACGGGGGCGAGGGGGTTGGGCACTAGGAAGAGGCTGAGGGGAGGAGAGAGCAAGGGGAGAGGAGCGGGAGGCCTTTAAATAGCCGGGCTCCAGTCCATCATGGGCGTGGTATGCCGGCAAGGACGGGGCCATCGCCATAGGCCACGAGGGGGGCTCCAGGCCGTGTCCTAGGTGGTCGTGGACTTAGTCCGTGCCCGTGGCCAGTGGAAGGGCGGCCAGGGGGGACCGAAGGTGCGCGCGTGCGAGTGCGGCCATTGGCCGGCTCGGGCGGTGTCGTGCATGCACGAAGGAGGGCATCATAGGAGGAGGGAGGAGGGGGCCCGACCACCTGGCGCCTTGTGGACGTCGAGGGCGGTCATGGGACATGCTGGGGAGACCCGAGGCTGTCAAGGGGCGCTGGGCAGGAGTGGCTACAGTGTGGGAGCGTAGTGTAGCACGCTCCAGTGCGCCCATATGGCGTGCCCTGGCATAAAATATGCCCACCAGCGTGTCCTCTTGCGTCTTGGGGTTTCTGGAGATGCCCATGGGCTAGGAGAAGCTAGGGGATGCTAGGAAAGAAAAGAAATGGGGAGGGGAAGGTAGAAAAAGATGCAACCAGGGTGAAAAATGGGAGTTTTTACCACATCAACCTTTGAGCAATGGCCATGCAAACTTTACTAGGGGTGAAAGGCAATACCAGATAGCTGTGGTAAAAGTTTGAGAGCAAGGGGAAGAGTGAAAGGGGTGAAAATAGTTACTTTACTATTTTACCAAAAGGTGTTTGATGGGGTTTTGGGCAAGAAAGATTTACCACTTACTGAGATATTTACCAGGGTCAAATGTTAGGTAAAAATGAGATGCATCACCAAGTTTGAGCTCAAATGAGCAAAGTTGACAATAGAAACTTTGTGAACCCTAGAAACTAACAGAATCAAGTTTCTGTAGATCTAGTTATGCTAAGCTTTTATCCTTGATGCACCACTTGGTGTAGCATCATTATTTGGTGATTAGAGCATGTACACAAAGTTTGGGGGTCAAGGGGAGAAACTTCACAATGAAAAGTTGTTCAAATTTGAATCTGGACAAGGAGGGTTTTGGGATGGTTTTACAAACCAAATCAACTTGGATTGAGGTGAAACTTTGCAAGATCATCACCTATGATAGTGTTGACTTGCTGGAATTTTCTTGGAATTTATTGAGAATATTTCTTATAGAAATATTTAAAAGCTTGATTTGAGCAAAAAGGGTATTGAGGGGTTTTGCCCATGATTTGAATATGCCCATGTGTTGAAACTCATATATATGGAAAATATATGTCTACTGAGTTTCCCTGAATTTACTCAATATTTCGAAGGCAATTAAATAAATTTTCCCTATGAAAAACCATTTTTGGTTTAAGAAAAAGCCTTTAAACAAATTATTAAAATAATCTTTAAAATTAGTATTTGGTGGTTTTGGGAAGTCATATATGTAGTAGGTTTGAAATAAAGCCTTTGGGGAAGAAGGATCCACCCAATTTGAGGACTTGTAGTGAAAACCTCATTTCAGGGGGTTTTGAAAACCTAATTTGAATAAATCATTTTTGGTCAAAACAAAATTGTATAAAAATAGTTTTAGGCACTATTCACATGGCATGATCATTGGGCAAGAGGTTTGGGTCAAGGAAGATGAATATGAAGAGGAATAGAATCCAAGCGTGCCACAACCACAATCAACAAGCAAACAAGCAACAATTCAAACAAGCACAAGCATTAAAAAGGTTTTAATTGGTTCCAAATTTTATAAATCCAAACATGACAAGGTGATACAAACACAGGGTGTTACATCTGGCCAATTACATGATAAGATATATGTGATGTATGAGATGATCATGTATTGTATAGAATATCACGACTTGCATGTCGATGAGTACGACAACCGACAGGAGCCATAGGGTTGTCTTTAATTATTGTATGACCTACGTGTCAATCATTAAGCACTATGTAATGCTTTACTTTATCTCTAAGCGGTAGCAATAGTAGTAGAAGCATGGTGGACATGACAACCCCGATGGCGACACGTCGATGGAGATCAAGATGATGAAGATCATGGTGTCATGCCGGTGACGATGCAGATTATGCCGGTGCTTTAAGGATGGAGATCAAAAGCACAAGTTCATGGCCATATCATGTCACTTATGATTTGCATGTGATGTTAATCCTTTTATGCACCTTGTTTAGCTTAGGACGACGGTAGCATTATATGGTGATCCCTCACTTAAATTTCAAGATAAATTGTGTTCTCCCCGAGTGTGCATCGTTGCGAAAGTTTGTCGTGCTGAGACACCACATGATGATCGGGTGTGATAGACTCTACGTTCACATACAACGGGTGCAAGCCAGTGTTGCACGTGCAGAACACTCGGGTTAAACTTGACGAGCCTAGCATGTATAGACATGGCCTCGGAACACAAGAGACCGAAAGTTCGAACATGAGTCATATAGTAGATATGATCAACATGATGATGTTCACCATTGAAACCACCTCAACTCACATGATGACCGGACTTGAGTTGGTGAATTTGGATCATGTATCACTTGAATGACCGGAGGGATGTCAATTTGAGTGGGAGTTAATAAGTAATATGATTAATTGAACTCATTATCATGAACATAGTCAGTAGTGTCTTTGCAAATTATGTTGTAGATTACTAGCTCATGGTGTAGCTCCCTTGAATTTTTATATGTTCCTAGAGAAATACAGTTGAAAGATGTTGGTAGCAATTTTGTGGACTGGGTCCATGATCTGAGGATTGTCCTCATTGCTGCACGGAAGGCTTATGTCCTTAATGCACCGCTCAGTGCGCCAACCCCTCTAGCATCATCTGTAGATGTTGTGAACATCTGACATGCACATTCCGATGACTACTTGATAGTTTAGTGTGTCATGCATTACGGCTTAGAATTTAGGCTCCAAAACGTCTTGAATGTCACGGAACATATGAGATGTTCTAAGAGCTAAAATTGGGATCTCAGGCTCATGCCCATGTTGTGAGATATGAGATCTCTAACAAAATTCTTTGCATGCAAGATGAAGGAGAATAGCTCAATCATTCAGCATGTGCTTAGATTGTCTAGGTGCTACAATCGCTTGAATCGAGTGGGAGTTGATCTTCCAGATAAGAAAGTGATTGATATAGTTTTCCAAGTCATTGTCACTAAGCTACTAGAGTTTCGTGATGAACTATAAAATGCCAGGGATGGAAATAATGACCCCTGAGCTATTCGCGATGTTTGACACCACGAAGGTAGAAATCAATAAGGAGCACGAAGTGTCGATGGTTAGTAAAACCACTAGTTTCGAGCAGGGCAAGGGCAAGGTGGGAAACTTCATGGATGGCAAGACAGTTGCTGCTCCAGTGAAGCAACCCAAAGTTGAACCCAAACCCGAGACTAATTGATTCTATTATGAGGAGAGCAGCCGCTGAAGCGGAACAACCCTAGATACTTGGTAGATAAGAAGGCTGGCAACGTCGACAGGAGTATATTTGATATACATGTTATTGATGTGTACATTTCTAGTACTCCTAGTAGCACCTGGGTATTGGATACCGGTTTGGTTGCTAAATGTTAATAACTCGAAACAAAAGCTATGGAATAAACGGAGACTAGCTAAGTGTGAGGTGATGATGTGTGTTGGAAATGTTTCCAAGGTTGATGTGATCAACATCACACGCTTTCTCTACCTTCGGGATTAGTGACTAACCTAAATAAATGTTATTTGGTGTTTGCGTTGAGCATGAACGTGATTAGATCGTGTTTATTGCAATACGGTTATTCCTTTAAGTCAGAGAATAATCGTTATTCTGCTTACATGAATAATACCTTCAATGGTCATGCACCCAATGAATGGTTTGTTGAATCTTGAACGTAGTAGTACACATGTTTATAACATAGATGCCAAAATATACAAAGTTAATAATGATAGTACCACATACTTGTGGCACTGCCGCTAAATGTCATGTTGGTGTAAAGCGCATGAAGAAACTCCATGCTGATGGATCTTTGGACTCATTCGATTTTGAATCGGTTGAGACATGCAAACCATGCCTCTTGGGCAAGATGACTAAAACCCCATTTTCTGGCTTGATGGAATGGGCAAGTGACTTGTTAGTAATGATAGATGTTGATGTATACGGGCAATGAGTGTTGTAGCATGTGGTGGATATCATTGTTTTCTTACCTTCACTGATGAGATATAGTGTATATTTACTTAATGAAACACAAGTCTGGATCGTTTGAAAATTTCAAGCAGAATCAGAGTGAAGTTTGAGATCATCGTGACGAGAAGATAAAATGTCTATGATATGACCGTGGAGGTGAATACCCGAGTTACGAGTTTGGTATACAACTTAAGACAATGTGAAAAGTTGTTTCACAACTCACGCCACCTGGAACACCATAGTGTGATGGTGTGTCCGAACGTCGTAGTCATGCTCTATTGGATATGGTGCGAACTATGATGTCTCTTATCGTTTTGCCACTATCGTTTTGGGCTTATGCATTAGAGACAACTACATTCACTTTAAATAGGGCACTATCTAAGTCCGTTGAGATGACACCATATGAATTATGGTTTGATAGAAACCTAAACTGTCATTTCTTATAGTTTGGGAATGCGAGACTTATGTCTGATAAGCTCGAACCCAAAGCGGAAAAATGCAACTTCATAGGATACCCTAAGAACAGTTGGGTATGCCTTCTATCTCAGATCCGGGTGCAAAGTGTTTATTGCTAAAAAAGGGTCATTTCTCGAGAAAGAATTTCTCTCAACAGAATTGAGTGGGAGGAAGATAGAACTTGATGAGGTTGTTAAACCTTTGTTTTAGCCATAGAGTAGCATAGCACAGAAAGATGTTTCTGTGGATCCTACGTCAGTTGAAGAGGAAGTTAATGATGATGATCATGAAGCTTCGGATCAAGTTCCTAACGAACCTCGTAGGTTGACAAGGACGCGTACTACTCCTGAGTGGTACGACAACCCTTTCTTAGGGTCATGTTGTTGGACAACGATGGACCTACGAACTATGGAGAAGCGATGATGGGCCTGGATTTCGACAAATGGTTAGAGGCCATGAAATCTGAGAAAGGATCCATGTATGAAAACCAAGTATAGACTTTGGTGGACTTGCTCGTTGGATGGCAGCTTGTTGAGTATAAATGGACCTTTAAGATGAAGACAAATGCTGATGGTAAATGTCACCATTTATAAATCTCGACTTCTCACAAAGAAGTTTCCGACAAAGTTCAAGGAGTTGGCTGTGATGAGACTTTCTCACTCGTAGCGATGCTAAAGTCTATTGGAATTATGTTAGCAATTGCTGCATTTTTCAATTATGAAATCTGGCAGATGGATGTCAAAACATCGTTTCCTTAACGGTTTAATTGAGGAAAGGTTGCATGTGATACAACCAGAAGGTTTTGTCAGTCCTAAGGATGCTAAAAGGTGTGCAGGCTCCAGAGATCCTTCTATGGGCTGGAGCAAGCATCTCAGAGTTGGAATATACGCTTTGATGAGGTGATCAAAGTTTTTGAGTCTATACAAAGTTTATGAGAAACTTGTCTTTACAATAAAGTGAGTGGGAGCACTATAGAGTTTCTGATAAGCATATGGGGATGACATATTGTTGATCAGAAATGATGTAGAACTTCTGGAAAGGATAAAGGGTTGTTTTAAAATGAGTTTTTCAAAGGAAAACATTGAATGAAGGTACTTAATTATTGGGCATCAAGATCTATAGAGATAGATCAAGATGCTTGATGAGACTTTCAATGAGTACATACCTAGACAAGATTTTGAAAGAGTTCAAAACGGATTAGTCAAATAAGGAGTTCTTGCCTAGTTTGTAAGGTATAGAGTTGAGTGAGACTCAAAGGTCGACCACGGAAGAAGAAAGAGAAAGGACGAAGGTCGTCCCCTATGCCTTAGCCATGGGCTTTGTATAGTATGCCATGTTGTGTACCGCACCTGTGTGTGCCTTGCCATGAGTCTGTCAAGTGGTACAAGAGTGATCCAGGAGTGGATCACTCGACAACGGTCAAAATATCCTTAGTAACTATAGGACTAAGGAAATATTTCTCAATTATGGAGGTGATAAAGAGTTCGTCGTAAAGGGTTACATCGATGCACGCTTTAACACCAATCCGGATGACTCTTAGTAGACATTCGGATATGTATAATGGTGCAGCCATTTTGAATAGTTCCAAGTGCAGTGTGGTAGAAGTATTTACAATATGACATAGAGATTTGCAAAGTACACACGAATCAGAATATCATAGACCCATTGACTAAAAGACCTCTCCACATTCAAAGCATGATCAAGCCCCACAACTCATTGGGTGTTAGATTCATAACAATGCAAATCACATGGTGATGTGAACTAGATTATTGACTCTAGTGCAAATGAGAGATTTTTGGAAATATGCCCTAGAGGCAATAATAAATTAGTTATTATCATATTTCCTTGTTCATGATAATAATTTATTATCCATGCTAGAATTGTATTGATCGGAAACTCAGATGCATGTGTGGATACATAGACAACACCATGTCCCTAGTATGCCTCTGATGGACTAGCTCGTTGATCAAAGATGGTTAAGGTTTCCTAGACATGGACATGAGATGTCATTTGATAACGGGATCACATCATTAGGGGAATGATGTGATGGACAAGACCCAAACTATAAAACGTAGCATATGATCGTGTAAGTTTATTGCTACAAAATTTTGCATGTCAAGTATCTGTTCCTATGACCATGAGATCATGGAACTCAATGACACCGGAGGATTACCTTGTGTGTATCAAACATTTCAAGGTAACTGGGTGACTATAAAGGTGCTCTACAGGTATCTCCAAGGGCGTCTGTTGGGTTGGCATGGATCAAGACTGGGATTTGTTACTCTGTGTGACAGAGAGGTATCTCAGGGCCCACTCGGTAATACAACATCACAACAAGCCTTGCAAGCAATGTGAATAAAGTGTTAGGCACGAGATCTTGTATTACATTACGAGTAAAGAGACTTACCGGTAACGATATTCAACTAGGTATGGAGATGCCGACAATCAAATCTCAAGCAAGTAACACACCGAAGAATAAAGGGAACAACATACGGGATTAATTGAATCCTTGACACAGAGGTTCAACTGATAAAGATCTTCATAGAATATGTTGGAACCAATATGGTCATCTAGGTCCCGCTATTGGTTATTGACCGTAGAGGTGTCTCGGTCATGTCTACATAGTTGTCGAACCCGCATGGTCTGCACACTTAAGGTTCGGTGACGTTTCAGTAGTATAGAGTTATGTATGGTGGTGACCGAAGGTTGTTCGGAGTCCCGGATGAGATCCCAGACGTCACGAGGAGCTCAGGAATGGTCCGAAGGTAAAGATTGATATATAGGAAGTCCTGTTTTGGTCACCAGAAAAGTTTCGGGCTCATCGGTAGTGTATCGGGAGTGCCGGGAGGGTACCGGGGGACCATCGGGAGGGGTGTCTCGACCCAAGAGGCTACATGGGCTGTGGGAGAAGGTAAATCAGTGCTTGGTGGGATGGCCGAAGCCTCCTCTAAGGTCCCATGTGGCTGGAGTGGTTTGAGAGGGGAAAAACTCAAGGTGGAAAGCGTTTCCAAGTGGGATGGAGGAGTCCTAATCCTACTAGGATTGGAGGAGGACTCCTCCTCTCCTCTTTGCGCCAAGGCTAAGGGCTAGCTCCTTGGGCGCCAAGCCTCCTCCCTCCCTCCTCCTATATATACTAGAGGTTTTGAGGGTTTTGACACACAGAAAATAGCCATGTGCTACCTCTCCTCTAGATCGTAGTTTGTCCTCTAGATCGTTTCAACGGTGCTTAGGCGAAGCCCTGCTGGAATAGCTCCACCACCATCGCCGCAATGCCGTCATGCTTCTGGAAAACTCATCTACCTCTCCGCTCCCTCTTGCTGGATCAAGAAGGCGGAGATCATCATCGAGTTGTACATGTGCTGAACGCGGAGGTGTCGTCCCTTTGGCGCTAGATCGGAGGGACCGTGATCAAGATCGCGAGACGATTTGTGATTTGATTATGGGACGGATCATTATGGGATCGCGGGATGGATCGTGATCGTATCACGAGATGGATCCTGATGGGATCACGGGATGCTCTGCGATTTGGATCACGAAGACGTTCGACTACATTAACCGCATTTCTTAATGGTTCCCGCTTAGTGATCTACATGGGTATGTAGATCGACTCTCCCTCTCGTAGATGCTCATCACCATGGATAGATCTTTGCGTGCGCGTAGGAATTGTTTTCTTTCCCATGCAACGTTCCCCAACATAGGAAACATTGACCATCGTTGAACAATGAGCTAGTCTACTAGAGGCATATTTGGGACACAGTGTTGTCTATGTATCCACACATGTATTTGTGTTTCCAATCAATACAATTATAGCATGGATAATAAACGATTATCATGAACAAGGAAATATAATAATAACCACTTTATTATTGCCTCTAGGTCATATTTCCAATAGTCTCCCACTTGCACTAGAGTCAATAATCTAGCTCACATCACTATGTAATATACATTGTAATGATCTAACACCCATACAGTTCTGGTGTTGATCATGTTTAGCCCTTGCAAGAGATTTAGTCAACGGGTGTGCGACATTCAGATCCATGTGCACTTTGCAAATATTTATGTCCTCCTCCTTGATGTAATCACGGATGGAATTGAAGCGTCTCTTTATGTGTCTGGTCCTCTTGTGAAACCTTGGATCCTTGGCCAGAGCAGTGGCACCAGTGTTGTGACAAAACAGAGTCATCGGGTTCAGTGCACTGGGCAGTACTGCAAGATCTGTCATGAACTCCTTCATCGAGACACCTTCCTTTGCTGCCTCCGAGGCAACGATGTACTTTGCTTCGTATGTAGAATCAGCTACCACGCTCTGCTTGGAACTGCACCAGCTTACCGTTCCCCCATTGAGAATGAATACATATCCGGTTTGACACTTAGAGTCATCTGGATCAGTGTCAAAACTTGAATCGACGTAGCCCTTTACAACAAGCTCTTCATCACCTCCATAAACAAGAAACATTTCCTTAGTCCTTTTCAGGTACTTAAGGATATTCTTGACCGTCGTCCAGTGTTCCATTCCTGGATCACTTTGAAACCTTCCGACCATACTTATGGCAAGGTTGACATCGGGTCTTGTGCACAACATTGTATACATGATAGGTCCTATGGTTGAAGCATATGGTATGACACTCATCTTCTCTCTATCCTCTACAGTCACTGGGCATTGAGTCTTACTCAACTTCACACCTTGCAATATAGGCAAGAACCCCTTCTTGGACTTGTCCATTTTGAACTTCTTCAAAACTTTGTCAAGGTATATGCTCTATGAAAGTCCTATTAACCGTTCTCGATCTATCTCTATAAATCTTGATGCCTAATATGAAAGCAACTTCTCCTAGGTCCTTCATTGAAAAACTCTTGTTCAAATATTCCTTCATGCTTTCCAACATTTCTATATTGTTTCCAATCAGCAATATGTCATCCACATATAATATTAGAAATGCTATAGAGCTCCCACTCACTTCCTTGTAAATACAAGCTTCTCCGTAAACTTGTATAAACCCGAACTCTTTAATCACCTCATCAAAGCGAAGATTCCAACTCCGAGATGCTTGCACCAGTCCATAAATGGATCGTTGGAGTTTGCAAACTTTGTTAGCATTCTCTGGATTGAAAAAACCTTCTAGTTGCATCATATACAACTCTTCCTTAAGGAAACCGTTAAGGAACACTATTTTGACATCCATGTGCCAAATTTCATAATTGGAAAATGCAGCTATTGCTAACATGATTCAGACGGACTTAAGCATCTCTATGGGTGAGAAGGTCTCATCGTAGTCAACTCCTTGAACTTGTGAAAAACCCTTTCCCACCAGTCGAGCTTTATAGATGATGGCATTACCGTCCACGTCCCGTCTTCTTCTTAAAGGTCCATTTGTTCTGAATAGCCTTTCGCACTTCAGATAATACTTTCAAAGTCCACACTTTGTTTTGTTTTCATACTTGGATCCCATCTCAGATATAATGGCCTCTAACCATTTGTTGGAATCCAGGCCCATCACCGCTTATCCATAGCTCGTAGGTTCATCGTTTTCCAACAACATGACCTCTAAGACAGGGTTGCCGTACCACTTAGGAGCAGTATGTGCCCTTGTCGACCTACGAGGTTCGATAGTAACTTGATCCAAAGCTTCATGATAATCATCATTAACTTCCTCTTCAACTATGCAGGCTCCACAAAAGCATCTTTCTGCGCTGCCTACTCTCTGGTTGAAATGAAGGTTCAACAACCTCATCAAGTTCTATCTTCCTCTCACTCAATTCTATCGAGAGAAACTATTTCTCAAGAAATGACCCATTTTTAGCGACAAACACTTTGCCTTCGGATCTAAGATAGAAGGTATACCCAACCGTCTCTTTTGGGTATCCTATGAACACACATTTCTCCGCTTTGGGTTCCAGCTTTTCAGGCTGAAGTTTTTTGACATAAGCATCACATCCCCAAACTTTAAGAAACGACAACTTTGGTTTCTTGCCTAACCATAGTTAATATGGTGTCATCTCAACGGATTTCGATGGTGCCTTATTTAAAGTGAATGCAGCTGTCTCTAATGCATGACCCCAAAACAATAATGGCAAATCGGCAAGAGACATCATAGAATGCACCATATCCAATAAGTTCCGATTACGACGTTCAGACATACCATTGCGCTGAGGTGTTCCAGCCGGTGTCGATTGTGAAACAATTCCACCTTGTCTTAAGTGACTGCCAAACTCATAACTCAGGTATTATCTGTTGGAAATATGCCCTAGAGGCAATAATAAAATGGTTATTATTGTATTTCCTTGTTCATGATAATTGTCTATTGTTCATGCTATAATTGTGTTAACCGGAAACCATAATACATGTGTGAATACATAGACCACAACATGTCCCTAGTGAGCCTCTAGTTGGCTAGCTCGTTGATCAATAGATGGTCTCGGTTTCATGACCATGGACATTGGATGTCGTTGATAACGGGATCACATCATTAGGAGAATGATGTGATGGACAAGACTCAATCCTAAGCATAGCACAAGATCGTGTAGTTCGTTTGCTAAAGCTTTTCAATGTCAAGTATCATTTCCTTAGACCATGAGATTGTGTAACTACCGGATACCGTAGGAATGCTTTGGGTGTGCCAAACGTCACAACGTAACTGGGTGGCTATAAAGGTACGCTACGGGTATCTCCGAAAGTGTCTGTTGGGTTGACACGAATCGAGACTGGGATTTGTCACTCCGTGTGACGGAGAGGTATCTCTGGGCCCACTCGGTAAGACATCATCATTATGAGCTCAATGTGACTAAGGAGTTAGTCACGGGATGATGTATTACGGAACGAGTAAAGAGACTTGCCAGTAACGAGATTGAACAAGGTATGCGGATACCGACGATCGAATCTCGGGCAAGTACCATACCGATAGACAAAGGGAATTGTATACGGGATTGATTGAATCCCTGACATCGTGGTTCATCCGATGAGATCATCATGGAGTACGTGGGAGCCAACATGGGTATCCAGATCCCGCTGTTGGTTATTGGCCGGAGAGGTGTCTCGGTCATGTCTACGTGTCTCCCGAACCCGTAGGGTCTACACACTTAAGGTTCGATGACGCTAGGGTTATAGGGAAAAGGTATACGTGATTACCGAAGGTTGTTCGGAGTCTCGGATGAGATCCCGGACGTCACGAGGAGCTCCGGAATGGTCCGGAGGTAAAGATTGATATATAGGAAGTCCAGTTTCGGTCACCGGAAAGTTTTCGGGCTCATCGGTATTGTACCGGGAGTGCCGGGAGGGTGCCGGAGGACCCCCGGGAGGGGTGTGACGACCAGAGGACTTCATGGGCTGTTAGATAAAGTGTGTCAGCCCTTATTGGGCTGGGAAATACTTTTGCTAAAGGCCCATGTGGCTGGAGATAAGGAGATAAGGCAAAAAGGATTTAAAAGGAGGAGATCCACCTCCCTTGTGGGAGGTGGACTCTCCCTTTAATTCGGCCGGCCATCTCCTCTTTGGAGTAGAGGCCAAGCCATCCCTCCACGTCCCTCCTCCTATATATACTTGAGGTTTTGGATGTTTTGAGAGAGGATTTGATCTCTCTCTCTCACGGCGAAGCCCTACCTCTCTTCTTCCTCCTCCGCAGCGCTTAGGCGAAGCCCTGTCGGAATACCTTGCTACTCCACCACCACCACGCCGTCGTGCTGCTGTTGGAGCCCTTCCCCAACCTCTCCTTCCTCCTTGCTGGATCAAGGTGTTGGAGACGTCACCGGGATGCACGTGTGTTGAACGCGGAGGTGCCGTCCGTTCGGCACTTGATCGGATCTACCGCGATCTGAATCGCTGCGAGTACGACTCCATCAACCGCGTTCTTGTAACGCTTCCGCTTAGCGATCTTCAAAGGTATGAAGATCCACTCTCCCCTTGCTCGTTGCTGGTTTCTCCATAGATGGATCTTGGTGAACGCGTAGGAAAATTTTTGATTTACTACTACGTCTCCCAACAGTGGTATCAGAGCTAGGTCTATGCGTAGAATCCATGCACGAGTAGAACACAAAGCAGTTGTGGGCGTCGATTTTGTTAATATGCTTGCCGTTACTAGTCTTATCTTGATTCGACGGTATTGTGGGATGAAGCGGCCCGGACCAACCTTACACGTACGCTTACGTGAGACCGGTTCCACCGCCTGACATGCACCAGTTGCATAAGGTGGCTAGCGGGTGTCTGTCTCTCCCACCTTAGTCGGATTGGATTCGATGAAAAGGGTCCTTATGAAGGGTAAATAGCAATTGGCATATCACGTTGTGGTTTGGACGTAGGTAAGAAACGTTCTTGCTAGAAACCTATAGCAACCACGTAAAAACTTGCAACTACAAATTAGAGGACGTCTAACTTGTTTTTGCAGCATATGCCGTGTGATGTGATATGGCCAAAAGGATGTGATGTGATGCATTGTGATGTATGAGATTGATCATGTTCTTGTAATAGGGTTCACGACTTGCATGTCGATGACTATGACAACCGGCAGGAGCCATAGGAGTTGTCTTATATTATTGTATGACCTGCGTGTCAATCATAAACGCCATGTAATTACTTTACTTTATTGCTAAACGTTAGCTGTAGTAGTAGAAGTAATAGTTGGCGAGACAACTTCATGAAGACACAATGATGGAGATCATGATGATGGAGATCATGGTGTCGTGCCGGTGACAGTGATGATCATGGTGCCCCGAAGATGGAGATCAAAGGAGCAAGATGATATTGGCCATATCATGTCACTATATTGATTGCATGTGATGTTTATCATGTTTACATCTTATTTGCATAGAACGACGGTAGTAAATAAGATGATCTCTCAATAAAATTTCAAGAAAGGTGTTCACCCTAACTGTGCACCGTTGCTAAGGATCGTTGTTCCGAAGCACCACGTGATGATCGGGTGTGATAGGTTCTAACGTTCGCATACAACGGGTGTAAGCCAGATTTACACATGCGAAACACTTAGGTTGACTTGACGAGCCTAGCATGTACAGACATGGCCTCGGAACACGGAGGACCGAAAGGTCGAACATGAGTCGTATAGAAGATACGATCAACATAGAGATGTTCACCATGGATGACTAGTCCGTCTCACGTGATGATCGGACACGGGCTAGTTGACATGGATCATGTATCACTTGGAAGACTAGAGAGATGTCTATCTAAGTGGGAGTTCATTAATAATTTGATTAAATGAACTTAATTATCATGAACTTAGTCTAAAAATGTCCTTGCAAATTATGTCGTAGATAGCTCACGCTGTAGCTCCCCAGTTTTAATGATACAATCCTAGAGAAAAGTAAGTTGAAAGTTGATGGTAGCAATAATGCGGACTGGGTCCGTGATCTGAGGATTGTCCTCATTGTTGCACAGAAAGCTTATGTTTTTTATGTACCGCTAACTGCATCACTCCCTCAAGCGTTGTCTGTAGATGTTGTGAACATATGACAGGCACTTTTTGGTGACTACGTGATAGTTCAATGCGTCATGCATTACGGCTTAGAATTGAGGCACCAAAACGTTTTGAACGTCACGGAACATATGAGATGTTCTAGGAGCTGAGATTGTGATCTCAGGCTCGTGCCTATGTTGAGAGGTATGAGACCTCCAACAAGATTCTTTGTCTGCAAGATAAAGGAGAATAGCTCAATCGCTGAGCGTGTGCTCAGATTGTCTGGGTGCTACAATCACTTGAATCAAGTGGGAGTTAATCTTCTAGATGAGATAGTGATTAATGCAGTTCTCCAAGTCACTGCCACCAAGCTACTAGAGCTTCGTGATGAACTATAACATGCCAGGGATGGATAAGATGATCCCTGAGTTGTTCGTGATGTTTGACACCACGAAGGTAGAAATCAAGAAGGAGCATCAAGTGTTGATGGTTAAGTGAAACCACTAGTTTCAAAAGGGGCAAGGGCAAGAACGGAAAACTTCAGGAATGGCAAGCCAGTTGTTGCTCTAGTGAAGAAACCCAAGGTTGAGCCCGAACCCGAGACTAAGTGCTTCTGTTATGAGGAGAATGTTCGCTGAAGCGGAAAACCCCTAGATGCTTGGTAGATAAGAAGGCTGGTAATGTCAATGGAAGTATATTTGATATACGTGTTAGTGATGTGTACCTTGCTGGTACTCCTAGTAGCACCTGGGTATTGGATACCGGTTCGGTTGCTAAGTGTTAGCAACTCGAAATAAAAGCTACGGAGTAAATGGAGACTAGCTAGGTGAAAGGTGACGATGTGTGTTGGAAGTATTTCCAAGATTGATGTGATCACCATCGCACGCTCTCTCTACCTTCAGGATTTGTGATAAACCTAAATAAATGTTATTTGGTGTTTGCGTTGAGCATGAACATGATTAGATCATGATTAGTGCGATACGGTTATTCATATAAGTTAGAGAATAATGGTTATTCTGTTTACATGGATAATGCCTTCAATGGTCATGCACCCACTCGAAATGGTTTATCGAATCATGATCGTAGTAGTACACATATTCATAACATTGGTACCAAAAGATACAAAGTTAATAATGATAGTACCACATGCTTGTGGCACTGCCACGTAATGTCATATTGGTATAAATCGCATGAAGAAACTCCATGATGATGGATTTTTTTTTGACTCACTCGATTTCGAATCGGTTGAGACATGCGAGCCATGCCTCTTGGGCAAGATGACTGAGACCCCGTCATCCAATATGATGGAGCGGGCAAGTGGCTTATTGGAATTAATACATGTTGATGTATGTGGTCCAATGAGTGTTAAAACACACAGTGAATATCGTTATTTTTCTTTACCTTCACTGATGATTTGAGTGAATATGGGGATATTTACTTAAACACGAGTCTGAAATGTTTGAAAGGTTCAAGGAGTTTCACAGTGAAGATAAAGATCATCGTGACAAGAAGATGAAATTTCTACGATATGATCGTGGAGGTGAATATCTAAGTTACGAGTTTGGTATGCAATTTTAGACAATGTGGAAATTGTTTCACAGCTCACGCCTCCTGGAACACCATAGTGTGATGGTGTGTTCGAACGTCGTAGTCGTGCTCTATTGGATATAGTGAGTACTATGATGTCTCTTATCGTTTTACCACTATCGTTATGGGGTTATTCATTAAAGACAAATCCATTCACTTTAACAGGGCACCATCTAAGTCTGTTGAGATGACACCGTGAGAATTATGGTTTGACAGAAGCCTAAGCTGTCATTTCTGAATGTTTGGGGCTGCGACGCTTATGTGAAAATGGGTTTTTCACCTAGCGAGCTCAAACCCAAAGCAGACAAATGCATCTTCATAGAATACCCTAATGAGACATTGGGTATACCTCCTATCTCAGATCCAAGCGCAAAAGGTGTTTGTTGCTAAGAACGGGTCCTTTCTTGAGAAAGAGTTTCTCTCGAAAGAATTGAGTGGGAGGAAGATAGAACTTGATGAGGTTGTTGAACCTTTGTTTCAACCAGAGAATAGCGCAACACAGAAAGATGTTTCTGTAGAGCCTACTCAGTTGAAAAGGAAGTTAATGATGATGATCATGAAGCTTCGGATCAAGTCACTATCGAACCTCGTAGGTCGACAAGGACGCGTACTGCTCCTGAGTGGTATGACAATCCTGTCTTGGAAATCATGTTGTTGGACAACGATGAACCTACGAACTATGGAGAAGCGATGGTGGGCCCGGATTCCAACAAATGGCTAGGAGCCATGAAATCCGAGAAAGGATCCATGTATGAAAACCAAGTATGGACTTTGGTAGACTTGCCTGTTGAATGGCGGGTCATTGAGTACAAATGGACCTTTGAGATAAACATAGACGCTAATGGTGAAATGTCACCGTTTATAAAGCTCGACTTGTCGCAAAGAAGTTTCCGCCAAGTTCAAGGAGTTGACTACGATGAGATTGTCTCATCTGTAGAGATGCTAAAAGTCTATTAAAATTTTGTTAGCAGTTGTTGCATTTTTCGATTATGAAATCTGGCAGATGGATGACAAAACAAGGTTTCCGTAATGGTTTCTGTGAGGAAGAGTTGTATGTGATACAACCAGAAGGTTTTGTCAATCCTAAGGATGCTAATAATATGCAAACTCCAGCGATCCTTCTATGGACTGGAGCAAGCAT
Organism: Hordeum marinum; assembly: GCA_022496015.1. Lineage (NCBI taxonomy): Eukaryota > Viridiplantae > Streptophyta > Magnoliopsida > Poales > Poaceae > Hordeum > Hordeum marinum. Next base: position 263,323,538 of record CM039672.1, on the reverse strand, counting down.
CTCGGAGTTGGAATATATGCTTTGATGAGGTGATCAAAGTGTTTAAGTTTATACAAAGTTTATGAGAAACTTGTATTTGCAAGAAAGTGAGTGGGAGCACTATTGAATTTCTTATAAGAATATGTAGTTGACATATTATTGATCGGAAATGATGTAGAATTTCTGGAAGAGCATGAAGGGTTGTTTGAAAAGAGTTTTTTCAAAGGAAGACCCAGATAAAGGTACTATTTTATTGAGCATCAAGATCTATAGGGATAGATCAATTCGCTTGATAAGTTTTTTCGACGAAGACATACCTTGACAAGTTTTTGAAGGAGTTCAAAATAGATGGGTCAAAGAAGGAGTTCTTGACTGTATTGTAAGGTGTGAAATTGAGTAAGACTCAATACCCGACCACGGCAGAAGATAAAGAAAAGATGAGTGTCATCTCCTATGCTTTAGCCATAGGCTCTATATAGTATGCCATGCTGTGTACCGCACCTGTGTGTGCCTTGCCATGAGTCTGTCAAGGGGTACAAGAGTAATCCAAGAGTGGATCACTGGACAGCGGTCAAAGTTAGCCTTATTAACTTGAGAACTAAGGAAATATTTCTCGATTATGGAGGTGATAAAGAGTTCATCGTAAAGTGTTACGATGATGAAAGCTTTAAAACCAATCCGGATGACTCTTAGTAGAAATCCAGCTACGTATAGTGGAGCAGCCATTTGGAATAGCTCCAAGTGGAGCATGGGAGTAGTATCTACAAATATGACATGGAAAGTTTGCAAGGTACACACGGATCTAAATGTCGCAGACCCGTTGACTAAAAACCTCTTTCACGAGCAGAACATGAACAAACCCCAGAACTTATTGGGTGTTAATCACATGATGATATGATCATATGGTGATGTAAGTGTTAATCACATGGTGATGTGAACTAGATTATTGACTCTAGTGCAAGTGGGAGACTGTTGGAAATATGCCCTAGAGGCAATAATAAAATGGTTATTATTGTATTTCCTTGTTCATGATAATTGTCTATTGTTCATGCTATAATTGTGTTAACCGGAAACCATAATACATGTGTGAATACATAGACCACAACATGTCCCTAGTGAGCCTCTAGTTGGCTAGCTCGTTGATCAATAGATGGTCTCGGTTTCATGACCATGGACATTGGATGTCGTTGATAACGGGATCACATCATTAGGAGAATGATGTGATGGACAAGACTCAATCCTAAGCATAGCACAAGATCGTGTAGTTCGTTTGCTAAAGCTTTTCAATGTCAAGTATCATTTCCTTAGACCATGAGATTGTGTAACTCCCGGATACCGTAGGAATGCTTTGGGTGTGCCAAACGTCACAACCTAACTGGGTGGCTATAAAGGTACGCTACGGGTATCTCCGAAAGTGTCTGTTGGGTTGACACGAATCGAGACTGGGATTTGTCACTCCGTGTGACGGAGAGGTATCTCTGGGCCCACTCGGTAAGACATCATCATTATGAGCTCAATGTGACTAAGGAGTTAGTCACGGGATGATGTATTACGGAACGAGTAAAGAGACTTGCCAGTAACGAGATTGAACAAGGTATGCGGATACCGACGATCGAATCTCGGGCAAGTACCATACCGATAGACAAAGGGAATTGTATACGGGATTGATTGAATCCCTGACATCGTGGTTCATCCGATGAGATCATCATGGAGTACGTGGGAGCCAACATGGGTATCCAGATCCCGCTGTTGGTTATTGGCCGGAGAGGTGTCTCGGTCATGTCTACGTGTCTCCCGAACCCGTAGGGTCTACACACTTAAGGTTCGATGACGCTAGGGTTATAGGGAAAAGGTATACGTGATTACCGAAGGTTGTTCGGAGTCTCGGATGAGATCCCGGACGTCACGAGGAGCTCCGGAATGGTCCGGAGGTAAAGATTGATATATAGGAAGTCCAGTTTCGGTCACCGGAAAGTTTTCGGGCTCATCGGTATTGTACCGGGAGTGCCGGGAGGGTGCCGGAGGACCCCCGGGAGGGGTGTGACGACCAGAGGACTTCATGGGCTGTTAGATAAAGTGTGTCAGCCCTTATTGGGCTGGGAAATACTTTTGCTAAAGGCCCATGTGGCTGGAGATAAGGAGATAAGGCAAAAAGGATTTAAAAGGAGGAGATCCACCTCCCTTGTGGGAGGTGGACTCTCCCTTTAATTCGGCCGGCCATCTCCTCTTTGGAGTAGAGGCCAAGCCATCCCTCCACGTCCCTCCTCCTATATATACTTGAGGTTTTGGATGTTTTGAGAGAGGATTTGATCTCTCTCTCTCACGGCGAAGCCCTACCTCTCTTCTTCCTCCTCCGCAGCGCTTAGGCGAAGCCCTGTCGGAATACCTTGCTACTCCACCACCACCACGCCGTCGTGCTGCTGTTGGAGCCCTTCCCCAACCTCTCCTTCCTCCTTGCTGGATCAAGGTGTTGGAGACGTCACCGGGCTGCACGTGTGTTGAACGCGGAGGTGCCGTCCGTTCGGCACTTGATCGGATCTACCGCGATCTGAATCGCTGCGAGTACGACTCCATCAACCGCGTTCTTGTAACGCTTCCGCTTAGCGATCTTCAAAGGTATGAAGATCCACTCTCCCCTTGCTCGTTGCTGGTTTCTCCATAGATGGATCTTGGTGAACGCGTAGGAAAATTTTTGATTTACTACTACGTCTCCCAACATTATCCTCCCCGATCAGATCGTAGGAATTTAATCTTCTTGTTACGATGATTCTCAACTTCACTCTGAAATTTCTTGAACTTTTCAAATGTTTCAGACTTGTGTTTCATTAAGTAAATATACCCATATCTACTTAAGTCGTTAGTGAAGGTGAGAAAGTAATGATATCCACTGTGCGCCTCAATGCTCATCAGACTACACACATCAGTATGTATGATTTCCAACATGTTACTTGCCCATTCCATTGCTCCAAAGAACGGGATCTTAGTCATCTTGCCCATGTTGCATGGTTCACATGTGTCAAGTGATTCGAAATCAAGTGACTCCATAACTCCATCAGCAAGGAGCTTCTTCATGCGTTTTACACCAATATGACCTAAGTGGCAGTGCTACAAGAAATTGGTACCATCATTATAAACTCTACATCTTTTGGCATCAATGTTATGAACATGTGTATCATCACTATCGAGATTCAATAAGAATAAACCCCTCACATTGGGTGCATGACGATAAAAGATATTACTCATATAAATAGACCAACCATTATTCTCTGATTTAAATGAGTAACTGTCTCACAATAAACAAGATCCATATATAATGTTCATGCTTAACACACACACTAAATAACAATTATTTAGGTCCATAACTAGTCCCGATGGTAATCTAAGAGCGAGCGTACCGACGACGATCATATCAACCTTGGAACCATTTCCTACGCGCATCGTCACTTCGTCCTTAGCCAGCCTCGTTCTATTCTGTAGCTTCTACTTTGAGTTGCAAATGTGAGCAACCGAACCGGTATCAAATACCCAGGCACTACAACGAGAGTTGGTAAGGTACACATTAATAACATGTATATCATATATACCTTGTTTGGTGTTGCTTGTCTTCTTGTCGGCCAGATACTTGGGGAAGTTCCGCTTCCAGTGACCAGTTCGCTTGCAATGAAAGCACTCAGTTTCTAGCTTGGGTCCAGCCTTGGGTTTCTTCATGGGAGGGGAAACTTTTCAGCATTCTAGGAATGGGGGTACCCAGAACTGCCTGCCTACGGCCCAAGGCATGGCCCACTTTGCCAGCCACGCATGGCCTGGCAAGTCCCCACTCAAGACAAGGCCCTCACGAGGGTCTGAGCTCGCGAGGGAGGCATCATCGAGCCTAGCGAGGAAGGGCCTCCTCAAGCCCCCTCCGGAGCGGTGGAAATCTCTATGCAGCACTTAGCCTCAGGAGGCCGAGGGTGACACAAGGAAGGACAGGCGGGCACCAGTGCGCCGGGTGGACAGTTTCCCCTTTGGCACAAAGGAGGCAAGGACGTATGCGGGTTCCCAAAGCCCCCCCCAAGGTTTCTATTCAGGTGCAACAAGAGCATGACCACGAGCTCAACAGGAAGGATGTCATCGCCAAGCCCACCTCTGCATGATCGACAACTACTTTGCAAGCAAGATCACCTTTCATTAGGATACGGATATACTCCTGTCCCCCTTTGAATTTGGCCGTTGTGGGACCCCTTCCTGCCAAAGCGATAAGGGAAGAGGACCCGGGGCACCATAAATAGAGCATAGGCTACACAGTAGAGAATAACAACACAACAGCGAGGCAAGAGAAGAGAGGCAACACCACCCAAATGCCCTCATGAGGCCAAGCACCACTATACTAGTTCATCCACAAACCTCCTCGCGAGGCAATCCACCAAAGCAGGAGTAAGGTATTACGCTTTGCAGCGGCCCGAAACTGGGCAAATCATCGTGTGCATTTGCTACCTCGTCATCGAGTTAGTTCATCATAGAAACCATCGAGTAGCGAGCTAGGTTGGGCGAGGCTGCAATGGATATTTGCACACACCCATGTGTTCGAACTTCTTGGGGGTTTGCGGAGCCCGAAATCCGACATTTGGCGCGCCAGGTAGGGGTGTGTCGAAGTCTTTCTCAAGCCGCGCTCTTTCTCCGCTCCGTTGCTCCGTTGTCTGACGCTCGACGGGCTCGTGCCGAGCGTCGAGCTGCCCGGGTCACTCAAACAGCATCCGTGGGCTGCACCGCCGCGCGCTAGTCCCCCTCTCCGGTGGCCAACGCCGCCACTGGCTCGGAGGCCCGCGAGTAGCAAGACTCCTCCTAGCCGGTAACCCCGCGGCGTGATGGCCGCACCGCCACTCTATTGATTGTTCCAGCTGCCGGATCGTCTTCCCACGTTCGCCCTGGGCCGGCGCATGGGTTGGGCACGCTCAGCATGGCACGCGAGCTATTGGGATACCGCCCTGCTCCCAAACGCCATGACGACTGGCTCAGGCGCATTGCGCAGCTCGTCAGCACCGCTAGCGATGCCTCGACGCTCTCCTACTTGTTCCAGCCCCAGCCCTCTCTGGCGGACGATGGGGCCCATGATGCGTCACCCCCTCCTCCACAAAGCGACGTCGACCCCGAGCCAAGGCAAGAAGCGTGCCTGTGCGACCCGCCCCATGATCCGTGGGCAAGAGCAAGAGCCGAAGTAAGCTGCTAGGTGGTGCCGAGGCCGCACATCGACGCGCGTGCACTCCCCGTGCCACTGAAGCAACGCCGTGACCGGGCACCCCTTTGTCAGTGTCAAAACCGGCGGATCTCGGGTAGGGTGACGGGGTTATTACCCCTGGGTAGGCCAAAGCAATGGGGTTCCCCTCCCCACTTCAAAGAAAAAGTATGCGACCGGCTGTCCACGACCTGTTGGAGCGCAGCTGGCTGTAGCGATCGCCGGCTGGCTCACGGATGGCTAGTCGAGGAGCTGGCAAACCCCTGGCCGGTTGGGAGCGGCCGCCTGCCTCCAGGCCACCTCCTTCATTGACCCCGGGGCGGACGTGCAACGTCCCGTCCCCTGCGTACAGGTACGACAACACGACATGACCGCCACGATGGGCGCCATTATAGCCACAGTGGCCGTTGACGCACGGGTGCGCATGGCTACAGTTTGGCCGTCCAGGCCGCTAACCTTGGCGAGCACGACCGGGCGGGGAAACAGTGCCGGCACGCCTCTGCCCACTCGATTACCTGCCCCGGCATGGAAATAGTGCAGCCGGCCGTACCGAAGACTTCGGCCGGCTGGCACTAGACGACGCCTCCCAGGCGGCCCGTGCCACGATAGGTGGGCGAGGGCCAATCGCGGAGCCAGCTGGCGGGCCCTAGCAGGCGACGGGACCGCGCAGCCGGTGGACCCTATAGGCGACAAGACGGCTCGAAGGGCGGGACCCCCGGTCAGTCGGAGAAGCTGCCAGCCGGGTCCCGCCTCTTATGTACCTTAGGAATATTGTAAGCCGGGGGGTTGGCCTATAAAACCCCCCGAGCCGCCCATGCAATGGGGACGAACAACTCTCACGCACACACCTACGGGATACTTCCCACACTCTCACACTTAGTAGTGGGGGAAGGCGAGTCGGCTGCTCCCTCTTCCCCCTCTAGACTCAGCTCCAAGAGAAACCGTGTAAACACACCCATCCATCAAACTAGACCAAGAAGGACTAGGGGTATTACCTCCCACGGAGGGCCCTAAACCTGGGTACATCATGTGTCACCACTGCTTGTACCTAATCTCGCACCCGGAGCCCATCGACGTCCTCCGGCCCAAACCACCTACGATAAGCCTATCCATGGCATCTGTCGTGAGAAAACGACGATAGTTGGCGCCCACCATGGGGCCGTACGCGGTGCCGGCCAGATTCATGCTCCGGGCAGGACCCCTCGCCATTCCCTGCCGTCACCGCATGTCTAGGCGAAACCGCGAGCTCATGGGGCTTGCTCCGGCATGCCCTGCGGGCAGCTCCATCGACCTCGCGCTCGACGTCGACGCGCTCATCGAGCATTTCGGCAGGCTTAGCCTCGCCGAAGCTCCGGCCGTTGACGAGTACCCCAACCAGGTGCTCGTCTGCGCCGGTCCACCCACGGCTGTGGGCGCACTTGCTGTGACCCAGTCCTGCAGCTCCCACGATCGCGTGGGGGCGATGGCCGTCATCTCCTCCACCTCCTCCGGACGTGCACGGGCCGAGGCTGACGCCACCATGGCCCGCATCGGCACCTCCGACCCGCTCGGCGCGGCCCTCCAGGGCTTGAGCACCCCTATTGCCCCGACGGCAAACCCCGACGCCGCCGTGGCTGAGCTCGAGGCGGCTCTCCGCATCCTATTCGAGGACGCCACCGCCCTCGCGGCCACACGGCACCGCATGGAGGCCGCCCAGCGGGAATACACTTCGGCCTACGGTCTCACCCTGTCTGGCACTGAGCCCAGCCGGCGTGGGGCTGTGCGCGACCGCGGTCTTGTGGTTGTCGAAATCTTGGGCGGAAAAATGCCCGTCTACAACACCCCCACAGCCAACCTGCGGGCCCTCAAGGTAGCCTACAAGGATTTGGTTACCTTGGAGGGCGAAGAACGTGTCACCCGTGAGCGTCACATCAAGGACCTCATCGACGCTGCTGACGCACAACATCATCTGCTCACGGCTAGCGGCGCCGCCTCCGAAGCTCCCCGGCCTAAGCGCGAGGGTATGGGGACTGCTGGCTGTCAGCCGGCTCAGCACTCCCGCTCCCCTCGCATCTCCGGCCGCCGGGTCGAGGCAAGCAACCCCCGGTCCTGTCAGCTGCCGGGGAGCAAGCAGCAGGCTGTTAACAGCCGACGCACCAACAACCCGCCTCGTTGCGGCCGTAACGAGGCGCTGGCGGCCGACAGCCGGCGCATCGCGGGCACACTCCGCCCCCACGGCGTGAGACAGAACGATCGGTTCCGCCTGTCATCTGCCCCGAGCTCTTGGCCCGGATCGGGCCACGTGTCCCCTGTAGCGAGAACGATGCCCGCAACTGCATCGACCAGCTCGCACAGTTTGCCCTCCTCGAAGAGCAGGGCTCGATTGTCCCGGCCTGTTTAGGCCCTCGGATCCGCAACGAGCCGTTCCCAACTGGCTTCACGCTCCCCCGAGACACCCCGAAGTACAACCGGGCCGCCAAGCCTGAGGACTGGCTGATCGACTACACCACCACGGTCGGCATCACTAGGGGGAACAAGCGCGTAGCCGTTCGATACGCTCCCCTCATGTTGATCGGCTCGGCCTGCACCTGGCTCAACAGCCTGGCGGCCGGCAGCATCAACACCTGGACGGACTTCGAAGAAGCCTTCGTCCGCAACTTCACCGGCACCTACAAGCGGCCTGGCCACCCCCGTGAACTTGCCATGTGCGTTCAGGGGCCGGACGAGTCCCTCTGCAACTACCTCACTCGGTGGACCGAGCTCCGCAACTCCTGCGAGGGGGTGCACGAGGTACAAGCCATACGGTACTTCATCAAAGGCTGTCGAGGCGGCACACCCCTCAAGCACAAGCTTCTATGCTCCGAGCTGGCTACACTTGCCGAGGTCATGACCAAGGCAAACAAGTACGCCTTGGCTGATTCAACCATCCGGGTCAAGACGACCCCGCCCGCCAAGGCGATGACGACCCGGGCAACGTCCCGGCTGGCTGCCGACAACCGGCAGCCGCAGAACAACAAACGCAAGAACGACCAGCCGGATCCCCGCTACGAGAGCCGGCAGGTCACCACCATCGAGGAGCACCAGCCGGCTGCCCAATCTTCTAGCCAGCGCCAGCGCACTGGCAAGGCAGCCTGGCAGCCGAAGCTCACCTTCGAGCAAATGCTCGACCTCCCCTGCAAGAACCACTCTAGAGCCAAACCCTCTATGCACACGCTCCGGTAGTGCAGCTTCTCATAGCGATTGGCCCGGGGGGGCGACCTTCCGGCTCCCCCTGTGCCGCCTGCCCACGCGCCGGCCCTAGCTACCGGCTCTGGTTCCGACCCAAAATGACGGTCGTCTTCACGACCAGTTCCCCAACTAGGACGGTTGCTACGTTGTCTTCACAAGTGAAGAGACAAGCAAACATGCTCAATGCCGGCTTCATCGTGAGGTGAATGCCACCATGCCGGCAACTCCCCGGTTCATGCACTGGTTAGAGAATCCGGTCGCCTGGAGCCGGGCAGATCATCCCGTCATGATGCCGAGTCCCGGCAGCTACGCCCTGGTACTCGACCCCACCATCGCCACCAAGAAGCGCACCTGCCACTTTTCATGGGTGCTGGTAGATTGTGGCAGCATCATCAACATCCTTTACCTCGACACGATGCGCAAGCTGGGGCTGTAGATAGAAGACCTATAGGCGAGCTGGGCGGTCTTCCATGGCATCATGCCTGGGAAATCCCACTCCCCTGTCAGCAAGATCACGCTCGACATCCTCTTCAGTGGACCCGACCGCTTCCGTCGCGAGCCAGTGCTGTTCGAGGTCGTGGACCTCGCAAGTCCCTACCGCTCCCTGTTGGGCCGGTCGGCCCTTGTCAAGTTCATGGCGGTCCCTCATTACGCCTACCTCAAGCTCAAGATGTCAGGCCCCAAGGGAATCATCACCATCGCGGGTGACTACAAGATGTTGATCGAGTGTGCTCGAGATGGCAGTCGGCTGGCCGAGGCTCTGGAAATTCCAGAGGAGAAGCGCCAGCTCGACCGGCTCATGGCCCTTGCTGTCAGCCAGCCGGTCGTGCTGGCTCCCCCCTCGCAGTCCGTCAGCGAGGCCTCCTTCCAACCGTCCAAGGACACCAAGCAAATCCTGCTCGACTCGACCAACCCCGCTTAGTGCTTCACCATCGGCTCCCGCCTCGACAGCAAATAGGAAGGCGAGCTCGTCCACTTCCTCCATGAGAATCGGGACATCTTTGCATAGTCCCAAAAGGACATGCCGGGTGTTTCGAGGAAGTTCGTCGAGCACAAACTACACGTCCGGCCGGACATCAAGCTGGTCAAGCAACCCCTACGCCGTTTCTTCGAGGAGAAGCAGCGTACTATAGGAGAAGAGATCGCCCGGCTGCTCGCAGCCAGGTTCATCATGGAAGTTTTCCACCCGGACTGGATGGCCAACCCAGTCCTGGTGCTGAAGAAGAACAAGACCTGGCGCATGTGCATTGACTACACCATCCTGAAAAAGTCATGCCCCAAGGACCCATTCGCCCTGCCGCGGATCGATGAAGTCATCGACTCCACGGCCGGTTGCGAGTTGCTGTCCTTCCTGGACACCTACTTCGGCTACTACCAGATCAAGCTGGATCCGGAATACCGGCTCAAGACCTCCTTCATCACGCCCTTCGGGGCCTACTGCTACATCACCATGTCCTTCGGCCTGAAGAACGCAGGCGCCACCTTCCAGTGGTACATGCAGAAGTGCCTCCTGCCTCAGATAGGTAGGAACGTCCACGTCTACATCGAGGACATCATCATCAAAACCAAGAAGCACTTTAGCCTCCTCGACGACCTCCGAGAGACCTTCACGAACCTGCGCAAATACAAGATCAAGCTCAACCCAGAGAACTGCGTCTTTGGCGTCCTTGCCGGCCAGCTCCTGGGTTTCTTCGTGTCCGCCCATGGCATCGAAGCTAACCCGGAGAAGATCAGCGTAATCGAGCGCATGCCCAACCGACCCGGCTCTGCGACGTCCAGAAATTCACCAGCTGCCTCGCCTCGCTCAGCCGGTTCATTAGCCGGCTAGGGAGAAAGCCTTTCCCCTCTACGGGCTCCTTCGCAAGACAGCTTTGGTCAAGCCGGGTCACACCAAGAAGCCGGGCATTTTCGATTGGCCCGACGAGGCGGACGAGGCCTTCTGTGGCCTCAAGAAGACTCTCACCCGCATGCCCATCCTGGCTGCGCCGGCTGAGAAGGAACGCTTGCTCACCTACATCGCGGCGACCACTCGCGTCATCAACATCGTCTTGGTGGTCGAGTGGCTGGAGGAGGGCAAGTCCCTGCCGGTCCAGCGCCCCATCTACTACCTCAGCGAGGTCCTCTCCGCGTCTAAGCAAAACTACCCCCACTACCAGAAGATGTGCTATGACATATACTTCGCTGCCAACAAGGTCAAACCGTACTTCCAGGAGCATACCATCACCGTGTTGGAAATATGCCCTAGAGGCAATAATAAAATGGTTATTATTGTATTTCCTTGTTCATGATAATTGTCTATTGTTCATGCTATAATTGTGTTAACCGGAAACCATAATACATGTGTGAATACATAGACCACAACATGTCCCTAGTGAGCCTCTAGTTGACTAGCTCGTTGATCAATAGATGGTCACGGTTTCATGGCCATGGACATTGGATGTCATTGATAACGGGATCACATCATTAGGAGAATGATGTGATGGACAAGATCCAATCCTAAGCATAGCACAAAGATCGTGTAGTTCGTTTGCTAAAGCTTTTCAATGTCAAGTGTCATTTCCTTAGACCATGAGATTGTGTAACTCCCGGATACCGTAGGAATACTTTGGGTGTGCCAAACGTCACAACGTAACTGGGTGGCTATAAAGGTACGCTACGGGTATCTCCGAAAGTGTCTGTTGGGTTGACACGAATCGAGACTGGGATTTGTCACCCCGTGTGACGGAGAGGTATCTCTGGGCCCACTCGGTAAGACATCATCATTATGAGCTCAATGTGACTAAGGAGTTAGTCACGGGATGATGTATTACGGAACGAGTAAAGAGACTTGCCAGTAACGAGATTGAACAAGGTATGGGGATACCGACGATCGAATCTCGGGCAAGTATCATACCGATAGACAAAGGGAATTGTATACGGGATTAATTGAATCTCCGACATCGTGGTTCATCCGATGAGATCATCGTGGAGTACGTGGGAGCCAACATGGGTATCCAGATCCCGCTGTTGGTTATTGACCGGAGAGGTGTCTCGGTCATGTCTACGTGTCTCCCGAACCCGTAGGGTCTACACACTTAAGGTTCGATGACGCTAGGGTTATAGGGAAAAGGTATACGTGATTACCGAAGGTTGTTCGGAGTCCCGGATGAGATCCCGGACGTCACGAGGAGCTCCGGAATGGTCCGGAGGTAAAGATTGATATATAGGAAGTCCAGTTTTGGTCACCGGAAAGTTTTCGGGCTCATCGGTAGTGTACCGGGAGTGCCGGGAGGGTGCCGGATGACCCCCGGGAGGGGTGTGACGACCAAAGGACCACATGGGCTGTTAGATAAAGTGTGCCAGCCCTTATTGGGCTGGGCAAGACTTTTGCTAAAGGCCCATGCGGCTGGAGATAAGGAGATAAGGCAAAAAGGATTTAAAAGGAGGAGATCCACCTCCCTTGTGGGAGGTGGACTCTCCCTTTAATTCGGCCGGCCATCTCCTCTTTGGAGTAGAGGCCAAGCCAGCCCTCCACGTCCCTCCTCCTATATATACTTGAGGTTTTGGATGTTTTGAGAGAAGATTTGATCTCTCTCTCTCACGGCGAAGCCCTACCTCTCTTCTTCCTCCTCCGCAGCGCTTAGGCGAAGCCCTGTCGGAATACCTTGCTACTCCACCACCACCACGCCGTCGTGCTGCTGTTGGAGACCTTCCCCAACCTCTCCTTCCTCCTTGCTGGATCAAGGTGTTGGAGACGTCACCGGGTTGCACGTGTGTTGAACGCGGATGTGCCGTCCGTTCGGCACTTGATCGGATCTACCGCGATCTGAATCGCTGCGAGTACGACTCCATCAACCGCGTTCTTGTAACGCTTCCGCTTAGCGATCTTCAAAGGTATGAAGATGCAATCTCTCCCCTCTCGTTGCTGGTTTCTCCATAGATAGATCTTGGTGAACGTAGGAAAATTTTGATTTACTACTACGTCTCCCAACAGTGGCATCATGAGCTAGGTCTATGCGTAGAATCTATGCACGAGTAGAACACAAAGCAGTTGTGGGCGTCGATTTTGTTAATATGCTTGCCGTTACTAGTCTTATCTTGATTCGACGGTATTGTGGGATGAAGCGGCCTGGACCAACCTTACACGTACGCTTACGTGAGACCGGTTCCACCGCCTGACATGCACTAGTTGCATAAGGTGGCTAGCGGGTGTCTGTCTCTCCCACCTTAGTCGGATTGGATTCGATGAAAAGGGTCCTTATGAAGGGTAAATAGCAATTGGCATATCACGTTGTGGTTTTGACGTAGGTAAGAAACGTTCTTGCTAGAAACCTATAGCAACCACGTAAAAACTTGCAACTACAAATTAGCGGACGTCTAACTTGTTTTTGCAGCATATGTCGTGTGATGTGATATGGCCAAAAGGATGTGATGTGATGCATTGTGATGTATGAGATTGATCATGTTCTTGTAAAAGGGTTCACGACTTGCATGTCGATGACTATGACAACCGGCAGGAGCCATAGGAGTTGTCTTATATTATTGTATGACCTGCGTGTCAATCATAAACGCCATGTAATCACTTTACTTTATTGCTAAACGTTAGCTGTAGTAGTAGAAGTAATAGTTGGCGAGACAACTTCATGAAGACACAATGATGGAGATCATGATGATGGAGATCATGGTGTCGTGCCGGTGACAGTGATGATCATGGTGCCCCGAAGATGGAGATCAAAGGAGCAAGATGATATTGGCCATATCATGTCACTATATTGATTGCATGTGATGTTTATCATGTTTACATCTTATTTGCATAGAACGACGGTAGTAAATAAGATGATCTCTCAATAAAATTTCAAGAAAGGTGTTCACCCTAACTGTGCACCGTTGCTAAGGATCATCGTTCCGAAGCACCACGTGATGATCGGGTGTGATAGGTTCTAACGTTCGCATACAACGGGTGTAAGCCAGATTTACACATGCGAAACACTTAGGTTGACTTGACGAGCCTAGCATGTACAGACATGGCCTCGAAACACGGAGGACCGAAAGGTCGAACATGAGTCGTATAGAAGATATGATCAAGATAGAGATGTTCACCATGGATGACTAGTCCGTCTCACGTGATGATCGGACACGGGCTAGTTGACATGGATCATGTATCACTTGGAAGACTAGAGAGATGTCTATCTAAGTGGGAGTTCATTAATAATTTGATTAAATGAACTTAATTATCATGAACTTAGTCTAAAAATGTCCTTGCAAATTATGTCGTAGATAGCTCACGCTGTAGCTCCCCAGTTTTAGTGATACAATCCTAGAGAAAAGTAAGTTGAAAGTTGATGGTAGCAATAATGCGGACTGGGTCCGTGATCTGAGGATTGTCCTCATTGTTGCACAGAAAGCTTATGTTTTTTATGTACCGCTAACTGCATCACTCCCTCAAGCGTTGTCTGTAGATGTTGTGAACATATGACAGGCACTTTTTGGTGACTACGTGATAGTTCAATGCGTCATGCATTACGGCTTAGAATTGAGGCTCCAAAACGTTTTGAACATCACGGAACATATGAGATGTTCTAGGAGCTGAGATTGTGATCTCAGGCTCATGCCTATGTTGAGAGGTATGAGACCTCCAACAAGATTCTTTGTCTGCAAGATAAAGGAGAATAGCTCAATCGGTGAGCGTGTGCTCAGATTGTCTGGGTGCTACAATCACTTGAATCAAGTGGGAGTTAATCTTCTAGATGAGATAGTGATTAATGCAGTTCTCCAAGTCACTGCCACCAAGCTACTAGAGCTTCGTGATGAACTATAACATGCCAGGGATGGATAAGATGATCCCTGAGTTGTTCGTGATGTTTGACACCACGAAGGTAGAAATCAATAAGGAGCATCAAGTGTTGATGGTTAAGTGAAACCACTAGTTTCAAAAGGGGCAAGGGCAAGAACGGAAAACTTCAGGAATGGCAAGCCAGTTGTTGCTCTAGTGAAGAAACCCAAGGTTGAGCCCGAACCCGAGACTAAGTGCTTCTGTTATGAGGAGAATGTTCGCTGAAGCGGAAAACCCCTAGATGCTTGGTAGATAAGAAGGCTGGTAATGTCAATGGAAGTATATTTGATATACGTGTTAGTGATGTGTACCTTGCTGGTACTCCTAGTAGCACCTGGGTATTGGATACCGGTTCAGTTGCTAAGTGTTAGCAACTCGAAATAAAAGCTACGGAGTAAATGGAGACTAGCTAGGTGAAAGGTGACGATGTGTGTTGGAAGTATTTCCAAGATTGATGTGATCACCATCGCACACTCTCTCTACCTTCAGGATTTGTGATAAACCTAAATAAATGTTATTTGGTGTTTGCGTTGAGCATGAACATGATTAGATCATGATTAGTGCGATACGGTTATTCATATAAGTTAGAGAATAATGGTTATTCTGTTTACATGGATAATGCCTTCAATGGTCATGCACCCACTCGAAATGGTTTATCGAATCATGATCGTAGTAGTACACATATTCATAACATTGGTACCAAAAGATACAAAGTTAATAATGATAGTACCACATGCTTGTGGCACTGCCACGTAATGTCATATTGGTATAAATCGCATGAAGAAACTCCATGATGATGGATTTTTTTTTGACTCACTCGATTTCGAATCGGTTGAGACATGCGAGCCATGCCTCTTGGGCAAGATGACTGAGACCCCGTCATCCAATATGATGGAGCGGGCAAGTGGCTTATTGGAATTAATACATGTTGATGTATGTGGTCCAATGAGTGTTGAAACACACAGTGGATATCGTTGTTTTTCTTTACCTTCACTGATGATTTGAGTAAATATGGGGATATTTACTTAATGAAACACGAATCTGAAATGTTTGAAAGGTTCAAGGAGTTTCAGAGTGAAGTTAAAGATCATCGTGACAAGAAGATAAATGTCTATGATACGATCATGGAGGTGAATATCTAAGTTACGAGTTTGGTATGCAATTTTAGACAATGTGCAAATTGTTTCACAGCTCACGCCTCCTGGAACACCATAGTGTGATGGTGTGTTCGAACGTCGTAGTCGTGCTCTATTGGATATAGTGAGTACTATGATGTCTCTTATCGTTTTACCACTATCGTTATCGGGTTATGCATTAAAGACAAATCCATTCACTTTAACAGGGCACCATCTAAGTCTGTTGAGATGACACCGTGAGAATTATGGTTTGACAGAAGCCTAAGCTGTCATTTCTTAATGTTTGGGGCTGCGACGCTTATGTGAAAATGGGTTTTTCACCTAGCGAGGTCGAACCCAAAGCAGACAAATGCATCTTCATAGAATACCCTAATGAGACATTGGGTATACCTTCTATCTCAGATCCAAGCGCAAAAGGTGTTTGTTGCTAAGAACGGGTCCTTTCTTGAGAAAGAGTTTCTCTCGAAAGAATTGAGTGGGAGGAAGATAGAACTTGATAAGGTTGTTGAACCTTTGTTTCAACCAGAGAATAGCGCAACACAGAAAGATGTTTCTGTAGAGCCTACTCAGTTGAAAAGGAAGTTAATGATGATGATCATGAAGCTTCGGATCAAGTCACTATCAAACCTCGTAGGTCGACAAGGACGCGTACTGCTCCTGAGTAGTACGACAACCCTGTCTTGGAAATCATGTTGTTGGACAACGATGAACCTACGAACTATGGAGAAGCGATGGTGGGCCCGGATTCCAACAAATGGCTAGGAGCCATGAAATCCGAGAAAGGATCCATGTATGAAAACCAAGTATGGACTTTGGTAGACTTGCCTGTTGAATGGTAGGTCGTTGAGTACAAATGGACCTTTGAGATGAACATAGACGCTAATGGTGAATTGTCACCGTTTATAAAGCTCGACTTGTCGCAAAGAAGTTTCCGCCAAGTTCAAAGAGTTGACTGCGATGAGATTGTCTCATCTGTAGCGATGCTAAAAGTCTATTAAAATTTTGTTAGCAGTTGCTGCATTTTTCGATTAGGAAATCTGGCAGATGGATGACAAAACAAGGTTTCCGTAATGGTTTCTGTGAGGAAGAGTTGTATGTGATACAACCAGAAGGTTTTGTCAATCCTAAGGATGCTAATGATATGCAAACTCCAGCGATCCTTCTATGGACTGGAGCAAGAATCTCGGAGTTGGAATATATGCTTTGATGAGGTGATCAAAGTGTTTAAGTTTATACAAAGTTTATGAGAAACTTGTATTTGCAAGAAAGTGAGTGGGAGCACTATAGAATTTCTTATAAGAATATGTAGTTGACATATTATTGATCGGAAATGATGTAGAATTTCTGGAAGAGCATGAAGGGTTGTTTGAAAAGAGTTTTTTTCAAAGGAAGACCCAGATAAAGCTACTATTTTATTGAGCATCAAGATCTATAGGGATAGATCAATTCGCTTGATAAGTTTTTTCGACGAAGACATACCTTGACAAGTTTTTGAAGGAGTTCAAAATAGATGGGTCAAAGAAGGAGTTCTTGACTGTATTGTAAGGTGTGAAATTGAGTAAGACTCAATACCCGACCACGGCAGAAGATAAAGAAAAGATGAGTGTCATCTCCTATGCTTTAGCCATAGGCTCTATATAGTATGCCATGCTGTGTACCGCACCTGTGTGTGCCTTGCCATGAGTCTGTCAAGGGGTACAAGAGTAATCCAAGAGTGGATCACTGGACAATGGTCAAAGTTATCCTTAGTAACTTGAGAACTAAGGAAATATTTCTCGATTATGGAGGTGATAAAGAGTTCATCGTAAAGGGTTACGATGATGCAAGCTTTAACTCCAATCTGGATGACTCTTAGTAAAAATCTGGCTACGTATAGTGGAGCAGCCATTTGGAATAGCTCCAAGTGGAGCGTGGGAGCAGTATCTACAAATATGACATGGAAAGTTTGTAAGGTACACACGGATCTGAATGTCGCAGACCCGTTAACTAAAACCTCTTTCACGAGCAGGACATGAACAAACCCCAGAACTTATTGGGTGTTAATCACATGATGATATGATCACATGGTGATGTAAGTGTTAATCACATGGTGATGTGAACTAGATTATTGACTCTAGTGCAAGTGGGAGACTGTTGGAAATATGCCCTAGAGGCAATAATAAAATGGTTATTATTGTATTTCCTTGTTCATGATAATTGTCTATTGTTCATGCTATAATTGTGTTAACCGGAAACCATAATACATGTGTGAATACATAGACCACAACATGTCCCTAGTGAGCCTCTAGTTGACTAGCTCGTTGATCAATAGATGGTCACGGTTTCATGGCCATGGACATTGGATGTCATTGATAACGGGATCACATCATTAGGAGAATGATGTGATGGACAAGACCCAATCCTAAGCATAGCACAAAGATCGTGTAGTTCGTTTGCTAAAGCTTTTCAATGTCAAGTGTCATTTCCTTAGACCATGAGATTGTGTAACTCCCGGATACCGTAGGAATACTTTGGGTGTGCCAAACGTCACAACGTAACTGGGTGGCTATAAAGGTACACTACGGGTATCTCCGAAAGTGTCTGTTGGGTTGACACGAATCGAGACTGGGATTTGTCACTCCGTGTGACGGAGAGGTATCTCTGGGCCCACTCGGTAAGACATCATCATTATGAGCTCAATGTGACTAAGGAGTTAGTCACGGGATGATGTATTACGGAACTAGTAAAGAGACTTGCCGGTAACGAGATTGAACAAGGTATGGGGATACCGACGATCGAATCTCGGGCAAGTATCATACCGATAGACAAAGGGAATTGTATACGGGATTAATTGAATCTCCGACATCGTGGTTCATCCGATGAGATCATCGTGGAGTACGTGGGAGCCAACATGGGTATCCAGATCCCGCTGTTGGTTATTGACCGGAGAGGTGTCTCGGTCATGTCTACGTGTCTCCCGAACCCGTAGGGTCTACACACTTAAGGTTCGATGACGCTAGGGTTATAGGGAAAAGGTATACGTGATTACCGAAGGTTGTTCGGAGTCCCGTATGAGATCCCGGACGTCACGAGGAGCTCCGGAATGGTCCGGAGGTAAAGATTGATATATAGGAAGTCCAGTTTTGGTCACCGGAAAGTTTTCGGGCTCATCGGTAGTGTACCGGGAGTGCCGGGAGGGTGCCGGATGACCCCCGGGAGGGGTGTGACGACCAAAGGACCACATGGGCTGTTAGATAAAGTGTGCCAGCCCTTATTGGGCTGGGCAAGACTTTTGCTAAAGGCCCATGCGGCTGGAGATAAGGAGATAAGGCAAAAAGGATTTAAAAGGAGGAGATCCACCTCCCTTGTGGGGGGTGGACTCTCCCTTTAATTCGGCCGGCCATCTCCTCTTTGGAGTAGAGGCCAAGCCAGCCCTCCACGTCCCTCCTCCTATATATACTTGAGGTTTTGGATGTTTTGAGAGAAGATTTGATCTCTCTCTCTCACGGCGAAGCCCTACCTCTCTTCTTCCTCCTCCGCAGCGCTTAGGCGAAGCCCTGTCGGAATACCTTGCTACTCCACCACCACCACGCCGTCGTGCTGCTGTTGGAGACCTTCCCCAACCTCTCCTTCCTCCTTGCTGGATCAAGGTGTTGGAGACGTCACCGGGTTGCACGTGTGTTGAACGCGGATGTGCCGTCCGTTCGGCACTTGATCGGATCTACCGCGATCTGAATCGCTGCGAGTACGACTCCATCAACCGCGTTCTTGTAACGCTTCAGCTTAGCGATCTTCAAAGGTATGAAGATGCAATCTCTCCCCTCTCGTTGCTGGTTTCTCCATAGATAGATCTTGGTGAACGTAGGAAAATTTTGATTTACTACTACGTCTCCCAACACACCGTGGTGAGCATGACCCCGCTCGGTGAGATCATGAGCGGCCAGGACTCCACTGGCCGGATCGCCAAATGGGTCATCACCCTCGCCGATCACGAGATCCGATACGAACCTCGCGCCGTGATCAAGTCATAGGCGTTGGCTGACTTCCTCGTTGACTGGGCGGAGACCGAGTCCGTGCTGCCTCCCCCAGACTCCACACATGGGCGCATGCATTTCGACGGCTCAAAAAATGAGGACCGGCCTGGGTGTCGGCATAGTCCTCTCCTCCTCAAAAGGTGACTAGATAAAGTACATCCTCTAGATCCACTTCGCCGCCTCCAACAACGTGGCCGAGTACGAGGCCATCATCCATGGCCTCCGGCTTGCCAAGGAGATCGGCATCAGCCGCATCCTATGCTTCGGCGACTCCGACCACGTGGTACAATAGGTCTCTAGCGAATGGGACGCCAGGGACGCCAACATGACCAACTACCGCTTCCTTGTACAACAGCTCACCGTCTCCTTCGAGGGCCGTGAGTTCCATCACATCCCACGGACGGACAACGAGGCGACCGACGCGCTCGCAAAGATCAGGTCTACCCGGCAGACCATCCTAGCCGGTGTCTCCCTCGAACGGCTGCTCAAGCCATTGATCAAGCCTTCCCCAGAATCGGAATACATCTTCGTGCCAGCAGACACTGCCGGCCCATCGACGGCTTCGGCTGCCCCCTTGACGTCTTCGCCTCCCGCACCATCGACTTCGGCTGCCTTGTCGACACCAGTCGAGCCGGCTGCATCCGAGGTAGTTGGCTTCGACGTCGTGGCTGTTATGATGGCAATTGACACCTTCACGGCCGCCCCCGACCCGGGGGCTGGCGAGCCGGTCCCAGGGGCTGGCGAGCTGGTCCCGGGGACTGATCATCTTGACTCGGGGGCTCCTGAGCCGGCCCCCGTCTCGGCCCCCTCACGAGCACAGCTTATCCTGGCATTCCTTCTACATGGCGAGCTCCCCCCGGATGACGCCATGGCGAGGCAAATTCAGCGCCGGGCCTCAGCATACAACATCATCAACAACGAGCTCGTCCATCGCAGCACCACCGGCGTCTTTCAGCGGTGCGTCAAGCCGGAAAAGGGTCTGGAGATCCTCCTCGACATCCACCAGGGCGAGTGCAGGCATCACGCCGCCCTAGGACCCTGGTGGCCAAGGCTTTCCGCCACGGCTTCTACAGGCCCACCGCTCTCGAGGTGGCCAAGAAATTGGTCGACGAGTGCGAGGGCTGCCAGTGCTTCAGCACGCAGAGCCACCTACCGGCGTCGGCCCTCCAGATCATCCCCCTCTCATGGCCCTTCGTCGTTTGGGGGCTGGACATGGTGGGTCCCTTCAAGACCGCACAAGGCGGCATGACACATTTGCTAGTGGCTGTCGACAAATTCACCAAGTGGATCAAGGCAGGACCAATCAAGAAGCTAGACGGCCCCATGGCCATCCGGTTCATTGATGACATCACGGTTCGGTACGGCGTCCCCCACAGCATCATCACCGACAACGGTATGAACTTCGCCAAGGGCACGCTCGTGTGTTTTTGCTCCAAGCAAGGCATCCGGCTCGACCTGGCCTCCGTCGCTCATCCACAGTCAAACGGCCAGGTCGAGAGGGCAAACGGCCTCATCTTGTCTGGTATCAAGCCCTGGCTTGTAACACCACTGGTGAGGTCAGCCGGCTGCTTGGTCGACGAGCTGTCAGTTGTCCTTTGGAGTCTCAGGACCACCCCCAACCGATCAACCGGCTACATGCCCTTCTTCCTTGTGTATGGGTCCAAGGCGATCATCCCCACCGACATCGAGTTCGATGCACCTCGGGTCGCCCTATACACGAAGAAGGACGCAAAGGAGGCAAGAGAAGATGGTGTCGACCTACTCCAAGAAGCCCATGAGTTGGCCTTGAGCCGGACAGCAATCTACCAGCAGAAGCTCCGGCACTACTGCAGCAAGCGGATCCGGCCGCTCTCCTTTCGTGAAAGGGAACCTGGTGCTCTAGCGGATCGAGCGGACAGCCGGACAACACAAGCTGTCCTCCCCATGGGAGGGCCCATTCATCATCAGCAAGGCATTGCACAACAATGCGTACTACCTAATAGACACCCAGAAGCCGTAGAAGCGCAAAAGAGACGCCTCCGGCGAGGAGACCGAGCGCCCATGGAACGCGGTGTTGCTTCGTCCATTTTACTGTTGAAAAGACTAGTGTATGTATGTATCCCTCCCATTTTGGGCTTATGAATGCAATGGGTGCCCTAGGCCGGCTCTTGGGTCATGCTCTTTTCGTTTCCCTCGAAGGTCTCCTCACTCACCGGCTCCCTGACCCAGCTCCCGGGGCCAAGGGCTCGCCGGCTGGTCCTACGCCGCCTCTCCCAAAATTTGACCAAGTAGTGTGAGCCGAGCAAGCCCTCCCACCCCTCCCAGCTACAGATCCCGCTCCCGATTGTCCGGCTGATGAGGCCTCGGGGCTGCAAAGCTTAGCACACACGAAAGATCGATCGCAAAGGGGATGCCGGCTAGGTCCAGCGGGACCACCGCCTCGCCTCTGCCACTCTAGTTACCCTAAAAGGCTCTTGCGGTTCCTAAGTTCAGAACCGGCTCCCTCGAGGCGAACGCCCCGACCCAGCTACAGACCGGCTCCCGACTGTTGGGCTGGCGGGGCCGAAACCAAAGGGGCAAAAAGGTAAGGATGAGTAGGCACACGCAATAAGCCAAACACATCAAATATTCACAATATGAATTTTAAGCCAAAAGAGGCCCACAACCATGACGGTTCATTACATTACACCCCCAGTGGGTGGACTTAAAGCCTAACATGCATGAAAGAGAAAAAAAGATAAGACGCCCAGGGGCTCAGGCCACCGGCGCGTCGCCAGCGGGCGCATCGTTGGGCAGCTCGACTCCCATACCGAAGGTGGTTGCGGTCTTTAGGTCGGCTTCCTTGGCCTTTAAGGCGGCCTTCGCAGTCCCAGTCGTCTCGCTGCTGGAGTCAGTACTCTCGTCCGCAACCTCCTCGTCCTCCGGACCTTGGGGGTTGTCGAAGGAGTCTTCGGCCACCGGCTCGCCATCCTCACCAAGGGCCGGCAGGATCTTGTCCAAGTCGACGTAGGACGCGAGCTCATTGGCACGGTGGACAAGGACCGACTCACTAGCCGCCCGCTCTTCGGCCGGCTCGTCCCGCATGGTGGCCAGCCGGTCCAAGTCTAAGCCACGGTACCACGAAGTTAAGAACCGAAGCGCCATCTGTGTCCCGGCTCACACCGCCGAGGCCTTCCAGACCTCGAACCGGCCCATGGCATGTTCCAGCCACAGGGCCACGTGGTTCTCTAGAGCTCCTCCACGGCCCGGCCACAATGCGGTGATGATCTCCTTGCCGGCCGTCTTCAGCCTTCCATTCTCCGCTCGAGGTGGATCAGCCGGTTTTCAATGGCGACCCAAGCTCCGCCACATCCCACGCAATGTTCTCCTTGATGGAGCGCCCGCGTGCCCTGAGACACTCCCGGTGCTCCTCGACGGCACGCTTAGTGCAGCGCTGAGTTTCCAAGAAGTGTCCTAAGAGAAGAAAGGGAAGAAGGAGAGAGAGGCGAATCAAAAACAAGAACCAGCAAGGAAAAAGGCAACTGGCTAAAGAAAGAAAAATCGGACACTTCGTTCCATGGAGTCATCCACCTCGATGGCAAAGTGGAGTGATGAGTCCTTCTCCGACGCCACTGCCGCCTCTGCCTCGGCGAGGGAACCCTTAAGCTCCTCGAGCATCCTCTCGAGGTGGGTCACCTCGCCTTGGAGGGCGGCGGTCCGCCGGGCGGCATTGGCCGCCTCCTTGACGGCCTTCTCCTTGGCCGCCACCTCCCGCGCCACGAGGCGGTCCTGGGTCACCTCCCCATCTGCCAGCAGTGTGGCTAGCCGGTCCTTCTCCAGAGTGATTGCCTGGACGCTTTGTGATAGCTGGTCCCGCTCGGAGACGGCCCCGGTCTTCTCCGCCTGAAGGGCGTTCAGCTCATCTGCAAGGCAAAGAGGGCATTAGCTGGTTATTCCACGCCCGCCCTGGCTGCCAAGCAGTCGGCTCGGCTCCCGGGGGCTACGTACCCCTCACACAAGACTTAACATACCTTGCACGCCAGCTCCTCCTCCAGATGGTACAAGCCATGCTTGCCGCAGGCGTGGATGGAGATCGCCTCCTCGAACAGCTTCTGCCGCTGGGAGTTCCCCTACTGCCACATGAAGCTAGAGTAAAAATACGCTCAAGGAGATCCGACCCGGCTGCCCATCAGCCGGTCAGCCGACTCGCATCTCGGGGGCTACACCCAGTGGGTGCGCTTGCACGCCCCCACTGAAAATTCAACAAGGACGACAACGCTTACCTCCACGTGCCACAGGGTGGTGTCCACCGCCTCTGCGAACCGGGCCAGCTCCTGGCGACACCAGTCCAGGACACTCCCCAGCTCCACGAGCGCGGGGACCGGGCCGCCTAGCGAGGGAGCCAGAAGGGTCGGGACGCAGGCCAACGCCTCCCAGTCCCGGAGAACGTCCTGCATGGACCTACGGACCCGGTTGCTGTTGCCACCCGTCCCGGTGCTTGCCATGGTGATGGCCGCCAGGGGAGGAGTGATGATGGCGAGGGCCCGGGAACCGGTCCCCACTGGCCCCTCGCATGGCGCTAGCGCTGCCTCCTCCTCCTGCCGGCCTGACGCGGTGGCCGTGACAGACGGCGCTTCCGTCTCCATGGCTGGCGCCTCCGGCGCTGCCTCTGACGCCGCCTTCGGGGCCGCTGAAGCCTCCGGCACGTCGGCCCGGGCCGGCTCAGCCGCCGACGGTGTTACATCCGACACCTCCGGCCAGGTCGCCTCGGGGTCCGGCTCCGTAGCCGCCGCCCCTGCTTGGGCCACCTCCTCCGCGGATGGGGGCGCAGGCGGCTCCATGGCCGCCCCTCGCGGTTCGCTCGATGGGGGCCTCAACGGACGGGTCGACTCCGTAGCCGAGTCCGATGCCCGCGAGTTGTCTGTGGACCTCCTCCGCCTCGCGCCGCTCGAAGTCCCAGAATGCAAGGCCCCGCCTCGCGTTCCGGACTTTGAGGCTCGCAGCTCTACAAACCTCCTCTTCTCCTCCCGCTGCATGGCCGCATGCTCGCGGGCCAGCCGGCTGGCGGCGTCCGTTGGGTCCATCGCCGACTCCACTTCATGGAGCTCGATGGGGTCCCCGTGGTGCATAAGGGTCAATCACACGCCGGCTCGCGACTCGGAAGGATTCGCATGCAAGAAAAAGAAAACACTTACCCGGTGACGACGGGCAAAGCCCGCTTGGCATGCGCTGGCGGATTCCATGCGGCCACCTTCACCCGCTTATGGACGGGCGGCGGGGCCACTGGCTCCTCCTGAGACGGCCTCTTCGCCCGGCTGGCGGCTCCGGCCACCGGGGCTTGAGCCGACCGCTCCTCGCACCGCCCACGCCGGCCCTGATGAACTGAGGGGGAGGCACGTTCAGGATCATCACATCATCGTCATCGTCATCATCGTCATCTGTCCAGTCCCTGATCGTGGGACCAATAGGGAAATCACCAGCTTCGCTGGGCTCCCCGGCTGCATCGGACCCTCAGGCTCCGCTGGGCTCGCTGGTTCGCGGGTCTGCCAGCTCCTCGACCCCTCCCGAGGAGTCCACCCCCTCTTCAGGCAGGCCTCCCCGCTCGTAGTCTTTGGAGTCAGAGTGGTCACTCTCCGCCTCGAAGATTTGGGGGTGCGGGCCGTCCGGCGTGTTCTGTCGCACCAACAGCTGCGGTCAGCACGTCGAAGTAAGGTCCGTTGCCGGCTGTCGGCTGGAAATAGTCAAATAAAAAGAAGCCGCCTCGACAAAAACGTACCAGGGGGCAGTTGATGCGGTTGTACGGCTCCATGCCGAACGTCCATGACGCCGGTGCCAACTTGAACATCATGGTGGCGTTCACCCGCGTCGCCAACTGAGTCGGCGTCAGGTCAACGGTCGTGAGCCGACAGGGGTCCCGACGGCCGGACATGCTGCAGATCCGGTGCGGCCTCATTTGGAGAGGCAGCACCCGGCGCAAGATGAAGGACGCCACCAGATCGGAGGTGACCAACCCCTCAGTGCTCTTCAGCTGCGCGAGCCGACCGAGCTCTGCCAGAGCCACTCCGCACGAGGCGGCTCCCGGCCAGTTCGCTCCGGAGGACTGCGCGTTGACGAACGCCGATAGCCAGATGTAGTCCAGGTTTGGGTCGGCGTTCTTTACGTAGAAGAATGTCTGATGCCATCCCTTGACAGAATCGATAAGAGAGAAGGGCGGGAAGCGCACGGTGCCGTGGTAGCACACTGATGTGCCCCCGCATGCATTGCTTTTCAGCGCTTTGAGATAGAAGAGAGAGTTGAAGAGATCAAGGAAAGGGAGAACCCCCAAGTACCCCTCGCACAGCGTCACGAAGCCGGCGAGGTCAAGAATGGCATTGCGTCCGAGGTTGTGCAATTGAAGATCGAAGGTATCCATCAACAACCGAAAGAACTGGCTCACCGGGAGCCCGAAACCGCGAGAGAAATGCCAAAGGAAGACGACGTGATCCCCCGGTTGCGGCGCCAGCACCACCCCGTCGCCCAGTACGCGGGCGATCACATGCTCCGCCGGTGGTAGCATACACGCGCGGCGGAGGTCCGCGATGGCCTCCTCGGTGACAAAGGACCCAGTGCAGCTTCCTCCACGCCCGTCGGCCATTACGACGACAGGACGGCGTGCGGGCGCATTTGCGAGCTCGGGAGCGGCGACGCGCGTGGGAGCAGGGGAGGTGAAGAGAAAGGCAGCAAGGGGGCAAGAGGGGTGCGGGTATCTCCGCCCCTGCCCTTCCACCCTTTTAAATGGGGAGGCCACGATTGGGGGACGTGGGGATTAACTGCGCCCACTCCCCCATAAACTCCACGCATGAGTGGGCGGCTCGGGCCGTAACGTCCGCTTCGAGGCGCAGAGGATCCTGGCCTGCGCCCCGACGCCTACTGGGCTACGCCCGAGGCCTAGCGGGCTAGGCCCAGGGTGACGTCCCGTCTGCCCGTGTGAGTGGGGCCTGCAACATCATTACCCGCTGCGTGGCGTGTGGCGGGCCGGCTCGGGTCCCGGGGCGCCGCGCTAGAACCCGAGGCATCGGCCTCCAACTGCCGACTCGGCTGGCCTTTCGGCTTCACATCGGAGACGGGCACTGCTAGGGGGAAGCCATCGGCTCCCCTCTGTCTGCTGGACGTCGTCCCCCACCGGCTTCGGGGACTACTAACGGGGTTATTACCCCTGGGTGGGCCAAAGCAACGGGGTTCCCCTCCCCGCTTCAACGAAAAATTATGCAACCGGTTGTCCACGACCGGCTGGAGCACAGCCGGTTGTAGCGATCACCGGCTGGCTCACGGACGGCTGGTCGAGGAGCCGGCAAACCCCCAACCGGCTGCCTCCGGGCTGCTTCGTCCATTGACCCCGGGGCGGACATGCAATGTCCCGTCCCTCTGCGCACAGGTACGGCGACACGACATGAACGCCACGATGGGTGCCATTGTAGCCACAATGGCCGCTAATGCATGGGTGTGCATGGCTACAGTCCGGCCGTCTAGGCCACTGACTTTGGCGAGCGCGATCGGGCAGGGAAACATTGCCAGCACGCCTCTGCCCACTCGATTACCTGCCCCGGCGTGGCTCAAGTGCAGTCGGCCGTACCAAAGACTTCGTCCAGTTGGCACTAGACGACGCCTCCCGGGCGGCCCGTGCCACGGCAGGTGGGCGAGGGCCAATCGCGGAGCCGACTGGCGGGCCCTAGCAGGCGACGGGACCACGCAGCCGGTGGACCCTACAAGTGATGAGACGGCTCGAAGGGCGGGACCCCTGGTAAGTCAGAGAGGCTACCAGCCGGGTCCCCACTCTTATGTACCTCAGGAATATTGTAAGCCGGGGGGTTGGCCTATAAAACCCCCCGAGCCCCCTATGCAACGGGGACAAACAACTCTCATGCACACACCTACGAGATACTTCCCACACTCTCACACTTAGTAGCGGGGGAAGGCGAGACGGCTGCTCCCTCTTCCCCCTCTAGACTCAGCTCCAGGAGCAACCCTATAAACACCCCCATCCATCAAACTAGACCAAGCAGGACTAGGGGTATTACCTCCCACGAAGGGCCCTGAACCTGGGTACATCGTGTGTCACCACCGCTTGTACCTAATCTCGCACCCAGAGCCCATCGGCGTCCTCCAGCCCCAACCACCTATGATAAGCCAACCCATGGCATCTGTCATGAGAAAACGACGACATAGGGGGTCCCGAGCTGTGAGACTAGAATAGATGGTAACAGGAGACAAAGGAGACGATGTTTACCCAGGTTCGGGCCCCCCTATGGAGGTAATACCCTACGTCCTGCTTGATTGTATTGATGACATGTGGGTTAAAGATTTGATCTACCTTGAGATCGAATAGCTAAACCCTAGATGAGTTGTCCTCTTCCTACAACCCAAAACCCTCCGGCTTATATGGACGCCGAGGGTACCTAGGGTTTACACATGGTCGGTTACATGTCGAAGGGATAAAACATGCCTATTCACTACTCCAAACGTGGAGGATATGCCATGATTCCTGAAGCTTCCTTCGGGGAGATAGGGCCTTTGATCAATCCAGTGCTCGGTAAGCGGCCCATATAGTCCGGCCCATAAGAAACAGGTCGGACACCCGAGGACCCCTTAAACCAGGACTCCCTTAGTAGCCCTCGAACTTGCCTCCAACGCAAAGGGTCTTAGCTCCAACTGCTTCATTTGATCAGAGTCTTTGGCTTGCGAGGCGAGTTCTTCTCCTCAATTAGTGATCAGCCGGGTTTAGTTCGGCCTTCGATGACATGTAGTGTTTCACGATCTGTGAATTGGCCAAACACCATGAATAGATTAGCCCCAAAGGCCAAGCGTCAAGGAGAAAACAGAATTCCCTGACAACCTTTCTGACAAAAGGTCGCGGCCCACCACGACCGTTGGACCAGTTGCAAAAACTCGAACCGCGGTTCGAGGCCGTTTTCATCAGCACGATCCATCAATGCACAAATCATGCTCTGTTTCACACGGGATATGTTTAATCATGCATGCATAACGACATGCACATCTTGGGAAGCGGAGCAATATGCGGCATAGTAGAGGGAGGTTAACCAGCGACCAGCCCCATAAGAAGGGGAAAAACCCAAGGCACGACCACGCTTCCCATTTGCATCCTCTGCTTCCCCGATCTATTCAATCTCTAGAGCATAGATCTAGGTTTTCTGCAACTCCCCCTCCGACCTCGGCCATGGCTGGTTTTGGTTCCAACGGCAAGTGGGAGGCTTCCACGGTCACCACCCAGGACATCTAGGACCTCAAGGACGCCGTCTACCTCCCCACCAACATCTACCACCACGCGCCAGAGAAGAGCCAGGTGATTCCCACTCCCAAGCCGGGCGAGAGGGTGGTCTTCATCCCCCACTTCATCCAGGGACTGAGCTTCTCGCTCCACCCCTTCGTTAGGGGACTCATCTTCTTCTATGGGCTCGAATTCCACGACATCCCGCCGAACTCCTTCATGCACATATCGGCTTTCATCATTGTCTGCGAGGCCTTCTTGCGGGTCGAACCGCACTTTGGACTACGGCTCAAGATATTCAACATCAAGCCGAAGTGTGTCGTAGGCAAACACGCGGACTGCAGCGGGGAAGTCATTGGCAAACTCCCCTGCGTCGGATGGCCATCCGGCACCTTCATTGACACCATCAAGATTTGGCAAAAAGAGTGGTTTTACATCACCGACCAAGGGAGGAAGGCTGAGCAGCTCCGGCCAAATTCTGATCCGGTCCCCCCACCAGATTGACTTCATGGCTTCAGAAGGCCCTTAACTGGGGGTCAGATAATGAGGTGGACAACCTGCAAAGGCGAATCACTGCAATGATCAAAGGCGAGATCAAGCTGGCCAACGTGGTCCAGATTATGCTTCGGCGGCGCATTCTCCCTTGCCAGTGTCGAGACTCTCCCATCTGGGCTTGTCGGCTTGACTATGAGGCTACTATTCATTGGCTCTTCCGAACCACGCGAGAGAAGCTGTGGAAGGCGTTGTTCATGGCGCAGGGGAACTGGCCAGCCGAGGAGGAGGATCGGGGTCTAGACGCCGATAACCCTCCTTCCCAGGTATAGCATAGTTTGTTTGATCGGTTTTGTTTCCCGAAAGAAAATCTAAGCACTTTCCGATCACCTCTGCAGAAATGGCTGAGCAAGGCCACGGGCATCAACTACCCGACGCCTTAGCCCGAGGATATCAGGTCTAGGCTGTTATCGGAGATGCTCGTTGTGGCGCCTTACAAGGATCCAGAAAAGAAGGAGAAGAAGAATTGGAAAGGCTGAGGAGGCCTATGCATCAAGGACCAGCATGACGTTGTGTCCGGGGAAACCCATGCCTCCTCAAAGTAGTAGGAGGAGGAGCATGATGATGAGGGGCAAGGCGATTCCCACCTCGCGAGAAAGAGGGCGGCATCGTCAGATGCCACAAAGGAGGTACCTCCTCCTGCCCCGAAGAAAGCTCGTCGAACAAAATTGATTCTACCCGACGACACTTCATACTCGGATACCGAGTCCGAGGACTTCGAGAAGGTTCCAAAAAGGAACCTAAGGGTCAAGCCCCCAGCTCGAAGGTAAGGATATGAAGACTTCCTGAGCTATTAACGCTAAGTTTTTAAATGTTAAAATCATGTGAGCGCCTATTAATTTGAAGCCCACCATGTGTCCTCCCCACCGACCAAGTTTCAAACGGGAGACCCCATCCGCCGAGGTAGCGCAGAGCGGGACCGTGTCACACCACACTCCTCCGGGCGCCACGAAGGATGTCGCGGAGGTGTCATCCCAGGAAGCTCCTATGAAGCCGAACACTTGTGGTGGGGGAGACAACGTCATGGTCAAGGCTAATGCCTCGGCCATCGAAGACCGGGGGGAAGAGCCCCATTTGGATACTGAGGAGACCGGACGAGGGGATGTTCAGTTCCCTCCAATGTCATCTCCGGAGCGCACAATGCCTCCAAAGGCACCAGTTCAATCCCCGGTTGGAGATTGCGTTAACTGATCACCACCGGCGCCACTGACCAATGGGTGTCCGGTGATGGGGGAGGCTCTACCAAGTACCTCCATCTCCGAGGAACACCGCACCCTTATGGGTGAGGTATTGCAGAGCATTCGGTCCGTTGACAGCGGACTGAAGGAGGCCTTCAACGGTCACCTGGCGGGCTTTCAAGTGAGCCACGTAATGCTCTATTTTTGTGAAATATTAATTTCTTTGTGTTATCATTATATACATGGCAGCCCCCGAGCCCTAGGTGATTTTGGAAAAAAACTCACCTGGGGATCAATCATAAACTTTGTCTGGACAATGTAAAAAAGTACATCTATTTGGAATGTTCTAACAGCCTTTAAGAGGACTGGACATAGGATCATATTCATTACAGTTCGGAGGGTTGAACACATGTAACCTGCTAGTGGTTTGTTATTTGTAGGCTTCGTCATCGACGACGGCTGCTAATGCCGACGAGCTAGACGAGCTAAATCGGAAGCTCAAGAGCTCTGAGGATGAGCTTGACGCTCTGAATAAGAGATTCGATGAGGCGCAAGGTAAGCCGAATTATAATATCAAAATGTGTCATCACTAGATGATTTGTATTGTCGACGCACCATGGTACCCCAGGAGCGTCAAGACTAGGCCCCTGCCGCGTGCGGCACTCAATGGGCCGATGGGGTGTCGCGCCATTGCTACGGAGCTCTTTATGACTGTGTGGCCTTGCAAGTTAAGCCCGACCTACCCCCACGCTGCGACGACACCGCAGACCCTGCTGAGTTACTACAACTCTACTTGTTGAGCATCCAGGCGGCAGGTGGCAACGACAAGCTCATGGCGAGCTGGTTCGCTATGGCACTCAAGGGTGCGCGCTCTCTTGGTTCCTCAACCTCCTCGAGGGGTCCATCACCTCTTGGGACAACATGCGCAGTTCTTCGTCACCAACTTCCAAGGTACCCGAGACTGTGCACTCACCGTGAACGACTTGCGGCATGTGAAGCAAAAGGAGGGAGAGACCCTACACAAATTCGTACAACGCTTCACGATCACCCGCCTCAAGATCCCGAGGGCGTCGGATGAGGCCTTCATCTCCGTGTTGACCGACTGCATGAGAGACCTGAAGATGAAGGAAGAGCTTTCCATCCACGACGAACTATGCTCAGCCCTGGAGATGTTCAACCTGGCGAACAAGTGTGCCAAGGTCGAGGAGGGTCGCCTCTCGCTCTGCGAGCTTCCGACGACGGAGGCAGAGGACAAGAAGGCCAAGGCCAAGGAGGCGAAGTGCAAGGCCCCCGCGGTGCTTGCAGCCGAGCCTGAGGCGAAGCATAGCCGAGATGAGGAACCACCCTTAGGAGGGCGACCATCCTGCATCTTCCATGGCACCAACAGCCACAGCAGCATTGACTGCCAGGAGCTCAAGCTAGTCCATGACAAGCACTTCGGTCGGCACCCGGGACACAGTGACCGTGGCTTCGGGTGTGGCAGAGGCCGTGGCGGAGGCCACTGGGATAGTCGGGAGCCACGTCAAGAGTAGAGAGAAAGGCATCGGGAGGACCGCTGGCATGACGACCCTCTGGAGGGGT
The DNA here is from genome assembly GCA_022496015.1 of Hordeum marinum. Taxonomy (NCBI): domain Eukaryota; kingdom Viridiplantae; phylum Streptophyta; class Magnoliopsida; order Poales; family Poaceae; genus Hordeum; species Hordeum marinum. The sequence continues at coordinate 263,291,645 of CM039672.1, read as the reverse complement.
CATGCCGTGGCTAGCCTCGTGAGGTCCGCCCTCGTGAGGCCGGCCTCCCCCCACTACCACCACCACCTAGAAGGAAGGAAGAGGACAGGCAGGACGACATGGCAGGGGGCTTCCAGGAGGTCAGGGCGATAGCCTGTATCCTGGGCAGTGCCCAAGCCCCAACATCGAATTGCATCTTCAAGCAGTTCTCCCGAGAGGTCAACGCAGCCCTCTCGAAGCCTGAAGTCATGCTTCCCCTCAACTAGTCCTAGACTACGATCACTTTCGACGCGAAGGATCAGCTCAGGTGCTTGGCCATGGTGGGCATGCTCCCCATGATGTGCATGCCGACCATTAGCAATGTCCCCATCACCAAGACCCTCATTGACAACGGAGCAGGGCTCAACGTTCTCTCCATTGGGACCTTCGAGATGCTCCAAGTGCCCTATGTCCAACTTATGCCGACCAAACCATTCTGAGGAGTCACTGACGGATCCACCGTCCCCATTGGGTAAGTGCGCCTGTCCGTCACCTTCGGCGGGCGCAAGATCTATCACATCGAGATCATCGTCTTTGACGTTGCCCACATCCAGCTTCCCTACAATGCGATCCAGGGGTACCCAGCCCTCGCCAAGTTTATGGTGGTGACTCATCATGGCTACAATGTCCTCAAGATGCCAGGGAGCGGCGGCGTCATCACTATCACCTACGAAGAAAAGGATGATGTCTGCTCCCTCGAGCGTGCCTACCGAGCAGCAACGTCCGAGTACTCGGACAATGAAGGAGACGCCCTTCCTCGCGAGAGTGCCCCGAGGAAGAAGAAGCAGCTCCTCCCCACAGGGCACCAGGGGGCTGGAACCTCCAAGGATGGCGCCTCAGGCTCAGCACCCAAGACCGGGACGCCTCCCACCATCGCATAGGAAGGCGTGCTCGGCGCCCGCCTCGGGTTGAACTGGGGGATTCCCTCCGGGAAGCTACTGGCCTGATCGATGAGATGAGGAGGCATCCGGGCACAACCTAAGGTGCATTCTGGCACGCGTCTACCCAAGCCAGGAGCACGATGCGAGGCGTTGAGCTCACGAGAATCCGTCACCAGAGCGATCGTGGAGCTTCAGGAGGCATAGGCCACGTGGGGCGGGAGCTTTCGTGCACCGCTAAGTGCAGCCGCCATCATCGTCTCATCCTACAAGCCATGCGTCTACGTCAGCACGCTCGCGATCAACAGGGCCACGTCCTAGGGCGTCTTCTGGCTGACGCGGGCCAACTGTGGTGGGGTCTACCCATGCAACTACGTCTGCATGCCCTTCGGCCTACAAACTCGGGTGCCACGTTCAGGCGCCTTGCCCAGGCCATGCTCATGCCGTATTGAGCGAGGCACGGTGAGGAGTTGGAGGATGCGCCTGGACCGAGCGGAGGTCCCGAACACGGGGAGGCGACGGGCTCGTGAGGATCGCGCCATGGAGGTGCAAGGTGGGGCTACATTGGTCACTTCGATTCCTCAGCGGCGTAGCCACCAGGTGATTTTTTGGTTGTGCCAGGTAACTTTTTGGTTTAATCCATTTGAGGGCGCCCACGGGGCCACATTATCCTCTAGCGACCAGGGCACACCCCTGCGGTCGCCCCATTTACCCATATTTCAGTAACCTTTCATGCATGTGATCTATTTCCTAACATTTCACCTTGCCTGCATGGCTCTTCGCCAACATGAATGTTGCCACGCCCGAATGATCCTGCCTTCGACCGCCTCATGAGAGGACTAGGCACAGCGTCAATGCTCGGTTCCATCCATGCAACATCGATAAATCCAGTGGTTGAGCTCTATCTGGCGGGCCGGCCCCGTACACGTCACCTCCTGGTGTCACTAGTGCTTGGCCTTCTCATGCGATGGACCTTGGAAACACATTTGGCGCAGGCTTCTCAAAATTTACAGGACTCCGGACGGCGCTCTCCAGAGGAAGATTCAGGCGCAACCCGCCTCTGAGGTAGGGCCCACGCGAGGCCAAAGCGCCCCCGCGAGCGCCTAGATACACCTCCTAGTTCTACCGCGCAAGCCACACATACAGACTTAATGGACTGTACATGCCCGGGGGGCTCAGGAGCCAGTGCCCCGCTTTCCCATGCCCAAGTGGAAGCCCCATGCTCCGCGCTGGCAGACGACATGGTCCTCCAATGACTATGCCCATGCAATGTGGAAGCCCTATGCTCTGCGGTGAGGATAAACAACTGAGGGCACCCCCGCGACTGCATCCAACCTCATGATGGATCCTCGCGACCCCGTCTCGCTGCATTCCCCTAGGATATGTGTGTGAGAGGGTTGCATGGGGGCTGCTACCGGGCCAAGCCTGGTACATGCCACCTTCCCAGGTCCACCAAACCTGGTCTTCACGCGCCCCTCTCAGGAAAAGCTGGCAAGGAAAGGTATGGGAGCCGCTCGTACGTCAAGGGGGACTCCTGAGCGTTGCGACTCAGGAGCCTCACTGGACCTATAGCCCCTCACCCCTTGGAACCATCATGATGATCCGGACGGCCCAATGGCAGATAAGGTATGCGTGAGGCCAGGCCCTGCCGACACAGAGCTCAAAAGCACTCAAAATATCTAAGGAGGATGCTAGATCTTGTACATCAAGGGGGACTCCTAAGCATCGCGACTCAGGAGCCTCACTGGCCCTGTAGCCCCTCACCCCTTGGAACCGTCCTGGTGATCCGGACGACCAACGGTGGCTAAGGTATGCGTGGGGCCAGGCCCTGCCGATGCATAACTCGAGGTGTTCAAAACCTTCAAATCAATCCCGTCTTCACCATGTTCCCTTCATGAGGGCTTCTTGTACATCAAGGGGGACTCCTGAGCATCGCGATTCAGGAGCCTTACTGGCCCTATAGCCCCTCACCCCTTAGAACCTTCCTAGTGATCTGGACGGCCCAACGGCGGGTGAGCTATGCGCGGGATAGGGCCATGCCGATGCAGAGCATCACAACAACCAAGAAGGAAACAAGGCGAAGAAAACGACCACATAATTCAATAGTCATTACAAGCCTTAAGTGTCTCTGAAATGCAAACAAATCTAACTCCTCCGCGAGGCACGATGTACGTTGCAGGAAGGAAGCCAGGAGGAATTAGGAGGAACCACCGCCGCCACTCGCCTCAGCCGCTGGGAACTCATCGTCGATGTCACTGGCATCGTCTTCTGCGCCGCTAACCCTTGCAGCTTCAGGAGGCGGAGGAACGGTAATGCGGATGAACTTCTTTATCAATGCTTCCACGACACCCTTCACGGCCGTTGCCTCGGCGACACAATTCCTGGGATCAACCAGGCGGATCATGGAGCTGAAGTCAAATCCCGGCTCGTGAAGGTGGAGGTGGTTGAAGACGCATGTCGCGGCCTCACAGAAGAGGTCGCGGCACTCACTTCCCAAGACTGCCTCCACCTTGATAACGCCACCCTCTAGTGCCTCGACAAGCTTTGAAGAGAGCCCCACGAAGCCGCTCTCCGGAGCCGCCAGTGCATCCGTGAACCCATCTTGGTAGCGGGAATAGAGCGCTCGGTAGAGTTGGCGCTCGACGAAGGGAAAGCGCTCAGCTCCCCATCCTTCTTCTCCTTAGCTGCGACAAGGGGTTTCTCCCTGGTGTCGAGTCGAACCTTCTTCGTGGCAACTTCCTCCGCCTGCGTGTCTAAATGCTTGCGCTCTGCGGCTTGGGTGGCCATCGCTCTGGCAAGCTCGGCCTTGCAGGTCTCTAGGGCTTCTTGTTGCTGACGCAGTTGCTCCGCAAGCGCTGACTTCTCCTCCCCGAGAACCTTCAGGCAGGCCTCCACCTCTTCGCAACGCCTGGCAGCAGACTCTACGTTAGTCACTGCTACCTTGTGGAATGCGCTGGCTGGGCCGTCCTCCTTCCCTCTCTTCTCCATGGAGGCCTTGGCTTGGCCCCAAACATCCGCGGCAGAGGCGTCAGCCTAGAGCCACCCGGAGAGGAGCCCCAAGAGCACCCACATGAAGTGGTCGTTCGCGCCCTCGAGGGCGTCCTGGACCTGGCCCAGAATGGAGTAGGTGTTTCCCAGCGCACTAGGGCCTCACGGAGTGGGCGTCATGGACCCTTCCGGACGAGTCACCTAGGGGATCACAGGGGACGCCCCTAGGGAGGCAGGAGCATGAGGAGCAAGAGGCTCCGGAGGCTGCGTCACGACCACGGGCAAAATGGGTACAGACGGATCGGCGGGCGGCTGGCCCTCGGGGGCTGGCTTCCTTAACAGCAGTGTCGACGCGCCCCCGAGGGCAGGAGCGGCTACGCCAACGGGCATCGGGGGCTCAGGGGGCTCCACGGAAGTGGTCAGGAGGGTCACCTCGTGAGCCCTCACACCCGAAGCGTCAAGTGCCTCGTTAGGCGCCGGCAAGGCTACATGAGCGGGCGGCGCATCGGAAAGCACCTCGGCTTGACGCCCGCTTTCTTCTTCCTCATCTTCGGCATGCCGGCATTCGTGGGTACCAAGCAAAGAAGGGATCATTAGTGCACGAGCTACCGGCAGGCAGCCAAGGTTAGGCGGGACTACTCACTCTTTGACGCCGACCCACTTCCTCTTCCTCTCCACCTCGACGATGGCGGGAGCATCCACACCTCTCTCCACGAGGGCGTCGCCGCATGGTGAGGCATGGGCACTACCTGCAAGGACGGAAGCCGGAGGAGCCGCTCCGGCCCTGGACCCGTCCGCCTCGCCCGCGAGCTGCGATTCGGGCGGGGGCGAGGCGGCCGCTTCGACCGCCTTGCTCATAGGGGCAGGATACACCACAGGAGACTCCACCCCATGCTTCTTGGGGGTCGCTAGGCAGGCACACGGTGTGGCTCGAGGGGCCGGTCCCGGCCCCCTGAGAACCTGCAGCAGAAGCTTCACCAACATCGTCGTCGTCCTCAAGGTCACGCAAGAGCATGCTCTATGACAGGGGAGACGCCTCCGTCAGGTCATCGTCCGCCGTATTCTCCAGATCCTCCCTGACCGTGGTGTCGCTGGAGGACACCATCACCGCAGATCCAAGGCCTTCAGCTGGGGAGAGCCCTAGCTTGTTAAAGATAGGCATCGTGGTGACCAGGTCGGCTCCGTCATCCCGGCGGTACAATGGGGCACAGTTATTGGGAAAATCCCCGGGGTCGTCATTGAGCAAGGTGTTTACAACTCTGCTTAGCTCCTCGGAGGACATGGGGGCAGATTGAAGCTTGAGGTCATCGCCGCTGCCCTGGTACTCCCACAAGGGCCTCGAATCCGAATAGAGGGGTTCCAAGCGCTGCTTCAAGAACTCCTTCACTATCATCCCCCAGTCAGCCTCTTGGCGCTGATATCGCAAGAAATCCTCTCCAAGAAGGGCCTGGCCCGAGGCTCGGAAAGCTTCACGGAGCTCCACGTGAGGATCTTCTTCGACAGCCCCTTCAGCAGATCGAAGTGGGGGTTGGTGCTCTCGAGATCCATGAAGACCCAGCAGTGCCTGAAGTTCTCCACCTTCTTTCTGGCCTTTAAGAGCATGTTACCGCTCTAGTGTGGGGACCCCCGACTCATAAGTCGTGGTCAACGAATGCACGTGTACAGTGATCCCAGAGATCAATGCTAACTAAACACACAAAAGCTTAATAACAAGAGTCTTACATCCTTACGTACCGTCTTACACAAACAAAGACCATGGAGGTCAAGTCTTACATAGATAGGGCCGCAAGGGCCAACCACTTAAACAAACAGCGGAAATCTTGGTCGAAAGCGTGAACCCATGCCATCTGCCTTAAACCTACACGCATTCTGACTAGGAGCTTCCTAGTTCGCATGTTCGTCACCAACGAACTCTTCACCATACTCATGTTCTTCCATGCCTGGCCAATTAAATAACTAGCGGCAAGCCAATGAGTACTTTGAATGTACTTGCAAGCAACCCATGTTGGAACAAGGCAATAACAATGCATGATATAACACTAAATAGGTATTTTGCAGGAAGCTAATTTTGTATGCAATGACATGATCAAGTATCTTATGTAAGCATGCATCAACAATTGGCCGATATCCATGTGAACAAGTTGCAGATATCATCATAACCAGGGGATTGAACATCTCATGTTCAGTCATCACTTCAAGTCATCTGACTTATCTCAATTATCATCTATGTGTCATCCACACGCACACACACCAAGTTTAGTAAACATTTGGACGTCGCTTAAGCAGCACCACCCAACTGTCCTTGACGTGGACAGGAATATTCGAATAGTCTTACACTCTGCAGAGGTTGCACACTTTACCCACAAGACTCGGGGAACTTCCATGTCATCCACGACTCGTGGTATTTAACATACCTGAGGTAAGCACCCCGAACAATGCCTTTCCCCTGGCGATACTAAACAATGAGTCCACTCGATTGGTACACAACCCACATGATGTACATCACACGTAGCATCCATGCAGGGACCATCGGTGTGCCCAGTGCCTGTGAAGACATTGCATGATCGTCCATACCGGCACGGCCCCGTATCGAGAGTGACCACGCCACTCCCACCACTAGTAATGTAGGCTCCTTGCTAGTACCCACCAAAGTAATCAACAGAGCCCCGTCCCATAAGGGGTATCGTGGTTGTGCATGTAAGGTTGGGACGGTTGACAAATCTTGAACCCTCCATTTTTGAAAACACACACTCACTTATTCCGGTACACCACCTCTTTCTCGAGTGGTTACCCAACTCATCATAATCTCCCTCGAGCATTAGTGGCACCCAACGGGTTTTTTGAAAAGTCTTTGAAATCATTTCTTTGCTTCCATCGCCATGCGTAATCCCGATCCCACTTGTGTAGCATCTACTAGCATCCTATGTACTCCCACCCGCACAACCCTCATATGGATGGTAGGGTCATGCAAGATGCAAGTATCAACGGTAAAAGTAGCAGAGGCATCCCACCGAAGTGGTCACCACAACACATGATCAACAACAAGGAATAAGGTGCTATATGATATGCATAAAAATGGTTTCTTAACATGGTCAAAGGGCTGCTTGCCAGGCTCAACAAAGTCTTCGGGGTCTTCAAAGTCTTCGGGTCCCACTCCCTTGTCAACAACACAATCTATCATCGCAATAAATACCGATAATAATAAGCATCAAACAACAACAGAGCACAAAAATCCTCTACTAAAAAGCTACCCTGGTGTGATAAATACTAGAAACTATTTTAAGAATATTTGTCTAAGGTTTTGGGGTGAAAAAGGTTGTCAAAATTATTTTTAAAAATGGCTAAAAAATGCTTAGAAGAGGTTTTAAAATGAAATAATACATAAACCTCTTGCAAACATTTTTACAAGTGGCACTATAAAATTCTACAGAATATTCTAGGATTTGTGGAGTTGGAATTATCTCAATAGGACAAATAATTTGTCTTGAGTAATTTTTGGGATCCTGAAGGAAAAAGAAAAAGAAAAATGGGCTCGGGCAAATGGGCCAAAAGCAGGTGGCCGAATAGGCCCAGCCGGCGGAGCCGACCCGTATGAGCCTGGCGCGCACGGCTACTTCAAACATGACCAGTGGGCCAGGCTGGTCGGCTAGAGAGAGAGGCGGGAGACCTAGGGAGGATGACAAGCGGGGCCCGCTTGTCATCACCTTCCTGAGGCCAGGGAAGGTCAAGGAGGCTCATCGGTGGCTACAGGGCACGGTGAGGCGAACGTAGGGCACCACCGTGCTCAGGGGCCTGCCGCTTGTCGAATGGTGGTGAAGGGGGGCGCCGGGAAGCTCCTGTCCGCCGGCGACGAGGAAGTCCGGCGGCGGCTCCTCGGGAAGGGGATGCTCCGGTCATCCTATGCACGAAATGGAGGCGGAGATAGAAGGAAATGGGTCAGGAGGGATCAGGGGTTCCGGATCGAGGGTAAACAAGGGCAGAGGAGGTCATTTACCTTGTGAATACTGGTGGCCCGAAGCGGTGGCACTCGGCTCAATCCCGAGCATAGAGGCTCCGGGGGCTTGCTTGAGTGGCACACAGGCTTGCTTGGGACGAGGAGAGAGACTAGAGGGAAGATGAGGCTCGGGGGAGGCCTTAAATAGGCGACCCGTGGTCCATCGAGCTCGGGTGCGCCTGCGAGCTCGTGGCCGAGGCCATAGGCCACGGGAGGGGGAGAGGACATGTATGGGGTCTACCTAGGACTCATCCATGACCAGGGGAAGAGAGAGAAGAGAGGAGAGAGTGCGCGCGTGTGAGGCTCGGCCGGCGTCGGGAGCGCGTGTGGTAGGGTGAGAGAGGGGGGAGGAGGCTCCTGACACGGCAGCGTGTCGCGGACACCGAGGCGCCTCGACTGGCGCCAGGGGGCGGCTCGAGGTGTCCAGGGTATGGGCACGACATGAGGTCAACCCTTTGGCTGTCCTGTAGCACACTCCAAAGCGTGCCTTTGGCCGGCATGATGGGCTTTTGGTTCGTTCTAGCGCATCCACCAATGTCCATCGACTGTGTGGGGGCTAAACAAAGGGGGAAAGGGGGCATGGGATGCCCTGGAACTTGCCAGGAGGGAGAGAGAGCTGAGAGAAGGAGAAAAAGTGGTTGTCCAGGGGGTGCAAGTGCAGTTTTTGCCCCCTCAATCATGGAGCTAGCTGTTGGTCTTTCTACTGGAGGTGCTGGGGATCTAGGTGGAGCTGTGGTAAAAATTTGTGCTCATGGAGAACAAGGGAAGGGGCTTAATTATTGATTCTTGGATTCAGCCTAAAGGTGTTTGATCAGCACTTGGGCAGGCTAGTCTTACCCACTGGAGATGAAACCTACCAAGATGAATTGGTGGTAAAAATTGTGCTTGATCACCAAGCTTGAGCTTAATTGAGCAAAGTTGATAATGTAAACTTTGTAAACCCTAGATTTTAACAGAAACTGACTTCTGTAGATCCAGGTGTACAAATCTAATCTCCTTGATGCACCACTTGGTGTAGCATCCTTATTTTGGTAATGGAACATGTCCACAAAGTTTGGGGTCATGGGAAGAAACTTCACAATGTAAAGTTGCTCAAATTTGAATCTGGACAGGTATGGTTTTGGAATATTTTGATGAAGCAAATCAGTTGGGATTGAGATGAAACTTTGCAAGATCATCACATATGACAATTGTGCCTTGCTGAAGTTTTATTGGAATTTGTTGAGAATATTACTTATAGAAACAAAATCTTGATTTGGGCAGAAAGGGTTTTGAGGGGGTTTTGCCCATGATTTTGAACATGACCATGTGTTGAAACTCATATATATGGGAAATATATGTCCACTGAGTTTCCCTGAATTTTCTCAAATATTTTCAAAGCGTTAAGATAATTTTTCCTTATAAAAAAACATTTCTGGACCTAAGAAAAGCCTTTAAATAAAATAGTAAAATAACCTTTAAAATTAATATTTTGTGGTTTTGGTAAGTCATATATATAGTAGGTTTCAAATAAAGCTTTTAGGGAAAAAGGATCCACCCAATTTGAGGACTTGCAGTGCAAACCTCAACTCAGGAGTTTTTGAAAACCTAATTTGAATAAATTCTTTTTGGTCAAAATAAATTTTGATAAAAATTGTTTTGGTAACTATTCACATGGCATGATCATTGGGCAAGAAGTTTCGATCAAGGAAGATTAATATGGAGAGGAGTAGAATCTAAGAGGGCCAAACATAGTCAACCCAACAATCAAACAAGCATGTATGCAAAAAGTTTTAATTGGTTCCAAAAATTTTAAATCCAAGCATAGCAAAGTGATACAAATACAAGGTGTGACAGACCTACCCCCCTTATAAGAATATCGTCCTCGAGATTCCTAGGTTAAGCGCTAAAGAGATAAGGGAACTCGGATCTAAGATAGTCTTCACGCTCTCAGGTTGCTTCTGCTTCAGTGTGGTTGCACCATTGAACCTTGAAGTACTTGATGGTGTGGCTTCGGGTGCAATGATCTTCTTCATCCAAAATACGAACTAGACTCTCACAATAAGTGAGGTCTGGTTGTAGGTCGATGGCTTGATGGTCGATGTCCTTGTAGAGGTCGGGGCAGTTGGGAACTTGAAGACACTTACGAAGCTGTGATACGTGGAACACGTTGTGCACATCTGATAGCTCGGAAGGTAGCTCTAGCTGGTAAGCAACTTCTCCTCGCATAGCGGTGATCTTGAAGGGGGCGATGTATCTTGGTGCAAGATTTCCCTTGACGTGGAAACGCTTGGTTCCCTTGAGGGGCGTGACTTGGAGGTAGACATGGTCACCCACACAGAAGTTCACATCTCGGCGGTGAGAGTCAGCGCAACTCTTCTATCTTGACTTGGCGGTTTCTAGACATTCTCGGACAAGTTGAACTTGCTCCTCTGCTTGACGGAGGATATCTGGTCCAAAGACCAATCCTTCTCCGGTTTCTGACCAGTTGAGGGGAGTACGACACTTGCATCCATACAACACCTCAAATGGTGCCATCTGAAGGCTCGACTGATAGCTGCTGTTGTAGGAGAACTCAGCAAACAGCAGGCAATCTTCCCACTTGGCTCCATATGCTAAAACACAAGCACGGAGCATATCTTCAAGTATCTGATTTACTTGCTTTGTCTGCCCACCGGTCTGGGGGAGAAAATGGTGCTGAAGGAGAGCTTGGTTCCCATTGCTTCTTGAAACTTCCGCCAAAACCTTGAGGTAAACTAGGTTCCTCGATCCGACACAATCTCCTTTGGAACTCCGTGAAGTCTCACGATACGGTTGATGTAGAGATATGCGAGCTGGCTTCCATCATAGGTGGTTTTAACAGGGATGAAGTGGGCTACCTTGGTCAGATGGTCGACAATGACCCAAATAGAATCATGTCGTTTGTTTGACCTTGGTAATCCGGTTATGAAATCCATCCTGACTTTGTCCCACTTCCATTAAGGCACTTTGAGAGGTTGCAACAATCCAGCGGGTCGCTGATGCTCAGCTTTGACTCTCTGGCATATGTCACACTTAGCAATAAAGGTGCCTATTTCCCATTTCAAGCCATGCCACCAGAATCTTGCCTTGAGGTCTTGGTACATCTTGGTTCCTCTAGGATGGATGGAATACGGAGTGTCATGAGCTTCTTCCAAGATCAAATTATTGAGCTCTTCCTTGTTGGGTACACATATGCGATTCCCGAACCATACAACTCCTTGTTCATCCATTGAGAATCCTGGGGCCTTGCCGGCCTTGATCTTCCTCTTGATGCCTTCAATGCTCTCGTGTCCCTTCTGAGCTTCTTTGATATCATCCATCAAGGTAGGCTTTGCTTCGAGGTTGGTGAGGAATCCAGTGCAACTAGTTCCAAGTCGAAGCTTTCAAGCTCTTCATACAGGACGGGTAGCCTTTCCTTAATCATAGCATTCAAGGAACTAGCATCTCTGCTTAAGGCGTCTACTACCACGTTAGCCTTTCCGGGGTGGTATTGAACACTAAGGTCATAGTCCTTGATCAACTCTAACCATCTTCGTTGCCTCATGTTCAATTCCCTTTCGGTGAAAATATACTTCAAACACTTGTGATCTGTGTATATCTCACATCGCTTCCCCAGAAGGTAATGTCGCCATGTCTTTAAGGCATGAACCATGGCTGCCAACTCAAGGTCATGAGTAGCGTAGTTCTCTTCATGAGGACAGAGTTGTCTGGATAGATATGCTAGAACTTTGCCTTCTTGCATCAGAACACCTCCAAGCCCGATTCTCGATGCATCACAATATATCACAAACTCCTTGAGAATATCGGGGGTGGCCAAAACTGGGGTTGTGGTCAATCACTTCTTGATCTCCTGGAAGCTTTCTTCACACTTTGGCGTCCATTCAAAATTCTTGTCCTTCTTCAAAAGCTGGGTCATGGGTCGGGCAATGCTCGAGAATCCTTCAACAAACTTGCAGTACTATCCCGCGAGTACGAGGAAGCTCCTTACTTCCTTCACGGTGGTTGGGGATTGCCATTCAATCCCGGCTACAATCTTGGCAGGATCCACTAACAATCCTTCAGCAGTCAACACATGACCCAAGAATCCAACTTCATGCAGCCAGAATTCACACTTGCTGAATTTGGCATAAAGCTGGTGCTCTCGAAGCTTGTCTAGGACCAATCTCAAGTGTTGCTCATGCTCTTCTTCATACTTGGAGAAGACGAGTATGTCATCAATGAAAACAACAACAAACTTGTCCAAGTACTCCATGAAGACCTTGTTCATGAGGTACATGAAGTAGGCAGGTGCATTGGTTAACCCAAATGACATGACCGTGTATTCATACAGGTTATACCAGGTTACAAATGCCCTCTTCGGAATGTCTTGGGGCCAGATCTTCAACTGGTAGTACCCTGATCTGAGGTCGATCTTGGAAAACACCTTGGCTCCATTCAGCTGATCGAACAGGTCCTCAATCTTGGGGAGTGGATACTTGTTCTTTATCGTGACTTCATTGAGAGAACAGTAATCGACACAGAGTCGGAAAGTTCCATCCCTCTTTGACATAAACATAACAGGCGATCCCCAAGGAGAGGCACTAGGACGAATGAATCCTTTTCTGAGCTGGTCTGCTAGTTGCTTCTTCAATTCAGCCAACTCTTCAGATCCCATCCTATAGGGATTTTTATAGATGGGCCTCGACCCGGGCATTAGTTCAATGATGAACTCAATGTCACGGTCAGGAGGCATCCCGGGCAGCTCATCAGGAAATACATTCGGGTATTCACATTCCACTGGCACTTGATCCAACTCAATTCCCGATAGACAGTTAGCCTAAGGGGCTTGAGTGGAGGTAGGGTTGGGAACATACTTGACTTCCACTCCTTGGCTATTGGTCATGGTAACAATCCTCTTGGAATAGTCTAGCAAAGCTTGGTGCTTGGTTAATCAGTCCATGCCTAGGATCACATCCAAGCCTTCTGACTTTAGGATGATAAGGTCTGCTAGGAAATCTACCCGTTGATGTTAATCTCAACTCCCTTACAACCTACCCCAGACTTCATAACTAATCACGGGGTTTGTATCAACATACGACTACCCAGGGGTGTAGGTTTCATGCCACTCTCTAGTGCAAAATTTTGGGTGACAAAAGAATGTGAAGCTCCACAATCAAATAGTATTGTTGCTGGGGTTGAGTTGACGAGGAACGTACCCAGTATGACGCCAGGGTCTTCTTGGGCTTCTTCTGCGGTGATGTGATTCACACGACCCTTGCCATTGTTGGGCTGGTTGCGGGGAGCGGGGTTCCTTGGTGGTGCTCCACGGCCTTGACCTTGGTTCGACACATTGGGGCGCGGTGCATCTGGCTTCTTGTTGGGGCACAGCCTAGAGATGTGTCATGGCTGACCACATCCAAAGAAAGTGACTTGATCAGGGTTGTTGTTGTAGTTCCCGCCACCATTGTTATTATTGGGGTTGTTGTAAACCGGCCTAGGATTGGCATACTGCTGAGGCTAGTAGCTCAGACGAGGTGCAGGAGGTCTAGCATGCTGCTGCTGATAGGTTGGCTTGGTTGGGGCTGGCTGCCAGGGGTGAGGTTTCTGGTTGCTGGAACTACCCTTGCTAATCATCTTGCGCTTGCGAGTGTCATCTATGGCATGATGCTTGTCTTCCAGCATAAGGGCCTTGTTCACCAAGTCGAAGAAGGTCCAATAGTCACATACAATGAGCTGATACTGCAGGGTCTGTTGAAGTCCTTCCATGAAGCGTTCCTTCTTGGCAGCCTCCGTGTTGACACCTTCAAGCACATACCTTGACTGCAGGTATTCTACAGGCACTCCTTGATAGAGACACTTCCTTGCTTCAGCGCTCGGAATTCTCTCTTCTTGATAGCCATGATCCCAGAAGGAATGTGGGCAGTGCGGAATCCTTCCTTGAAGTTATCCCAAGTGATGACACGATCACCTTGCATGACCTTGAATCCATCCACCAAGCTCGGGCGGTACCTCCAAGGTAGTGAGAGGCATACAACAACTTCTCACGATCCTCATTGCAATTGACTAGTGCAAGGAGGTCCTTGATGGTGTAGATCCAATCGTCAACATCCAAGGTTTCAGCAGTCTAAGTGAAGGTTGGGGGCGAATTCCTCATGAACTCAGACAGAGCGGAGCGGCATTGCCGTTCCTGCCTTGCTACTGGTTGTTCACATGGACTTGAGCCATCTGCTAAATAGCAGCATTGTTGGCTTGGTGTTACTCCCGGAGAACTTGGAGAAACTGAGCTATGGTCATGTTCTCCGGTGGGGGTGGTGGCAGGGGAATGTCGCCTTGTGGCTGGTCCTGGTGTCCTCCAGCCTGAGCAGTCCCACCAACTCCCTGTTGCTGGCTGGAGTTGCCGACTTCAGGGTTGGTGAAGGAGCTATTGCGGGTAGCAGTCACCATCCTATTTGGAGCAGCCAAGTCAAAAAATTGGGATAGACGAGAGGAAAAGAAACAATGGAAAAGCGTGCCTAAGGGGGTTGGTATAGTGCAAGTATGGTAAAAGAAGGTCAAAAGACCGATACATATATTAAGATAAGATAGACGATGGAGTCACTTACATGTTGCCTAAGGCAAAAGCATGACTTGCATCGGAACACAAACAACAAAACAAACAATCAAGCACACGTGGTTTCATATGAACCATTACACGGACTCAACTTCGCATGAAGGGTACATGATTGATCCCACCCTAGTGGTCCTCGGATTTAGGTGGTGGAGTGCTCGGTCTCATAGTCACGCTCCTCTAGGTCTTCCTCCTGATCGTCCTCCATACATGCGTTGTGTCCGGTCGAGGGGGCGGAGAATGAGGAGGTACATCTCGATGACGCTTCATCGCTGGGTTAGTGAAGAGCTCACGATACTCCTTCGCACTAATGACATGATGACGTGAGGGTGCAGCTCTAGCTGGGGGTACTCCTCCTCGATAAGCGACAACTGGTCGTCCCTCGGGGGCTCCATCCTTCTTGACCCTGTCTAGCTTGACGCAGTAGCTCTTGGGTGTGGTGAAGTTCCTTGTGGAGCCTCACAGTCTCCTTAATCAGGTTGTGAGCCAGACTGTCAGTAGAGAGGCTGAAGTAGGTCTAGAACCTGAGTGGTGTGCCATCCTCCTTGGATGGAATCAATGTCCAACTCTCGCCAAAGTCAGCCTTCCTAAAAAGAAGGTAGCGAGTAGCCGTCAGCCATCTCTGGAATGATGTCTCGAAGGTGCACAAGTGCCTTGTGTGCAGATGTCTCGACTATGAGTGCTAGGGTCTCCATCTATGGTCCTTCAAAGAACTAGCTAGTCGGGGAGTCATTTGCCTCCACGACCACATCCACGTGGTACTCCTTCATGATGGCATCGACCCAGTGCTCGTGGTAGAGGTAAATGGGTGGTTGGCAAAACTGGCACTTCTCCAGGCTATCCTCAAGAAGTAGGGGAAAGCCGATTGTCAGGAAGGTGTCAGGTATGACGGCCATCTACAAAGGTTTGAAGGAAGGAGAATCAGTAGAGTGCAATGTGAAGAATATAAGAGGTATTAAGTGCAGAAACTCCTAAGTATAGGTGCCGGGTGTAGTTTGAAATTGGTTTCATCCTAACTAACATCCATGCTAACTAAGGGCTTCCTACAATCAGGATGGCTCTGATGTCAGCTCCATGGGGACCCTGACTCATAAGTCATGGTCACCGAATGCACGTGTATGGTGATCCCAGAGATCAATGCTCACTGAACACAGAGAAGCTGAATAACAAGATTTTTACATCCTTACATACCGTCTTACACATAAAAAGACCATGGAGGTCAAGTCTTACATAGATAGGGCCGCAAGGGCCAACCACTTAAATGAACAGCGGAAATCTTGGTCGAAAGCGTGAACCCATGCCATCTGCCTTAAACCTACAGGCATTCTGACTGGGAAGCGTCCTAGTTCGCATGTTCGTCACGAATGAACTCTTCACCATAGCCCTATTCTTCCATGCCTGGCCAATTAAATAACCAGTGGCAAGCCAATGAGTACTTTCAATGTACTTGCAAGCAACCCATGTTGGAACAAGGCAATAACAATGCATGATATAACACTAAATAGGTATTTTGCAGAAATCTAATTTTGTATGCCATGACATGATCAAGTATCTTATGTAAGCATGCATCAACAGTTGGCCGATATCCATGTGAACAAGTTGTAGATATCATCATAACTAGGGGATTGAACATCTCATGTTCAGTCATCATGTTAAGTCATCTGACTTATCTCAAGTACCATCTCTGTGTCATCCACACGCACACACACCAAGTTTAGTAAACATTTGGACGTGTCTTAAGCAGCACCACCCAACCGTCCTTGACCGCGGACACGGCTATTCGAATAGTTTTACACTCTGCAGAGGTTGCACACTATACCCAAAAGACACGGGGAACTTTCGTGTCATCCACGACTCGCGGTATTTAACATACCCAAGGTAACCACCCGAATAATGCCTTTCCCCTGGCAATACTAAACAATGAGTCCACACGATTGGTACACAGCCCACATGATGTACATCACACGTAGCATCCATGCAGGGAGCAACGGTGTGCCCAGTGCGTGTGAAGACAGTGCATGATCGTCCATACTGTTACGACCCCGTATAGAGATACACCATGCCACTCCCACCCCTAGTAATGTGGGGTCCTTGCTAGTACCCACCAATGTAATCCAAAGATCCCCGTCCCATAAGGGGTATCGTGGTTGTGCATGTTAGGTTGGGACGGTCAACAAATTTTAAACCCACCGTTTTCGAAAACACACATTCACTTATTCCCGTACACCACCTCTTTCTCAAGTGGTTACCCAACTCATCATAATCTCCCTCGGGCATTAGTGGCAACCGACGGGGTTTTTGAAAAGTCTTTGAAATCATTTCTTTGCTTCCATCACCATGCATAATCTTGATCCCACTTGCATAGCATCTACTAGCATCATATCTAATCCTACCTACACAACCCTCATAAGGATGGTAGGGTCATGCATGATGCAAGTATCAACGGTAAAAGTAACGGAGCCATCCCGCCGAAGTGGTCACCAAAACACATGATCAACAACAAGGAATAAGGTGCTATATGATACACATGAAAATGGTTTCTTAACATGATCAAAGGGCTACATGCCTGCCTCAACAAATTCTTTGGGTCCCACTCCCTCGTCAACAATGCAATCTATCGTCGCGATAAATAACGATAATAATAAGCATCACACAAAAACAGAGCACAAAAATCAACTACTAAAAAGCTACCATACTTTGATAAATACTAAAAACTATTTTAAGAATATTTGTCTAATGTGTTGGGGTGAAAAAGGTTTTCAAAATTATTTTCAACAGTGGCTAAAAATGCTTAAAAGAGATTTTAAAATTAAACAATACATAAAACTCTTGCAAACATTTTTACAAGAGGCACTATAAAATTCTACAAAATTATTTTACAAGTATCTCAACAGGACAAATAATTTGTCCTGGGTAATCTTTGGGATCCTGAAGGAAAAAGAAAAAAGAAAAACGGGCTCAAGGAAATGGGCCAAAAGCAGCTCGCCGAATCGGGCCAGCTGGCGGAGCCAACCCGCGCGACCCTGGCACGTGCGCGCAGCTGCTTCAAACCTAACCAGTGGGCCATGCTGGTCAGCGAGAGAGAGAGAGAGGCGAGAGACCTGGGGAGGATGACAAGCGGGCCCCCCTTGTCATCACCTTCCTCGGTCCAGGGAAGGTCAAGGGGGCTCATCGGCAGCTACTGGGCACGGGGAGGCGAACGGAGGGCACCGCCATGCTCAGGGGCCTGCCGCCAGTCGAATGGTGGGGGAGGAGGGCGTCGGGAAGCTCCCGTCCGCCGGCGACAAGGAAGTCCGATGGCGGCTCCTCAAGAAGGGGATGCTCCGGTCTTCTTATGCACCAAATGGATACGGAGATGGAAGGAGACGGGTCAGGAAGGAGCAGGGGTTCCGGATAGAGGGTAAACAAGGGCGTAGGAGGTCGTTTACCTCGCGGACGCCGGCGGCCCAAAGTGGCGACGCTCGGCTCGGTCCTGAGCATAGATGCCCCCGGGGCTTGCTTGAGTGGCACAAGGGCTTGCTTGGGACGAGGAGAGAGAGACTAGTGGGGAGAGGAGGCTCAGGGGAGGCCTCAAATAGGCGGCCCGGAGTCCACCGAGTTCGGGTGCGCCTGCATTCTCGTGGCCGAGGCCAGAGGCCACGGGAGGACGTGTCTAGGATCTACCTAGGACTCGTCCACCACCAGGGGGAGAGAGAGAAGAGAGGAGAGAGAGAGAGCGCACGTGAGGCTCGGGGTTGGACAAGTCGGGCGGCGTCGGTGTCACACCCTGTGTTTGTATCACCTTCTCATGTGTGGATTTATAAATTTGGAACCAATTAAATCTTTGTCAATGCTTGTGCTTGTTTGAATTGTTGCTTGTTTGCTTGTTGATTGTGGTTTGTGGCACTCCTAGATTCTATCCCTCTCCATATTCATCTTCCTTAACCCAAACTTCTTGCCCAATGATCATACCATGTGAATAGTGCCCCAAAGTATTTTTATCAAATTTTGTTTTGACCAAAAATGATTCACTCAAATTAGGTTTTCAAAAAACCCCGAGTTGAGGTTTGCACTGCAAGCCCTCAAATTGGGTGGGACCTTCTTCCCCAAAGGCTTTTTTGCAAACCTACTATCTTTATGACTTCCCAAAACCACCAAATATAAATTTTAAATATTATTTTAATATTTTATTAAAGGCTTTTCCTTAAGACCAGAAATGGTCTTTCATAGGGAAAATTATTTAAATGCTTTTAAAATATTTGACAAAATTTAGGGAAACTCAGTGGACATATATTTTCCATATATATCAATTTCAACGCAAGGGCATGTTCAAATCATGGGCAAAACCCCTCAAAACCCTTTCTGTTCAAATCAAGATTTTGAAATATTTCTATAAGAAATATTCTCAATAAATTCCAGGAAAATTCCAGCAAGTCAACACTATCATAGGTGATGATCTTGCAAAGTTTCACCTCAATCCAAGTTGGTTTGGTTTATCAAACCATCCCAAAATCCTTCGTGTCCAGATTCAAATTAGAACAACTTTACATTGTGAAGTTTCTTCCCTTAACCTTAAACCTTGTGGACATGTTCTAATCACCAAATAATGATGCTACACTAAGTGGTGCATCAAGGATAAAAGCTTAGCATGTCTAGATCTAGAGAAACCAGAATTTGTTGATTTCTAGGTTTCCACTAGGTCCCATTGTGAACTTTCATCAAACTCTCTAAAACTTGGTGATAAACCCTACTTGTGACCACCCATTGATCCTGTTAATTATCAAGGCATGTAGGATTCATCTACTGGGTCAAATCACCATCAAACACCTTCTGGTGAAATGGTAAGTCTCTGATTTCACCCCCCTTTGTCTCTTCCCCTTGCCTCCAAACTTTTACCACACCTTCTCGCAATGCCCAAGCACCCCCAGTAAAAATCCCAAGTCCTCAAGCCATGGGGAGGTGGGGTAAACACCCCATTTTTACCCCTGGACAGCCCTGGCAGAGCTTTCTCTCCCCTCCCCTCTTACTCTATTCCTCTCCTGAAGCATCCAAGGCACTTTTATCTAGCCTAGGCACCCCTAGATCCCCCTAGACACTCTTGACCACGCACAAGACGCCGTTGGCATGCCGTGGCATGCCAAACGCGCGCTCTGGAGCGTGCAATAGTGCCGACATGCAATGTAGTCGTTGCCCACTACATGGCCCCGACCACCTCGAGTGCCCCCCTCTCGCCAGATGGTCGGCCTCGGCGTTCGTGCCACCTTGTCGGGGCCCTCCTCTCTCTCCCTCCTCTATCCCTCCTCGCACGCACCGCGGCCGCCCGAGTCGGCCAACCGCGAGGCTTGCACGCGCGCGCTCCCCAGCCTCTCTCTCCTCTCCCCCTCGGCCTAGACCAGCCCCAGGAACGCCGCAGGCTCGACCTTGGCCCCGGCCCCGAGCTCGCCGGCGCACCCCGAGCTCGGTGTACCACCGAGCGCCTATAAAAGAGACTCCCGGGCCCCTCTCTCCACTCTGGTCTCTCTCTCCACTCCCCAGCAACCTCCTTGTGCCCCTAGAGATCCCCTGACGCCTCTGTGCTCAGGATTGAGCCGAGGACCGCCGCGACCATCTCACTATCGATCTTCGGGTACCTCCCCTCTCCGGCCCACATTCCTGTCCTGTTAGGTTCCCCTCAGCTCCCTGACTCCACATTCATGTACTATTGGAACCATGGGAAAAATCATCGTGTCTACAATTGCATTTGATCTTCCTACCCTATCCCTTCTATACATGTGTGTTGTTACTTTCCGCTGCTATATACTCTTAGACTTGCATGTGTAGGGTGTACTTGACTTTCCATGAAACACTAAAAACTGCCAACCCTAAAACTTGGCATAGACAAAAAATTTAATTGGTTAAGTAGTCTAATCACCCCCCTCTAGACCTACTTTCGGTCCTACAAGTGGTATCAGAGCATTGGTCTCCATTGCTTAGGTCTCACAACCTAGTAGAAGTATGGCGTCTAGTGAGGGATGACCGTAGAGGTCCGTACTTTGATGGTACTAATTTTGCTAGTTGGAAGCATAAAATGAAAATGCATATTCTTGGTCATAACCCCGCCGTTTGGGCTGTTGTTCGTGTTGGCTTGCAAGGGGAGTTCTTTGCGGATGGACGGGAACCGGATCGTGAAGCGGTCGCGGATGAATTGAAGATGTTACAACTCAATGATCAAGCATGCGACATTCTCTTCAGCTGCTTATGCCCCGAAGAATTCAATAAAACTAGTCGTCTTGAGAATGAAAAAGATATTTGGGATACTTTGGTTGATATGCACGAAGGAACCGAGTCCGTGAGAGAATCCAAGTTAGATGTTCTTCAAGGTCAGCTTGACAAGTTCAAGATGAAGGATGGTGAAGGAGTCGCAGAGATGTACTCTAGGCTAGCTCTCATCACCAATGAGATTGCCGGCTTAGGAAGCGAAGAAATGACTGACAAATTCATCATCAAGAAGATACTCAGAGCTTTGGATGATAGATACGACACCGTGTGCACATTAATCCAAATGATGCCGAACTACAAAGATCTCAAGCCTACGGAAGTCATTGGAAGGATTGTTGCTCATGAGATGACACTCAAAGATAAAGAAGAGCTTCATCACAAGTCTAGCGGTGCTTACAAAGCCACAAGTGATGCTCCCGCAACTTCAAGCTATAACCTTGTCACCAATGAAGAGATAAGTCTCATGGTCAAGAAATTCAACAAGTTCTACAAGAATAGAAGCAAATAAAGAAAATACAACTCAAGATATGAAGAGAAGTGTTCGTCAAGTCGTGATTGCGATTGCTACAAATGTGGGAAGCCCGGACACTACTCAAATGAGTGCACGGCTTCCTACAAAAGATGAGAAGAGTCACCTCGAAGATGAAGCTCAAGAAATGCGTCACCACAAAGAGAGAGAGAAGGAGTAGAGATGATGATTATGAACGAAGACACTCAAGGAGAAGTAGAATTCAGAGAAGAAGGACAAGCACACCAAGAGCTACACAAGAAGAAAACATTAAGCTCATGTTGCTGAATGGGTTTCCGGCTGCGACTCAGACAACCACTCTGAGAGAAGCTATCACTCCGACTCTAACTATAGTCAAGATGAAGGTGTGCCGAAATTGCTCTAGTGACTACCAACTCCTACGATCAATTTGATTCACCAAACGAAGGGAGTGGATGTTGCTTCATGGCTAAAGGCCCCAAGGTATCACACCCCGAGTATCTTGATTTTGATAGTGATGAAGATGATTTACTTTGTGATGATGACTTGATTTGTGATAAAACTAGTGATATTGATCAAAATGAACTTGATAATTCTCATGCTAGTCAAGATAAGTCATTTGATGATAAGATGAAAATAGAACAACTAACTAAAGAACAAAACACTCTTAAGTTAGCTCATGAATCTACTCTCGAAGATCATAGAGAGCTTGTGAGAACTCATGAGAAGCTACGCTTCAAGAAGCTCAACTTGGAGCAAGAGCATGAGTTTCTCAAATCTATCAATGACGATCTCCGACAGAAGACCTCATCTTATCTAGCCAAACGACTACTCTTGTCTACTTTCATGCCTCAAGTTAAAACTAAGAAATCTAGTAACAAAGGCAAGAAAGGTTCTTCATCTAGTAGCAACAATAAAAATGCTAAACCCAATGATGTTGCTTCTAGTAGTTCTATTGATTCCACTAATGATGATCTTAGCCTAGTTACACTTGGGCAAGAAAATGCTTTATTGAAAGGAATTATAGAAAAGGGTATCTACAAGAGCCTTGCCGGATGTAAGCATTTTGAGGAAATTGTACGCAAGCACGGAGGATACCGGAAGAATCATGGTGTTGTGTACTTCAACGCTAATGGAGTTGAATGGGAAGAAGGTCAATATCCCAATCCCAAGTTTGTTCCTCAAAGGGGGAAGTATGAGAATACTCTTCCCAAGGGGACAAACACTCAAGATGACCTTCCAGCACAAGACCACAAGCTCAAGGGCAAGAACAAGCTTCAAGAGGACATTGACTCATTTGAAGATGAACCCCTAGCTTTCGTGGAGTGGGTTCCCAAGGCTACTTCAAGCTCAACTACTACAAAGGCCACTTCAACACCAAGGATCCCCATCAACTTGATGTGGGTTCCCAAGAAGAAGAACTAGTAAGTTCTTGAGGGGTGACTCCGCCAATGAAATTCACTCACATTCATTATTGGCAAGGACTTTTTGCACTCAACATCAACTCAATGCAATAGTTCAAGGAGTCACACATTCCCTCAAAGGTAAGAAAAGTACAAGGTAATCAACAAATCAATGGACATCATAACACATGCTTTGCACTCCATGTCCATAGATATCTTTGTATTTGTCTCTTGTGTGTTGGGACTAAACCATGTAGGTGAGAGGAGTAAGAAAACAATAAGGATGCTCCCATCTCTTGGTGATCTTCATCAACATTGAGCATCCACAACTACCTCACCAACATGAAGTCTTCATCGACAAAACCCAAGGTTAGTTTATCCCTCTTATGGGGGGATGTCACATTAAGGGGGAGCTTTACTCTAATTCTTGAGTCGAAGCATCTCTTAGTATGTGACAACATTAAATGCTTTATGAAAAAGTGGTAACCCCACTTGTGTTTAAACAATGAGTATGAACTATGATCAAGTACTCTTACTTGGATCCTAAGTCAAATACTCATATATAGATGACTTTGTCATCGCCCAAGTGCTTGTTAGATGCTAGAGTGTTTGTGCATGTTTATCATGATTTCTTTTGACATCTTATTGTGTGAGCATGTTGGTCTGCATTTATTTTCTCATTCAAGGACATCCAATTGTTGCTATTTGGCTTTTTATTTATCTTTTGCCAATTGGATGGACAAGAATGCCTAGGACCACTCTTTAGCTATCTATGCTTTCTCACCTCATATTCCATTCATGCTGCATCACAAAATTTGAACAAGTGTTTTTCGATCCC
This sequence comes from Hordeum marinum, assembly GCA_022496015.1. Classification (NCBI taxonomy): domain Eukaryota; kingdom Viridiplantae; phylum Streptophyta; class Magnoliopsida; order Poales; family Poaceae; genus Hordeum; species Hordeum marinum. The sequence continues at coordinate 263,268,216 of CM039672.1, read as the reverse complement.
TCTATGTGTGGAGCACTCGGAGTTCTGTATCGACAAGGACTAACCATTAAAACCTCCCAAGTGCAACTCAGTAGAACCAATCCCAAAAACTCGGTCTCACCGATTGCCTAGGGTTGATCTGGTTTTCAATCTCGGTAACACCGATTTCATATTCTCGGTTACACCGAGTTTCCCTGACAGCTGATAGTTGTGGAACTCGGTGACACCAAAAACATAAAATCGGTATCACCGATAGTGAGGGGTATATATGTTGTGGACCCTGACGCTTTGAAATTTATATCTTCAACGTCGCACCTCAGAACCTAAGCTGCCGCCCCAAGACCCCTGGTCATCGCCCTTGACTTCTCGAGCTCCTTTGCCGCTGGGAATCGCCGCCATCGACGTAATCTACACCAACGTCGCCGCCGTAGAGGATCCGCGCCAAGCTAGGGTACAGATTCGATCTCTAGTGCCCTCCCATTCTGATTCTTGCGCATTGGACCTAGTTTTCTCTATAAGCCACCCATTGCTCACATATTCATCCAATCAAATCTGCAAAATCTCGAGTTAGATGAATTTTTCTAGGGTTTTGCTATCCGTCCAATACATCTCGGTGGAACCGAAACAGAAATATCGTTCTCACTGATATGCGTTTCTGTGAGGGCGAGAACTAACTCGGTGGAACCGAGTAGCTCTTTTCGGTCCTCCCAAAAAGGCTGCCAAGTTTCTGTTAACGAGTTGGTCAGTCTCGATCTCACCAAAAAAATCCTTTCGGCTGCACCGATACGTATTTGACAGATTGCAAAACTTTTGAAAAACTCACTGCTCAAAATTCAAAAACAGCCTCATTTTGTGATAACTCATCTCCTTCTGCTCATCTATACTCTATTCATAGGGTCAGCATGTCAGGTTCAGAAGATAGTCAGAACAGGTCAGAGCAGAGAGCAGACATGAGTTTAGGCACAAGCCCAGAGCCCAGTTCATTCTCAGATCCAGGCACCCCTAGCTCTCATGGGTTGCCCAAAGCTGCCACCAGAACCAGGAAGATGTTGAACTCAGATGAAGAGGATTCAGACTTTGTGCCTGAGGAGGTTCTTGCTAAGAAGCAAGAGAAGGCTGTCTAGAAAGCTGCAACTGAAGCTACTTCCTCTAGAAGGGTTGTCAACAAAATATATGCACCAGCTTCTGCCTTCAAGGCTCATGAGACTGCCAGAGCAACAATGTCTGTTGAGATCCCCAAGAGAGCTATGCCTAAGAAGGCAGGTGAGAAAAAGGCCAGGAAGAGGAGCATTCATGTGACTGGCAGACCCACTTCTATGTATGAAGATCCAGAGGCTGCTGCTGCTGCTAAGGAAGAGGAGGTTGAGCTAGCTACAAAGGCTCCTCCCAAGAATAAGGCAAAGAAACTGATGTCTAATGCTATGCCTAAGACCAGCACATCCAAGAAGGCTGCTGAGATGCCCAAGAGGACAACTAGGTAGATTCCAGCTTCTGAGAAGAACAAAGGAACTGCTTCCAGAATTGATGATGTGGATGACTTGACAACACTGATGAAGCTTAGACCACACCTCCTAGTTTATAATGCTAGCTACCCACTAGCTGAGGACATGAAGAAGAGGAAGGACTCAGGATTGAGGGCATGGAGAGCTATAAATCCTTATGCCCAAAGGAAGAAAACTATTGTGGACTACAGATTCTATACCAGAGAGCAGCAAGACTTCTATGAGACTGTGCTCTTTGACAAGAGTCCAGCTGTCAGTGATATGCAGTGCGTTGATTGGAAGTTCATCAAGGAGAATGAGGACTACTTTCCAAGTGTCCAGGACAACTTCCACTGCATAGGTCTTGATGAGTCCGTTGGCAGAGAATTCACGGCATGGAATGATGAGATGATCATGCGGTTCTACTCCACTGCACACTTCTACGGAGATGGTAGAATTGTGTGGATGACTGAAGGTGCAAGATACGAATCAACAGTGGAAGAATGGGCTGATATCTTAGGAGTACCTGAAGCACAGGATGGTGACCTGGATGTCTACTCGGAATCCACGGCTAGTCACAATGCTATGGCTAACATGTATAAGGAGATCCCTGTTGCCAATGTGAAGTCTCACAGGCTAGGATCAATCTATTTTCTCCAGGCTGGCCTCCGCACTATCAACACCATTCTGAGGCATACCTTGATGGCCAAGTCCGTAGATGACAAGATGATCCGAGGCCACTCCATCAACATGTTGATCCACCTTGACACTCACACCAGGATCAGAGTCATGGACTTGATTGTAGAGACAATCAAGAGGGTTGCTGCTGATCAGAAGCGCTCATGCTGTTATGCACCCTACATCCAGATGCTCATAAAGTCAAAACTGGAGAAGCACATATTTGCCCTAGATCACCCAAATTTGCCCCTACAGCCAGATTTCGAGGACAACGTTGTGGTGATGGATACTGATCATCCCACCTCAGCTGCAGCTCAGGCAGAAGCAGAGGTAGGAAGACCCACTAGTGCTCAAGTCCCACGATCCAAGAATGAGCAAATGGATCTATTGATTGCATCAGTTCAGGGCATGCAAAAGGACATTAAGGGGATTCTGGACAACCAGAACATTCTTGTCAAGATCTTTGAGACCAGAATCAAGACCCTTACTGATAAGGTGGACGGGCTGACGAAGACAGTCATAGAACTTCAGCATGAAGTTGACTCCATGCAGATCCCTCGGGTCTCTTCTACTTCAGATGAGGATGAGGCTGAGGATGAGGACGATTCACCTCTAGGGCCAGGCACTTAGTTCACTACTCAAGCTAGATCAGACATAGTGCCAGCTCCAAGAGCTCCTTCAGCTCCATTAGTGACCACTCCAGCTCCATCCACAATGTCTACAGAGATCTTTGCCAACGCTGTCATCTCGACTCCTTCATCAACAACTGGAGGAGATATGACCAAGAACGCTTAGATATATGGCTTTGAACTTTTTGGTAACTTGTTGCCAAAGGGGGAGAAATGTATATAGATCTTTAGGCTTCGAGCGAGAGAGCGATTTGGTTTTTATTGCTTTTCAAAAACATTTGGTTCTTTTGGTTTGATGTGAGATACATGTGTGTTCTGCTACTATGCTATGGGTGATGCTACTATTTCCTATCATCTTAATGCTCGTGAGATGATTATTCACCTTTGTTTGATTGTGTTGTGCATTTTTATTCATTCTAATTATTCTCGCACACCACCAAGTTGTATGTGACATGGAAGAAATGCCCCCACATACCTAATCGATTATGCATTTGCATTCAAATGCAAATTCAAAATAATGCACAAATTTAGGGGGAGCTCTTGCTTATCACATACCTCTAAAAGCGACGATTATATTTCATTGATTTTATTGTATGTCAAAGCTTTGATCTATATGTTGTCATCAATTACGAAAAAGGGGGAGACTGAAAGCACATTTGCTCCCTTGGTGGTTTTGGTAATTAATAACAACATATAAGTCACTGAATTAATGTTTCCACCAAGTATATTTCAGGAAATGTTCAATGAGAGGATTGGCAAAAGAAGATTGTGGAGAAACCCCAAGATGCAAGGAAATATGTTGGCCAAGCTTCAAGCAAGAGGACTCAACATTTTATATTTGTGAGAAATCACTTTGAGTCATAGGAAAGCCAATACTATTAAAAGGGGGTAAGGTTTTGTTGGTGAACAATATGGTCAAACGTGCACAAGTGATAGTCGCCAAAAACATCCACAAACTCTCCCACCAAAGTCTGTTCTATACCCAACACTCAAAATCAGTGCAACCAACTTTCCCACTTCGGTGCCACCGATTCTAGAACCTAGATAGACTCTGCCAAACCCTAGCCACTTCGATGCAACCGATTCCATACCGGTGCCACCGAGTTTAGGTTGCCAACTTTCTGTTATGCAAATTCACATTTTCAGTCCCACCAAAAATGTTGGATCGGCATCACTGAGATTGGAAATCTGACCGTTGGTCACCTTATCAGTGCAGCCAAGAATTGTATATCGGCCTTATCGAGATTCAAAAGTTGCCACCTTTTGATCACTTCGATACCATCGAGTTTAACACATCGGTGTCACCAAGTTGGTCATTTTGTGTGTAACGGTTGGATTTTTGGGGATGCCTATATATACCCCTTCACCACCACCTACTCGAAAGAGAAGCACTCAGGACTATTCCATACCTATCCTATTAGATTTTCTGAGAGAGAGCCACCTACCCTTGTGTTGAGGTCAAGATCTTCCACTCCAATCATATGGATCTTGATTTCTAGCCTCCCCAAGTTGCTTTCCACCAATCCCATCTCTTCTACCAAGCCAAACCTGTGAGAAAGAGATTGTGTGTTGAGGAGTCTATCATCTTGAAGCACAAGAGCAAGGAGTTCATCATCATTACCGAGCCTATTACCTTTTGGAGGGTGGTGCCTCCTAGATTGGTTAGGTGTTGCTTGGGAGCCTCCTACTTTCTGTTGTGGAGTGCACCAAGAAGTTTGTAAGGGCAAGGAGATCGCCTACTTCGTGAAGATCTACCCATAGTAAGGCTAGTCCTTCGTGGACGGAAGCCATTATGGAATAGTCAAGGTTGCTACTTCGTGGACCATTTTCGGTGGAGCCCTCCGTGAACTCTCGCGACCGTTTCCCTCTGTGGGTTGAAGACTCCATAAACGTGGATGTACGATAGTGCCACCTATCGGAACCACGGGAAAAATCATCGTGTCTACAATTGTGTTTGATCTTCCTACCCTATCCCTTCTATACATGCTTGTTGTTACTTTTCGCTGCTATATACTCTTAGACTTGCATCTGTAGGGTGTACTAGACTTGCCATGAAACACTAAAAACTGTCAACCCTAAAACTTGGCATAGGCAAAACTTTTAATTGGTCAAGTAGTCTGATCACCCCCCTCTAGACATACTTTCGGTCCTACACTTATGCATAGTGATGGAGATATGGAGATGACATCAAAGACTTTTCAAAAAAACCATCGGGTGCCACTAATGCCTAAGGGAGATGATAACGATATGGGTGGCCACTTGAGAAAGAAGTGGTGTACCGGAGCAAGTGAATGTGCTTTCGAAAACATATTAGATTTAAGATTTGTAGACCATCCCAACCTTGCATGCGCAACCACGATACCCCTTATGGGATAGGGCTTTGTTGATTACCCTTGTGGGTATTGGCAAGGAGCCCGCATTACTAGTGGTGGGAGTGGCGTGGTCACTCTCGATATGGGTTCGTACCGGTATGTACGATCATGCGTTGTCTTCACAGGCACCAAGCACACCGTTGGTCCCCTCATGGATGGTACGATCTGGAGCGAGGCTCGTGTGATGTACATCGTGAGGGTTAGGTGCCAATCGAGTGGACTCTTTGTTTAGTATCGCTAGGGGAAAGGCATTGTTCGGGTGCTTACCTCGGGTATGTTATATACCGCGAGTCGTGGATGACACGGAAGTTCCCCGAGTCTTGTGGGTAAAGTGTGCAACCTCTGCAGAGTGTAAAACTATTCGAATAGCCATGTCCACGGTCAAGGACAGTTGGGTGGTGCTGCTTAGACTATGTCCGGATGTTTTCGCAAACTTGGTGTGAGTGTGTGTGTTCGTCACAAAGAGGTTACCTGAGCCAAGTCCGATGACTTAGCTTGACGATGGACTAAGTCTGATGACTTAGCATAAAGAATGAACATGAGATGTTCAACCCCCTGTTTTTGACGATATCTGTAACTTGATCATATGGATATCTGCCTACTGTGGACGCATGGTTACCTAGTTACTTGATCATGTCATTGCATTTAAAAATTAGCTTTCCGCAAGTTACCTACTTAGTGCTATATCATGCATCATTATTACCTTGTTCCACAACTTGGGTTGCTGGCGAGTACATTCAAAGTACTCATTGGCTTGCCACTGGTTATTTAATTGGCCCGGCATGGAAGAACAGAAGTACGTTGAAGAGTTCGTTGGTGACGAACATGCGAACTAGGATGCTTCCCAGTCAGAATGCCTGTAGGTTAAGGCAGATGGCAATGGGTTCACGCTTTTGATCAAGATTTCCGCTGCTTGTTCTACTTAAGTGTTTGGCACTCGTGGCCCTATCTATGTAAGACTAGACCTTCATGGTCTTTATTTATGTAAGACGCTAGATGTGGATGTAAGACTCTTGTTATTCAGCTTTTGTGTGTTCAGTGAGCATTGATCTCTGGGATCACCTATACACGTGCATTCGGTGATCACGACTTATGAGTCGGGGTCCCCACAAAGCTGGTATGAGAGCGATCCAAACTGTAGGAAGCCCTTAGTTAGCATGGACGTTAGTCAAGATAAAACCGTTTTCAAAACTACACCTAGCACCTATGCTTAGGAATTCTGCACTGTTTACCTCTTCTATTGCTCACACAAAATTCTGTTGACTCTCCTCCTTTCAAACCTTTGCAGATGGCCGTCATACCCGAAGCCTTCCTGACATCTAGCTTTCCCTTACTCCTTGGGGATAGCTTGGAGAAGTGCCAGTTTTGCCAACCACCCATTTTCCTCTACCACGAGCACTGGGTCGATGCCGTCACGAAGGAGTACCACGTGGATGTGGTCGTGAAGGCAAACGACTCCCTGACCAGTTGGTTCTTTGAAGGACCACGGATGGAGACCATGATACTCACAGTCGAGTTAGCTGCACGCAAGGCACTACTGCACCTTCGAGACATCATTCCGTAGATGGCTGATGAGTCGGCTACTCACTACCTTCCTTTCAGAAAGGATGATCTTGGCGAGAGTTGGACACTGGTTCCGACCCAGGAGGATGGCACACCACTCAGGTTCCAGACCTACTTCAGCCTCTCAGCTGATAGTCTGGTTCACCACTTGATTAAGGAGTCCATGAAGCTCCGCAAGGAACTTCACCACACCCGAGAGCTACTTCGGCAAGCCAAGACGAAGCCAGACATGATCAAGAAGGACGGAGCCCCTGATGGGTGACAAGATATCGCTTATCAAGGAGGAGTACTCCTAGCTAGTGATGCACCTACACGTCGTCATTGCATGAGTGCGAAGGAGTACCGTGAGCTCTTCACCGACCCGCCAGCAAAGCGTCATCGGGATGGACCTCCTTGTTCCCCGACCCCTTCGACCGGGAATGATGCCCGTTCAGATGATGAACAAGAGGAAGACCTAGACAAGTGTGACTACAAGACCGAGCACTCCACCACCTGAGTCCGAGAACCCCTAGGGTAGGATCAGTCATGTAGCCCTCATGTGAAGTCGAGTCCGTGTAATGGTTCATATGAAACCATGTGTGCTTGTTGTTTGTTTTGCTGTTTGTGTTCCGATGCAAGTCACGCTTTTGCCTTAGGCAACATGTAAGCGACTCCATCGTCTATCTTAATATATATGTTGGTCTTTCGACCTTTGTTTTAACACACTTGCACTCAACCAACCCCCTTAGGGGCGCTTTATCATTGTTACTTTCCCTCTAGTCTGTCCTAGTTGTTTGACTTGGCTGCTCCAAACAGGATGGTGACTGCTACCTGCAACAGCTCCTTTGCCAACCCTGAAGCCGACAACTCAAGCCAGTAACAGGGAGTTGGTGGGGCTGCTCACGTTGGAGGACACCGGGAGCAGCCACAAGGCGACATTCCCCCGCTACCACCTCCACTGGAGAACATGACCATAGCCCAGTTTCTCCAAGTCCTCCAGGAGGAGCGCCAATCCAACAATGCTGCTATCTAGCAGATGGCTCAGGCCCTTGTGAACAACTAACAACAAGGCAGGAACGGCAATGGCCGCTCCACTCTGCTTGAGTTCATGAGGAATTCGCCCCCAACCTTCACCGAGACTGCTGAACCATTGGATGCTGATGACTGGATTCGCACCATCGAGGACCTCCTTGCACTGGTCAATTGCAATGAGGATCGTGAGAAGGTGCTTTATGCCTCTCACTGCCTCGGAGGTACCGCCCGAGCTTGGTGGGACGGGTTCAAGGTCATGCAAGGTGAGTGTGTGATCGCCTGGAATGACTTCAAGGAAGGATTCCACACCGCCCACATTCCTTCTGGGATCATGGCTATCAAGAAGAGAGAATTTCAAGCACTGAAGCAAGGAAGTGGCTCTGTCAAGGAGTACCTGCAGAAGTTCAACCTGGTGTCAAGGTATGCACCTGAAGATGTCAACATGGAGGTTGCCAAGAAGAAACTCTTCATGGAAGGACTTCAATAGACCCTGCAGTATCAGCTCATCGTCTCCGACTATCGCACCTTCTTCGACCTGGTGAACAAGGCCCTCGTGTTGGAGGACAAGTGTCGTGCTATAGACGACACTCGCAAGCACAAGATGATCAGCAAGGGTAGCTCAAGCAACCAGAAACCTTGCCACTGGCAGCCAGCCCCAGCCAAGCCAACCTATCAGCCACAGAAGGCTAGACCTCCCGCGCCTTGTCCGAACTACCAGCCTCAGTAGTATGCCAATCCCAGGTCAGCTTACAACAACCCCAATAACAACAACGGTGGCAGGAACTACAACAACAACCCCGGGCAAGTCACTTCCTTTGGATGTGGTCAGCTAGGAGACATCTCTAGGTTGTGTCCCAACAAGAAGCCAGATGCACCGCACCCCAATGCGCCAGCCCAAGGTCAAGGCCGTGGAGTCCCACCAAGGAACCTCACTCCCCGCAACCATACCAACAATGGCAAGGGTCGTGTGAACCACATCACCATAGAGGAAGACCAGGAAGACCCAGATGTCATACTGGGTACGTTCCTCGTCAACTCAACCCCAGCAACAGTATTGTTTGATTGTGGAGCTTCGCATTCTTTTGTCACCCAAAATTTTGCACTAGAGAGTGGCATGAAGCCTACACTCCTGGGTAGTCGTATGTTGATACAAACCCCGGGATCAGTTATGAAGTCTGGGATAGGTTGTAAGGGAGTTGAGATTAACATCAACAGGGTAGATTTCCTAGCAGACCTCATCATCCTGAAGTCAGAAGGTTTGGATGTGATCCTAGGCATGGACTGGTTAACAAAGCACCAAGGCTTGTTAGACTGTGCCAAGAGGATTGTCACCATGACCAATAGCCAAGGAGTGGAAGTCAATTATGTCCCCAACCCTGCCTCCACTCAAGCCCCTCGGGCTAACTATCTATCGGGAGTTGAGTTGGATCAAGTGCTGGTGGTATGTGAATACCCGGATGTGTTTCCTGATGATCTTCTCGGAATGCCCCCTCACCGCGACATTGAGTTCATCATTTAACTTATGCCCAGATCAAGGCCCATCTATAAGAAGGCCTGCACGATGGGATCTGAAGAGTTGGCTGAATTGAAGAAGCAACTGGCAGAGCAACTCAGAAAAGGATTCATTCGCCCAAGTGCCTCTCCTTGGGGGTCACCTGTTTTATTTGTGTCAAAGAGGGACGGAACTATCAAACTCTTTGTCAATTACCGTTCTCTCAATGAAGTCACAATAAAGAACAAGTACCCACTCCCCAAGATTGAAGACTTGTTTGATCAGTTGAATGGAGCCAAGGTGTTTTCCAAGATCGACCTCAGGTCTGGGTACTATCAGCTGAAGATCAGACCCCAAGACATTCCAAAGACGGCATTTGTAACTTGGTATGGCGTGTATGAAAACACGATCATGTCATTCGGGTTAACCAATGCCCCTGCCTACTTCATGTACATCATGAATAAAGTCTTCATGGAGTACTTGAACAAGTTCGTCGTCATCTTCATTCATGACATACTCGTCTTCTCCAAGTCTGAAGAGGAGCACGAGGAACACTTGAGGTGGGTCCTAGAGAAGCTTCAAGAGCACCTGCTTTATGCCAAGTTCATCAAGTGTGAATTATGGCTGCATGAAGTTGGGTTCTTGGGTCATGTGCTGATTGCACAAGGATTATTAGTGGATCCTGCCAAGATTGAAGCCGTGACTGAATGGCAAACCCCAACCACCGTGAAGGAAGTCAGGAGCTTCCTCGGACTCGCGGGATATTACCGCAAGTTTGTGGAGGGGTTCTCAAGCATTGCTCGACCCATGACCCAGCTTTTGAAGAAGGATAAGAAGTTCGAATGGACAGCTAAGTGCGAGGAAAGTTTCCAGGAACTCAAGAAGAGATTGACCACAGCCCCAATTTTGGCCACCCCCGATATTCACAAGGAGTTTGTGATTTATTGTGATGCATCAAGAACCGGGCTTGGAGGTGTTCTGATGCAAGAAGGCAGAGTTGTAGCATATCTATCCAGACAGCTACGACCCCACGAAGAGAACTACGCAACTCATGATCTCGAGTTGGCAGCCATGGTTCATGCCTTGTAGACATGGCGGCATTACCTTCTGGGGAAGCGATGTGAGATATACACAGACCACAAGAGTTTGAAGTATATTTTCACTCAAAGGGAATTGAACATGAGGCAGCGAACATGGTTGGAGTTGATCAAGGATTATGACCTCAGTGTTCAATACCACCCCGGCAAGGCCAACATGGTAGCAGACGCTTTAAGAAGAAAGGCTTGTTCCTTGAATGCTATGATTAAGGAAAGGCTACCCGTCCTGTATGAAGAGCTTGAGAGCTTCGGCTTGGAATTGGTTGCACCAAGATTCCTCGCCAACCTCGAAGCAAAGCCTACCTTGATGGATGATATCAAAGAAGCTTAGAGGGGACACGAGAGCATTGAAGGTATCAAGAGGAAGATCAAGGCAGGCAAGGCTCCAGGATTCTCAATGGATGAACAAGGAGTTGTATGGTTCGGGAATCGCATCTGCTTACCCAACAAAGAGGAGCTCAAGAACTTGATCTTGCAAGAAGCCCATGACACTCCATACTCCATCCATCCTGGAGGGACCAAGATGTATCAAGACCTCAAGGCAAGATTCTGGTGGCATGGCATGAAACGGGAAATAGGCACATTTGTCACTAAGTGTGACATATGCCAGAGAGTCAAAGCTGAGCACCAGCGACCTGCTGGACTTTTGCAACCTCTCAAAGTGCGTGAATGGAAGTGGGACAAAGTCGGGATGGATTTCGTCACCGGTCTATCAAGGTCAAGTAAGGGACATGATTCCATTTGGGTCATTGTCGACCACCTGACCAAGGTGGCCCATTTCATTCCTGTCCGGACCACCTATGATGGAAGCCAGCTCGCAAACCTCTACATCAACCACATTGTAAGTCTTCACGGAGTTCCAAAGGAAATTGTGTCGGACCGAGGAACCCAGTTCACCTCAAGGTTCTGGAAGAAGTTTCAAGAAGCCATGGGAACCAAGCTCTCCTTCAGCACTACTTTTCATCCCCAGACCGGTGGGCAAACAGAATGAGTAAATCAGATACTCGAAGATATGCTCCATGCTTGTGTTTTGTCATATGGAGCCAAGTGAGAAGATTTCCTACCATTCGCCGAGTTCTCCTATAACAATAGCTATCAGTCGAGTCTTCAGATGGCACCATTTGAGGTGTTGTATGGACGCAAATGCCACCCTCCCCTCAACTAGTCAGAGACCGGAGAAGGATTAGTTTTCGGACCAGATATCCTCCGCGAGGCAGAAGAGCAAGTAAAACTCGTCCGAGAACGTCTGGATACTGCCAAATCAAGACAGAAGAGTTGCGCCGACTCTCACCATCGAGAACTGAGCTTCAACAACGGAGATCATGTCTATCTTCGAGTCACGCCTCTTAAAGGAACCAAGTGTTTCCACGTCAAAGGAAAACTTGCACCCAGATACATCGGCCCCATCAAGATCACTGCAAGAAGAGGAGAAGTTGCCTATCAGGTAGAGCTGCCTCCCGAGCTATCAGTTGTGCACAACATCTTCCATGTGTCACAACTTCGGAAGTGTCTGCAAGTACCCAACCGCCCTGACCTCTACAAGGACATCGACCATCAAGCCATCGATCTTCAGCCAGACCTGACTTATCGTGAGAGGCTAGTTCACATTTTGGATGAAGCCGAGCGCTGCACCCGAAGCCGCACCAACAAGTACTTCAAGGTCCAATGGATCAACCACACTGAAGCTGAAGCAACCTGGGAGCATGAAGACTATCTTAGACCTGAGTTCCCTTATGTTTTTAGCGCTTAGCCTAGGAATCTCGGGGACGAGATTCTTGTAAGGGGGTAGGTCTATCACACCCTGTGTTTGTATCACCTTGTCATGTGTGGATTTATAAATTTGGAACCAATTAAATCTTTTTCAATGCTTGTGCTTGTTTGAATTGTTGCTTGTTTGCTTGTTGATTGTGGTTTGTGGCACTCCTAGATTCTATCCCTCTCCATATTCATCTTCCTTGACCCAAACTTCTTTCCCAATGATCATGCCATGTGAATAGTGCCCAAAACTATTTTTATCAAATTTTGTTTTGACCAAAAAGGATCTACTCAAATTAGGTTTTCAAAAACCCCTCAGTTGAGGTTTGCACTGCAAGTCCTCAAATTGGGTGGGACCTTCTTCCCCAAAGGCTTTATTTCAAACCTACTATGTTTATGACTTCCCAAAACCACCAAATATAAATTTTAAAGATTATTTTAATATTTTATTTAAAGGCTTTTTCTTAAGACCAGAAATGGTCTTTCATAGGAAAAAATTATTTAAATGCTTTTAAAATATTTGAGAAAATTTAGGGAAACTCAGTGGACATATATTTTCCATATATATCAATTTCAACACAAGGGCATGTTCAAATCATGGGAAAAACCCATCAAAACCCTTTCTATTCAAATCAAGATTTTGAAATATTTCTATAAGAAATATTCTCAATAAATTCCAGGAAAATTCCAGTAAGTCAACACTATCGTAGGTGATGATCTTGCGAAGTTTCACCTCAATCCAAGTTGGTTTGGTTTATCAAACCATCCCAAAACCCTTCCTGTCCAGATTCAAATTTGAACAACTTTACATTGTGAAGTTTCTTCCCTTAACCTAAAACCTTGTGGAGATGTTCAAATCACCAAATAATGATGCTAGACTAAGTGGTGCATCAAGGGTAAAAGCTTAGCATGTCTAGATCTAGAGAAACCAGAATCTGTTGATTTCTTGGTTTCCACTAAGTCCCATTGTGAACTTTCATAAAAACTCTATCAAACTTAGTGATAAGCCCTACTTGTGACCACCCTTTGATCCTGTTAATTATCAAGGCATGTAGAATTCATCTACTGGGCCAAATCACCATCAAACACCTTCTGGTGAAATGGTAAGTCTCAGATTTCACCCCCCCCCCTTTCTCTCTTCCCCTTGCCTCCAAACTTTTACCACACCTTCTAACAATGCCCAAGCACCCCCAGTAAAAATCCCAAGTCCTCAAGCCATGAGGAGGTGGGGTAAAAAACCCATTTTTACCCCTGGACAGCCCTGGCAGAGCTTTCTCTCCCCTCCCCTCTTACTCTATTCCTCTCCTGAAGCATGCAAGGCACTTTTATCTAGCCTAGGCACCCCTAGATCCCCCTAGACACTCTTGGCCACGCACAAGACACCGTTGGCATGCCGTGGCATGCCAAACGCTCTCTCTAGAGCATGCTATAGTGCTGACATGCACTGTAGCCGTTGCCCACTCCATGGCCCCGACCACCTCGAGCGCCCCCCTCTCGCCAGATGTTCAACCTTGGCGTCCGTGCCACGCCACCTTGTCAGGCCCCTCCTCTCTCTCCCTCTTCTGTCCCTCCTCGCATGCGTAGCGGCAGCCCGAGACGGTCAACCGCGGGGCTCGCACGCGCGCGCTCCCCAGCCGCTCTCTCCTCTCCCCCTCGGCCTAGACCATCCCCAGGAACGCCACAGACTCGCCCTCGCCCCCTCTGATCGACCCTAGCCCTGTCCCCGAGCTCGCCGGCGTACCTTGAGCTCGGTGGACCACCGGGTGCCTATAAAAGAGCCTCCTAGGCCCCTCTCTCCACTCTGGTCTCTCTCTCCACTCCCGAGCAACCTCCCTGTGCCCCCTAGAGAGCCCCCGACGCCTCTATGCTCGGGGTCGAGCCGAGGACCACCGCGGCCATCTCACCATCGATCTCCGGGTACATCCCCTCTCTAGCCCACATTCCTATCCCGTTGGGTTCCCCTCAGCTCCCTCACCCATTCCCCTCATTTCCCCCCATCATTTGGTGCGCAGGGTGACCGACACGTCCTCCTCCCGAATCTCCTCCGCCACGGCCATATCCCCGCCGGCGACTCCGGCCACCTCCGGCTGCCCTTCGACCTCGAGGAGATCGGCGGCTCGACGCAGAGCCCGTCCCCGCCTCCAGCTCCCCTCGTTGTGCCTCCTTTCGCTGCCGGTGAGCCTCTTCCCCCCTCTGCCCCGAGGTGGGACCCACCTGTTGGCCTCTCTCTCCCTCTCTCACGCTCTCTCTCCCCCCCTCGCGGTCGCTAACGTTCAGGCTCCCCGCTTTAAGTTTAAACCTGGCCACGCGCGAGGCCGGCTGGCTGGCCAACTGGGCCGGCCTAGCCACTGGCCGCCTCTGGCCCAGGGTCCCGTAGCCTTTTTATTTTTCTTTTCTGTGGGATTTTGCAAAAAAACCACAGAGCTCAATAAAAATCTTATGACAATAATTTTGGCACCTAAATTCCTAGGATATTCCCTAGAATTTGATAGTGCCCTTTTTGTAAAATTTTGAAAACCTTTTATGCACTGTTTTATTTTAAAACCTATATTTAGGCATCTTTTGCCTCTGTTTTAAATAGTTTTCAAAATCTTTTTAAGCTCAAAACCCTAGACAAATATTTTTAGTATAGCTTTTAGCATTTATCATTGTAGGGTAGCATTTTAAATCTAGCTTTGTGTGCTCTTTTTTGTGTGATGCTTATTTTTATCGCTTTTATTCGCGACGATAGATTGCGCTGTAGATGAGGAAGTTGGACCCGAAGACTTTGAAGACCCTGTAGACTTTGTTGAGCCAGGTAAGCAGCCCTTTGTCCATGTTAAGAAACTTTTCCTGCATGACATATAGCACTTGTTGATTCGATGATTGATCATGATATGGTGTTCCCCCCCTTTGGTGGGATGACTCTGATACTTTTACCGTTGACACTTGCATCGTGCATGACCCTACCACCTTATGAGGGTTATGAGGGTGGGTATAGATAGGGTGCTGATAGTTGCTACGCAAGTGGGATGGGACTTATGCATATTGATGGAGAGGTGGAGATGATTTCAAAGACTTTTCGAAAAGCCCGTCGGGTGCCACTAATGCCCGAGGGAGATGATAATGATATGGGTGACCACTTGAGAAAGAAGTGGTGTACTGGAGCAAGTGAATGTGTTTTTGAAAATGGATTAGATTTAATATTTGTCGACCATCCCAACCTTACATGCGCAACCACGATAGCCCTTATGGGACGGGGCTTTGTTGATTACCTTGGTGGGTACTGGCAAGGAGCCCGCATTACTAGTGGCGGGAGTGGTGTGGTGAATCTTGATACGGGGTCGTACCGGTATGTACGATCATGCGCTATCTTCACAGGTATCGGGCACACCATTGGTCCCCTCATGGATGGTACGATCTGGAGCGAGGCTCGTGTGATGTACATCATGAGGGCTGGGTACCAATCGAGTGGACTCTTTGTTTAGTATCACTAGAGGAAAGGCATTGTTCGGGTGCTTACCTCGGGTATGTTATATACCGCGAGTCGTGGATGACACGGAAGTTCCTCGAGTCTTGTGGGTAAAGTGTGCAACCTCTGAAGAGTGTAAAACTATTCGAATAGCCATGTCCACGGTCAAGGACAGTTGGGTGGTGCTGCTTAGACTATGTCTGGATGTTTTCGCAAACTTGGTGCGAGGGTGTGTGTTGGTGACAAATAGGTTACTTGAGCCAAGTCCGGTGACTTAGCTTGACGATGGACTAAGTCCGATGACTTAACATAAATAATGAACATGAGATGTTCAACCCCCTGTTTTTTACGATATCTGTAACTTGATCATATGGATAGCTGCCATCTGTTGATGCATGCTTACCTAGTTACTTGATCATGTCATTGCATTTAAAAATTAGCTTTCCGCAAATTACCTACTTAGTGCTATATCATGCATCATTATTACCTTGTTCCACAACTTAGGTTACTTGCGAGTACATTCAAAGTACTCATTGGCTTGCCACTGGTTATTTAGTTGGCCAAGCATGGAAGAACGGAAGTACGTTGAAGAGTTCATTGGTGATGAACATGCGAACTAGGACGCTTCCCAGTGAGAATGCTTGTAGCTTAAGGTAGATGGCAATGGGTTCATGCTTTCGATCAAGATTTCTGCTGCTTGTTCTACTTAAGTGTTTGGCCCTCATGGCCCTATCTATGTAAGACTAGACCTTCATGGTCTTTATTTGTGTAAGACGCTAAATGTGGGTGTAAGACTCTTGTTATTCAGCTTCTGTGTGTTCAGTGAGCATTGATCTCTGGGATCACTGTACATGTGCATTCAGTGATCACGACTTATGAGTCGGGGTCCCCACAGTCAGGCGCGCGTGTGGGAGGGTGAGAGAGAGATGGGAGAAGGCTCCCGACACGGCAGCATGTCGCGGACGTCGAGGCGCCTCGACTGGCGTGAGGGGTGGCTCAAGGTGGCCAGGGTATGGGAAGGGCACGAGGTCAACCCTCTGCATGTCCTATAGCATGCTCCAGAGCGTGCCTTTGGCCAGCATGATGGGCTTTTGGCGTGCTCTAGCGCGTCCACCAGTGTCCATCGACTGCGTAGGGGCTAAACAAGGGGGAAATAGGGGTATGGGATGCCCTGGAACTTGCCAAGAGGGAGAGAGAGCTGAGAGAAGGGGGAAAGTGGCTGTCCAGGGGGTGCAAGTGGGTTTTTGCCCCCTCAATCATGGAGCTCGCCATTGGGCTTTCTACTGGAGGTGTTGGGGGTCTAGGTGAGTTGTGGTAAAAAATTGTGCTCATGTAGAACAAGGGAAGGAGCTCAATTATTGATTCTTGGGTTCAGCCTAAAGGTGTTTGATCAACACTTGGGCAGGCTAGGCTCACCCACTGGAGATGAAACCTAACAGGATGAAGTGGTGGTAATAATTGTGCTTCATCACCAAGTTTGAGCTTAATTGAGCAAAGTTGATAATGTAAACTTTGTAAACCCTAGATTTTGACAGAAACTGACTTGTGTAGATCCAGGTGTACAAATATAATGTCCTAGATGCACCACTTGGTGTAGCATCCTTATTTGGGTAATGGAACATGCCCACAAAGTTTGGGGTCAAGGGCAGAAACTTCGCAATGTAAAGTGCTCAAATTTGAATCTGGACAGGTATGGTTTTGGAATATTTTGATGAAGCAAATCAGTTGGGATTGAGATCAAACTTTGCAAGATCATCGCATATGACAATTGTGACTTGCTGAAATTTTCTTTGAATTTATTGAGAATATTTCTTATAGAAATATTTCAAAAGCTTGATTCGGGCAGAAAGGGTTTTGAGGGGGTTTTGCCCATGATTTTGAACATGACCACGTGTTGAAACTCATATATATGGGAAATATATGTCCATTGAGTTTCCCTGAATTTCCTCAAATATTTTCAAAGCGTTAAGAAAATGTTTCCTTATGAAAAACCATTTCTGGACCTAAGAAAAAGCCTTTAAATAAAATAGTAAAATAACCTTTAAAATTAATATTTGGTGGTTTTTGGAAGTCATATATATAGTAGGTTTCAAATAAAGCTTTTGGGGAAAAGGATCCACCCAATTTGAGGACTTGGAGTGCAAGCCTCAACTCAGGAGTTTTTAAAAACCTAATTTGAATAAATTCTTTTTGGTCAAAATAAATTTTGATAAAAATAGTTTGGTCACTCTTCACATGGCATGATCATTGGGCAAGAAGTTTGGATCTGGGAAGATGAATATGGAGAGGAGTAGAATCTAAGAGTGCCAAACATACTCAACCCAACAATCAAACAAGCAACAATTCAAACAAGCATGTACTCAAAAAGTTTTAATTGGTTCCAAATTTTGTAAAACCAAGCATAGAAAAGTGATAAAAATATAGGGTGTGACATCTAGACCATGACGAAGGAGACACATGCCGACCGCTGGGCGTCATCGTGCACGCGCAAGCTGAAGAAATGGCAGAAGAGGGCCACCGAAGGCTTCAAGCCAATTAAGGCCTCGCAGTAGAAGGCAAAGATGGACAAGAGAACGATGGAGTTGGGTTGGAGATGAAAGGCTTGGATACCATAGTGGTTGAGGATGGCGGTGAATAACTTGGAGAAGGGCGGGACGAGCCCAGCAAAGACGCTATGGAGAAAGAAAGGATAGGCCGACCTGGATGAGGGCCGCTTCTCCGAGGAGCCGCCCCATATCAAGGTCCGCCCCGACTCATTGGTCTTGTCTGCCATCGATGGAAGCAACGGCGTGAGGTCTCCATCCTTGGCTATGGTGGACTTCGAGAGCGCCGGTGAGATGGAATCAGAGGCTGAGCTCTAGGCCTCTAGCTTTGGCTTGCTGACGGGAGCCATCGGGAAGTTCGTGGGGCCGACGTGGCAGGAAGCAGGACGGAGCGGCGTCGGGATCTAGAGAGGTTTCTGCTAAGGCTGGGGATCTAGAAGTAAGAGCAAGTGCGCAGAAGAGGAAAGCACTAATGGCTCGGCACTGGAAGTCGGGCTTTCTTTGATTCGGACGGTGGCCGAGGAGGCGTTTGACACCCGACATTGACCACATGATGCGCACCAGTACTAGCCCACATGCGTTTGGGGCCCGCGGCGCTTCGGGATGCCCTCAATGGCTTCGCCTGAAAGCCGTCCCGAGCGCGCCATGGGCCCAGGGGCTACTGTCGGCATTTTGGGAATGGGGGTACCAAGAACTGCCTGCCTACGGCCTAGGGCATGGCCCACTTCACCAGCCAGGCATGGCCTGGCAAGTCCCCACTCAGGACAAGTCCCTCGTGAAGGTCGGATCTCACGAGGGAGGCATCATCAAGCCCAGCATGGACGGGCCTCCTCAGCCCCCCTTCGGAGCGGTAGAGATCTCTATGCAGCACTTAGCCTCAAGAGGCCGAGGGTGATGCAAGGAAGGACAAGCGGGCGCCTGCGTGCCAGGCGGACAGTTTCCCCTTTGGTGCAAAGGAGGCAAGGACGTACGTGGGTTCCCAAAGCGCTCCCAAAGGTTTCCTTGCCGGTGCAACAATACCACGACCACGAGCTCGGCAGCAAGGGTCTCATCGCCTAGACCACCTTTGCATCATCGATAGCTACTTTGCAGACGAAGACCACCTTTCGTCAAGATAAGGATGTATTCTTGTCCCCCTTAGAATTTTGCCGTTGTGGGATCCCTTCTTGCCAAAGCGATAAGGGAAGAGGACTCAGGGCACCATAAATAGAGCATAGGCTACACCGTGGAGAATAACAACACATCAGTGAGGCAAGAGAAGATAGGCAACACCACTCGAGCTCCCTCTTGAGGCCAAGCACCACTGTACTAGTTCATCCACAAACCTCCTCGCGAGGCGATCCACCAAATCAGGAGTAGGGTATTATGCTTCACAATGGCCCGAACCTGGGTAAATCATCTTGTGCATCTGCTACCTCATCATCGAGCAAGTTCTTCATAGAAACCATCGAGTAGTGAGCTAGGATGGGCGAGGCTGCAGGGGATCTTCTCACATGCCCCTGTGTTCGAACTTCTTGGGGTTTTGAGGAGCCCGAAATCCAACACAATTGCTTTGCCAGTCTTCTTGGAGTTACCCTTCTTTCCCTTGCTATTCTTCTTGAAACTACTGGTTTTATTGACCATCAACACTTGATGCTCCTTCTGGATTTCAGACTCAACGACTTTCAACATCACAAACAGCTCGACGACTGACTTGTTCATCCCTTGCATGTTATAGTTCATCACGAAGCTCTTGTAGCTAGGTGGCAATGATTGAAGAACTGTGTAAGTGATTGCCTCTGGCGGAAGTGGCATCCCTAACTCATCCAAACGGTTTGAATACCCAAACGT
Organism: Hordeum marinum; assembly: GCA_022496015.1. NCBI lineage: Eukaryota > Viridiplantae > Streptophyta > Magnoliopsida > Poales > Poaceae > Hordeum > Hordeum marinum. The sequence continues at coordinate 263,248,335 of CM039672.1, read as the reverse complement.
TCTAAGTATATGTTCATTGACAAACTCGTTCTCCTCCATCTTGCAAGCATAGAACTTATCGGAGGTCTCATACCTCTCGATCCGGGTACTCTTCTCAAAGATAAACTTCAACTCCTGGAACATCTCATATGCTCCATGACGTTCAAAACGTCTTTGAAGTCCCGGTTCTAATCCATGCAACATTGCACATTGAACTATTGAGTAATCTCCAGAACGTGCCTCCCAGCCGTTCACAACGTATGCATATGACACTGGAGCGGGTGCTTCACCGAGCGATGCATCAAGGACATAAGCCTTTTGGAAAGCCGTGAGCATAATCCTCAGATTACGGGCCCAGTCTACAAAGTTACTTCCATCATCTTTCAACCTGGCTTTCTCTAGGAATGGATTGAAATTCACGGGAACTACTGCGCGAGCCATTGATCTAGAACATAAATTTGCAAAGGTTGATAGGACTATTGTCCAAGATAATGAGGTTAGCTAATCATATTACTTAAACTCCCACTCAAATTGATATCCCTCTGGTCATCCAAGTGGTACATGATCCCAATTCACCAACCCAAGTCCGATCATCACGTGAGATGAGGTGATTTCAATGGTGAACATCTCCATGTTGATCATATCTACTATATGACTCATGTTCAACCTTTCGACTCTTGTGTTCCGAGGCCATGTTTGTACATGCTAGACTAGTCAAGTTTAACACGAGTGTTCTTCATGTGCAACACTGGCTTGCACCCATTGTATGTGAACATAGAGTCTATCACACCCGATTATCATGTGGTGCTTCGAAACGACGAACTTTCGCAATGTTGCACACTCGGGGAGAATACAATTTTATCTTGAAATTTTAGTGAGGGATCACCTTATAATGTTATCATCGTCCTAAGAAAAATAAGATGCATAAGAGGATTAACATCACATGCAAATCATAAGTTACATGATATGGCCATGAACTTGTGCTTCTGATCTCCATCTCCAAAGCACTGGCATGATCTCCATCGTCACAGGCATAACACCATGATATCCATCATCATGATCTCCATCATTGTGTCTCCATCGAGTTTGTCGCGCCCACCATGCTTCTACTACTATTGATATCGCTTAGCGATAAAGTAAAGCATTACATAGCGCTTAATGATTGACACACATGTCATACAATAATCAAATACAACCCTATGGCTCCTGCCGGTTGTCGTACTCATTGACATGCAAGTCATTATATCTTCTAAAAACATGATCATCTCATACATAACATGTATCTCATCATGTTATTGGTCATATCATATCACAACATACCCTGCAAAAACCAATTAGATGTCCTCTAATTGTTGTTGCATGTTTTACGTGGCTGCTATGGGTATCTAGCAAGAACGACTCTTACCTATGTAAAACCACAACGGTGATACACAAATTGCTATTCAACCTTCTCAAGGACCGCCTTTGTCGAATCCGATCCAACTAAAGTGGGAGAGATAGATACCTGCGAGCCAGCTTTATGCAACAAAGTCACATGTCAGTCGATGGAACCGGTCTCTCGTACATGGACGAGTAAGGTTGGTCTGGGCTGCTTCATCCCACAATACCACTGAATCAAAAAAAGACCAAGGGAGGAAGCAATCTGAGCATCAACACCCACAAACTCCTTTCTGTTCTACTCGTGATCTCATTTACGCATAAACCTAGCTCATGATGCCATTGTTGGGGAATGTTGCATGGGAAACTAAATTTTCCCACGCACACGCAAGATCTATCCATGGTGATGAGCATCTATGAGAGGGAGAGTGGATCCACATACCCTTGTAGATCACTAAGCGAGAAGCATTAAGGAACGCGGTTGATGTAGTCGAACGTTTTCGCAATCCAAATCGCTAGCCGTCCTGCGATCTGATCATGATCCGTCCCGATCTAGCGCCGAACGGACGACACCTTTGTGTTCAGCACACTTAAAGCTCAATGACGATCTCCGCCTTCTTGATCCAGCAAGAGGGAGTGGAAAAGCAGATGAGAACTCCGGCAGCGTGACAGCGCGGCGATGGTGGTGGTGGAGCTATTTCGGCAGGGCTTCGCCTAAGCACCGCCAAAAACTAGAGGAGGAGACGATCTCCTGAGGGGGAGGGAGGATTGCACCGTGGCTTGGGGTGCGGCTGCCCTCTCTCCCCTCCAATATCTATAGAAGGGAGGGGAAGGGGCTGGCTCCCTAGGGTCGGCCGAACCAGGTGTCGATGTCAAAACCGGCGGATCTTGGGTAGGGTGTCTATAAGTGCATCTAGTGCCCCTTAGTGATTTTGGTGTATTGGATACTTATAGGTTAAGGAACTACTGCATTTGTAAGTGTACACATGGTCTATAAGTCCCTGAGGAGTTTGAAATATTCGGATATTATCGACCCCTAAAAATGTATGTCTTCAATTGAAGACTTTGGTGAAGACTTCGCTGAAGACTTTGGTATTCCCTGAAGGCTTTGAAAATGAAGAAGTTGGTGTGACCTTGAAGATATGAACAAGGACTATGAAGCGTGAGGACTTTCATTTTCGTAGATTCATTTCCTTTCTTTGAATCATATGAAACATCGTACTGTTAAAGGGGGCCAAGGTAATACTAAGGAAAATTTCCAACTGATGCTCAACTCCAAAATCCTCAACCTATCCAATCCTTCGAGTGAAACCTTTTGGAAATCTCTTGCAGTTCAGTCAAGTTCTTCAATGACAGAGACGAAGTTCTTTCGGTCTCTGAGGAAATTGGTCTGACTGAGGAGTTAGGATTTTGCCAGTGTGAATTGCCTACAAGTGAGGAACATGATAAGCCTGAGGACTTTCATAGTTCAAAATTCTGATAGTTGTTGTGCTTAGAGCCAGCTATCCCCAATCATCTTATCAACATAATGGTCATGTCATTGGGGGCATTTATGTCTTATCATGTCAGGTTACACCCTGGCTATAAACAGCCACCCCCACAACCACTAGTTGGTTGGCTGCTCTGAGAGAGAACTGACACTTTTCATTTGAGAGCAACCAATCCTCTGAGGACTTTGAGAGAAAATCATCAATGAGGAAAAACCCAAATCCAAACCACCAAACCCAAAGTGATTGAGCATCAATGAAGAGATTGTTCCTGTATGGAACCGACGCTTGTTACCTTTGAAGACCGTGTATCTTCCAGACGGTTAGGCGTCATGGTCTAGTGCATGGGATCATGGAGTGACCTTGGTCTAGGGCATCCATCAGTCAATTGTGGATCGTCGGGTGACCAGTTTGTGAGGGTTTTGGAAGTCTACCCTGAATACTTACCACGAGTGTTGGGCGAGGACTTTGTGACCTTAGCTCAAGGAGAATATGGTAAGGATTGTGTGTCCTTTGGTTTAAATACCAGGCCGCTCCAAACCAGACGTACGACTGTCACAACAGTTGAACTGGGTCATCAAACCATTGTCTTCATCGAGCTACCTGGTTCTATTTCCTCAACCCTTTCATTTCCTCATATACCTGTTGATGAAATTGATCTTTACTGTTTGAAGAATTTGACTGAAGACTTTCACAATTTTCTCACCTCAAATTCTTCAGGTCACCTTGTTCCTCGCCTGCTTATCCTGTATCACGCTACCTATAATTTGTGCATGTTTTAATTCATCATGATGACTATGATGTTGCTATGTTTCTCATGCACTTGAGTACTTATTCCATTGCTAGTTATTCATCACATTTCAAATTCCTCAAGTGATGAATTTGTAAAAATCGCCTATTCACCCCCTCTAGTCGATATAACGCACTTTCAATTGCTATCAGAGCAAGGTACTCCCTTGTTCTGTGTGATTTTGGTTTAACCACCTGGAGTTCTAGTTATGTCGAGTGCAGGTATGATCAAGGTTTCCGCAGGCTGTCCTACCTTCGATGGGACGGATTACCCCTATTTGAAGAACAAGATGTGCATGCATCTTGAAGGTATTGACGACGATCTCTAGTACGTTGTAGAAAACGGTGTTCCCCTCACTTCTTTGACTATTAATGCTGCTGATATGAAGAAATTCAAGCAACTCGATTCTCGAGCGAAGAATATCATTTGTGTCCATCTGAGCAAAGGTCAGTATGGCAGAGTGAGTGCTTCGGAGTCTGCTAAGCTTATCTAGGATAGGCTGTCCAAAGTCAATGAAGGTGTTTCCACTCAACGTGACTCTCGTGTTGATGTTCTTCGCAATCTCTTCAACCGCTTCAAAAGAATCGACAATGAGAATGTTCAACAAACTTTTGATCGTCTCACTGATATCTCCAACGAGCTTCAAGCACTGGGTGCCACTGACATCGCCGACCATGAAGTGGTGAAGAAACTGCTGAGATCTCTTGATTGCTCATTCGATACTCTGGCTTTGATGATTCAAGAGCGTGGAGACTACAAGTCACTTGATCCTGCTGATATTCTTGAGAGACTCCATACTCATGAATTCCAACAAGCTGAGAAGAGAGACCTCTACGGGGCAAGCTATGCAAGATCTCGTGCTCTGAAGGCAAAAGCAATTTCCTCATCCGAAGGCGAAGATTCTGATAGTGGCCTTGGTGATCCTGAAGAACTGAGTCAGGAGCTGGCAATTCTTGTGAGGAAACTCCAGAAGTTCCCAAGGAGAGGCCGCTTCGGAATATCTTCAAAAAGTGGCTTGAGGAAATCAGATTCCTCAGACGACTACAAGAAGACAACTTGTCACAAATGCAAGAAATTTGGTCACTTCATCTCCGACTGTACTCTCTGGGAAAAAGAATCAAAGAAGAAGAAGAAGAAGAAGAAGAAGAAGAAGAAGAAGAAGAAGAAGAAGAAGAAGTACAAGGATGACAGTTCTGATTACTCAAAGAAAAAGAAGAAATCTTCAAAGTCCTCATCTGCAAAGTCCACATCTTCAAAGTCCTCAACACATAAGAAGAATGGTTCCAGAAAGGCTCGGGCTTTCATTGGCAAGGAAATGGACTCAAAAGAAGAATCTGAAGAATATGAAGAAGAGGAACAATCTGAGGTGGAATCTGAATTTGGTGTTGCTAGCCTTGCTCTCGCCACTACTTTCGTCGGCAAGTCCATCTTCAAAGATGAATAAAATGACTACTCCAACGACTCTGACGTCAGCAATCATGATTATGCTCCCACCTATTGCTTCATGGCTAAAGGTTCCAAGGTACATAAGCATCACTCCTCCTCTGAATCAAGTGATGGTGAATCTGATGAATATGTAAAACCTAGATATGCCAAACTTGCTAATATTTCCACTAAGAAACAAAGTGCACTTGAAAAGCTTCAGAAACTGCTAGACAAAAGCGATAATCTGTTGAATGAGGAAGTGGATCGGACTCAAACTCTGTCTGACGGTCTCAAAAGTCTTCAAACAAAGTATGATAACCTTCAGAGTCATCATAATGCTCTCTTAGCTGATCATGAGAAGCTTTCTTATGAATTTATCCAAAGAAAGCAAGATCTTGAGAAACTAAGAGTGTCTCATGAGGATCTCCAAAGGGAAAATGATTCCTTACTGGCTCAACAGATCAGTACTGCTCGGTAAGAATTTGTTCCACCTTGTTTGAAATGCATCGACCGTGATACTGCTAATTCTTCACCTGAATGTTCAAATGCTTTTATTATGGCAAATTCTTCAACTATTCCTATGGTCACAAGTTCCTCATCTGAGGATACCACAAGTATCACTCGCGAGAATGCAGGGTTGAAGGAATTGTATGTGATAGGCATGTACAAAAGTCTCAAAGGGCATCAAACCCTTTGCGATGTGCTCAAAAAGCAGATTCTGAACAGGAACCCTAGGAAAGAGGGTATTGCATTTGACAGGAAACTCAATGCTGATGGATCCTACTGGACACCTGAGCAGTACCCCAAAACTTCATGGGTTGCTACAAAAGGACCTCCTATAGATCCATCCACTTTATCTGGCTTTACTTGTGAAACTTCATATTCCTCTGATGAGTCACTTGAATCCAACTACAAATTCTTCAAAAATCAGAAAGGTGAAGTATTTGCCAGATTTGTTGGAACTAACTGTAGGAATGGTTCACCTATGAAGAAAATCTAGGTTCCCAAGAGGTGCTTACAAAATCTTCAAGTGAATGTCCTCATGAAACCACTCATGAAGAACAGGAACCCCAGATCAAATTCCTCATATGGACCAAAGTCTTCACATGGACCAAATTCCTCAAATGGTCAAAAGTATCATTCTCGTGCTAATTCTTTTGTTTCGCAGGGAAAATCTAAGAGTTCTGAATATGTGCATTATTCTTAAAATCATTATGTTTATAAGTCCTCGAAGAATTTCTCTGCTAATTCATATGAGTACTCTAACCCTCGTCCTCTGAAACAAAGTGCACTAGCTTCAATCCATCCCTTCTCATATGGTGCTCGTAGAATGATGAACTCTTTGTCACCCCTCCAGATGTGGGTGGTGAAGAAATTGAACTAATCTCTTATGCAGGGTCAGGTCTCGAGATGAACTTGAATGTTTGATGAATTTTCTAGAGACCTGAGGAAATGCTTGAAAGGACGCAAGCTAATCATGTAGAAATGAATTACTCATTTCTCACGTCCTCACACTACTTTACTCACTATATTGTGTGATGAAATTCTGCTTGATGAATTTGATGTCATACTCTACACTCTGAAGCATATGAGTTCGTAAGTCGTACTAATTCATCTGCAGGATGAACCTCCAAAAGCTACTGAGTGGGTCATAAATAGTGGATGCACAAACCACATGACTGGTGACAAGAATCTACTGATGAATTTGCCACTTGCTCCATCTCATCTGAAGCATATCACCTATGCTGACAAAGGAAAAAAGCAAGGTATTGGGTCTAGGTAAGGTTGCAATCTCAAAGGACCGACACATGGACAAGGTGATGCTTATCGAATCCCTCGGGTTCAACCTTATGTCTGTCTCAATGCTTTGTGATCTTGATATGGTTGTCGTCTGGAAAATATCTTTGTGTTGTCATAATGGAATTTGACAATTCCAAAGTCTTCGAAGGCTTTAGGAGAGGAGACTTGTATATTGTTGATTTCTCTATAGGTCCTCAGCCTGCCACGTGCCTCCTTTCAAAGTCCTCAGAAGGCTGGTTGTGGCACCGACGACTTGGACACGCTGGTATGAGGAACTTGCAAACGCTCGTGAAGAAAAAGCACGTAATTGGCATTGAAGGTGTCAAATTCCTCAAGGACCACCTTTGTGGTGCATGTGAGTCTGGGAAGATGACCAGATCCAAGCATCCCTCGAAGACAATCATGACCATGACTCGACCTTTTGAATTGCTTCATATGGACCTCTTTGGACCCACTCATTATTCCACACTAACAAATTCTTCAATTTTGTATGGCTTTGTCATTGCTGATGATTACTCTCATTATACTTGGGTGCATATTATTTTGTACAAGTCTGAAGTGCAGGATGTCTTCAGACGATTTGCTTCAAGGGTCTCAACTAACTTCGACGTCAAGATCAAGCATATCGGGAGTGATAATGGGACTGAGTTCAAGAACACCAATCTTGATGAATATCTTGATGAACTTGGTATTACTCATGAGTTATCTGCCCCATATACTCCTCAACAGAACGGCGTCGTGGAGTGCAAGAACAAGACTCTTGTTGAGATGGCGCGCACCATGCTTGATGAATACAAGACTCCTCATCGTTTCTGGCCTGAGGCAATTAATACGGCATGCCACATCATCAACAGGGTATATCTTCACAAATTCTTCAAGAAGACTTCATATGAACTTATGACTGGCAAGAAACCCAATGTAAGTTATCTCAAGGTCTTCGGCGCAAAATGCTGGACTAGAGATCCTTACCATAGTTCTAAATTTGCACCGAAAGCACATGAAGGTTTTATGCTTGGTTACGGAAAGGAATCGCACACCTACAGAGTCTTCAACACCAACCACCAAAAGGTTGTTGAAACTGTAGATGTGCGGTTCGATGAAACTGATGGCTCGCAAAGAGAGCACCTACCTTCTATGCTAGATGAACAGTCTCCTGAGGAATCCATTAAGCTGAAGGCTACTAAAGATGTCATACCCACTTAAGAAGTTATTCCAACCAATGAAGGCATTCATGCTGATACACCTGAAGGAAATGGTGCTGAAGAAAATCGTCAGCCACGTCAACCTGTTCATCCAAGAGTTGCAAATGAAGTGCAGTTTGACAAAATCATCGACGACATCAATGCACCGGGTCCCCTCACTTGCTCAAGAGCTTCACATTTGACCAACTTTTGTGGGCACTCTGCTTTTGTCTCTATCATAGAGCCCACCAAAGTTGATGAAGCATTTAAGGAGCCTGAGTGGATTCAAACTATGCAAGAGGAATTACATCAATTCAAGCTAAATAATGTGTGGGAACTTGTCAAGCGGACAGATCCTCGCAAGCACAACATCATTGGTACCAAGTGGATATACCGCAACAAGCAAGATGAAAATGGCCTTGTGGTAAGAAATAAGGCTCGTCTGGTAGCTCAAGGCTACACACGGGTTGAAGGAATTGACCATGATGTTTTCCTAAGTTATGATTTTCTTCAAGATTCCTCAATTGTGTGGATCCTCAAAATTTGCACAACTCTGGAACCCAAGACAAGAACACTTATTGAAATTCCTCAAGGCATCTATGGTCAAAATTCCTCAACTGGATGCAATTTGAAAATTTTCTCAGAACACATATGACCTCTTCAAATTCCTCGCATCTATACTCTGTTCACAGGTACAAAATGTCTACTGATGAATCACTAGGTTCTCATCAACTTAACTCATTTGCAGCATTTCTTGAAGATAATTTGCACACTTCCTTAGAATCCTCAGCCGAAGAAAATGGGTGATGGGAAAAAGCCTTAGAAGGGTGGAAAGAAACCTGAAGTGCAAACTACTTTTGAGATACCCGATGAACTGTATGAGGAATATTGCACTCCAGATGACGAAACTCATGGCAAGGAAACTACAAAGCAGCGCAAGATTCGCATAAAGAAAATTGAGAGGAGATGGGCACGGGAATGGAAAGAATATCGATATATCACTCCCAAGTACATGAAGAAATTCGTTGTTAAACCCCCGTGCAACAGCCACCCTTGGCTCCAAACCAAACTGCTGATCCCACTAGTCTCAAAACTGGTGATGACTTTCCACAAGAATGGGAAAGACAACAAGCCAAGCTGGCAAAGAAAGCAAAAGAGGCTGTGAAGAAATTCAATGAAGACACAGCTATTGTTGCCTCTGTCGGAGCCTCTGCTAGTGCTTCGAAGAAATCAAGGGAAGAAATCTGCAGTAAAATCAAAGTCCTCATCTTCAAAATCATCACTGCAGAACCCTCAAGCAAAGTCTTCAAAGGCCTCAGCAATGCCTTCAATAGATGCACAATCATCAGTTCCTGCCAAGTCCTCAAGACCTGTACACCTTGCAACATGTCAGAGGACCAAGGGCTTCTCAATTGCTTCAGGGGTCTCTGCAATTTCATCAGCCCAAGCACATTCTTCAACCAGTCCTTCTCTAATGAAAATGAAAGCTAGTATTGGACGAGGCACTCGACCAAGTCCTCAACCGAAGAAGGTGGTGTTCAAAATACCATCAGATTCTTCAGATGATGATGAGGAACTAGAGGCAATCATGAGAAACAAGCAAAAACGAGTGGCTCAAGCAAAGGGCACTCAAATTCCTCTATGGCTGGATCCAAAAATGGTGTTGAACTTCATTGATATCTGGCACAAGGATCCCAACACGTGAATTGATGATTTAAAGTTGCCGCCTGGTCTAGATCATGTCCTCATCGCCTTCTTCGCTGAAGAAAAGTGGAAGTATGAGAAGGCCAGACAAACCAAGAAAGCTCAATACAAGAAAGAGCACTACTTGAAGAACAATGTTCTGAAGCTTTCTCCTCAGGAACTGGTGAAGATGCAGTCTCAGATCGAAGACCTCGGTAATAACTTCAACAGATACTATGCTGATTGGCAAGGCGCCAAAGTCGTTTCATCAATGTTGCTGATAAAGCCATCAAGGACCACAACAAAAAGGTTGCAGCTCGATCGCAACTTCAAATTCCTCAGGCTGAAGAATCTGCTTAGCCTGCTGAAGAAACTGCTCCCGTTGCTGAAGAAATTCAAACTACTGAAGAACCTGCCAGGGCAACCTCCACTGTTGCGCCTGAAGAAATTGCCAGGACAGCTGAAACTTTTGTTGTGCTTGATGAAATTGAGACCACAAGGGCGACTGCATTAGTCGTGCCTGAAGAAAATGCTCCTCCTTCACCCTCTGCAGAAACTGCAAAATCCTCAAGGGTGAAGAACATCAACCTTCCTTTTGCATCAGAAGTGAAGAAAACCAAGGCTGCAGAGAAAAAGGCACAGAAGAGAAAACCATCAACCTCAGACTCCTCAGCAGTGAAGAAATTGAAGACACTGCCAAGTTCTCCAAGTGAGTCGTTTGATGCAACTCCTATCAGCTCCGTGCCAGCCTATGAACTAGTACCATTTGGTATTGACTATGTCATCCCAAATGATGATCAAGAAGAAAAGGATCAGTCTACTGCTACCTCGGAGCAGATTGATGAAGAAATTGAAGTAGAAGCAAATGCTCCAACTCCACTGGTATCATCCCCCCAACCTTAGTTAACTGCTGAAGAGGCCGGCGTTGAAGAAATGGAAGAGGATGTGGACATTGGAAACACTACACCACTGATCAATGATGAATATTGGGAAGTTGCACACCCAAATTCACCAATGACCACTCCTCTGTCACAAATTCCTCAGTCTCCAGCCCACACTGAAGAAATTCAGACAGGATCTAATAACTTGGCTACAACTGTCACTGAAGATATTCTAGCTGCATCAGCTGAGGAAGTTGTTTCTCCAACTGCCACTGAGGAAACTGCAGTGCAAATTCCTCAGTCCAAAGAAATTCCTCCAATGCCAAAGGAAATTGTGGGCCACTTCAAGCCAAACCTTCAACGAAAGCCTAACATGCCATTCAAAGGCTTAAAGCGCCCCAAATTCATCACGACCAATTTGTTCAATGAGCACATCTTCACTAGGCCAAATCCATATGACTCTGCAAGAGCCGGTCGCACCAGATTTTGGACAACCATGCAGATGAACTACTATGCATCAGTGTTGTTTGACAAGAAGAAAGTCTTCGAGAATCATCAAATTCCTCATGCGGATATGGAAACAATCCCGTCCTTCACACCGGTGCTCGTAGTTCTTCATGATGCCGAAATTCTTCCATTCTGTGTTGATATATGTGATTGGAATGAAGAGCTGATTCTTCAATTTTATGCCACCTTGCACATCACAGGTGATGCTTGTGACATCACCTCTTGGGTCTTGGACTGGATGACTGGATCTATTCACTACACTGCACCAGCATCAGAATTGCTTTGATCAGTCCCAGTTCCAATTCCTTCAGAAGGTGCAAGATGCCTATTTGATGAACCTGCTCTGCCCAACCACATGATGCAAGTGCTGAAGAAGCCTCTGTCTCCTGGAAAACCTCAAAGGACTACCTTCCTTGTGAAGGATTTTCTCTATGTGGCCGGGACAGTCTACCACATTCTGACCAATACCCTCGGTCCTCAAAAGGGTCACAACTCTGAAGAAGAAGAAGTGGAGGGAGTCATGAAGAACATGCTATTCAATATTATTCATGGGATTCCCATCAACTACCACGATTTCTTCATCAGGACTTTGGCCAATACAGCATTAGCCCCATTTGAATTGAAGCCTTATGCTCCCTGGATCATGAAATTCATCAGATCAAGGTCTTCAATTCCCTTCAAGGATGACTTTCAGAATCACTTCGGCTTTCTGCCTCCTATTAAAGTCCTCGAGCACAAATTTGCTTCAGTTGAAGGAAAAGGCAAAGATGTCATTGATGAAGGTACTCGTCCATTGGATGGTCAGTTTCGCAAAGCTGCATCTTACTCCACCAGTAATGACACTGATACCCAAGACTCCACTACAAAAGCCTCAGCACAAAAAGCCTCAAGAGTCTGCCCCTCGTGTTATGACTGATCGTGAACTTCTTATAAGCCTTCATTAGAAGGTTGACCGCAACCACAAGTGGGTCAAGCGTCAGTTTGGTTCATTTCTTTGAGACATGACTGCCACGCACAACATTGTGAGGAAGAACCAATACTACCTCCATGAAGTCTTCAACCGCACTTGGGCCATTCTGTCTCACCTCAAGACTCCTGAAGAACTCAAGGAGATGGACCTTGAGCAGCACCTTGACTAGGCTCGTCCTCCTTAGAAGAAATTCAAGAAAGTTCAAGTTACTCAGTTGGTTACCGGCTCATATGCTTCATCGCGCGAGGTAGATGAAGCTCAGGATATTGACGACACTGTGGCGGGATTTGTATAGACAAACGACCCTGACAATGCCGGCGCTCCTACTTCACCTTCATGATGAAATTCTTCAAGGGGCGTTAGTCCTCAGTTTTCGTCCCTTTTGGTCTTCGATGACAAAGGGGGAGAAAATTTGAGTTTGTCTTCAAGCGGGTCTCTCTATATGGGATGTTTTTTCTTTAAGTTACAACTCTCGCTCTTCTGAAGCTTTTGTTGGTTGAGTTGTAAACGTAAGTCCGATGGTGGTATGACTCTTTTGAACTGCTTTCTGCAGGCTATTTCCTCAAGTTACCTTAATGCATCCATGCTCAATTTCGTTAGACACCATTTTCATCATGCATTTCAAATTCTTCATATCATATGTTAAATGCGTGTATGAATTACAAGATATAGGGGGAGTTCTCCATGTTTTTAACCTGCCCTGTGCATTTGCAGTCCAAAGCAAATTCCTCAAATATGCACATCTTCAACGGGAGTTCTTCTATATCTTACAATCAAATTCCTCAAACTCAGTACTTACATTCCATATTTTTATTCCCATTGAAAACTTAACCGATTTGTCATCGATCACCAAAAAGGGGGAGATTATAAGTGCATCTAGTGTCCCTTAGTGATTTTGGTGTATTAAGGACTTATAGGTTAAGGAACTGATGTGTTTGTAAGTGTACACATGCTTTATAAGTTGCTGAGGAGTTTGATATATTTAGAGATTATCGACCCCTAAAAAAGTATGTCTTCAACTGAAGACTTTGGTAAAGACTTTGGTGAAGACTTCGTTGAAGACTTTGGTATTATCTGAAGACTTTGAAAATGAAGAAGTTGATGTGACCTTGAAGATATGAACGAGGACTATGAAGCGTGAAGACTTTTGTTTTTGTAGTTTCATTTCCTTTCTTTGAGTCATAGAAAACACCATACTGTTAAAGGGGGTCGATGTAGTACTAAGGAAAATTTCCAACTGATGCTCAACTCCAAAATCCTCAACCTATCCAATCCTTCGAGTGAAGCCTTTTGGAAATCTCTTGCAGTTCAGTCAAGTTCTTCAATGACAGAGACGAAGTTCTTGTGGTCTCTGAGGAAATTGGTCTGACTGAGGAATTAGGATTTCACTAGTGCGAATTGCCTACAAGTGAGGAACATGATAAGCCTAAGGACTTTCATAGTTCAAAATTCCGACTGTTGCTGCGCTTAGCGCCAGCTGTCCCCAATCATCTTATCCACATAACGGTCATATCATTGGGGGCATTTATGTCTTATCATGTCAAGTTGCACCCTGGCTATAAATAGCCACCCCCACAACCACTAGTTGGTTGGCTGCTCCGAGGGAGAACAGCCACTTGTCATTTGAGAGCAACCCATCCTCCGAGGACTATGAGAGAAAATCATCAGTGAGGAAAAGCCCAAATCCAAACCACCAAACCCAAAGTGATTGAGCATCACTGAAGAGATTATTCCTGTGTGGAACCGATGCTTGTTACCTTTTAAGACCGTGTATCTTCCAGACGGTTAGGCGTCATGGTCTAGTGCATCCTGCAGTCAATTGGGGATCACGGAGTGACCTTGGTCTAGAGCATCCAGCAGTCAATTGTGGATCGCCGGGTGACCAGTTTGTGAGGGTTTTGGAACTCTACCCTGAAGACTTACCACGAGTGTCGGGTGAGGACTTTGTGACCTTAGCTCAAGGAGAATACAGTAAGGACTATGTGTCCTGGGACTGTGTGTCCTCTGGTTTAAATACCAGACCGCTCCAAACCAGACATACGACTGTCACAGCAGTTGGAACTGGGTCATCAAACCATTGTCTTCATCGAGCTATCTGGTTCTATTTCCTCAACCCTTTCATTTCCTCATATACCTATTGATGAAATTGATTTTTATTGTTTGAAGAATTTGGTTGAAGACTTTCACAATTTCCTCACCTCAAATTCTTCAAGTCACCTTGTTCCTCACCTGCTTATCCTGTATCACGCTACGTGTAATCTGTGCATGTTTTGTTTCATCATGATGACTATGTTGTTGCTATGTTTCTCATGCACTTGAGTACTTATTCCGCTGCTAGTTATTCATCACATTTCAAATTCCTCAAGTTGAAATTCCTCAAGTGATGAATTTGTAAAAATCACCTATTCACCCCCCTCTAGTCGATATAACGCACTTTCAGGGTCCCGAGGTGTGAGTCTAGGATCGATGGTAACAAGGGGACAAAGGAGACGATGTTTGCCAAGGTTCAGGCCCTCCTATGGATGTAAAACCTTACGTCCTGCTTGATTATATTGATGTGCATGAAGTTTACAGAGTTGATCTACCTCGAGACCGAATAGCTAAAACCCTAGATGAGTTTCTTTACCCTACAATCTAAAACCCTTTGGCTTATATAGACGCCAAGGGTCCCTAGGGTTACACATGGTCGGTTGCACACCGAAGGGAAAAACATGCCTATCTACTATCTCAAACTTGGAAAACACGCCACGGCTCCTGAGGTATCCTCCATGGCGACGGGGCCTTCGATTAGGTCCAATCCTCAGTGAGCAGCCCATGAGTCCAGTCCATAAGAAGTAGGCCGGAATTTCGAGGACCCCTTAATCCCGAACTCCCTCAGTAGCCCTCGGACTAGCCTCCAATGCCGAGGTATATTATCCGGCAATCTTGCGCGTCGAAGTCTTTGTGTTAGTGCATCTAGTACCTCTTAGTGATTTTGGTGTATTGAAGACTTATAGTTAAGGCACTAATGAGTTTGTGAGTGTACAAAGGCTCTATAAGTCGGTGAGGAGTTTGATATATTCGGAGATTATCGACCCCTAAAAATTTATGTCTTCAAGTGAAGACTTTGCTGAAGACTTTGGTGAAGACTTTGTGAAGACTTTGAAAATGAAGAAGTTGGTGTGACCTTGAAGATATGAATGAGGAATATGAAGCGTGAAGACTTTTGTTTTTGTAGTTTCTTTTCCTTTATTTGAGTCATAGGAAACACCATACTGTTAAAGGGGGTCGAGGTAATACTAAGGAAAATTTCCAACTGATGCTCAACTCCAAAATCCTCAACCCATACAATTCTTCGAGTGAAGCCTTTGGAAATCTCTTACGGTTCAGACAAGTTTTTCAGTGACAGAGACGAAGGTTTTCTGGTCTCTGAGGAAATTGATCTGACTGAGGAGTTAGGATTTTGCCAGTGCGAATTGTCTACAATTGAGGATCATGATAAGCTGAGGACTTTCATAGTTCGAAATTCCGACCGTTGCTGTGCTTAGCGCCAGCTGTCCCCAATCGTTCTTACCCACATAAGGGTCATATCATTGGGGGCATTTATGTCTTATCATGTCAGGTTGCACCCTGGCTATAAATAGCCGACCCCCACAACCACTAGCTGGTTGGCTGCTCTGAGAGAGAACTGACACTTGTCATTTGAGAGCAACCCATCCTCCGAGGACTATGAGAGAAAATCATCAGTGAGGAAAAGCCCAAATCCAAACCACCAAACCCAAAGTGATTGAGCATCACTGAAGAGATTATTCCTGTGTGGAACCGATGCTTGTTACCTTTTAAGACCGTGTATCTTCCAGACGGTTAGGCGTCATGGTCTAGTGCATCCTGCAGTCAATTGGGGATCACGGAGTGACCTTGGTCTAGAGCATCCAGCAGTCAATTGTGGATCGCTGGGTGACCAGTTTGTGAGGGTTTTGGAACTCTACCCTGAAGACTTACCACGAGTGTCGGGTGAGGACTTTGTGACCTTAGCTCAAGGAGAATACAGTAAGGACTATGTGTCCTGGGACTGTGTGTCCTCTGGTTTAAATACCAGACCGCTCCAAACCAGACATACCACTGTCACAGCAGTTGGAACTGGGTCATCAAACCATTGTCTTCATCAAGCTACCTGGTTCTATTTCCTCAACCTCCTTATTCCTCATAAACCTGTTGATGAGATTGATTGTTACTGTTTGAAGAATTTGACTGAATACTTTCGCAAATTCCTCATATCAAATTCTTCAAATTGCCTTGTTCATCACTGCTTATCCTTATCACGCTACTCACTGTTCGTGCATGTTTCATTTCATCATGATGACTAAGCTGATACTATGCTCCTCATGCACCTGAGTACTTATTCCGCTGCTAGTTATTCATCACATTTCAAATTCCTCAAAGTTGAAATTCCTCAAGTGATGAATTTGTAAAAATCGTCTATTCACCCCCCTCTAGTCGATATAACGCACTTTCACTTTGTATTGCGAGGTGAGTCCCTGTATCCCTTCTTGTACAGCAACCATCCCGTCATCGATGAATTCTCAAACGTTGAGAACTTGCAGGACCCATTATAGTAACTTTTAGCGTTTCTCGATCCTTGTGCGCCGAGGGTAGATGAGCGGTCTAGCAGCTTTTTACAAGACCGTCCTTCCCACAAGGGAGTCACCACCCATTTAAACAAGCTGAATCGTGGTCTGGGCCACACCTTCCTCTTCTTCCCCATCAGAAAAAACTTCAAGTGAGAGATCACCAAAAAACATAGCGAGCATCTCAAGCTCTTGTCGCGTCCTTACAGCACCCTTCTTGGGGATTGGGAAAGTTTCTATGTATCCCTCCTTCGGTTGCGCGACCTTAGACCCAAGGTTATCTTCCTTCCTCAAATGTGGCGGCTACCCGCGCCGGTTTGACTTCTTTTGGCAACGAAGCCTTCGCGGAGAACTTCCCCAAGCCCCACAAGGGAGAGCAGGTATGGTTTGTGCCTTTCCTCTTGCAGGGCCTAGGGTTCCCCATTCATCCTTTCCTGAGGGGATTACTGGAGTTCTGCGGGATCCAGCTCCATCATCTTACCCCGGATCTATTTTGCACATCTCGGGGTTTGTTGCTCTTTGCGAGATGTTTTTGGGCTGCGAGGCCACTTTGTACTATGGAGGAAGTACTTTTGTCTCGTTCCCTACACTCGGGGTGAGACAATTCGGGAAGTCAGAGGAGCCGAAGTATGTCGTATAGCCGGGATGGGGTATCCAGTGGGGACACCGAAGAAGGAGTCCTAAGAATGGTCTTCGAAATGGTTCTATATCAAGGACATTCCCCTATTAGATCCAGCTCGGAGGGGTTTGCCCGAATACTCTGACGCCCCTTTGAGGAAAAGGTACAACTCGCGACCAAAGAGTTCATCCCAAGTGGACGGTGCCGAAGTACAACGCTTGGCTGCCCACGTAAGGCTACTGGCTCATCACAAGCTGACCATGATCGATGTGATGTCTGCCGCCATCACCCGATGCGTTCAACCTCTTCAGCAAAGGATACACCCTTTGTGGCATTATAATGGAACAAGTTACACCACTTGCTCCCGACGGCTGGGCCCTACCAATCAAGCAGCATTGGTAGCCGCACTTGTCGACCTGTTCAAAGGGGAAAAAGAAGACTTTGTTCGGCTACCAGTTAAGGAGGGCTACTCGAGTTACAACCCCATCGAATGGGTAAGCCTTTTGACTTTGTGACCTGAGTTCGGGTTTTTTATTTGCCCCTTTTGACCGAAGCTTTTAATCTATGCAAACAGGAATGGAGGACCTTTGTCAAGATAGTTAACTATTCCCCCCCAACCAGAGAACTACTCTCGTGATGACGATCCAGGATTCCATGACGATCCGGAGTTGTTAATCGAGTGCGAAGATGGGGTCTTCTACCAAGAGAGCCTTGATCGTTCTAAGGTGGCTATCATAGCCGATCACCCCGGATTACTCCCTTCCCCTATTAC
The DNA here is from genome assembly GCA_022496015.1 of Hordeum marinum. NCBI lineage: Eukaryota > Viridiplantae > Streptophyta > Magnoliopsida > Poales > Poaceae > Hordeum > Hordeum marinum. Next base: position 263,230,257 of record CM039672.1, on the reverse strand, counting down.
AGGTAAGAAGAAAATTCTTCCCGTAAAAGGCAAGCATCCTCTATCGATCCAAATGCGCCGGTTTATGCTCCCAAGCATCGTCCGTCCACGCGATGAACGTCGGCTATGGCAGCAATGCCCGGACCAGACAACAACATGAATCCTTCATGTGAGCCAGCCACGGGGACGACCTTGACCACTCGTTTGACCAAAAGGTACTTCGTTCGACCGCTTAATATATTGTTATCATGATCGATAGGATTTCACAGAAGATCTCATGTCGAAATACTCAGGAAACGAGTACGACCATCTTCTGCTGGGAACGATGTCGGGGTGCCTGGCAACACTCATGAGTCAAGATCGTCTGCTCATGTTGAACCTGTTGTGGAGGCCCCTGTGGCTAGTCGGGCCCCTGAAGATTCTGGGAGTGCAGTATTAGTCACTAAATCCGAGGTTGACAGTGCGATGAATCACCGGCAGCAACAAGAAGCCCTATGCCACCAGGCATTTTCCGGACAAGAGTTTAATGCTCTATGTTTGGTAGACGCATACATCGGAGCTGCTCGAGCTGGGCTTGGGGAAGCCGTGAAACTGATATCGTCCAGCCTGGAGGTGAGAGGTCAGTTTTAATAATCCAGACACACATTTTAGCCTAGTAGCCCCCGAGCCTTCAATTGGTCGGGATGGCCGATTTAAGGATCCACATATTGGTTTATTGATGATGTAGGCTTCGAAGCAGCAGAACAAGCAATTAGCCAGTGACCTGGAGGCAAGCTGAACACAGGTGCAAGTCGTGAAGGCCGAACTGGAACAAGTGAAGAATTTTACCCGGGAGGCGCATGGTGAGTATGTCCATTTTGCCGATATTATTATATAGTCCCGCGCTGACGCGAGGGTACTTTGTAGCAGCTGAGTCTATAGGGTAGTTGCAGAAAGATTTAGATGTGGCCCAAGAATCCCGAAGGTACGCCGAGTCCCAGTATGAGGTCGGCTGCCTTTTGGCGCAACGAAATCTTGAGGAGAAGAACCGTCTCCAGGCGGAAAACAAGCAGCAGGCCGAAGAAATTAAGAGTTTAAAGACTCAATTGGCCCAGACCCAAGAAGAAAACTAGAAATCATAGAGGGGCATATTCGGTAAGTGTGATTATAACGTCGAAGGGTACCTCTAATACATGAAGTGTAATGGACATTCCTCTTCTCATGTATAGCTATCCTAACCGGGCAGCCTGAAGAAGAGATCGGATCCTACTGGGGGAGCCTTCTGAAGTAACTGTCCAGCGTACATGAGTGGGCTCATAAGGCTATGAGGAGCATGATAAAAGCGATATGGCCTGCCGAGAAGCCTCTGGAGGGGATGGCCGAACTGGTTGATCGGTTCAAGGGAACCCGGAGTCGTTTCGAGCTATGGAAGACATTGGCTTGCCGAGAGGGAGCACGAGAGGCGTGGGCAATGATCAAGACCCATTATACCGGCCTTAACCCCAAGCATATGGCTTGGGTTGTGCCATCAGGGCCGGATGGGCAAGAAGTGTCGCTTCATTTGGTGTACGACCAAGTGATACCCGCCACTCGTCTCTCACAAGAAGATTGCGCCCTGGATGCCTTAATAGACAATCTTGACCAGCAGCCAGATGCGTGTTTTTTATGTAACTATGTACTTTGAATCAAAAATTGCTCCGTCTGTGTTGTAAACTCTATCTTAACCGGCCATCAGCTTTGATCTACCATGCTAAGAGCTTGGGAGTGTTCCTTATGAAATATCCCTCGGTAAGAGGGAATTCTTTCAAGGAACCAAGCAATCCGGCCATTTGGTGCAAACAGACAGAAAATGCATAGGGAGATATGTTATATTACTGCTTAGCGTAAGAAACATCTTCCAAAGAAAATAGTACCTCTATCGATACCTTCCTTCAGGCTGCTACGTAAATCGTAGGTAGTAAGGCCGTATACTGCTAGTATGCGACTAATGGCATTTTTGAGAAAAGAAGCCCGAGTAATGGTGATAACAACCATAATTTTCATTTGTTGCTTCCGTCATAGTCGACCAATTTTCTGCTCAAGATAGCTAGCTTTTGGCTTCACCCATCTCAGGTACGTATCTGGATAACCCGGCCGTAACAATCGCAGAGGTGCTCCCTTTACCCTCTAACCGAACAATCAAGAACGTAGAGGGTAAACACAGGAGCGAGGCAACCCAGCTTGGCAAAAATATTAGTTCAAATTGATGCATATAATGGCTTAAAAATCGACAAGGGAAACATGCATACATAATAAATGTGAATAGATGCTTAAAATATATAATCATTGGCTTCGGGAAGAAGCCCCCGGGTGTTATATTCGGATTTAACATTTGAGGATATATGCCGAAAAACGTAACACGAGCTCGGTTTAGCCGAACATCGATGGTAACAAGGGGGCAAAGGAGACGATGTTTACCCAAGTTCGGGCCTTTCTATGGAGGTAAAACCTTATGTCCTGCTCGATTATATTGATGTGTATGAAGGTTACAGAGTTGATCTACCTCGAGATCGAATAGCTAAAACCCTAGATGAGTTTCTCTACCCTACAATATAAAATCCTTTGGCTTATATAGACGCCAAGGGTCCCTAGGGTTACACATGGTCGGTTGCACACCGAAGGGAAAAAACATACCTATCTACTATCTCAAACTTGGAAAACACGCCACGGCTCCTGAGGTCTCCTCCCTGGCGACGGGGCCTTCGGTCAGTCCAATCCTCAACGAGCGGCCCATGAGTCCGTCCCATAAGAAATAGGTCGGAAGCCCGAGGACCCCTTAGTCCCTAACTCCCTCACCAGGGAGGAGGAGGAGTCCTCCTCCAACTAGGAGGTGGGCGCCGGAGGAGTCCTCCTCCTACTAGGACTCCTCCCCCTCTCCTCTTTCCCTGTGCATAGGCCCATAGGGCTGCTATGCCACCTCTAAGGCCCATGTGGCCCGATGGGGTGTGTGGGACCCACTTGGTGGACCCCCAGAACCCATTCGTCACTCTCGGTACACTGCGGGAAATGCCCAAAACTTTTCCGGAGTTCAAACACCACTTTCCTATATATCAATCTTTACCTCCGGACCATTCTGGAGCTCCTCATGACGTCCGGGATCTCATCTGGGACTCCGGACAACCTTAGATCACCACCATACATAACTCAATACTATCAAAATGTCACTGAACATTAAGTGTGCAGACCCTGCGGGTTCGAGAACTATCTAGACATGACCGAGACACCTCTACGGTCAATAACCAATAGTAGGACCTGGATGCCCATATTGGTTCCTACATATTCTACGAAGATCTTTATCGATTGAACCTTTATGTCAAGGATTCAGTTAATCCCGTATGTTGTTCCCTTCGTTCTTCGGTATGTTACTTGCCCGAGATTCGATCATCGGCATCTCCATACCTAGTTCAATCACGTTACCAGCAAGTCTCTTTACTCGTTCCATAATACAAGATCTCGTGGCTAACTCTTTGTCACTTTGCTTGCAAGGCTTATTGTGATGTTGTATTACCGAGTGGGCTCTGAGATACCTCTCCATCACACGGAGTAACAAATCCCAGTCTTGATCCATGCCCACTCAACGTACCTTCAGAGACACCTGCAGAGGATATTTATAGTCACACAGTTACATTGCAATGTTTGATGCACACAAGATATTCCTTCAGTGTCAGTGAATTGCATGATCTCATGGTCATAGGAACACATACTTGACATGCAGAAAACTATAGCAATAAACCTACACGATCATATGCTACATTCATAGTTTGGGTCTTGTCCATCACATCATTCTCCTAATGATGTGATGCCATTATCAAATGGCATCTCATGTCTATGGCTAGGAAACCTTGACCATCTTTGATAAACGAGCTAGTCTACTAGAGGCATACTAGGGACACAGTGTTGTCTATGTGTCCACACATGTATTTGTGTTTCCAAACAATACAATTATAGCATGGATAGTAAACGATTATCATGAACAAGGAAATATAATAATAACCACTTTATTATTGCCTCTAGGGCATATTTCCAACAGTTCAGTCTGATAATGAGTTAGGTGTCATGTTTGCAAGTAATGCACAAACCATGTCATGCAATCTAGAAGTCACTGTTATTCAGAGTCCTAGATCGGGAAAAAAATCTCACTGGTTCTAAAGCATTTGGAAAGCGTAGGACTAGCACAAGGGGAACAAGTAGTAGTTTTAAGCCACCTAGAACTCCAAATGCAAATGTTCAGTCTAAGCATTCTTACGGTCAAACTCGAGTTAATCCCAGCATACCTATTGAACCTGTTGTGGAGGAAGCAGAGCCTGATGCAGAACCTTTGTCTGATGAGGAGGATGAGTAACTTTATCCAGAATATACTCAGCGGAACATGGAGGAATATTAGGCAGATGAGGACTACATTCCTGCTGAATTTTCAGATACAAATGAAGGTGAGAAGCTAGAGGAGCGGGAAAATGGAATTTTTGGAACTAAAGATGAGGAGAGACCTATAATGATGTGTGATAGAGATAATCCCTCTATTGAGGGAGGTGTAGTTTTTTCTTCTGCATTTGACTGCAGAAATGTGGTTGCAACTTTCTCAATTAGGGCTGAAACAGAGTATATGACTTTGAAAAGTGACCCAAAAAGGTTTACTGTCAAATGTGCCTCTGACACATGTAAGTGTAGGCTACATGCCTCTTTAATGAGGAGAAGCACATTATTTCAGGTACTTATGCAATTTCTTTCTGCTATAATAATTGTTAATAAACTCTGTTGCATTTACTTACTTTTTGTTCTTGTTTTTTTTAGATTAAGGTCAACCCCAACCCTCACAACTGTCCAAGTGTTAATAGATCTCAAAGATCGAGGGATGCAAAGAGAAGATGGATAGCAGATGCTTCTATGGCTTGGATTAGAAGAAATCCAGGCATAGGTCCAAAGGAAATTCAACAGAGGTTGAATGAGAAGTATGGAGTGGAGGTGTCGTACAGTAGGTGTTATTTTGGTAAAGATATTGCACTAGACAAGATGTTTGGCAAGTATAGTGAGAGTTTCAATCTTATTTATTCATTCAAAGCTGAAGTTGAGAGAACATCACCAGGCAGTACAGTTGAAATTGATAATCACACTGTGAAGTACACAGTGAGAGGAAAGAAAATGTACAAGGAGTGCTTCAGAAGAGTGTTTGTCTGTTTCAAGGCATGTCAAACATGTTTCTTGGAGGGGTGCAAGCCTTCCCTTGCTGTGTATGCAACTGTACTGAATGGTAGATATAGGGTCCAACTCGTTTCTGCTTGTACCCTTGATGCTCACAACTGATTATTCCCTATTGCCTATGGTATCTTAGAAGCAGAGTTAGCTGAGAGCTGGAGTTGGTTCTTCCAACAACTGAAGAAACTCATAGTACATCTTGATGGCTTAGCCATACATACTAATGCTGGCAAATGATTGGAGACAGTTGTTGATGATGTTTATGTTGGAGTAGAACACATTGAGTGCATGAGACATTTGGCTCAGAACTTCAGCAAGAAGTTCAAAGGCAAGAAGAAGACATTTGGCTCAGAACTTTAGCAAGAAGTTCAAAGACAATCCCCATCCCATCAATCTAAATAAAAAAGAGAAGAAAAAAACCCAAATCAGAGAAACCCTAGAATGATATTGGGGTCAAATCCAAATGGAGGGCTTCACTTACCTCTGTGGCATCCAAACCAGCCGATCTCGATGAGTTTGATGACCCAAAGCTCGGCATCCGCATCTTCTCCTCCCGTTCGTCATGAGCTCCTCCCATTCGTCAAGAGTGCCTCTTGATCTATTCTTCACGATCAGTAGTTGCCGATCTGTTTTTCCACGTGAGCTAGAGGAGGACGAAGCGGTAAGGAGGAATGTCAACAGGGGCAAAATTATCCAAAACGGAGCGCCGTATACGGTCAAACGACACTGACCAAGCGGAACCGTGACGGAAGGGCAAAAACAAAGGAATTGCAAAGTGAGTTCACCAGAACAGGTGAGTTTCTGAAACTAGGGGTAAAACAGACGAGTGGGACACAACTAGGGGCATAGATCTAATTATCCCTACTTTATATGCTATTTAATATCATTTTTGTGAACTAACCTAGTGCCTAGTGCCAATTGTTGTTTTTTACTTGTTTTTGGCCTTTCAGGAATATTGTGCCAAATGGATTCCAAATGCCCCAAAACTTCTTGATGGTTTTTTTTGGAAAAAATAAGACCTGAAAGCTTCGGAGGGAGACCAGAGGGCGCACGGGGTGGTGCCAAGCCAACAGGTCGCGCCTAGGGGGTGGCCGCGCCCTGATGGCTTGGGACCACCCCCCATAGCCTCCTGACCTAATTCCAACTCTATATATTCTGTAAAATCAGGAAACACCTGAGAGCTAGTCAAAATACTTTTTCCGTCGCCGCAAGTGTCTGTTCCGACGGAAGGCCATCTAGAGCCTTGTTTTGGTGCCCTATTGGAGGGGGGATCGATCACAGAGGGCCTCTACATCAACCTTGATGCCTTCATGATGATGTGTGAGTACTTTACCACAGACCTACGAGTCCATAGTTAGTACCCTGATGCCTCTCTCTCTCTCTTTCTCTCCATGATCTTCAATACAAAGTTCACCGCGATTCCCACGGTGATCTATCCGGTGTTATCCTTCTTTGCGATGTGTTTGTTGGGATCCGATGAATTGTGGGTTTATGTTTATATTATTCATCAAAATATATTGAGTCTTTACCGAATTATTATATGCATGATTGTCATGGCTTTGTATTGCTCTCTAATCTATTGGTTTGGTTTGGCAAACTAGATTGATTTATCTTCAGCGATGGTGGTGCGTTCTGATGGGTTTAATCTTATGGTGCTCAATCCACGTGATAGAAGGGGACATGACACGTATTTTATTACTTTCATTAAGAATAAAATTATGGGGTTTATCCATATTGACTCGATATACTTTGTCTACATCATATCATCTTTCTCCCAGCATTACTCTGCTTTTACTTAATACTCTAGATGCATGCTGGATAGCGGTTGATGGGTGGAGTAATAGTAGTAGATGCAGGTAGGAGTCGGTCTACTTGTTTGTGGACATGATTCCTATATACATGATCATTTCCATGAATAAATATTGCATAATTATACGCTTTTCTATCAATTCCCCAAAAGTAATTTCTTTACCCACATATGCTTCCTTTGAGAGAGAAGCCTCTAGCGAAAATTATGGCCCCCGGGTCTTCACAAAATATATTATTACAAAAACACCAAAAATATTTCTGGAATTTATTTAATGTTATTTTATTTTATATTTCCATTATCTACCTATCACTACTTATCGCTTGCAAGTAACGAGTTCAAGGGGCTTGACAACCCTCTTGCTTGTGTTGGGTGCAAGTGCCTGATCTTTTGTATGTAGGTGTTGAAGATATGAATATGCGTGGTCCTCTGATGACCCACAAGTATAGGGGATCAATTATAGTCCTTTCGATAAGTAAGAGTGTCAAACCTAACGAGGAGTAGAAGGAAATGATAAGCAGTTTTCAGCAAGGTATTCTCTGCAAGTGTTATAAGTAACACTAGTAGAATCAATTAATTTGCCATCAGCCAGTCCACCCACACACACCGTGTGGATCCACCACCACTGAAGCTCCCCGCGACTGGCCACCCCTTGCCGAACGTCCTCCCTGCACTACCCCTTGCCGCGGCCACACCTCACCCGCTCCTGGCGTCGCCCCTCCCCCGCCTCCGGCACCGACCATCCTCCCAGCCGCCCACTCCCCTCGCTGGCTCCCAGTGCCGCCTCCTCACTAGACATCATCTTTCCGCCACCCCTTGCCTCGGCCACCCTCCCCTACCCCCGGCGCCGCCCCTCCCCAGCGGCCACCCCTCCCCCGCCTCCGACGCCGCCCCCTCCCATTCCCCCGGTGCCACCCCCTCCCCAGTCGCCCCCTCCCCGCGGCTTCCTCCTTCTCCCGCCGCCCCGGCCGCCCCCGCCGTCCCAGTTGTCCCCAACTCTGGTGAGTGCCCCCCCCACCCCCACCTTATTTTTCTGTAGATAGTTAGTTTTTTCTGTTTTTTTCTTTTAAATTAGATAGTTAATTTAGATATTTAGTATATTTTCTGTTTTTACTATTAAATTAGATAGTTAGTTTATTTTCTGTTTTTTCTATTCAATTAAATACTTAGTTAAAAAACTTAGATAGAAAAGAAAAAAACTTAGATAGAAAAGAAGAGAAGAAAAAAAAAGAAGAAGAAGAGTTAGGTCATATATATTCCGATTCTAGCTGTTATGAAAAGCATCATATTTGTGTTGATCACGTGGATTTCAATATGCAGTTGTTTCGTCACTGCGAGGGTCTGGTGTTCGACGACCTCCCCGCACGTTTGATGAGCTCCCCTGCATTTGTGGGTGAGCACAAACGACATCTCCTTCCCCCTTAATTTTCTCTGTTCCGGTCTTCGTGCCGATGAAACGTGCTAGCTATAGGTGTCTTCAATCATCAGTATGCGTGACAAGTATGCGTCTCCCGTCCGAAAGGGCTGCATCTATAACTATGCATGTCTTTGCATATTTATAACTGCCATCCTTTCGAATTGTCCAACGTTATCCATGGACAGCCCGAGTATGTGTAGATTGGGTTTGTTTTCCCTTATGCTCTGCTCCGGATCAGATGCGTAATTTCGTCAGTGCCCACCTGTTGTTCTCTGGGTACACATCTTCTCTGCTTATTGCCGAGACGTGTATCGGGAGAACAGCGAGGAGGTGTTGCCGAAGTTCTGCATCGGATCCGGAGCAGAGCATGGGAAAACGAACCCAATCTACACATACTCGGGTGGGATTAGGACCTATCTTTACCTATTAGCGTGTAGGTTGCATGGACGTAATAAAATTGACAAACTTTATTAACTGATGAATATATATGATGAATTATATATGCATGTCTTGTGTGTTTAGTAGGTAGGCAAGATGAGTGATTGTGCGTGGATATACACCGGTCACCCTAGTCAAAAAGACATGACCATTGAATGTTTAACAAAAACCAAGGGGTTTCTGAGCGCCGCATTTGCAAATGGCCAGGAAATAACCTGGTGACCCCGTGTCTGGTGCAACAACCATAAAAAGTGGACATGAGATGAAATGGGTAAACACTTGCAGAAATGGGGTTTTATGCCTGATTATACCGTGTGGAGATTTCATGGTGAGTCTGCCCAATGTGCCAGAGCTGAGGTGGTTCGTCGTCGCACCGACGAGCATGGTACGGGATCGAAGACATGGTGCAAGACTTTGATGATGCTCGGGATTCGGATGATGAGATGGAGGAATCTGCAAAGGCCTTCTATGAAATATTGGAGTCTTCAAAATGTCCTCTCAGCACACTGAGCATTGTCAGCTGGATGCCATCGTGCAAGTAATGGCTATGAAGGCTCAGTTCAACCTGGGCAGAGAATGCTACGACGCGATGATGACAATATTTCGATGCTTTCTACCCAAAGGCCATGTATTGCCTGCAAACTTGTACCAGTCGTACAAAATCCTACGTGCGCTTAAGATGCCCTATGAGAAGATAGATGCCTGTGAGAATGGATGTGCCTTATTTTGGCTTGAGTATGCGGGCTTGAACTATTATCCCATTTGCAAGTCTTCCAAGTATGTTGTGGTAGACAACGGTATGGGTGAGAAGAGTCCGACCAAAATCCCAGTTAATGTTCTTCGGTATATGCAAATCATACCAAGACTTGAACGTGTTATGGTCGAAGAGACGGCCAGACAGATGATGTGGCACAAATTGGGCAAAAGAACTGAACTAGATGCAGATGGGAATCCAATGTTGGGACACACTTGAGACGCTTTTGCGTGGAAGCACTTCGATGCAGTACATAAGGATAAAGCGGCATATCCAAGGCTTCCTCGAGTCGCCATCAGCACGGATGGGTTCAATGTGTTTGGTATGACAGCAACCCAATACAGTTGTTGGCCTGTATTTGTCATTCCACTCAATCTTTCCCCCCCAGAATGATTATGAAAAGAAAGAACATTTTCCTGACGTTGATAATTTCAGGGCCCAACTATCCGGGGAAGAATATTAATGTGTACATGCAGCCGCTTAAGGATGAATTCCAAGAAGCTTGGGATAATGGGATCATGACATATGACGCCGCTACAAAACAAAACTTCAAACTGCATGTGTGGTACATGTACTCGACGCATGACTTGACGTCGTATGCGCTATTCATTGGTTGGTGTGTGCACAGAAGGTTCCCGTGCCCCACATGCAAGGCAGCTCTTGAGTTCCGTTGGCTGCAGGAGGGTCGCAAGTATTCTTTCTTCGACTTGCATAGACAGTTCCTGGATCCTCACCATAAATTCATAAAAGACAAGAAGAATTTCATCAAAGGTAGAGTTGTCAAAAACTCTGCACCACCCACATTGACAGGCCAACAGACCCTGGATCAGTTAAACACTCTCGAGCCTGATCCAGCGCATCCAGGGTATTTCAAAGGGTATAATTCGGAACATGCCTAGACTCAGAAGATATGATTGTGGGATCTGCCTTACTTTAAAGACCTCCTTTGCCCACACAACATCGACGTGATGCACACTGAAAAGAATATCCCTGAGGCCCTTTTTGGTACATTATTCGGCATAGATGGGAAGTCAAAAGATAATCATAAGGCTAGAGTCGGTCAGGAGGCTCTATGTGATAGACCGTTACAAAACATGCGACAACCGGAAGGAAAGAAGAACTAGATAAAGCCAAAGGCATGGTTCAATCTTGGAAGGCCAGCTATGAGGGAAATGATCTTGTGGGTCAAAATGCAGTTGATGTTCCCCGATGGGTATGCAGCGAATCTAAAGAAGGGAGAGAGTCTTGAAAACTTGAAAATATTTGCTCTCAAGAGTCATGATTGGCACATATGGCTTGAGCAGATAATGCTAGTGATGTTGCATGGCTTTATCCCTGACGATGAATGGCTAGTACTGGCAAAGCTGAGTTGTTTCTTCCCTACTCTTTGTGCGAAAGAACTATCGCCTGACGTGCTAGATGAACTGGAAGAGTTGGCGCCGAAGTTGATCTGCAAGTTAGAAAAAATCTTTCCATCGGGCTTCTTTAATCCAATGCAGCATTTGATTTTGCACCTCCCGACCGAGGCAAGATTGGGGGGCCCATGCAAAATCGTTGGTGCTTCGCAACTGAGAGGATGCAGAAGACGCTTTGAAAAAAATATAAAATAAACATAGAATTGAAGCATTGATGGCCGAGGCATTCATTACTGAGGAGGCGGCAAACTTCATGACAACACACTACGAAGCCAAGAATCGTCATTTGCATAATCCGAAGCCTAGGTACAATGATGGCTACCGTGAAAAAGTTCGATCCAACCTCAGCCCAAGGGAAGCTCGCACCAGCCGGTGCTTCGAAAGTAATAACATTGGATGTCGAAGAATGGTGGACCATTTTGTTGTATATATTCAACAACCTAACAGAAGTGTGGCCGTACATCGAGTAAGTTCTCGGTAAATTGTTTCGCAACTTCTAATTCTTTTGAACTGCTCTTATTCCTGGATATGTGATACAATCGATACGTCACCAAATTCTTGGATGGAGTGGTGATCCAAAAGGATTACATCGAAGAGTGTGAGATTCTCACAAAGCATGGAGGCGGCTATCCCGGTTTCATCTCTTGGTTCAAACAAATGGTAATTTCCATTAAACCATTTCATTTCTTCATCTACTTTGCGGCTAATGCAACAATCCTTTCGTATTAAACTTGTAGGCTAATTTAAAGTCTATGGACGCCGAATTGAGACAAGTTGCTAATGGTTTTGACTATAAGGTACGTTCATTTGACAAATACGACATCAACGGGTATTGCTTTCATACTTTTGACAAAAAGCTATCTATGGTCGACCGAAATTCTACAAATTGTTGTGTCTCTGCTATCGGTGAAGGAGGTGTCGAGTATTATGAAAGATTTGAAGCAATTTATGAACTTATCTTCTTTGGTGAAAACACACCAAACGTCGTAGTCTTCAAATGTTATTGGTTCTAGCCGAAGGAGACTAGAAGGACTCATGAACATATAGGGCTAGTCAAAATCAAACAAAGCACCCATTTAGATGTTCCCGATGTCTATATTATGGCTCAACAAGCGGTCCAAGTTTTCTATATACCGTGGGCTGACGGCAAAGACGCGCGGGGCATGGCCGCCCGGGGGCAGACGGCAAATTATTTACCTCTTTGCCGTCGGTGGCAGACGACAAAGACTGTCGTTGGCCACTAACGGGGCTAACTCCAGTGTAGGTCGTCCAACTGCTTTGCCGTGTGCAGCCTGACGACAAAAATACTTTGTCGTCCGCTGAGTCAAGACAGACGGCAAAGCACTCCTTTACCGGAGTTCACAGTGCCGGAAATTTGGTCGTCTGCTTTCGGACGGAAAAGCCTTTGCCGTCAGCTATGGAAAATGGCAAAGTACCTGATTCTTGTAGTGTAACAATGATATATAGTTTTGTAGCAAGATAATTCATAACAAGTAACAAGTAACAATAGTAGCAAGTGTGCAGCAAGGTAGCCCAATCCTTTTTATAGCAAAGGACATGTCAGAAAATTATCTTATATGAATTAAAGCGCTCCCGAGGACACATAGGAATTTCGATCTAGTCATGTTGATCATGTTGAGTTGATTCACGCTCGTTACTTTGATAATTTGATATGTGGGTGGATCAGTGTTAAGGGGTTGTTCTTACTTGAACAAGCAACCCTATTATGATTACCTCCTATCGCAAGCATCCGCAACTATAGAAGAAGAATTAAGATAAACCTAACCATAGCATGGAACAAGTGGATCCAAATCAGCCCCTTATGAAATAACGCATAAACTAGGGCTTAAGCTTATGTCACTCTAGCAACTCATCATCTACTTATTACTCCACAATGCCTTCCCTTAGGCCAAATATGGTGAAGTGTCATGTAGTTGATGTTTACACGACGCCACTAAAGAAAGCAACAACATATATATCGTCAAAATATCGAACGAATACCAACTTCACATGATTACTTATAACAAGACTTCTCCCATGTCCTCGTAAACAAAAGTAACTACTCACAAATCATCTCCATGTTCAATATAAGAGGTATAATAAATATTATTAAGGATCCGAACATATTATCTCCTACCAAGTAAACCAACAAGCATCAACCACAAGACGTAATCAACACTACTAGTATCCCCCAGGTACCAATCTGAAGTTTGGAGACAAAGATTGAATAGAAGAGATGAACTAGGGTTTGACATTACATGGTGCTAGTGAATATGTTGATGAAGACTGGTCCTCCCATGAAGGAGGAAGCATTGGTGATGACGATGACTTAGATTTTCCCCTCCCGAAGGGTAGTTTCCTCGACAAAATCTCTTTGTCGGAGAGCAAAATGGCCTCTGTCCAGGTTTCCACCTCGAGACAACGACACTTCATCCCGAAAGTATCCTCTTGATTTTTTATAGGTCAAAACACATCATAGAGCAGAAGAGGGGGGGCGGAGGCCACCTGTGGGCCCGCGAAGCCATCGGGGCGCCCCTAGGGGGGTGCGCCATGTTGGCTTGGAACTAACAAGTGGCCCCCTTTGGTATATTTTTGCTCCAAAAATTCACATATATTCCACAAAAAATCATCGTGAAGTTTCAGGTCATTTGGAGTCCAGAGAATTTTCAGTCTTTTCTTGGTTTTCAGGTCCATAATTCCAGTTTCCGGCAATTTCCCTCTTTGTGATGTACCTTGTAACTTATGAGTGAAAATGCATAACAGTTGTATCATAAATTAGATTAATGACTAAAAATACTATAATTATCAATAAGAAATCATGATGCAAAATGGGCGTATTAACTTTCCTAAGTTTAGATCTTGCTTGTCCTCAAGCGAAAGCCGAACTCGATAATAATGACTCCCTAGGCTGGCTATGCGGATTTACGCCCCGCGACACTTGGGCGAGAGTACATCGGTAGGAGGGAAATTTATTCATTCACTTGTCCCATTCCACACTCCATGGTCAATGCTATTGCTATGACGCTAGAAGTTGACTGACTTTAGTCATTAAACCCGATACAATGGAACTCTACCACCGTGTTATCATCCTGAATTCCACTGCCCACCATTGATTTGATAATGCTGAATATAACTTGATCAAATGCAATAAGTAGATATTGTAAGCAAAGAGTTTAGTAAAAAAATGCTTTTACGAAAGCATAAACAAATGGCATGCAAGGTATGAACTTGTCCAGTGATTGACACGTAATTCAACCTAAGGCTTCGTAACTTGCGGTTGCCTCGGGTTTTGAAAACGACATGTAGTCCGATAAAGACTAATATTGCACGATGCTATTATGCATGGGATGAGATGGTTTTCTAGCCCTCTAAGAATCTACTTGCAAGTTTCACGCGAGGGCCAACTCGTGTAGTCGTCGGAGAACATACAACTAGATAATAAAATATATGGAAAAAACTATTTGTACAAGAAAAAACACAAAGGAAAAAAATGAAAACATAAAATAGTAAAAATACAAAATAATAATCGAAAAGTAAAACAAAATTAGACCATTAAGAAGAAATGCAAAGACAAAATAATAATAAATTGATTGGACATATGTAACTACACGGCGGATTTAGTTGCATGTTTAGTAAAAAAAATACTAAGCTCAAAGGGATGTGGCAGTGGCAATGGCAAAGAAACACGAAGGTTTGGAAAAAAAAAGGTATGTTGCTGTCGAGACAAACGCAAAAAAAGCAAAAAAAAAACATGTTACAAACACGACGGTCAAATAACTCCGAGGGAAAAAGGCCCTCTAACCTCCAGTGGCCTAGGAAACAACCTACATGTAGCAACGAAAACAAAATACACACCCACAAACCAACCAACCCATATATCTGGTCGTGAGGAGGTCGACTGAGACTTAGTAAAAAATCAGTCGACTGAGTTTTAACGGATCCGATAGATGATTATTGAGTGAAAAACTGAAAATTCATCAAGAAACCACGTCCAACACACAATACTTCGAAGTTCAAACCAAGAAACAAGTGGAAGCTGGCGTGGTGGCCACGACGAGGTCATGGATGACCGCCGAGGCGGAGGCAGCAGGGGACGAGAAGGATGAAGGTAGCTGGACGTACGCATCCTGGGCTTTGTCACACCATTTATCTTGATCCACCGGAGGCAGCGGGTGCCGTAGAGTGGGCGGGGAAGATCGACAAAATCGTCTAGATTAGCGGCAGCCGGGGGCAATTCTTAAGGAGAGAATACTAGATCGGAGTGAGAGATGTAGAGGGAGGAAGAGAAGATCGCTCTAGAAACCGCGCCATCGGAAGAGCCCAGAAGGCCCGCTGAAAAGAAGTACAAACTGAAACGTGTCAACTGATGAGCCCAACAGTCAAAGACACGATAAACGTATATGAGACACGTCAAAATCAGGTAAAGCGGCGACCGCCACACCATGATCAAAACAAAACGTGCAAAACGCTCCTAGGAATTCTTTGACTCCACACGAGTCACGCTGCATGGAGAAACTACCCATTCACACGCATCATTTTTTCAGAAGCACTAAAAAAAGTTAAAAAAAATCAAGGAAAAAAGAATTCCTTACAGGCCTAGTTTTCTTAGTATTAACGTAATGTAATTCCTAGTTTTCTTAGTATTAACGTAATGTAATTCAATTATCTTATCATAATGTTGTTCTCAACTCTTGTTTCTTTGAATTAACAAAGTTATATTTATTTATAATTTAATTGATTATTGTCATTAAAATGTTTCCATTATTCTAAATTGACAGAACATTTTTATTTGAGTTACTTGACTTCCCTGATTTATCTTGATTATTTTTGTACAATACATAATTATTATACTATTTGACCAATACTAGTTTAGGCTTTTAATAAATTCTTTATTAGCTCAAAATTTCTTGGAATCAATTTTATTAAATACATACTATTATTCTGTAAATACTGAACATTTTTTACTTGATTTTTCAATTGTTTTGGTACTTCCTAAGTTTGGTATAGGTTTTTTCTTTCCTTTTTTGAAAGGCTTTTTCCCACTTGGCCTCGGCCGATTTGGCCCAACAGGCCCAACCCGGCTGTGGGGATAACCTCAGCCCGGTCGCCCCCCCCCCCCCCTCTCTCTTTGTTTGATCCTCTTTGTCTCCGTCGTGGTCGCCGGTCGACTCCAGCTGGCTCTGACGGTCTCCGGCGTCGCTTTGACCACCCAGTGCTTCCTCTCGAGGAGCTCTATCGATCCCTCCGCATCAGTATGCATTTCTCTCCCTCTTGTGGTCGCCCCTCCGACTTCTTTCCATTAGGGTTTCTCTCGTGAGGATTTCTGGTCCATGGCTTCTGTACACGGACGCATACTAAGTACGAATAATTTTTATTTGTGTGCCCTATTTATTGTTTGGTCAAAATGATAGACGTGCATGAATTTGCATGTATTCTATGTTTTAAAAATAAAAATTATCATTGCAAATTGAGTTATTTGAGGGCCTAGCCTTCGTGGACATACACGTGTCTGAATTATGCAATTCTGGTTGTAAATCCTCTAAGAGCAACTCCAACCGGGCGACCCATTTCGTCCGTCCGTGTCCGTTTGGGTCGCCGCAGACACAAAAGTCAGCCCAACGCGTCAACCCAAACGGACGCACGTCCGTTTTTATCCGCCCGCCACCCATTCCAGGCTCAAATTTGGACCGGATTTGCGTCCACGCGGACACAGGACGGACGAGCGCGACCCCCATGAGACGCCCACCCTTCTCCTCTCCTGGCCCGCCCATCGGTGGAACACATCCACCATTTCTACCAAAATTTTGCAAAAACCTCCCACCCACCCCTCCCACCACGTGCCATGGACGACGACGTGCCGACCCTCGACGCTACCACCGGCCTAGCCTCCCTCTCCTCTGCCGGTAGCCTCGGTGGGAAAAAGGGCCAGTGCCCGCCAAGAAGACGAAGGTGCCGACACCCGCGAAGCGCGCCAAACAATCGTTGAGGAGGAAGAACCGCCCGCATCAGCAAGAAGCCTCGAATGAGGCCACGGTCGCTTCCACCCTCGCCGACACCTTAGATCAAGAGGCCAACTCTGCGAAGACCAGCCAACTCGTCCGCGAGGCCACATGGCAGACCCTACTGATACTAGGGTTAAACCCTGGCAGCACGGGCTCGTCGCTTCCGTTGCGGCAGCCAGCACCAGCTCATCGCCGCTTCATCACCCACTTCCAGAATTGCCGCACATGTCCTCCACACCGGTGGTGCATGGCTTCCAGTGGCACCACCCACATACCTCCCGTTTGTCCTACTCTACGGGCTCCGCTTCACCGGAGGTGAGCATGGTCGCACCTCGCACTCCAGCCCCCGCGGGCATCGACCTCAAAGCAATGCTTGTGGGCGGTGTATCATCCTCCGGGGGTGCATAGAAACGGCATCGCGAGCTCGCAACCAACGCCATGGGGAACGCCCGCAACATGTTCAACAGAATGCCCGCGGCGGAAGACGAGGCCAACCGCGTGTTCATGGAAGGCCTCATCTTCAAAGGTGGTGGCGGTGGCATTCCCTTCGATCCCGACGAGATGCATATCCAAGTTGGTCGCACACCCTTCATGGTCGGGCACGGCAACATGGGGTACTCGTTTGGCGAAGACATGGCCGACCCCCTCATGGAGGACCAACTCGGCTTGGGCAACTCTTTCTCGCTAGATCACGAGTTCTCGGATGACTATGGCCTTGACGAAGAGGATGATGAAGTGGACATCGATGGAGAGCCATTGTTCGATGAGCTCCTTGCCGAAGCCAATGCCAAGAAGAACAAGCAGACCAAAGAATACACACAAAATGAGGACAAACTCCTTTGTGCATGTTGGAGAGACATTGGCCAAGACCCCAAAATAGGCTCCAAGCAAAAGGCTTCGGTATTTTGGCAAAGAGTGATCGCGAGTTCCATGAGCGCAAATGAGTTTGAACCATACCAAATGGAGAGCAAGCGTGGGTGTCTCTCTCTTAGCAAGCGTTGGAGGGTGATACAACAAGAGTGCAATAAGTTTTGTTCCACTCTTAAGAGCATCGAGGCCTGTACCGTGAGCGGCATCGGCATGAAAGACATGGTATGCCAACATGCTTGCTTATATTGATTGTCCGGTACCTCGCTTATTTTGGTATGCCGACATGCATGCTCATTTAGGTCTTCGAAGCTTTGGAAGTATTCAAGGTCCACTATGAGGGCAAGTCTTTCAACCTCACTCATTGTTGGATGATCATCAATGGAGAAGAGAAGTTCAAAGCGTAATACGCTGCCATCAAGGCACGTGAAGGGAAGGAAGCTGTTGAAGAGCATGATAAGGGGGAGAAGACGCGAGGGAAGACCAACTCCATGAAAGTGGACAAGCGTGAGGCAACGTCCCTTGCCTTGCAATCTACTTTGCAAGGCATGATCGCCAACAAAGACTCAAGAGAGGAGAAGCGCCAGCAAGACAAGAAGGAGCAAATTAGGGCCTTCATGGAGATACAAAACAAGAAGCTCACGTTGGAGGCGGAGAAGCAAGCGAAGATGCTAGAGATCGAGGCCGTCAAAGTAGCCACCAAAGCAAGAGAAGCCTGGCTAGCTTGCATGATGAAGGGGGGGTGGAGATCATGAAGGTGGACTTGAGCACGGGCTCTTCGAGGAAGCGGTCTTGGTTCGAGAAGATGCAGGCCGACATGTTCAGCCTCGAAGACGAGTAATCTATGCCGTGGTGTGCGGGCATGACCACAGGCGAGATGGCGTGGCCGAATTACATTCTCATTTTTTGTGCTGGCATGTGTGCCGGTCCGCTGGCAAGTGCGCCCAGCTTTAAAACTGTGTATTCTTTTTGTAGGCTGGTATATGTATGTCGGCCGCTGGCATATAGCCGGCGTGAACTCTTGACGTTGGCATGGTAGCTGACATGATTTGTGGCCGCTGTACATTTTAGCATTAAAAATTGTTTGCGTGCGGACCAAAAATGGATCAATGCATTGGGCGCATGGCCGACCCAGTTGCAAATAAGGGCGGACGAGCCGATCCAAACGGATAAAAAACGGACAAAGCGTCCGTCCGTTTGTGTCGCACGGTTAGAGCTCTAAGCCCATTCCCCTTGTAATGCTCTAAGAGCATCAACAATGTGTGAAGGCAGCATTGCCTCTAACGCGGGACCCATATGCTTGCCTCTAAGCTTTGCTCAAAACCCCATAATGTATAAAGTTGTTGCAGCCTATAAACATGTCCCCACCCATAATATAATATATATATTTTTTCTCATCAATTCACCTCGCTCAACTAAGAGGCCACCAAGATGGCAGGTAGGGCCACTCAATTATTTAGATCAAAGAAGAAGCTTGGAGGCGGCCTCTTAGCACGGAGGTGGCTCCAACGTTTTTTTAGCTTAGAGGCTGGGTGTGCAATGTATGGCGTCGGCTTCAAAGTCTTGGAGGCGGTCTTTAGAGCAACTTCAACCGGACGACTCATTTCGTTCGTCTGTGTTCGTTTGGGTCGTTCCGGACATAAAAGTCGGCCAAACACGCCGACCCAAACGGACACACGTCTATTTTTCGTCCGTCCGCGACCCATTCCAGACCCAAATTTGGACAATATTTGCGTCGGCGCGGACACGAAACGGACACGCGCCTCGCCGTGTGCTCCTTCCTCGGGCCCGCCCGTCGGCGGCACAACCTCCCTCTTTTTATCCCCTTCCCCCACCCTTCGCCGGTACAAAACCCTAGGCTGACGCCCATTTTTTCGGCCACCTTGCTCTCCATCCCCTCCCCTCCACCCAACAACATAGCCACCGGCGGGGTGCCTCCCTCGTGCTGGCACGGGCGGCCCGGTGGTGGATCTGAGGCGACGGCGACAAGATTTGGCACATCCTGTCAGTGGTATTTGGCGAATCCGGTTGTTGGCGGACTGCGCTTGCCATGGATTGGCCAAGAACCTGTCCACCCGGTCTGGGCAATACCTCGGCACCGCATGCAGGCGCTCAATCTGCCTCTAGCCACCCGGATCTATATCGTCGTCGGTCCAACGACAAAGTCACGGTCGGTCGTCGCCCTGGCTCAGCGCTGGCACAGAGGCTTGCCGGCTCACCATTGTCGTTCATAAAGCGAGACGACTCCCCGCTGCAGGTCGTTAGGCGTGTTTCTTGGCAGAACATCCCGGTTGGGTGTTTGTCAAGTGCATAAATGACGGGGGTATGATTTTTAGGGCGCCCTTTTGCTCTTTAATTCGATGCAATTTTGGTAGCTTATACTTGCTCAATTTTGTGTGTAGGTCGGATGTAACTTTTGGTTTTGAGAAGAAGAATACATCGATCTATTGATCTCACGAAATTTGCTAGATGTTGGTGTACTTCTAGCTAGAATTGAAGGTGTAGATGAAAGTAAACAAGAGACCAAAGGGGCAGCAACCTCTAGTTCTTTGAAACCGAAGAAAAAAGACGTTGTTAAGCTCAAGAATCCGTAGATCAATCACGAAGACATAGAAAATATCTTAGTCCAACTAGTAGGAGTAGTTCTGAAAGTTCAACATCTTTTAAAATATCTAATTACGGTCCTTATTTTTTTGGTCTTGTACTCGTAAAAATGATAAAAATAAATATACTTAGAATGCATTTGATGAAATAAAAACAGCGTGCAAATTGAAAAAAAAAACAATGTGTGATCTACAATGGATGCCGGCCGACCACGAGGACAAGATTTGGGTCTTCCCGTTGGGCTCAGAGCCGATCCATTTGTAAAAAGGGACGGACAGACCGAGTCAAATGGACAAAAGACGGACAGAAAACATGTCCATTTAGGTTGCGCGTGGTTGGAGTCTTAGAGGCAGCAAAACACTACATTGTGAATTCTCTAAGGCATGAACTATGGTGGCAGTAGGAAACGGTAGCCTCATGTATCCATGCGTATAAAGTTGTATGGAGCAGCTGTTTATGGATGCATGGAACCATCGCAAGCAGCAGCGCACTAGGGGTCATTCTCCAGCTTTTTCTGGTTTTTTCTTCTCCCAAATGACCTCAACACACTCTCACCGTTCCCCTCTCTCTCCTCACTTTCTTTACTTTATTTATGAAGCTCCTGCCTCCTCTGCAAGAGGTCGTTCGGGTCTGCAGGCAGTAGTCTTTTTAACTCAATCCTCCACGACAGATGATTCTCCTACGTGGATAGACGGGGCAGCTGTCCAGCTTGGAGCGTTGGCCATGCCCTAAGCCGATGTTTGAAGCAGGTGGTGTATGTAAAGGGTGAGCTTAATAGGTGACGTGATCAAGCCGCACATTGGTGACACACCAAGACCAGATGTGGTTCAATATGGCATCCGAGGTCTTGCACTTTTCTTTCTTTTAACATCCGACGAATCTGTCCAAACATGCAAAGCTGCTCAGTGCATATGCCTGTCAGACCACGAGCATCAACATTTCATTACTGATTTTCTCAGAAAAAATGATTGGCCGAAACGTGCTTCCCCTGATGATGAAAAAGATGGCCGTTTGCATGAACCAATCAAGCAAAGCCGAACCGCATGAAGCAAAACGTGAAGGATGTGGACAGGGCAACCAACGGCACCAATCCGCGCTTCAGTTCCGCAGCTATATCAGCTCCTCCCCAAAGCAAAGATGAATGTTGCCATCGGCAGTACGAGCAGTACAGTACTGCAGCGAGATCGGCAGCGGCAGCAATGCAGGACGCCGCGCACGACCCCAGCACCGCCGCCGCCGCCTTCTACTCCGCCGCCGCCGGCCTCTACGCCAGCACGCACCCGCCCGTCCCGCTCCCCGCCGACCCGGGCCTCTCCCTCGTCCCGCACATCTTCTCCCGCCTCCCCCTCGGCGCGCCGCCGCATTCCCCGCCGTGCCTCCTCGACGCCGCCACCGCCGCCTCCCTCTCCCGCGCCGACCTCCGCCGCCTTGTCTCCTCCCTCGCGCGCGGCCTCCGCCGGGCCCACGGCGTCCGCGCCGGCGCCGTCGTGCTCCTCGTCCTCCCCAACTCCGTCGCCTTCCCCGTCGCCTTCCTCGCCGTCCTCGCCGCCGGCGGCGTCGCCACCACCATGAACCCCTCCAGCTCCCGCGCCGAGATCGCCGAGCGCCTGCGGGACACCGCCCCGTCCCTCGTGCTCGCGTCGCCCGACAACGCCGCGAAGGTCCTGCCCTCGGCCGCCCCAGTCGTCCTCGTGCCGGAGACGTTCCATCCCGCGCCCTCAGCGGGCCACGACTTCGCGCCCTTCCGCGCGCTGCTCGATTCCGACGCCGACGGCCTCCCGTCGGCGGAGGTCGGCCAGGACGACGCGGCCGCCGTCCTCTACTCCTCGGGGACCAGCGGCCGGAGCAAGGGCGTCGTGCTCACGCACCGCAACCTCATAGCCATGGTCGAGCTCTTCGTGCGCTTCGAGGCGTCGCAGTACGCGCGACCTGCTTGCGACAATGTCTACCTGGCCGCGCTGCCCATGTTCCACGTCTACGGCCTCTCCCTCTTCGCCGCGGGCCTCCTCTCGCTCGGCTCCACCGTGGTGGTCATGAGGAGGTTCGACGTCGGCGACGCCGTCAGGGCCATCCACAGGTACAAGGTCACGCACCTGCCGCTCGTGCCGCCCATCATGGCGGCGCTGCTGAGGGCCAAGGCCACAGGCGCCGAGTCATTGGAGTCCTTGGTGCAGGTCTCCAGTGGTGCAGCTCCACTCAACGGCAAACTCGTTCAAGACTTTCTCAAGGCTTTCCCGCACGTCGATTTCATTCAGGTACCGCAACCTACCAAATTCAAATTGTTTGTAGTATTCTGGGAGACATAGGTAGGTCAAGGCAAACAATTGGTGTACTCCATTTGTCCATATTCTGAGTATAAAGGTCCCTTTTGTTTTCTCACCTTAAAGTTCAACCTACCAATTTTCTGCAGATGAAGATGCAGTTGATTTGACTTTGCAAACATTATAGACACGTATGTGCATATTTTAGATGGGGTATCGAAGTAGGGATTAACTAGTTTTAAACGAACTTTTATAAATAGGTAGTAATACTTCTGCAATCAAGCAGCGAAACTATTACTGCAGTTCCAGTTCCAGTTCGTTTGCAGTATTCTGAGTGAACTGCTATTTTTTATGCAATTGGAGCACTGAAAGTTAGCAGAGTGATTCGAAGTTACCTATCCCACTTGCCTCCAATATCCAGAGTAAATAGTTGCAGTGTAATCAGTAAAATAGACTGCTCCAGTTCCAACTGCTTGTAATATTCTGAGTAAATGTTTACACTTTGAACAGGGCTATGGCATGACTGAATCTACTGCTGTGGGAACTCGTGGCTTCAATACCTCCAAGCACAAGAAGTATGCCTCTGTAGGTCTTTTAGCCCCAAACATGCATGCCAAAATTGTTGATCTGGAAACTGGCTTATGTTTACCTCCTGGCTCTTGTGGGGAGTTATGGCTCCATGGGCCAGCTATAATGAAAGGTAACATTTCATGAGCCCAACTTAGCCACTCCAAACCAAAAAAAAAAAAACCCTTGAATTTTGGCATTTGTAGTCTGATGCAAATTGATGCCTAGTTAAAAAGATCACTTCAAGTCACTTGAGTATTCCTTAAAAACACATTGACTGGCCTTTACTTAACTCACTGCTGAGGTGCTTATTGAAGACCCTATGAAGACTTACATAGTCTCTGCATTTTCTGCCACTCTTTTTCAGCTCCCTTCGATCATTCTTTGTGCTTAACATGATTTCTTCGTCCTATTAATGGTTATTTTTATACAATTCCCTTGTGTCTATGGTATGGGTACTTCTTATCGTTGTAGTACTTAAGTATCTGATTGTGTTACAAAAGAATTAATATATACTGCCTTTACTATGCTATGTGATTATTTTTCTCTTAGAAAGGTATAAACAGAATGAGCTCTCAGTTCCAGTCTTTAACAATATGTGGGCTGCGGCTGCTACCATATAGCCTGAATTACATATATTCTGTCCATTATTTTCTCATTTATATCTCGGTTCTTGGAATTTTCCTTTTTCACAGGTTACTTGAATGATGAGGACACATGCACGAGAAAGGATGGCTGGTTTCAGACTGGTGACCTTGCTTACTTTGATTCAGATAGGTACTTGTACATAGTGGGCCGTTTGAAAGACACTATCAAGTACAAAGGATTTCAGGTATTACTTAACGTAGCAGGCCTTACAATACACCGTATTTGCTCTTGTTTGTGACAGATTGTGCAAGAAGTTATTGGTTATAACAAATTATCACTCTGAATATCAGATAGCTCCAGCTGACCTTGAAGCAGTTTTGGTCCAGCACCCTGAAATTGTCGATGTTGCTGTGACATCGTAAGTTTGTAAACCGTTAGATAATATTATGTTGATTGAACTTTTCTGTCGGCATGGAACTGAACACTTTTTCTTTCGCTTTTCTTGACTTGCACGTAGTGCTGAAGATGAAGAAGCTGGAGAGATACCAGTAGCTTTCGTGGTGAGGAGATCTGGAAGCCATCTGACCTGTGTGCAAGTGATGGAGTATGTGGCCAAGCAGGTAAAAAGATGCTATGACACAGCACATCACCACTCTTCTGCTTCCTTCCTCGAAACCGGCGTGTCATAACAGCACGACGCACCCTTTTAATCATAAAATCTCCAGTCCAATCGAACAGGACAAACATTCTAAGAAAGAAATCCTGAGATATCAGTGGTTGTCAAGAGACAGCGTCCGTGAGTGACTGCTGTGCATGCTCCCCACCTGTCCCGACTCGCTGTGCGGATGGAAATTCTCACTAACATGAGGTCAGGTTGTTTTGGCACACATGCCATTTCTTGATTTCTATACTCCAGAGCTAGTGGCGTATGCTAGGCCAGGCTGGTTTGCACTCCTCCCCGCTCTCTTTGTTGACTCATCAATCGAACCCATGATTCGTTCAAGAGTTATGCGCGGTGCTGGACAAAATACAGGCGCTCGGCTGCTCGAGACCTTGTCAGGCAGGAAGATGGACGTTCAAGAAAGATGGCCTCAAGAATTTGTTGTTTCTTCTTGACCATGTCAACTTGTCAAGTAGTGAGATAGGCCATCGAAATTTAAGCACTCGCATTGCCATCATGTAGACGGTAAAAGATTTTTCTTTTTCTTTTGCTGAAGCTGCGAATTGATCTGATGATGGTGGGTGCAGGTGTCCCCGTACAAGAAAGTCCGCAAGGTGATATTCGTGGAGGCGATCCCCAAGTCGGCTGCTGGCAAGGTTCTGAGAAGGCTTCTCAAGGACTCTCTACGCATTGACGCTGCGGATGCTTCCAGTTCAGATCGCACCAAACCCGGTTCAAGACTGTAAACAGAGTGGAGCAGCTTCCATCAAAATGGATGAAATACATGTGTTGGCTACCGTATGTTTTTTCTGGTGTGTGTGTGTGTGTGTGTGTGTGTGTGATATGTTGGTTCACCAGGGATTGGGATTGCTCGTAATTGCATACCAGTGGTAGTACCATACCATACTCCCATAGGATGTGTGAGTCCATCAATGGAATACATACTTGTCTGTGTGCTATAGATAGATTTGTTGAAACGTCAGAAAAGAGTCAAAAGAGTGTTGATTGATTCTTGTGAAGCTGTGATGGATGTGTGGTTCTTCTGTAGGCAGCAACGTACGTGGAGCTGCTAAAATGGAACTTGAGTGGTTTCGCATATAAATATATAGCAGCAAAATGAGAACTTTGGAAGAGGGAATATGCGGCCATTGGATGGAATGTGCTGCTGGCATTGTCATGCAGGGTTTTGGATTCGTGGATTGACATGTTCAGCTAATTAATTCAATGCCAACCAACCAACGAGCTGCGCGTATCCATACACCCTGCCTGCTTAATTAGGCAGGCATCTGTGTCGATCGGGCTTCTTCATGTCTTCTGGACAGAACGTGAATATGTAAACACTAATTTTCACTTTGTGCGTCTAGAAATGACACAAATGGCAAACAATTGCTTACTTAGAATATACTGAATTGCCACGGCGTAGCAATTGATAGAATGTTTCTTATAAAACTAACAAGGGTGAACACGTAAAGCTATTTCTTCGGGCACTTCATATGTATGGCAACAACAGTTGCCAAAACTCGAGTCCGTCATCCTACGTATGGAGTGTGTTTCATAATGTTTTAAAGGCTCTGTGATCATCAAACGGTGAACAAGTTCATGGTTTGAAACTTCTAGGGGCAATTTAAGCGATATTTAGCCTAACCAAACAGTGAATAAATAGCTGTGCAACCACATAATCGTCAAACTGCAGCCTCATTAATTTCATTTGCTTAAAACTTCTAGGGGCAATTTAAGCAACATTTAACCTAACCAAACGGTGAATAAACACAATAACTTAATTAGCAACTATATAAACGGCCAAACTTTGTCATATTGCACATATTTTGTCACTTAAAAAATATCGTTAAACGACATTTACAAAATATGCAATTTTGCTATTTGATTGGTTCCTCGGGCTCGAGCTGGGCAACGATGATGAATACGATGAGGGGATTAGAGGGGGGTGATAACCTCCTCCTCATCATTGTCGTTGACGGGGACTATGGCGCACGAAGCATTAGACCCATGCCTCCAGCTGCGACGGGAATCACCAGCGCCATGCAAGCCGCCATATCCCTTGCAGTTGTCGTCATGCGAGCCGCCGGCGCCATGCGAGCCACGATGGGAGGAGGATGCAGACCTCCCGTTTCTTGTGCATCGTGGGGAGAGTTCGTACTGTCGGCGCGTGGGGTCCACGACGGTAGGTTGGTGCCCATTAGGATGTTGAGCCAGTACTCGACATTCTGTCGCGATAACATTGTCGTACCGAAGGGCTAGGGGAGGTTTAGAAGGAGCAACGACTATGGGTAGGGTGGGAATGCCTTGCCATTGGGATTTTATAGCCGAGGATGGCAGGTGGATCAACTTCACATGATGCCGCATGGCGACCATCTGACGGGCTGCCACGGGTATCTGAGGGAGCGGGCTCGCCATAAATGTGGCGTGCGATTGCCGGTCATGTCACCCCCCTCGCCGGTGATCTTCTCTGCTGGTGGTGCTAGTAAAGGGTGGCAACGTTGCTTCAAACCCGGTCGTGGCATGCCGGTGATCTTCTGTGCTGGTGGTGTTAGTAAAGGGTGGTAACGCTGCTTCAAACCCGGTTGTGGCACGCCGGTGATCTTCTATGCTGGTGGTGCTATAAAGGCTCGCAACGCTGCTTCAAAGCCCGTCGTGGCACGGGGAGGAAGAAGATAAAACTCTTATCCCATGTGAGACGCTTGGCGATGGAATACCCTGCAAATCAGGGCCTTCACAACCTTCTTATTTGGAAGCTACAAGGTCGCTTTTTGGAGTAGGATCCATAAGTTATGACAATAACAACACATATGCGACTCTGCTGTAGAGCCTTTTTTGTGCGTTGATCACTGTGCTATCTTTTATTATGACGATAGGCCACATGTGACGCATCTTCTAGAGTTGCTCTTAGTCCAACTCCGTTGAATACCTAGGGCACTTAAAGCATCCATTGTGTGCAGAGAAAAACTTGTCTCTTAAGGTGGGTTCACGCGATTGCCCCTTACTTTATCTATTTTGGTTTAATGCGATCCTCTAAAGCCGTATGCAATGCAAGGTGTTTAGCAACGTGCTTCGTAAAATAATCCGTTTTTAACTAAGCATCATTATATGTTTATAGACGGCATATGCTTAATTAGATATCCATACTATAAAGATAAACACTGTTGCTTAAGAAAAAATGGTTTAACTTACTAAGTATCTCTCTCGTTGTAGCGAGTTGCATCTAATGCCTAGCATGCGTACAAAAAAAACTACAATCCACCTTTTTTATGCATTCAGTCTTCAACCACGCGTACTATTTTTGTTCTTAGAGGTACAATCTAGCCCTAGAGACTATGCCAATTATTTATTTATTTTTGGTTAGAGGCAGCTGCGTGCAATCTATCGAGGCAACCTCTACAATCTTAAAGGCAGGAAAATATACACCTTTGATGCTCTTGTTCACCATAGCGGGGAAATTTTAAAAGTTGGAAGTAGTGATGAGGCCTAAGGCTTACACGAAGGCTTGATCTAGCTCATGGAAGTCCCTTTGGCCAACTTTGAACCGAACCAGACCAACATAGCGGGTGAGCGTTCTTGATGGATTATTAAATTGAAGTCCAATCGAGCTAGATGAGCAATCTGTTTACGTGCCCTTCGCCACGTATAAAATATCCACACACAAACCTTGACGTGTCTTCATAGACAATCCCCTAGCCAATTTAGAGAAAAGATTTAAATGTGATAATATTGTTATAATTTATCATTAATTGAGTAAATTGGCGAGACAAATCTTTAAGGAGGACTACTTTTACATGTGCAAAGTGAAATGATCACATGGCATATATGATAAGCTGTAAAAAAGTTGGTTTTTGACCCTTTTTTCTTGTTAACTGATCAATTCATTATTTTTTTAATGAAAAGACAGATCTAGTGCCGGTTGCTCGAAAAAAAGCTATAAAAGACCACTATCTATCTATCTATCTATCTATCTATATATCTATATATATGTATGTATATATGTGTGTGTGTGAAATTATTGAACATACAAACATAAACATGAACCAACCCAACAGGGTTCAAGTCTTAGACTTGGCATCGATGATCACGTTTTTCTGAATTTATCTCAGACCTTACTGCAATGTGTGTTCAATGGGAGACGACGTTCTCGTCGATAATGAAATGTTATATGACGACTTCGTAAATCTTAAAATAATGTACCAGTTCAGTATCTTGGACATACTCGGAGTAAGGTATGCACTTGTTCGTTCATGGGTTGAATGTACGATAAGAGTTTGCGTTTTGCTGTTTAAAAAAAAACAAAAAAAAACATAAACGTGAGGGCGCGCAGAAGGGCGATGGAAAACATGGGCAGCCGCGTGATGCTGCTACGCGTCCACAGCATCAGGTAGGTGGGTAATCCGTACCCAGGACGGGCCTGCTTAATTGGCGGGCGGGCCCACGCGATGACATCACTGTTCGTTTGTTTTTTCACGATCCTGGCGGAAAGTCAGAAAGAAAAGCCGAGTGAGTCCCGTCCCTCCCTCCGCCTATTTAGCGCCGCGCCCGCCGCTTCCTCCTCCCGTCCTCAGCCTCAATCCGTCGATCACCGCCCCGGTCCGTCCCAGAGCAACCAGCGATGGCGCGCGTCTCCATTTCCAGGAAGCGCGCGCTCCACACCAACACCAACAGCAGCAGCAACAAGAAGGAGGACGCGGCCACCGCCACGGCGAGCGACGGCCGCCCCGTCCGCGTCTACGCCGACGGCATCTTCGACCTCTTCCACTTCGGCCACGCCCGCGCCCTCGAGCAGGCCAAGCTGCTGTACGTCCCCGCGTGCTCCTTCCTCGCCTGTCCCGTCCTCTGCATGTAGATCTAGGCCCCCGTTTCGCGCTCGAATTCGTTGGATCTGGGGCCGCGCCTGTCGCCTCGTTCCAAGGCGCGGCATCTGAATCTCGGTCCAGCCGCCTCGAATCGATGCTGGTTTTATGATGTACAGTAATATGCATGCTCATTTCGATCTGTGTGGCCGGCGGCAGGTTCCCCAACACGTACCTGCTGGTGGGATGCTGCAACGACGACCTCACGCGGCGCTACAAGGGCAAGACCGTCATGGACCAGGAGGAGCGATACGAGTCCCTGCGCCACTGCAAGTGCGTAACAACCGTCGCCCGCTCCTCATTTCCCCCCTCTTTAATCACATCACACCGCATTTCGATTATCAAATAGAGTACCGCCAGCGATCTAATCCGCTGGGTGTCTCCAATTATGCATTGGGGACATTCTCACATGTTTATTCTCTTGTTTATGATCACCACTAGGGGAATAAGATGGTGTAGTTCATTGCAATGCCGCGCGTATATAAACACTTGAGTTGACACATTTGGCATTTATATATTTAATCAAGAATCGAGTAGAACACCCACCCTATGATTTTATGCCCAGTTCTTTTATTATGTTTAATCTCAAAACGGCATTTTCTGATTCTGCTCGGCCGATAGTCTAACTATTTATCTGCTGCTTTAGGTGGGTTGATGAGGTCATTCCTGATGCCCCCTGGGTTCTCACGCCAGAATTCATCGAGAAGCATCAGATTGATTATGTCGCGCATGATGCTTTGCCGTAAGTCATACCCGCACAAGGGCTATATCAAACCCCCACTTGCCCCCTCTAATCAGCTCTACTAACTACACATTTCCCTTTTGTACTCATTGCAGTTATGCTGATACGAGCGGTGCTTCAAACGACGTCTATGAGTTTGTAAGTTTGCATCTCCACTAAAAGTATGTCGATTGACCGCATTATCTTTACCATTCCTTACTTTATCCTATTGCAATATCAGGTCAAGAAGATTGGAAAGTTCAAGGAAACAAAAAGAACTGACGGAGTATCGACATCAGACCTCATAATGAGGATAGTGAAGGACTACAACCAGTATGTCATGAGGAATTTAGCACGAGGTTACTCAAGGAAAGATATGGGCGTGAGCTATGTTAAGGTCAGCTGCATTTCTGATGACACCTAACCAACCATTTTTTGTGACGAGTAGAGCTTGGCTCATGGTTATTTTTTGTCTTTCAGAACATTGTGATGTTATTCATTTGGTCTCCCACCCCAGGGAATAACTCGTGTTGGTCGTCTTGTTTTCAGGAGAAACAACTGCAAGTGAATATGAAGATCAATAAACTGCGGGAGACTGTGAAGGCACAGCAAGAAAAGGTAACCAGCCATGCGCGTTCTCTGCTCAAATTATACTTGCCGGCAATCTAGAGATCGGTCATTCCATCCCCATGGCAGGCAGAATAGATGCTTTTTCAAGCCTGATGATTATCAGCTGTGTTGATCTCCGTGTCTTGTATGTAGTTGCAAACGGTGGCGAAGACGGCTGGGATAAACCACGAAGAGTGGCTGGCGAACGCGGATCGCTGGGTGGCCGGCTTCCTGGAGAAGTTCGAGGAGCACTGCCATGTCATGGTATAGTCTACTTCCCTTAGAATCTACGAACAGAGTAGTCGAGTAGAACATGAAATTCAGGAGAAATAGACCTATACTGATGCCGCTGCTGTAATAATTATCGCAGGAGACGGCCATCAAGGACCGGATACAGGAGAGGCTGGGAAGGCAGGCCGGCAAAGGCATAGCCGGCGGTCTCGTGCGGCAGCCTGTGGCGGCGGCCTGACCTTTCGGACCAGGTCTTGGTGTTGGTGTTGATGGTGGTGTGAACGAACAGCACCGAGAAAGCGAGAGAAGTTGCTAGTTGTGTGCTCGTGTCATGGAATGTGATGCTTGTGCAGAGTAAAGTGGTTGAGTTAGCTGAGCAATACCTTTGTATTATTTTTATTTTTTTCGTTGGTGGAGGATGTGTGTGTGCGTGTGTGTGTGTGTTGTTTCGCAGTTTTGTACTACTACGCAGGTGTCTATAGCAGAGGCGTTTGGTGTCGAGCGCGTCTACCTACTATGAGGGGAGAGTTTTCTTTTTCTTGCTTTGTGGAGAGAGTTTTGTTGGCCTTGTTCTTTGTAGGCTGTATCTTCTGTAATGAGAGAAAAGAAGTTGTGCCATCAAGGGAAATGGAGCACGGGGCAAGTTGAACAGAGCTTAAATTTTGTGTAACCCATCAAGAATGCTGGTGTTTTTCTCCAAGAAATATGAAGAAAATAATGCTGGTGTTGAACGCTTCATGGGGCGGTGATGTGTGCCGGGTGCCCTGCTGAATGGAGGCCGAAGGATCCCAATCCGGATACATCCTGGCCTCCGACTCCTGGCCACATACACCTGCGTCAGGCAGACACTGAAAAGTCTGTACGGTTCGCATCAGCTGCTTCCGTCTCCGTTTCTGCTTCTGCTCCACTCCACTGGGCACTGGCCGGTCGTTCATGGCCGCGATGATGATTGGGATTTCCGCTTTGCGCTCCCACCACCCGCTCCCCCTGCCGACCGCGCGCCCGGCCGCGGCTCTCCCCCGCGCCACGTCGCCGACGTCGCACCAACCCAGGTCGCGCACGCTTCTACGATGCCGATGCCGATGCCGATGCCGACGCGGCCTCCCCCATTCTTCTTCCTGCAACTCCTCCCCTCGCGCCTCGCTCTCCTCGGGCGCCCCCGACTCGGCTGCTTTCATGGCATTGGCTCCCAACAATGCCGCCCTTCGCCACCGCCTCATCGCCCCCAACTCTACCGGCGGCTCCGGTGACGCCGCCGCCGCCACCGGAGGCCTTCCCAGCGTGAGTGCCATTCCTCGTCCTTCTTCTCTTCATAGAGAATCGCATACTCGTCGACGACAGATGGCACATATGTTCTTATTCTCTGCGCTTGTATGTATGTATGTATGTATGTATGTATGGCAGGTTGTTGGCATCGCGCACCTGGCGGTGTCGCTGGGCATCGTGCTGGCCACGGACAAGTACCTGAAGCAGGCGTTCGTGGCGGCGTCCATCAAGTTCCCCAGCGCCCTCTTCGGCATGTTCTGCATCTTCTCGGTGCTCGTCGTCCTCGACACCGTCGCGCCGGCGCTGGCCAAGGGCTTCATGGACTTCTTCGAGCCCGCCACGCTCTTCATCCAGCGCTGGCTGCCGCTCTTCTACGTCCCCTCCCTCGTCGTCCTGCCTCTCGCCGTCAGGGACGTCCCGGCCGCCTCCGGCCTCAAGATCTGCCTCATCACATGTACTCTACCGCCACGCATGCCATTGCCGCTCAGTCCTCTCCTGCTACAATAAATGTTTTTTCCATCACTGACGCTGTCGTCGCCGATGCTGCATTTTTCTTCTGGGCGTGTCGCCGGCAGTCGGTGGCTGGTTCGCGTCGCTGGCGGTGGCGGGGTACACGGCGCTCACCGTGAGGAAGATCGTCAAGACGGAGCTTATCGCGGCCGAGCCGATGGGCAAGCCGTCCGCCTTCGCGACGCTGGAGTTCTGGGCGTGGGGCGCCGTCTTCGTCGCCTCGTTCGCCACGGCGTTCGTGAACCCCACGGCGCTTGGCACCACCGCCAGGACGTGCCTCCCGTTCATGCTCGCTTCCACTGTACTGGGATACATGGTTGGTTCTGGGTAATTCATCACTATGTCTTTCTACCAGTACTAACATATATACTCCTAGTATACACTTACAGTTAACAACTTAAGATACCAATACAGTACTATGTACAGGGTTTAGTAGTACTACTGCTGCTGCTGCTACTATTACTACTTCATTTGCATTTGCCTGACTGCAGCACATATGGCATGCTCTCTTGTCAGGTTACCATCTGGTATCAAGACATTGTTACACCCGATCATCTGCTGCGCGCTTTCTGCGAATTTGTCGGCGGTCGCATACGGGTACCTATCCGGGTCCGGAATGGATGCTGCGCTAGGTTTCAAGCTAAACTCTTCCCTGCAATCAGATTCTGAATTTTCTCTAGTTTAACTGTCAACATTTGCCTTGTAATTGCGACCATATATACTCTGCTGCTCTAACACAAATGGTTGTCCAGGTGATTACCTGACGAAGGTGCCATCGAATCCTGGAGCTGGTGACGTACTGATGGGTTTTCTTGGGTCTGTCATCTTATCATTTGCCTTCTCAATGTTCAAGCAGAGAAAGGTATATGTAATTCCCAGCCAGCTCTGCTTCTGCTAGCTAGCAGTGTTATCTTGCAACACTGTTAATGTTGCTCGGAATCGAATCCGTAATACTCACTTGTGTCGCTGTGGGAATTTTCCAGCTTGTCAAGAGGCACGCGGCGGAGATTTTCACGTCGATCGCCATTGCGTCGACATTCTCCCTCTACTCCACGGCCATCCTGGGACGCCTTGTTGGGCTGGAGCCAACGCTGACCATCTCGATACTGCCGAGGTGCATAACCGTGGCGTTGGCTCTGAGCATAGTGTCTTTCTTCGAAGGTAATCAAATTTAAACCCCCCTTACATTTTCTTTCTGTGTGTGTAGCCACTGAATTTCGAATGCGGTGATATAACTAGCTGACTGATGTGCTTTCTGCATCGACGATGCAGGCGCAAACACTTCGCTGACGGCTGCGGTGGTTGTTCTGACGGGCCTGATCGGCGCCAACTTCGTGCAGGCGGCCATGGACAAGCTTGGCCTCAACGACCCCATCGCCAGAGGGATCGGAACAGCCTCCAGGTAAACTTGGATGAAACTTTGGGATCCTGTCCTCCTTGTGTTCGCTCCAAAGGCGTGCTGAATTTGATGGTGGGTGCACTGCAGTGCTCATGGGTTGGGAACGGCAGCGCT
This sequence comes from Hordeum marinum, assembly GCA_022496015.1. Classification (NCBI taxonomy): domain Eukaryota; kingdom Viridiplantae; phylum Streptophyta; class Magnoliopsida; order Poales; family Poaceae; genus Hordeum; species Hordeum marinum. Next base: position 263,195,980 of record CM039672.1, on the reverse strand, counting down.
GTCGGCCAAGGAGCCTGAGGCGCTCCCCTTCTGCGCCATCGCCTACGCGCTCACCGGCATTTTCGGCTCACTGATCTGCTCCTCTCCGGCCGTCAGGCAAAGCCTGGTGTTCATAGCCGGCTGACACACATATACACACTGGCATACAGGCATACAGCAACATCAGCAGCTTGTGATGAGGTTTTTTTTCTTCCTTTTTCATAAAAGAATGGCAAGTGCTTTGGAGAACAAAAGTGCAAAATTCCCAGCAAAAGAATGTGCATACTTGTGGCTCATGTAAAGATGGATGGTTGAAACAAGTCAAGGTGTGAGTAGTACTCCCTTGCTTGCATAGCTGCAAATGTTCGTTGATTGCTTTTCTCCTTGTGATTCAACTCTAAGGTCATTTTTAATCGATTCCCTAAAAATAGTGGAGTATCCGGTGAAGTAAAAACTTAGCGGAGTATATTTACTCCACTAAGTTTTAGCCGTTTCTAGCCAATCCCCTATACTTAACGGAGTAATAATAATAATATCATTCACATTTCATTTTCGGCCACAGAAACACATTTTTTCTTCCACTTTATTTCATTCAACGACATTTTGATACATTGAAGTACTTGATTCAGCCATTCTTCCCATACGAAAATAAGACCAAAGAAAACAAGAACCACATTTAGACATTTTAAAAGATATCCAACTTTCACGGTGGGCGTATACTGTTGTGGTTTTGTCACGACAGATGTCCTCGTGCAAGGAGTTAGGTGTGAGGCCATCGCCGACGGGTGGCGACTCAAAAAGATCGAACGAGAACGGGAGGCGGGTTTACCCAGGTTCGACCCCTCCAATAGAGGTAATAGCCTACATCATGCCTTGTGTCTATGTTAATGGAGATCTCGATTACAAGGATGCGGGATCGCTAACCTAGATTTCGAGGGTGTCTAACTTTTTGTCTATTGGCCTCAGGGGCTCTCCTTTATATACAGGTCGAGACCCTGATCTTTACAAGAGTCCGGGTCTCAATATGACCCCGTGACCTAACATGTCTTTATCTTGTCTTGTCTCTCAAGCAAGGAAAGTCTTCGGCGTCTTTCACCTCTTGGGCTCTAAGCCGCCGTCTTCATATGTTGGGACGCCATCCGGCTTACCGATAAATCATCTTATCTTCTTTGTCGTCACAACACGGCCCATCTTGAGCATAATCATTAAGCCGTCAGTATGTTGACCCGGCCCATCAGGTGGGTCACACCGTGGGGTTATATCCCCGACATCCCACTACTTGCACTAATATGTTCTCTATGTCTTTATTGTTGATGGGCGGATTCTCGAGCTTGACTACTTTTTTATTCGATTCTAAAGGAGTAGACATTGCTTCCCCTTTGGTCTTTTCTTAGTCTCATCTCTAGCTTTAATTCTAGCTACAAGTGCACAGACATCTAGCAAATTCCTTGCGATCAAAAGATCTATGTATTCTTCTTTCCAATACTAAAACTTGCATCCTTCCTACACACAAATTTGAAGAAACAATGATTTATCGAAATTGCGCCGAATCCGGTGAACAAACGAATTGAAACAAATACACACCCCACATTTTAAGAACTTGAAGAACACCCATCTGGGATGTTTCGGCATGGTAGAAACTCGGCGCACCACCTGTTACGGGCAGTCGTCGCACTTTATGATCGGCAACGGCAAGCCGACAAGCCGCTGGGCCAGCGTCGAGCCTGGGCAATGGCCGGGCGTGCCTTTGTCGGCTAGTACCGACGGGAGATGTTCGAGTGGCTAGAGGTGGAACCGGTACTTGCATGTGGCTCGGAGGCGTTGCCAGGGTTGTGCGGTCCGGTTCCCGGTCAATCCATGGTAGGGTGGATTCACTGGCGATCGGAATCACGAAATTCGTCGACAGCGGCTGCAGCCGCAGATCCATCGGTTCTGCGGCGGGAAGGGAGGGGATGGGAGGGGCACGGGGAGGCACAAACCCAAGTGTCAGCGTAGCCTAGGGAGCGTCTGCAGCGGCGGGTGAGAGGGGCGGAGTGGGCACAGATGCTGCGCGGGAGTGAAGGGGGGAGTGGAGGAGAGGCACAACTTTTACTCGTGCGCGGAGCGTAGAGTATATTTAGGGAGAATTTTAGGGCTGGAGTAAAAGTTTTACTCCCTTATGGCGGATAAGGGATCACCTAGATCCTGATTAGCGGAGTAAAAACTTATTTTTACTCCACTAACCGGTTATAAGGGGTCGGTTAGAAATGGCCTAAAGGAATAAGAGTAATATCCTACTTAGTTTGGTGCCAACAATTGGCATGTCTATCAATTGGTTGGCTGTCTACAAATTGGTCCTTGCTCATCTTTTAGAGCAAGTATACAATATAGTGGGTTATAAGCCTTTTTACATGGCTTTTTACCTGTGTTGAGCAGAAAGACAAGCAAATAGAAAGGAAGTGAACTCTCATGCAAGAGTCAGCCTCTACATGTTCTCTCATCCAAAACACAGCCTCTACACATGCTCCTAGATAAGAGGAAGGAGTAAAATAGAAAGCGCAAAAAATTACTAACTTAAGAGCGTCCTTACAACCAACCATATTGTATAAGTGAATAATATTGCTACTTTTTGATGACACAACCGTATGTTGATGGCTATATTATTAAGATTGCTCTTAAGAAATTGTCGACTTTGGTAAAAAATAATCGAAGTGGAGGCAAATTTTTGCCTCATCCATTAATTAATAAGAAGAGAGTTGCTCGGTTATCTGACGGAAAACTAGGCGAAAACCGTCACAATTTTGACCACACATGTGAACTACTCCCAAACTATGGACCCACATGAATCCCCAACAAAGACACTCAACACGGAGCCAGTCCAACACCCAAACACTTTGGTCACACCAATGGAACCCCATCAACCCACAACCACTTGAAAAGGATATAATGACAAAGACGAGAGACACGTCTGAGCCCACGACTGCAGCCTAGACAACTATATCATGAAAACATTTGCACCTTCCCATTACCATTCTTTCCCTTGCACTTCTAGATTTATTCTAGGGTGAGCATCATCCTTCTTGCATTTGTTCCTTGATGCCTTATGCTTCAAGAGACATCCCATAAGTTCTTTCGAATTTAGCATACAAGATAGATAGGTATTCAACAAGCTTGAGGGCAAACATTGTTGGAAATATGCCCTAGTGGCAATAATAAAATGGTTATTATTGTATTTCCTTGTTCATGATAATTGTCTATTGTTCATGCTATAATTGTATTAACCGGAAACCGTAACGCATGTGTGAATACATAGACCACAACATGTCCCTAGTGAGCCTTTAGTTGGCTAGCTCGTTGATCAATAGACGGTCACGGTTTCATGACCATGGACATTGGATGTCGTTGATAACGTGATCACATCATTAGGAGAATGATGTGATGGACAAGACCCAATCCTAAGCATAGCACAAGATCGTGTAGTTCGTCTACTAAAGCTTTTCTAATGTCAAGTATCGTTTCCTTAGACCATGAGATTGTGCAACTCCGGATATCGTAGGAATACTTTGGGTGTGCCAAACGTCACAATGTAACTAGGTGGCTATAAAGGTATGCTACGGGTATCCCCGAAAGTATCTGTTGGGTTGGCACAAATCAAGACTGGGATTTGTCACTCCGTGTGACGGAGAGGTATCTCTGGGCCCACACGGTAAGACATCATCATAATGAGCTCAATGTGACTAAGGATTTAGCCACGGGATGATGTGTTACGGAACGAGTAAAGAGACTTGCCGGTAACGAGATTGAACAAGGTATAGGGATACCGACGATCGAATCTCGGGCAAGTATCATACCGGTAGACAAAGGGAATTGTATACGGGATTGATTGAATCCCCGACATCGTGGTTCATCCGATGAGATCATCGTGGAGCATGTGGGAGCCAACATGGGTATCCAGATCCCGTTGTTGGTTATTTACTGGAGAGGTGTCTCGGTCATGTCTACATGCCTCCCGAACCCGTAGGGTCTACAGACTTAAGGTTCGATGACGCTAGGGTTATAGGGAAATAGTGTACGTGGTTACTGACGAGGACATGTACCTAGGGTAGGGTCCTAGGCAAGGCGTACATACCCTACCCAAGGACACTACATTGGAGGACTTGAAGTTCAAGCGTAAACTTCCGGCTGGATTCCACGAGACATTCAAGTCACTCGACAGGTTATTCACTCAGAGACTCCTTCCTCCACTCGGCAGTCGTGTGTCACTCGGAAGACCTCGTTCTCACTGATGCCAGAAGACCAGGAGTCACCATTAAGAGCCCAACTGGCAGACGTTAGTCCAATCATCATTAATAGCTTTTATTACGTACGTTACCAGTAACAGCAGACTTTAACCCCACGATCGGACCCTTAGACGCTGAGTAATTATGAGGGGCAACGAACTCTATATAAGCCGCCCCTCCCCCTGGCACAAGGGTTCGCAACCATTGTAATCTCTATATTCCACACGACATAAGCTCCTGAGCACGGAGACGTAGGACTGTTACCTCCATGAGAGGGGCCTGAACTCATACATTCGTGTGTACACCCTCGCCGTAGCTAGGACTCTGACCTCTCCTTACGTACCCCTACCATCTACTGTCAGGATCGTTCCCACGACAGTTGGCGCCCACCATGGGGCAGACGTCTAAGCGACTTCCGGCGAGGTTGCATTTTCCATCCTTCGACATGTCTTCCGGCGGTGTTTTTGCTCTGGGCCACGAGATCCGTTTTGGAGCGCTCACCTTCATTGCCGACGATTCGACATGGCTCCAAGAAGCGCCTCTCGATGTCGAGGCGCTCCCGGTCCACGGGGCCGCGCACTTTCATGTGAGTTCTTGCGGTGTGTTGCCGCGTCAGCCTTCGACTCCTTACACGTCGGCTCCCCTCGCTGTTCCCGGTCGCAAGCAGTCTGGCCGCTCACGACTTCAGCGTTGGGTCAAACACGCAATGGTGCGTCAAACTTCTCCGCAGATTGCAGCACTCGAGCCCGCCGAGTCCCTTCACAGCGTGTTCGAGTCGGATTACGATCCGTCCGACATGCCTTCCGAGTGCGAAAGCTGCGATCCCGCAGCGGAGGTCTTGATGGCAGGCTCTCATCAGAGTTCACCGCTTGGCTTCGGCCATCGCAGGCGCGAGGCTGGTGGTCCGTCGAATGAGCAGCCGCACCACAGGGAGGAGGTTCTTCATACTCCCATCGTTGGCACGACTGCCGAGGCTCAAGCTTTGGAGGCCGTGCACATTCGTTTGGAAGAACTCCAAGCAGAACTTGACGAGCGCGCTCGCCAGTGCCCGCCGTGCCCCAATCGACGTCAGCGACAGCTGTTTCCGACTGGATCTCACGACGATGTTGAGGTATATCGAACTCCTGTGTTAAATGTTGTTGTTGCCGCTAGGATAGTAGATTCCATTCATCCGTCCCGGTCAGAGGCTGGAAGGGGGTTGATGCAGATCAGAGCACTATTAGATGTAGCGCAGCGTCAAAATTCAGTAGTTTCTCAGTCCTGCAACAGAATACATAGCAATTCACCCAGGGCAGAGACCGTTCAGTCGGCACATAGCCCTGGATCGCCCTTGCGCCGTTGGGGCAGAGGTTTCCGTGAAGAGCAGGGCAGAGGTCAGTTTCACCGCGAAGACCACCGTCGAGTGCCCACTCCTCCGTGGAGTGGTCCGTACGCGCCCTGGCACTAGGACGATAGGCGCTCCTTCGGTGATGAGTGGAATGCGGGATTTGACGCCCACGACCTCCTCGTTCAGAAGCGGATTGACAGGGGCAGAGCCCACAAGGAAGGACACGACAGAGATTTTCCGAGTGGTAGCTCAGCTGTGGTTTTTGGTCCTGAGTGTTTCAGCAGAGCCATACGCTCCGCAGAGATTCCCCCCAACTTCAGGTTGGCGGCAGGGATCGGGAAGTTTACTGGTGAAACAAAGCCAGAGACTTGGTTAGATGATTACCAAGTGGCTGTGCAAATTGGTGACGGAAATGACAATGTTGCCATGAAGCACCTCTCCTTGATGTTGGATGGTCCAGCTTGAGCTTGGCTGAATCGTTTGGCTCCTTCCAGTATACATTGCTCGAAGGATCTTACCCGAGTGTTTGTCCGAACCTTTGAGGGCACCTTCAAGCGTCCGGTAGGTCTGGTCGACTTACAACACTGTGTCCAGAAGCCCAATGAAACTTTGAGAGATTATATTCAGCGATGGTCCACTCTGCATCATATAGTGGAGAATGTGTCGGAACACCAGACTGTTTGTGCGTTCAAGGCCGGTGTGAGATACAGAGAGCTATATCTGAAGTTTGGGTGAACGGGTGATATTTCACTCAGCAAGATGATGGAAATCGCCACTCGGTACACCAATGGCGAGGAAGAAGACCGCCTCCGTAGCGGCAAAGGAAAGACAGTCGTCAATGAAGCTGGTGGCAGTAACAATCGGAAATAGAAGCAAAAAGCTGAAGATCCGGTTCAAGCAGAGGCGACAACACTGGTGACTCAGTCAAAGAACAAGGGAAAAGCTAAAGCATAGTATGCCCCCAAGAAAGGGAAAAATCAGTCAGGAACTGATATCATGGATCAGCCATGTGTAATTCACACGAGGAAAGATGCGGAAGGCAATCTGATTTTGCCCAAGCACACCACTCGACAGTGTCGGACCCTTATCCAACAATTCAAGGGGGACCCGCCGAGTGATAAAACTCCTGAGAAGGGGGATGAAGATGAAGATAAAGAAACATTCCTGGATGTCACTGCTACACTGGTGATCTTTGCTAATGTCGAGAGCAAGAGCCGTTTGAATGTCATCAACAGAGAAATCAACATGGCTGTACTGGATACCCCCACCTACCTCAAGTGGTCCCAATATGCTATCACATTCGACCAGACAGACCATCCTGCTCATGTGGCCACTCCCGGTCGACAGGCTCTGGTAGTTTATCCAGTGGGGAGGGGGGACTCGACTTAGAAAGGTCCTCATGGATGGTGGCAGCGGCCTGAACATTCTCTATGCGGATACCATGAAAGGGATGTGCATTCCGATGTCTCGTTTGAGTGAAAGCAACATGCAATTTCATGGGGTCATCCCAGGAAAGAAGGCCAAGTCACTCGGCCAGATAGCATTGGATGTGATATTCGGGAATTTCCAAAAGGAAAAGTTGACATTTGAAGTCGTGGATTTCAAGAGTGCTTACCACACCATTCTGGGTCGACCTGCATATGCACGTTTCATGGCCCGACCATGTTACGTGTATCTCAAGTTGAAGATGCCAGGCCGTAAGAGCGTGATCACGGTCACAGGCAATCGACAGCGGGCTGAAGAGTGCCTCCAGCAAGGCTCCAAGATCGTCGATCACCAGATGGCCATGGTTGAGATAGAGGAGTACAAGAAAACCGTTGACCCTGCTGATTTTCTCTACGCAAAGAAGCCGGCTTCTGAGTTGGCATTTCAGTCGGCAGGGGAAGTGAAGAAGGTACACATCCATCCGACAGATCCTACTGCTGCCCCAACGAATATCTCATCAACACTCGACAACAAATAGGAAGCCGAGCTCATCCAGTTCCTCCATGAGAACTGGGATAACTTCGCATGGAAGCCTGCTGACATGTCGGGGATTCCCAGGGAGCTGGCTGAGCATCGTCTGCGAGTGGATCCGAAGGCCAAACCCGTCAGGGATCACTTGCGTCGCTCGGCGGTGGAGAAGGGCAAGGCAATCGGAGAAGAAGTGGCCCGTCTCTTGCAAGCCAAGTTCATTCGGGAGATTTACCACTCCGAGTGGCTCTCGAATGTTGTGATGGTGCCAAAGAAAGATAAGTCATTGCACATGTGCATTGACTTCAAACATCTCAACAAGGTGTGCCCAAGAGACCATTTTCCGCTCCCCCGCATAGATCAAATTGTTGACTTGACAGCGGGGTGTGAGCGTTTATCGTTTTTGGATGCTTACTCTGGGTACCATCAGATCCGTCTGTATGGCCCAGATGAAATAAAGACAGCCTTCATCACCCCATTCAGGTGTTTTTGTTACATCACTATGCCTTTTGGTCTCAAGAATGCCGACGCTACTTTTATGCGCATGATTCAGAAATGTTTACTCGACCAGATACCTCTGAATGTCGAGACGTACATGGACGACATAGTGGTCAAGTCCCACAAAGGTTCCGACCTGCTGGCTGACTTGGCCGAGACATTCGCCAATCTGAGGCGATTCGACATAAAGCTGAATCCGGCCAAATGTACTTTTGGCGTCCTTGGCGGCAAGTTGATCGGTTTTCTCGTTTTCGAGCGGGGAATTGATGTCAACCCTAAGAAAATCAGCGCCATTACCCGTATGAAGACTCCCGTGCGAGTGCACGACGTTCAGAAGCTCACAGGTTGCTTGGCAGCATTGAGTCGATTCATTTCTCATCTTGGTGAGAAGGCTCTGCCTTTATATCAATTGATGAAGAAGTCCGACACGTTCGACTGGACTCCCGAAGCCGAAGCAGCGTTTGTTGATCTCAAAGCCCTGCTCTCCACCCAGCCGGTGCTTGCCGCTCCTGCCAGCAAAGAGCCCTTGCTCCTATACATCGTGGACACAAATCAGGTTGTAAGTACAGTACTGACTGTCGAGCGGGAAGAGGAGGGTAAAGCTTATTAAGTCCAGCGACCAGTTTATTATGTCTCGGAAGTATTGTCCCCCTCAAAGGAAAGATATCCACACTATTAGAAGCTGGTTTATGGTATTTACCTATTAGCGAAGAAGGTGGCGCATTATTTCGAAGACCACTCGATTTCAATCGTCAGTGATGCTCCTCTGTCCGAAATTTTCAATAATTGAGACACATCAGGTTGAGTGGCTAAATGGGTAATCGAGCTTGGACACTTTGACATTAGATTCGAAGCCAAAAAAGCAATCAAGTCCCAAGCATTGGCAGATTTCATGGCCGAGTGGATTGAACAACAACAACCTATCCAAGTTCACTTGGCGCATTGGACAATGTTCTTTGATGGCTCCAAAATGTTGAATGGGTCCGGTGCTGGTGTTGTCTTGATATCTCCCAGGGATGACAAGCTTAGCTATGTCTTGCAAATTCATTTGGATTCCTTCAACAATGAGGCAGAGTATGAAGCACTTTTGTATGGGTTGCGCATGGCTATCTCACTCGGCATCAAGCGCCTGATGGTTTATGGCGACTCAGATCTGGTGGTGAATCAAGTGATGAAAGAGTGGGATGTTCGAAACCCCGCTATGACCGGATACTGCAATGCAGTCCGAAAGTTGGAGAAGAAATTTGAAGGCCTGGAACGTCATCATGTTCCCCGACTGAAAAATCAGGCAGCCGATGAGTTATCCAAGATTGGTTCCACTCGACGGCTTGTCCCGAGTGGTGTGTTCTTAGAGCATTTGCACACTCCTTTGGTTCAAGAAGATCCTTTCACCGAAGAGCCCCTACAAGCTTTGAGTTCCACTGACCCGACAGAGGTCGATGTGCCTGCAGTGATTAACCTGGTCATGGAGATTCTGGTTATCACTCCCGATTGGACTGTGCCTTACATTGCATATATCCTCAGACAAGAACTCCCTAAAGATGAAACAGAGGCTCGAAAGATTGTGCGCAGGTCCAAGGCTTTCACTGTGATGGGAGATCACTGTTCAGAGAAAGTGCGACTGGTGTTACACAACGCTGCATTTCCCTCGAGGAAGGTCGAATGATTCTAGACGAGATTCACTCGGGAACTTGCGGCCATCATGCTTCCTCAAGGACGATTGTTGCCAAAGCATACCGAGCTGGTTTCTACTGGCCACGAGCTAATGAGATGGCTAAAGACATCGTTGTTCATTGTGATGGTTGCCTGTTCTATGAAAACTTGTCACACAAGCCGACATCTGCCCTGAAGACAATTCCTCTTGCCTGGCCGTTTGCTGTTTGGGGAATCGACATGGTTGGCCCCTTTCGACCCGGAAAAGGAGGATTCACTCACTTACTGGTAGCAGTCAACAAATTCACCAAGTGGATAGAAGCCAAGCCAATCAAGAAGCTGAAATCCCGCACCACGGTCACATTCATGAGGGAGATAATTTATCGATACGACATTCCACACATCATCATCATAGACAACGACACTAATTTTGACTCGGAAGAATTCAGGAACTTCTGCAACTCCCAGGGCACTCGGGTAGATTATGCATCTGTCGCTCACCCACAAACCAATGGGAAAGTCGAGCGAGCCAATGGCCTCATCTTGCAAGGTCTTAAGCCTCGTCTCATGCGCGACCTGGATCATGCCGCTGGTGCCTGGGTAACTGAGCTTCCGTCCGTGTTATGGGGCGTGAGAACTACTCCAAATCGGTCGACTGGACGGACTCCTTTCTTCCTGGTCTATGGTGCTGAAGCCGTTTTGCCGAGTGACTTGTTCCACAATTCTCGTCGAGTGGAGCTGTATTCTGAGGCTGAAGCTGAATAGGCTAGACAGGACGATGTAGATCTTCTGGAGGAGGAACGAGAGATGGCTCTGATCCGGACTACTGCCTATCAGCAGGACCTGCGGCGCTTCCATGCGAAGAATATCAAGAGTCGGTTGTTTCATGAGGGAGCCCTGGTGCTTCGAGTGAATCAACACCGACCTCACAAGCTTGCTCCTGCATGGGAAGGTCCTTTCGTCATCACTAAGGTGCTAAACAACGGAGCCTATCATCTGTACAATCTCATGAAGCGGATGGACGAGCCGCGAGCCTGGAATGCAGATTTGCTCTGGCGTTTTTATACTTGAAACAAAAGAGTCCTCCGATGTAATAAGAACACTTCATCAATGCAATTCACATTTCTGCAATATATATTGTCGATTCCAATCATATAGTTACATTCTTGGGAATACTCCGAGTGATGAGCAATCCTCACACTCGGGGGCTTAGCTGCGAACATGCTTTCGCCTAAGTTAAAAACCCTGTCGGGTGGATAACAGTCCATTCACTCGACGACCTATTTGCGAATCCGTCTTCGCTTAGGTTCAAAGATACTCCGAGTGATGAGCAATCCTCACACCCGAGGGCTTAGCTGCGAGTATGCTTTCGCCTAAATTAAAAACCATGTCGGGTGGATAGCAATCCATTCACCCAACGACCTATTTGCGAATCCGTCTTCACTTAGGTTCAAAGATACTCCGAGTGATGAGCAATCCTCACACCCGGGGGCTTAGCTGCAAACATGCTTTCACCTAAGTTAAAAACCCTCACGGGTGGATAGTAGTCCATTCACTCGACAGCCTATTTGCGAATCCGTTTTCGCTTAGGTTCAAAGATACCCCGAGTGATGAGCAATCCTCACACTCGGGGGCTTAGCTGCGAACACGCTTCGCCTAAGTTAAAAACCTTGTCGGGTGGATAGCATTCCATTCACTCGACAACTTACCCGCAAATCAACATTCGCCTAAGTTCTAAACTACTCCGAGTGATGAGCAATCCTCACACTCGGGGGCTTAGCTGCGGACACGCTTCGCCTAAGTTAAAAACCCTGTCGAGTGGTGAGCAGTCCTCACACTCGGGGGCTTAGCTGCAAACATGTTTTCGCCTAAGCCTAAAAACAAACTCAGTTAAACTAACGATTGAAAGCCAAATATGAATAAAATCCAAAGGTCAAACCGTGGATAAACGTTTCATAAAGAAGCAAATGTGCTCAGGCCTAAAGCCTGAATGAAGTTTAAGTGATACAATTCCACTCAGCATACCGAGGCGAATAAAAGTTTTTCTTCCAAAGACCAAGTTTTTAAGCATCTGACGAGCTGGCTGGCTCGACAAAGGTGTCCAAGTCGATACCGTCAGCGATTCTGGTGGTTGCTTCAATGAAGGTTTCCATGAAGTCCTCAAACTAGAGTTTCTTCGTGTTAACCACCCGGAGCTCCTTTAGCTTCTCTTCCCTCACGTCCTTGCAATGGACCCTAACGAGTGACAATGCCACGTCGGCCCCACAACGAGTAGCAGATTTCTTCCAGGCCTACACTCAACTTGGAAGTTCGTTCAAGCGAGCCATCATCGAGTTGAGGTCGAGCTGAAGGGTGTCCTCAGGACATAGCTCCTTGTCAATTTTCTCCAGTGCAGACTCTAGTCGGACAATATATGCCTGGACGCCCTGGAGCCGGAAGTTGAGTCTGAGCATGTTCATAGCCACTGCGTCTGCGGCAGGTGACTTAGTGGGATCCAGATTGGGCTCAACCTCCTTTGTCTCCTTCTCGAAGTCTTCACAGAATTTGTTGAAGAGTTGGAATGGGAGGGGAATCGGGGAGATATGACCTTCAAAGGTTTTACAAATTTCAGTCGGCAAGAAACACTCACCGTCGAGCAGGATATACATCTTCCTCGAAAATTCGCCCAAGTGCTTCTCCAGGCCATTGCTCCTTTTTTTCAGCTACTCAGCCCTTTTGACGAGGTCCACGCGCTCTTGCTTCAGCTTCGTGTTCTCCTCTTCCAGCTTCTTGGCGGCCGCCAGCTTCTGATCTGTAGCTTCGGTCTTGTCCCTGGCCACCCGTTGGGCGTCGATGAGTGTTTTGTCCTTCTCCTCCAGTGCCTTCTTCATGGAATTTAAAGAAACAACATTGTTGAGTCGTGCTTGGAGTCGACGGTTTTCATTGCGCATGTCTGTTCGAGTGAGAGCACTCGGTTCAAAACATGAAAAGTGAAGAGAGGAATGTTGAAAGTCAATAGTAAGTACCTCCCAAAGACTTCAGCTCATCACATGCTCGCTCCAGAGCATTGTTGGAGGCTTCCAGATCCACACGTAGGTGGTTCCTTTCATCCTCCAGATCCTTGTACTGTGTCCCAAGTTCACATGCCCTCTAAAACCAACAAAATAAAGAGATTCAATCGGCAAGTAATGCCAAGGACGATCGACTAGTCTATGAACACCGTCGAATGACTGTCTTACAATCTTGGAATAGCGTCATATATTGGTTGACCTATGATGTCTGTGAGGCCCATGTCCAAGGGAAGAAGAATTTAAGAAAAATTCCACTCGACATGTCGAGCGGCCCTGGCGCTCCGCACACTGTAAACAAATTCAAAGCAGTCTCTATTAAGACCCCTGCCAGTGCAAGCAGTCGACAGCGGTCTCGGGGACTACACCCAGTGGGTGCACTTAGAGTGTCCGCTCTGAGACGGTTAACACTCGACTTGTCGAGTAACTCGTCAAAAGAAAATGCACTCGACATGTCGAGTGACTCCAATACTCCGTGTATGACAAGTTTTCAAGACTATTGCTTATCGTCTGCGATTAACAGTAGCCTCGGGACTACACCCAGTGGGTGCACTTAGCGTGTCCTCACTGGTTATTAAAACTTTCGACAAGGTCAGCCCTATCAGAACATCCACCCGTCCTCCCTGCTCTGTGAAGTTCAATCTATCCTGCAAGCACTCGACAGCGGTCTCGGGGACTACACCCAATGGGTGCACTCAGAGTGCCCCCACTGAGACGGTTAACTCTCGATCCGTCGAGTAACTCGTCACACAAAATGCACTCGACATGTCAAGTGACTCCAGTACCACGCGTACTATCGACCCAAATCCTACTCGACTACGACCCGACCTATTCGAGTGGAGAAATTTCAAACATCCTACGAGTGAATAATAAGCACCCACTGGGTGTACAATCAAGAGAAGACAGGAATTCAATCAGAAATGTACTTACAATCGAACTTACTCGAACATTGGTGTGGAGGGCTGCGCTGACATCGTAAGCCAGCTTGCTGGCCTTGTATGCCTCCTTGGTTTGCAGTATTATCTGCTCTTCCTGGATCATAGCCTCCTTCGCAACTCCGGTCTAATCTTTCGGGACGCGATGCAGAGAAAAAGCCATCACAGGTGGGATCGACGTAGTTGCTGGGGCAACATGTGCAGTCTGAGAAGGTCCAGTTGGAGTTGATGTCACGATGGTCGAGATAGCTGGAGGGGCATTCGACAGAGGTACTGCAGGTTCAGCTCTGATCTGTGTCGAGTCACCTATCCCCTGGGAGGAATCTGCAGTCAAACGCTGAAGCATCTGCGCTAATGAAGCTCTTTGGGTGTGGGTGCATGAAGCGTCTAGGTGTTCCTCGTCGTCTTCCAGCTGGATGATCTCTACAACATCAACCGTAGTGTTAACTTTTGCAAGTGACTAATCCCATTTGGATGAATCAAGAAATTATTAAACTCTATGAGAAGTGACAGCGTCAGTAGTGTCAATGTCCATCGCCTCCCCTCCGTCTCGATGAGGCGAGGTTATAGACGTAGCAGCTCTGACGAATCGAACAACACTCGGTTAGCTACAACTCAAGGTCACAGTCGACAGAAAGAATTCGAAAATAAATACTTACGTGGAGACGACAGGTACAACCATCCTCATGCGAGGCAGAGCCTTGCGAGGTTTGGTCGTGGTTTGCTTGGGCTGCTTGGCCAGCCTCTCACTTGACTCAACGGTTGAAGGGCGACTCCGCTTCGGGTTCTTCTCGCTAGGGCCCGGAGCCCTGTCCTCAAGAGCTGCCGGATCCTGGCGGGAGTTGGTGCGGCCCTCACACCGGGGAGGTGACTCAACTTCTTCCTCTTTGTCGGAGTCCTCGTATTCATCCTCAGAGTCAGAGGGACCTTCTCCGTCCACGCTGCCACCCACACTCACTACGCCATCTTCAACATGGTTCCCGTTGGGAACGGGCGAGTGCATGTGCGTCCACTCCTGCATGAGTCAAGCAAAGAAGTCAGTTCATAAGTCAATGTATCACTTGACAGTTCAAGTACATCAGTCGACACCGCGCAACTCACCAGATTCTTCGACGGATTTTCGGCCGCGTAAGGTTGGATCCTCTTGGCTCCCAAAGGGTTGTCGCATGCTCTAGTGATGCTGCGAAGCCACTGCTCGACAGTTTTTTGTGGAACCTCTTCTGGGTGCGCCTTGGTCGAGTCCTCAGAGCCCGCGTAGTGCCACATGGTGTGATCTCTAGCTTGGAGTGGCTGAATACATCGATTGAGAAACGTCTCCAACAGATCCATGCTAGTCACCCCACCCCGGATCAACTGCACCACAACTTCAACCAAGATTCCTGTTTGGACATGTTCCTCTTCGGTCACCCTCAGAGACTTGGGGACAGCTGGACAGTCAGGTGTATAGGGGGGGAAGGCCACTCGACATATTGGGCGATGCTATATCTTTGCAGTAGAACCAAGTCGATTGCCAACCTCTAACAGACTCAGGAAAAGTCATGGCAGGGAAAGAACTATGGGCTCTTTTCTGAAGTCCTAAACCTCCACACAACTGAAGCACATGAGTCTTCCCATCAACAGGGAGAGCTTTCTTCATGGTCTGGGATATGACCGTGAAGATGTGCTTGAACATCCCCCAATGGGGAGAGCAACCTAGAAAACACTCGCACAAAGTAACGAAGGCAGACAAGTACGCAACAGTATTCGGTGGGAGATGATGCAGTTGGGCGCCAAAGAAATTCAGGAACCCTCTAAAGAACGGGTGGGGCGGCATAGAGAAACCTCTTTCAACGTGGGAGAGAAGGAGGACCCACTCCCCGTCGCGCGGCTCCAGCTTGCGCTCTCCCTCCGGCAGCCTCCAGGCGCCGTCCGTCACGAGCCTGTTGGCGACAAGGCCCTCCATGTCCTCACGAGTGACTACGGAGGGGAGAAAGTCCCCCTTCATCCACCCCGCCGGCGCGGTGAACCGAGCGGTCGAGGGCTTCTTGCCCTTGTGCTTCGTCGCCCCCTTCTTAGCTCGCTCCAGCTTCTCTGTGGTACCCTTCGTCATCACCGCGGCGGCTCTCGTTGGAGAAGAACAAGATGAGGTGTTGGAGACGAGGGAGGCGGGGGAAGAGAGGGAGTTTGGGGAATAGTACTATGCGAACCGCAGCGCTCCGAGATTTATATCCCGCCGAGTGCCTTCGCTGACCGGTGAACCCACGAGATCATCGCGCACGCCAGCCGCAGTCTACGTCCAGTACGTGGCGAAATGACCGACGCGGAGATCGAGGCATCATGCTCCCACTTGCCCTGATCGTGGCATCATCATCGCACGCACGCGCTTCCAAAATTTTTGTATCCCGCAAAATCCGGGTCTGACAGACCGACCCGTCACCTCCAAAGATGCTTTCAGTTCACCTGGAGCCAAATAGGCATTGAACATCCAGTCGGACACTTTTAAGGCTGATGGATCTGGGCGAATGGAGAAGAATTCAATCGACGCAAGTTTCGTTGAAACCCCGAATATCATTCGAAAGATCCGGCGTCTTGATCCTGAATTGACGTCAATACTCAGAATTCAGTCAACGCAAGTTTCATTGAAACCCCGAATATCATTCGGAAGATTTGATGCCCTAATTCGAGATTGGCATCGATACCCTCATTTCACCACTCGAACCCCGATCCATTCGGGGGCTAATGACGAGAACATGTACCTAGGGTAGGGTTGTAGGCAAGGCCTACATACCCTACCCAAGGACACTACATTGGAGGACTTGAAGATCAAGTGTAAACTTCTGTTTGGATTCCACGAGACGTTCAAGTCACTCGACAGGTTATCCACTCGGAGATTCCTTCCTCCACTCGGCAGTCGCGTGTCACTCAGAAGACCTCGTTCTCACTCGACGCCAAAAGACCAAGAGTCACCATTAAGAGCCCAACGGGCAGACGTTAGTCCAATCATCATTCATAGCTTTTATTACGTACGTTACCAGTAACGACAGACTTTAACCCCATGATCGGATCCTTAGATGTTGAGTAATTATGAGGGGCAGCGAACTCTATATAAGCCGCCCCTCCCCTCTGGCACAAGGGTTCGCAACCATTGTAATCTCTATATTCCACATGACATAATCTCCTGAGCACTCAGAAGTAGGGATGTTACCTCCACGAGAGGGGCCTGAACTCATACATCCGTGTGTACACCCTCGCCGTAGCTAGAACTCTGCCCTCTCCCACAAATGTAGCATATGATCGTGTCAGTTTATTGCTACTATTTTCTGCATGTCAAGTATATGTTCCTATGACCATGAGATCATGCAACTCACGGACATCGGAGGAGTGCTTTGTGTGTATCAAACGTCACAACGTAACTGGGTGACTATAAAGGTGCTCTACAGGTATCTCCGAGGGTGTTTGTTGAGTTGGCATGGATCAAGACTGGGATTTGTTACTCCGTGTGACAGAGAGGTATCTCAGGGCCCACTCGGTAATACAACATAACAATGAGCCTTGCAATCAATGTGACTAAGTGTTAGTTGTGGGATCTTGTATTACAGAACAATTAAAGAGACTTGCCGGTAACGAGGTTGAACAAGGTATGGAGGTACCGACGATCGAATCTCGGGCAAGTAACATACCGAAGAACAAAGGGAACATCATACGGGATTAACTGAATCCTTGACATAGAGGTTCGATTGATAAAGATCTTCGTAGAATATGTAGGAACCAACGTGGACATCCAGGTCCCGCCATTGGTTATTGACCGTAGAGGTGTCTCGGTCATGTCTACATAGTTCTCGAACCCGTAGGGTCTGCACACTTAAGGTTTAGTGACGTTTCGGTAGTATAGAGTTGTGTATGGTGGTGACCGAAGTTTGTTCGGAGTCCCGGATGAGATCCCGGACGTCATGAGGAGTCCAGAATGGTCCAGAAATGAAGATTGATATATAGGAAGGTGGTATTTGGACTCCGGAAAGATTTCGGGCACTTTCGGTAGTGTACCGGGAGTGACGAATGGGTCCCGAGGTCCACCAGTAGGGCCAACCCACTCCATGGGCCAAAGTGGCGACCCACCAGCCCTAGTGGGCTGGTGGGGTCGGCCAAGGTGGCCTAGGCGCAGGGGAGAGAGGCCCAAACCGAATTGGGGTGGATTCCTCCCCAAGTTCCACCTCTCGTGTGAGAGGTGGACTCCCAGTTGGAGGACGACTCTCCCCACCAGGTTCGGCCGAACCAAAGGAGTTCCTTACTTTTGGGAGCAGCCTCCTCTCCCCTCCTCCTATATATATGAGTGGTTTTAGGGTTTTTTGGACAAGGATTTTCAGCCACGTCTAAACCCTACCTCTAGATCAAGTTCCTCTAAACTAGACTAGTTCGGCAGTGCTTAGGCGAAGCCCTGCCGGAATAGTTCCACCACCATCGCCGGAGCGTCGTCACGCTGCCGGAGTACTCTTCTACCTCTCCTCTCTCTCTTGCTGGATCAACAAGGCGGAGATCGTCATCGAGCTGTATGTGTGCTGAACGCGGAGGTGCCGTCCGTTCGGCGCTAGATCGGAAGGACCGTGATCGAGATCGCGAGACGGTTCATGATGAAGATCGCGGAACGGATCGTGATGAGTTCGCGGGACAGATCGTGATCAAGATCGTGAGAAGGATCGTGATGAGTTCATGGGATGGATTGTGATTGGATCGTGGGACGGATCATGATGAGATCGTGGGACGCTCGGTGATTTGGATCGCAAAGATGTTCGACTACACCAACCGCGTTTCTTAATGCTTCCCGCTTAGCGATCTACAAGGGTATGTTGATTCACTCTCCCTCTCGTAGATGCTCATCACCATGGATAGATCTTGTGTGTGCGTAGGAATTTTTTTGTTTCCCATGCAACGTTCCCCAACAGTGGCATTATGAGCTAGGTCTATGTGTAAATGAGATCTCGAGTAGAACACAAAAGGTTTGTGGGCGTTGATGCTCAAATTGCTTCCTCCCTTGGTCGGATTTCGGTTCAGCGGTATTGTGAGATGAAGCGGCCCGGACCAACATTACTCGTACGCTTACGAGAGACCGGTTCCCTCGACCGCAACTTGTTGCATAGATGGCTTGCGGGTGCCAGTTTCTCTCACTTTAGTTGGATCGGATTCGACAAAGGCGGTCCTTGAGAAGGTTGAAAAGCAACTAGTGTATCACCGTTGTGGTTTTTGCGTAGATGAGAATTGTTCTTGCTAGATACCCGTAGCAGCCACGTAAAACATGCAACAACAATTAGAGGACGTCTAACTTGTTTTTGCAGGGTATGTTGTGATGTGATATGGCCAATTACATGATGTGATATATGTGATGTATGAGATGATCATGTGATGTATAGATTATCACGACTTGCATGTCGATGAGTACGGCAACTGGCAGGAGCCATAGGGTTGTCTTTAATTATTGTATGACATGCGTGTTAATCATTAAGCGCTATGTAATGCTTTACTTTATCGCTAAATGGTAGCAATAGTAGTAGAAGCATGGTGGGCGCGACAACCCCGATGGCGACACGTTGATGGAGATCAAGATGATGGAGATCATGGTGTCATGCCGGTGACGATGGAGATCATGCCGGTGCTTTCATGATGGAGATCAAAAGCACAAGTTCATGGACATATCATGTCACTTATGATTTGCATGTGATGTTAATCCTTTTATGCACCTTGTTTTGCTTAGGATGACGGTAGCATTATAAGGTGATCCCTCACTTAATTTCAAGATAAATTGTGTTCTCCCCGAGTGTGCACCGTTGCGAAAGTTCTTCGTGCCGAGACACCACGTGATGATCGGGTGTGATAGACTCTACATTCACATACAACGGGTGCAAGCCAGTGTTGCACATGCAGAACACTCGGGTTAAACTTGACGAGCCTAGCATGTACAGACATGGCCTCGGAACACAAGAGACCGAAAGGTCGAACATGAGTCATATAGTAGATATGATCAACATGATGATGTTCACCATTGTAACCACCTCAACTCACGTGATGATTGGACTTGAGTTGGTGAATTTGGATCATGTATCACTCGAATGACCGGAGGGATGTCAATTTGAGTGGGAGTTCTTAAGTAATATGATTAATTGAACTCATTATCATGAACATAGTCAGTATTGTCTTTGCAAATTATGTTGTAGATCACTTGCTCGCGTTGTAGCTCCTTTGAATTTTTATATGTTCCTAGAGAAATAGATTTGAAAGATGTTGGTAGCAATATTGCGGACTAGGTCTGTGATCTGAGAATTGTCCTCATTGCTGCACAGAAGGCTTATGTCCTTAATGCACTGGTCGGTGCGCCAACCCCTCTAGCGTGGTTTGTAGATGTTGTGAACATCTGACAGGCACGTTCTGATGGCTACGTGATAGATTAGTGCGTCATGCATTACGGCTTAGAATTGAGGCTCCGAAACGTTTTGAACGTCACAGAACATATGAGATGTTCTAAGAGCAAAAATTAGGATCTCAGGCTCGTGCCCATGTTGCGAGATATGAGATCTCCAACAAGATTATTTGCCTGCAAGATGAAGGAGAATAGCTCAATCGTTGAGCATGTGCTCAGATTGTCTGGGTGCTACAATCTCTTGAATCAATTGGGAGTTGATCTTCTAGATAAGATAGTGATTGATATAGTTCTCCAAGTCACTATCACTAAGCTACTAGAACTTGGTGATGAACTATAAAATGCCGGGGATAGGAATAATGATCCCTGAGCTGTTTGCGATGTTTGACACCGCAAAGGTAGAAATCAAGAAGGAGCGTCAAGTGTTGATGGTTAGTCAAACCACTAGTTTCGAGAAGGGCAAGAGCAAGGAGGAAAACTCCATAGATAGCAAGTCAGTTGCTACTCCAGTGAAGCAACCCAAAGTTGAACTCAAACCCGAGACTAAGTGCTTCGATTATGAGGAGAGCGGTCACTGAAGCGGAACAACCCTAGATACTTGGTAGATAAGAAGGCTGGCAACGTCAACAGAAGTATATTTGATATACATGTTATTGATGTGTACCTTGCTAGTGCTCCTAGTAGCACCTGAGTATTAGATACTGGTTCAGTTGCTAAATGTTAGTAACTCGAAGTAAAAGCTACGGAATAAACAGAGAACTAACTAAGGGTGAGGTGACGATGTGTGTTGGAAATGTTTCCTAGGTTGATGTGATCAACATCGCACGCTCTCTCTACCTTCAGGATTAGTGACGAACCTAAATAAATGTTATTTGGTGTTTTGCGTTGAGCATGAACATGATGAGATCATGTTTATTGCGATATGGTTACTCATTTAAGTTAGAGAATAATTGTTATTCTGTTTACATGAATAATACCTTCAATGGTCATGCACCCAGTGAGAATGGTTTGTTGAAATCTTGATCGTAGTAATACACATGTTCATAACATTGATGTCAAAAGATACAAAGTTAATAATGATAGTACCACATACTTGTGGCACTGCCGCGAAATGTCATATTGGTATAAAACACATGAAGAAACTCCATACTGATGGATCTTTGGACTCATTTGATTTCGAATCGGTTGAGACATGCGAACCATGCCTCTTGGGCAAGATGACTAAAGGACCCCGTTGGATGGAGCGGGCAAGTGATTCATTGGAAATGATACATGTTGATGTATGCAATCCAATGAGTCTTGTAGCGTGCATTGTATATCATTATTTTCTTACCTTCAATGATGATTTAAGTAGATATAGTGTATATTTACTTAATGAAACACAAGTCTGGATCATTTGAAAGGTTCAAGCAAATTCAGAGTGAAGTTTAAGATCATCGTGACAAGAAGATAAAAATGACTGCGATATGATCGTGGAGGTGAATATCGGAGTTACGAATTTGGCATACAACTTAAGACAATGTGAAAGTTGTTTCACAACAAACGCCACCTGGAACACCATAGTGTGATGGTGTGTCCGAACGTCATAGTCATGCTCTATTGGATATGGTGCGTGCTATGATGTCTCTTATCGTTTTGCTACTATAATTTTGGGGTTATGCATTAGAGACAACTACATTCACTTTAAATAGGGCACCATCTAAATCCGTTGAGATGACACAGTGTGAATTATGGTTTGATAGAAACCTAAACTGTCATTTCTTGATGTTTGGGGCTGCAACGCTTGTGTGGAAAATGTTTTCACCTAATAAGCTCGAACCCAAAGCGGACAAATGCATCTTCATAGAATACCCTAAGAACAGTTGGGTGAACCTTCTATCTCAGATCCAAGCATAAAATGTTTATTGCTAAAACTGGGTCCTTTCTCAAGAAAGGGTTTCTCTTGAAAGAATTGAGTGGGAGGAGGATAGAACTTGATGAGGTTATTTGAACCTCTGCTTCAACCATAAAGTAGCGCAGCGCAGAAAGATGTTTCTGTGAAGCCTACGTTAGTTGAAGAGGAAGTTAATGATGATGATCATGAAGCTTCGGATCAAGTTACTATCGACCTACGAGGAAAATAGAACTTGATGAGGTTACTGAACCTTTACTTCAACCAGAAAGTGGCGCAACGCAGAAAGATGTTTCTGTGAAGCCTACGTCAGTTGAAGAGGAAGTTAATGATGATGATCATGAAGCTTTGGATCAAGTTACTATCAAACTTCGTAGGTCGACAAGGATGTGTACTGCTACTGAGCGGTACGACAACCCTGTCTTGGAGGTCATGTTGTTGGACAACGATGAACCTACGAACTATGGAGAAGCGATGATGGGCCCGAAAACCAACAAATGGTTAGAGGCCATGACATCCGAGAAAGGATCCATGTATGAAAACCAAGTATAGACTTTGGTGGACTTGCTCGTTGGACGGCAGGTCGTTAAGTACAAATGGATCTTTAAAATGAAGACATACGCTGATGGTAAATGTTACCAGTTGTAAAGCTCGACTTGTTGCAAAGTAGTTTGCGACAAGTTCAAAGAGTTGACTGTGATGAGACTTTCTCACTCGTGGCGATGCTAAAGTCTGTTGGAATTATGTTAGCAGTTGCTGCATTTTTCAATTATGAAATCTGGCAAATGGATGCCAAAACTTCGTTTCCTTCCTTAAGGAAAGGTTGTATGAGATACAACCAGAAGGTTTTGTCAGTCCTAAGGATGCTAAAAGATGTGCGAGCTTCAGTGATTCTTCTGTGAACTGAAGCAAGCATCTTGGAGTTGGAATATACAGTTTGATGAGGTGATCAAAGTTTTTTGAGTCTATACAAAGTTTATGAGAAACTTGTATTTGCAATAAAGTGAGTGGGAGCACTATAGAGTTTCTGGTAAGCATATGTGGTTGACATATTGTTGATCGGAAATGATGTAGAATTTCTGGAAAGCATAAACGGTTGTTTAAAAGGAGGTTTTTCAAAGGAAGACCTGGATAAAGCTACCTAATTGTTGAGCATCAAGATCTATAGAGATAAATCAAGATGCTTGATGAGACTTTCAATGAGTACATACCTTGACAAGATTTTGAAAGAGTTCAAAATGTATCAGTCAGAGAAAGAGTTCTCGCCTGATTTGTAAGGTGTGAAGTTGAGTGAGACTCAAAGCTCGACCACGGCAGAAGAAAGAGAAAGGACGAACGTCGTCCCCTATGCCTTAGCCATAGGCTCTGTACAGCATGCCATGCCGTGTACCGCACTTGTGTGTGCCTTGCCATGAGTCTGTCAAGGGGTACAACAAGTGGTCCAGGAGTAGGATCACTGGACATCGGTCAAAATTATCCTTAGTAACCAGAGGACTGAGAAGATGTTTCTCGATTATGGAGGTGATAAAGAGTTCGTCGTAAAGAGTTACGTCGATGCAAGCTTTAACACCAATCTGGATGACTCATAATAGCAATTTGGATACATATAGTGGAGTAGCCATTTGGAATAGTACCAAGTGGAGTGTGGTAGCAGTGTTTACAGTTTGACATAGGGATTTGCAAAGTTCACACGGATCTGAATGTTGCAGACCCGTTGACTATAAGACCTCTCTCACGTGCAAAGCATGATCGAGCCCCAGAACTCATTGGGTGTTAGATTCATAACAATGCGAATCACATAGTGATGTGAACTAGATTATTGACTCTAGTGCAAGTGGGAGACTGTTGGAAATATGCCCTAGAGGCAATAATAAATTAGTTATTCTCATATTTCCTTGTTCATAATAATCGTTTATTATCCATGCTATAATTGTATTGATCGGAGACTTAGATGCATGTGTGGATACATAGACAACACCATGTCCCTAGTATGCCTCTAATGGACTAGCTCGTTGATCAAAGATGGTTAAGGTTTCCTAGCCATGGACATGAGATGTCATTTGATAATGGGTTCACATCATTAGGAGAATGATGTGATGGACAAGACCCAAACTACAAACATAGCATATGATCGTGTCAGTTTATTGCTACTGTTTTCTGCATGTCAAGTATATGTTCCTATGACCATGAGATCATGCAACTCACGGACATCGAAGGAGTGCTTTGTGTGTATCAAACGTCACAACGTAACTGGGTGACTATAAAGGTGCTCTACAAGTATCTCCGAGAGTGTTTGTTGAGTTGGCATGGATCAAGACTGGGATTTGTTACTCCGTGTGACGGAGAGGTATCTCAGGGCCCACTCGGTAATACAACATCACAATGAGCCTTGCAAGCAATGTGACTAAGTGTTAGTTGCGGGATCTTGTATTACGGAACGAGTAAAGAGACTTTCCGATAACGAGGTTGAACAAGGTATGGAGATACCGACGATCGAATCTCGGGCAAGTAACATACCGAAGAACAAAGGGAACATCATACGGGATTAACTGAATCCTTGACATAGAGGTTCGACCGATAAAGATCTTTCGTAGAATATGTAGGAACCAATGTGGACATCCAGGTCTCGCCATTGGTTATTGACCGTAGAGGTGTCTCGGTCATGTCTACATAGTTCTCGAACCTGCAGGGTCTACACACTTAAGGTTTGGTGACGTTTCAGTAGTGTAGAGTTGTGTATGGTGGTGACCGAAGTTTGTTCGGAGTCCCGGATGAGATCCCGGACGTCATGAGGAGTTCCGAAATGGTCCGGAAACAAATATTGATATATAGGAAGGTGGTATTTGGACTCCGAAAAGATTTCGGGCACTTTCGGTAGTGTATCGGGAGTGACGAATGGGTCCCGGGGTCCACCAGTGGGGCCAACCCACCCCATGGGCCAAAGTGACGACCCACCAGCCCCTAGTGGGCTGGTGGGGTCGGCCAAGGTGGCCTAGGCGCAGGTGAGAGAGGCCCAAACCGAATTGGGGTGGAGTCCTCCCCAAGTTCCACCTCTCGTGTGAGAGGTGGACTCCTAGTTGGAGGAGGACTCTCCCCACCAGGTTCGGCCGAACCAAAGGAGTTCCCTTCTTTTGGGTGCAGCCTCCTCTCCCCTCCTCCCATATATATGAGTGGTTTTAGGGTTTTTTGGACAAGGATTTTCAGCCACGTCTAAACCCTACCTCTAGATCAAGTTCCTCTAAACTAGACTAGTTCAGCAGTGCTTAGGCGAAGCCCTGTCGGAATAGTTCCACCACCATCGCCAGAGCGCCGTCACGCTGCCGGAGTACTCTTGTACCTCTCCTCTCTCTCTTGCTGGATCAAGAAGGCGGAGATCATCATCGAGCTATACGTGTGCTGAGCGCGGAGGTGCCGTCCGTTCGGCGCTAGATTGGAAGGACCGTGATCGAGATTGCGAGACGGTTCGTGATAAAGATCGCAGAACGGATCGTGATGAGTTCGCGGGACAGATCGTGATCAAGATCGTGAGACGAATCGTGACGAGTTCACGGGACGGATCGTGATTGGATCGCGGGACGGATCGTGATGAGATCGCGGGACGCTCGGCGATTTGGATCGCGAAGATGTTCGACTACACCAACCGCGTTTCTTAACGCTTCCCGCTTAGCGATCTACAAGGGTATGTAGATCCACTCTCCCTCTCGTAGATGCTCATCACCATGGATAGATCTTGCATGTGCATACGAAATTTTTTGTTTCCCATGCAACGTTCCCCAACAGGCCGCAACCCTAGGGTGGGAACCCAAGGGGCTGCGCCCTCGCTCCTCCTCCTCCTATATATAGTAGGGTTTGGGGACCTGCCATCTACATGAGTTCCTCTCTCTCTCTCGGCGCAGCCCTACCCCTCCTCCTCCTCGTCCTCCGTAGCGCTTGGCGAAGCCCTACCGGAGTACCACGCAGCTCCACCGTCACCACACCGTCGTGCTACCGGAGCTCTCCCTCAACCTCTCATTCCTCCTTGCTGGATCAAGGCGTAGGAGACATCACCGGGCTGCACGTGTGTTGAACGAGGAGGAGCTGTTTTTCGGCGCTTAGATCAGAATCCACCACGATCTAAATCGCTGCGAGTACGACTCCACCAACCGTGTTCTTGTAACGCTTCCACTTAGCGATCTTCAAAGGTATGAAGATGCACTCATCCCACTCGTTGCTGGTTTCTCCATAGATAGATCTTGGTGACACGTAGGAATTTTTTTGATTTACTACTACATGTCCCAACAGTGGCATCCTAAGCTAGGTCTATGCGTAGAATCTATGCACGAGTAGAACACAAGTTGTCGTGGGCGTCTATCTTGTTAATTTGCTTATCATTACTAGTCTTATCTTGATTCGACGATATTGTGGGATGAAGCAGCCCGGACCAACTTTATACGTACGCTTACGTGAGACCGGTTCCACCGCCTGACATGCACTTGTTGCATAAGGTGGCTAGCGGGTGTTTGTCTCTCCCACCTTAGTCGGATCGGATTCGATGAAAAGGGTCCTTATGAAGGGTAAATAGAAATTGGCATATCATGTTGTGGTTTTGGTGTAGGTAAGAAACGTTCTTACAAGAAACCTATAGCAGCCACGTAAAAACTTGCAACTACAAATTAGAGGATGTCTAACTTCTTTTTGCAGCATATGCCTTGTGATGTGATATGGCCAAAGGATATGATGTGATGCATTGTGATGTATGAGATTGATCATGTTCTTGTAATAGGATTCATGACTTGCATGTCGATGAGTATGACAACCGGCAGGAGCCATAGGAGTTGTCTTAATTTATTGTATGACTTGCGTGTCAATCATAAACGCCATGTAATTACTTTACTTTATTGCTAATCGTTAGCCGTAGTAGTAGAAGTAATAGTTGGCAAGACAACTTCATCAAGACACGATGATGGAGATCATGGTGTCGTGCCGGTGACAATGATGATCATGGTGCCCCGAAGATGGAGATCAAAGGAGGAAGATGATATTGGCCATATTATGTCACTATATTGATTGCATGTGATGTTTATCATGTTTACATCTTATTTGTTTAGAACGACGGTAGCTAAATAAGATGATCTCTCACTAAAATTTCAAGAAATGTGTTCACCCTAAATGTGCACCGTTGCTAAGGATCGTTGTTCCGAAGCACCATGTGCTGATCGGGTGTGATAGGTTCTAATGTTCGCATACAACGGGTGTAAGCCATATTTACACACACAATACACTTAGGTTGACTTGACGAGCCTAGCATGTACAGACATGGCCTCAGAACACGGGAGACCGAAAGGTCGAACATGAGTCGTATAGAAGATGCGATCAACATAGTGATGTTCACCATTGATGACTAGTCCGTCTCATGTGATGATCGGACACGGGCTAGTTGACGTGGATCATGTGTCACTTGGATGACTAGAGATATGTCTATCTAAGTGGGAGTTCATTAATAATTTGATTAGATGAACTTAATTATCATGAACTTAGTCCAAAAGTGTCTTTGCAAATTATGTCGTAGATAGCTCGCGTTGTAGATCCCCTGTTTTATTGATACGGTCCTTGAGAAAAGTAAGTTGAAAGTTGATGGTAGCAATAATGCGGGCTGGGTCCGTGATCTCAGGATTGTCCTCATTGCTGCACAGAAGGCTTATGTCCTTGATGCACCGCTAAGTGCACCACTCCCTCAAGCGATGTCTGTAGATGTTATGAACATATGACAGGCACTTTCTGATGACTACTTGATAGTTCAGTGCGGCATGCATTACGGCTTAGAATTGAGGCTCCAAAACATTTTGAACGTCACGAAACATATGAGATGTTCTAAGAGCTGAAATTGGGATTCCAGACTCGTGCCTATGTTGAGAGTTATGAGACCTCCAACAAGATTCTTTGCCTACAAGATAAACGAGAATAGCTCAATCGGTGAGCATGTGCTCAGATTGTCTGGGTGCTACAATCACTTGAATCAAGTGGGAATTAATCTTCCAGATAAGATAGTGATTAATGCAGTTCTCCAAGTCACTGCCACTAAGCTACTAGAGCTTTGTGATGAACTATAACATGCCAGGGATGGATAAGATGATCCCTGAGTTGTTCGTGATATTTGACACCACAAAGGTAGAAATCAAGAAGGAGCATCAAGTGTTGATGGTTAAGTGAAAACCACTAGTTTCAAGAAGGGCAAGGGCGAGAATGAAAATACTTCAAGAATGGCAAGCCAGTTGCCGCTCTAGTAAGAAACCCAAGGTTGAGCCCAAACCCGAGACTAAGTGTTTCTGTTATGAGGAGAATGTTCGCTGAAGCGGAACAACCCTAGATTCTTGGTAGATAAGAAGGCTGGCAATGTCGACAGAAGTATATTTGATATACGTGTTATTTATGTGTACCTTGATGGTACTCCTAGTAGCACCTGGGTATTAGATACCTGTTCGGTTGCTAAGCGTTAGCAACTTGAAATAAAAGCTACGGAATAAACGGAGGCTAGCTAAGTGAAAGGTGACGATGTGTGTTGGAAGTGTTTCCAAGGTTGATATGATCACCATCGCATGCTCTCTCTATCTTCGGGATTTGTGATAAACCTAAATAAATGTTATTTGGTGTTTGCGTTGAGCATGAACGTGATTAGATCATGTTTAGTGCAATACGGTTATTCATATAAGTTAGAGAATAATGGTTATTCTGTTTACATGAATAATGTCTTCAATGGTCATACACCCACTGGGGATGGTTTATTGAATCTTGATCGTAGTAGTACACATGTTCACAACAATGGTACCAAAAGATACAAAGTTAATAATGATAGTACCACATACTTGTGGCACTACCGCTAAATGTCATATTGGCATAAATCACATGTAGAAACTCCATGCTGATGGAACTTTTGACTCACTTGATTTCGAATCGGTTGAGACATGCGAGCCATGCCTCTTGGGCAAGATGACTAAGACCCCGTCTTCCGTTATGATGGAGCGGGCTAGTGGCTTATTGGAATTAATACATGTTGATGTACGTGGTCCAATGAGTGTTGAAACACACAGTGGATATCGTTATTTTCTTCACTGATGATTTGAGTAAATATGGGGATATTTGCTTAATGAAACACGAGTCTGAAATGTTTGAAAAGTTCAAGGATTTTCAGAGTAAAGTTAAAGATCATCGTAACAAGAAGATAAAATGTCTACGATATGATCGTGGACATGAATATTTGAGTTATGAGTTTGGTATGCAATTTAAGACAATGTGGAAATTGTTTCACAGCTCACACCTCCTGGAACACCATAGTGTGATGGTGTGTCCGAACGTCGTAGTCGTGCTCTATTGGATATAGTGCGTACTATGATGTCTCTTATCGTTTTGCCACTATCGTTATGGGGTTATGCATTAAAGACAAATCCATTCGCTTTAATAGGGCACCATATAAGTCTGTTGAGATGACACCGTGAGAATTATGGTTTGACAGAAGCCTAAGCTGTCATTTTTTAATGTTTGGGTCTGCGACGCTTATGTGAAAATTGGTTTTCACCTAATGAGCTCGAACCCAAAGCAGGCAAATGCATCTTCATAGAATACCCTAAGGAGACATTGGGTATACCTTCTATCTCTGATCCAAGCGGAAAAGGTGTTCGTTGCTAAGAACGGGTCCTTTCTTGAGAAAGAGTTTCTCTCGAAAGAATTGAGTGGGAGGAAGATAGAACTTGATGAGGTGGTTGAACCATTGTTTCAACCTGAGAGTAGCGCAACACAGAAAGATGTCTCTGTGGAGCCTACGTCAATGGAAAAGGAAGTTAATGATGATGATCATGAAGCTTCGGATCAAGTTACTATCGAACCTCGTAGGTCAACAAGGACGCGTACTGCTCCTAAGTAGTATGGCAACCCTGTCTTGGAAGTCACGTTGTTGGACAACGATGAACCTACGAACTATGGAGAAGAAATGGTGGGCCCGGATTCCAACAAATGGCTAGGAGCTATGAAATCCGAGAAAGGATCCATGTATGAAAACCAAGTATGGACTTTGGTAGACTTGCACATTGAACGGTAGGTCGTTGAGTACAAATGGACCTTTGAGATGAACACAGACGCTAATGGTGAAATGTCACCGTTTATTAAGCTCGACTTGTCGCAAAGAAGTTTCCGCCAAGTTCAAGGAGTTGATTGCGATGAGATTTTCTCATCCGTAGCGATGCTAAAAGTTTCTTAAAATTATGTAGTAGTTGCTGCATTTTTTGATTATGAAATCTGGCAGATGGATGTCAAAACAAGGCTTCCTTAACGGTTTCCGTGAGGAAGAGTTGTATGTGACACAACCAGATGGTTTTGTCAATCCTAAGGATGCTAAAAGGTATGCAAACTCCAGCGATCCTTCTATGGACTAGAGCAAGCATCTCAGAGTTGGAATATGAGCTTTGATGAAGTGATCAAAGTTTTTGAGTTTATACAAAGTTTATGAGAAACTTGTATTTACAAGAAAGTGAGTGGGAGCACTATAGAATTTCTGATACGAATATGTAGTTGACATATTATTGATCGGAAATGATGTAGAATTTCTGGAAAGCATAAATGGTTGTTTGGAAAAAAGGTTTTCAAAGGAAGACCTGGATAAAGCTACCTAATTGTTGGGCATCAAGATTTATAGAGATAGATCAAGATGCTTGATAATAATTTCAATGAGTACACACCTTAACAAGATATTGAAGAAGTTCAATATGGACCAGTCCAAGAAAGGGTTCTTGCCTGTATTAGAAGGTGTGAGATTGAGCACAGCTCAATGCCTGACCACGGCAGAAAATAGAGAAAAGCTGAGTGTCATCCCCTATCCTTCAGCCATAGGCTCTATATAGTATGCCATGTTGTGTACCACACCTGTGTGTGCCTTGCCATGGGTATGTCAAGGGATACAAGAGAGATCTAGGAGTGGATCACTGGACATCGGTCGAAATTATCCTTAGCAACTAGAGGACTAAGGAATTATTTCTCGATTATGGAGGTGATAAAGAGTTCGCCGTAAAGGGTTACCTCGATGCAAGCTTTAACACCAATCCGGATGACTTTTAATAGAAATCCGGATGCGTATAGTGGAGTAGCCATTTGGAATAGCTCCAAGTGGAGCGTGGGAGCAGTATCTACAGTATGACATAGAAGTTTGCAAGGTACACACGGATCTGAATGTCGCAGACCGTTGACTAAAACCTCTTTCACGAGCAAAACATGATCAAACCCCATAACTAATTGGGTGTTAATCACATGATGATATGATCACATGGTGATGTAAGTGTTAATCACATGGCGATGTGAACTAGATTATTGACTCTAGTGCAAGCGGGAGACTGTTGGAAATATGCCCTAGAGGCAATAATAAAATGGTTATTATTGTATTTCCTTGTTCATGATAATTGTCTATTGTTCATGCTATAATTGTATTAACTGGAAATTGTAATCCATGCGTGAATACATAGACCACAACATGTCCCTAGTGAGCCTCTAGTTGGCTAGCTCGTTGATCAATAGATGGTCACGGTTTCATGACCATGGAGATTGGATGTCGTTAATAACGGGATCACATCATTAGGAGAATGATGTGATGGACAAGACCCAATCCTAAGCATAGCACAAGATCGTGTAGTTTGTCTGCTAAAGCTTTTCTAGTGTCAAGTATTGTTTCCTTAGACCATGAGATTGTGCAACTCCCGGATATCGTAGGAATACTTTGGGTGTGCCAAATGTCACAACGTAACTGGGTGGCTATAAAGGTATGCTACGGGTATCCCCGAAAGTATCTGTTGGGTTGGCACGAATCGAGACTAGGATTTGTCACTCCGTGTGACGGAGAGGTATCTCTAGGTCCACTCGGTAAGACATCATCATAATGAGCTCAATGTGACTAAGGAGTTAGCCATGGCATGATGTGTTACGGAATGAGTAAAGAGACTTGCCGGTAACGAGATGGAACAAGGTATAGGGATACCAACGATCGAATCTCGGGCAAGTATCATACCGGTAGACAAAGGGAATTGTATACGGGATTGATTGAATCCCCGACATCGTGGTTCATCCGATGAGATCATCATGGAGCATGTGGGAGCCAACATGGGTATCTAGATCCCGCTGTTGGCTATTGACTGGAGAGGTGTCTCGGTCATGTCTACATGCCTCCCGAACCCGTAGGGTCTACACACTTAAGGTTCGATGATGCTAGGGTTATAGGGAAATAGTGTACATGGTTACCGAAGGTTGTTCGGAGTCCCGGATGAGATCCCGGATGTCATGAGGAGTTCCGAAATGGTCCGGAGGTAAAGATTCATATATAGGAAGTGAGGTTTTGGTCATTGGAATGTTTCGGGCATCACCGGTAATGTACCGGGACCATCGGAAGGGTTCAGAGGGTCCACCGTGTGGGGTCACAAGCACCAGAGGGCTGCATGTGCCGCAAGTGGGAGGGAACCAACCCCTAGGTGGGCTGGTGCGCCCCCCACAAGGGCCTAAGGCGCAACACTAGGTGGGAGGGGGCAAACCCTAAGGCAGATGGACCCTAGGCTCACCCTAGGGCTGCCGCACCCCTCTTCCCTCCCTTGGCCGCCGCCCCAAGGCCAATCTAGGGCCGGACGCAACCCTAGGGTGGGAACTCTAGGGGCTGCGCCCTCCCTTCTCCCCCTCCTCCTCCTATATATAGTGTGGTTTTGGGGGCTACCATCTACACGAGTTCCTCTCTCTCTCTCGGCGCAGCCCTACCCCTCCTCCTCCTCGTCCTCCATAGTGCTTGACGAAGCCCTACCGGAGTACCACGCAGCTCCACCGTCACCATGCCGTCGTGTTGCCGGAGCTCTCCCTCAACCTCTCCTTCCTCCTTGCTGGATCAAGGCGTAGGAGACATCACCGGGCTGCACATGTGTTGAACGAGGAGGCGCCATTGTTCGGCGCTTAGATCGGAATCCACCACGATGTGAATCGCTGCGAGTACGACTCCACCAACCGCATTCTTGTAACGCTTCCGCTTAGCGATCTTCAAAGGTATAAAAATGCACTCATCTCACTTGTTGCTGGTTTCTCCATAGATAGATCTTGGTGACACGTAGGAATTTTTTTGATTTACTACTACGTCTCCTAACAAACATGTCCGCGAGGTTAGGTACCAGTGCTCTGAACACATCAGCATCATCACACTTGATAGGCTCAGGAGAGTGTGTGTCAACAACATCTATACCAGCGCCCACTTCGCAAGACTTAAGAGGAGGTGAAGTGGACGCCTAAGCCACGACTGAGGCCACAAGTAATTCCACCTTCTTGGTGTAGTTGTCGTCAACCAAGCGACTTCCAGGAGAAGGGGCCAACATGTCGGCCATGATAACATCATCAACCACATATACTACAGACATGACAGACTCAGCTGCCTCTAGCTCCTCACATGACAGAGGTGAATCATCGTCCTCACACGAGGTGGTCACCAAGTCCACCTTCATATGCTCCATTGCCAGAGGGGAAGTAAGGCTTAGACATAGCTCCCAAAGGTGAACTTGCCAGAAGGCATGAAATGGCATGTAGACAAGGCCCTTCTAGAGAGGAAATAAATATCCAAGACCGATTAGCTGAGATGTGTCACCGAGAAGAGATTATGTGGCGTAGCAGCCGAGAATAATATGACTGAAAAAAGGGAACCGTAATAAATGTTATCTCTAATGGAAAGTTTCTATGGGAGTAAAGAAAAAGAAAATTACAAAGTTGGAAAGGACAGATGGATCTTACGGAGGGGATAGATGAAGATGAAAAAAAATGATAAATGAGTTTATTAAGCATCTATATGCTTATGTAGGTTTAGCAGATTTGGAGGTTCTGTTGCACATGATGCATCGAACGGTGACATATGAGATGAATGCGGATTTAAATAAGTCTATCAGGTCACTGTCTACCAAGTCACGCAGGCAGCGAACGAAGCGGGCGAGCAAGCGATAGTCTTATGTTGGGCCGGCCCAGATGCGCAAGGCGCGTGAGTGCTGGTTCGAAATCACTAGTTAAGTAGTGCTTTTTGCTTTCCTCAAGAAAGAAACACTTTGCAAAGGACACTCTCACCTCCCAAGTTGCCACAAATGTTCGCACTACACGTACATTACTTGTCATAATTTTAGTTTTTTTCTTTTTTCATAGATTTGTTTATTCAAAATGTCTTATCTCTCAAACCGTGTATCCAAATCTCGAACCGTTTTCATCGTTGGATTTCTTGTGTCGAGATCTTCAAAACTAGATCAGATGTTGAAACGTATCGACGAACTTTTTTTCCACAAAAGAACCAACCCGGGAGTATGTTTTTTCCTTCCCACAAGGCACAGTCGTGTCCCTCGCGGAAGCAAATCCGTGCCTCTCATGATAGGAAAAAACACATTTTTGTTGTTTTACGAGAGTTGTGTCTCTTGCATAAGTAAATCCGTACCTCTAGCGAAAGAAAACAAAACATGTCTTTTCCCCAGAAAGGCACGACCGTGCCTCTCGCAGAAGCAAGCCTCTACCAAAAATAAATTCATATCTCTCGTGGTAAAAAAAAAGCGTGTTTCGCGGAAGCAAATGCATTCCTATACGAGAAGTAAATATATACCTCTCGTGGTAAAAAAAAAGAAAATATATTTTTTCTTTTTGCGAGGGGCACAACCGTGCTTTTCCCGAAAGCAAATCCGTGCCTCTACGAGAAGTAAATCAATGCCTCTCGTGGTAGAAAAAATACACGTTTTTTCTCTTTTGCGAGCGGCATTGCCATGCCTTTCGCGAAAGCAAATTCATGTTGCCATGGGAAGTAAATTCGTGCCTCTTGCGGAGAAAAAAACGCATTTTTCGCGTATCTTGTTTTTACAAAATCAAAGGAAAGCCGAAAAAATCATTTAAAGGACAAAAAATTGGACAGAAAAAATTCGAAAGCAACACCCAACACGCGACATGTGATGGCAGCTGAGAGCGCGCCAAGCTTGCGGGACTCGAGAAAGAGTCTTGGTTAGTTGATTTGCTTAGCCGGCCCTAAGAGACTAGGACTCTTTTTTTTAAAGGGCGGGAGGTCGGGAGCAACTAGTTATCGAGCACTCCTTCACAAGCGTTTCAGCGATCATTCTCACGCGCCGCCACTTGTCGCTGCCACGTGTCGCGCTCTGAACGTTTCTTTCGGATTTTGTTTTTTCTTAATTTTTCGCACGCGTTTTCGACTTTTTGAAGTGGTTTTTTCCGGATTCTTTTGGTGTTCCGGGTTTTCACCGGTCTTAGTTAGCTTTTGGACGAAAAAAATAATAATTTAAAATTTGTTTTTCGCGAAAAAATGTTTTTCCTGTTTTCTTTTTCGCGAAAAAACGTCTTTTCTGTTTTTTTACGCGAAAAAACGTGTTTTCTGTTTTTTTTTGTGAGAGGCACGGTTTTGCTTCCGTAAGAGGCACAATTTTGCCTTCACGAGAGGCACGGCCGTGCCTCTCGAAAAGAAAAAAAAGTGTTTTCTGTTTTTTTGCGAGAGACACGGTTTTGCTCCGCGAAAGGCACGGTTTTGCTTTCGTGAGAGGCACGGCCGTGCCTCTCAAAAAGGGAAAAACGCGTATTATGTTCTTTTTTTTTCTGAGAGAGGCACGATGTTGCTTTCGCGAGAGGCACGGTTTTGCTATCGCGAGAGACACGACTCCGAAAGGGAAAAACACGTTTCCTGCTCTCTTTTTTTTCGTGAGAGACACGGTTTTGCTGCCGCGAGAGGCACGGTTTTGCCTTCGCGAGAGGCACGACCCGTGCCTCTCGGAAAGGAAAAAACCGTGTTATTTATTTATTTTTCTATCGCGTGAGGCACGGTTTTTTCGTCCGGTTTTTTTCGTGAAAAAAAAGATCGTCAAAACCTATCAATATGGGATCTAGTTTTAAAAATCTCGACGCGAAAAAGCCAATGATAAAAACGGTCCGAGATTTGGTTTAGTCACAGGTCACAGCCATCGACTTCCTTATTGGTTTGGCTATTGATGTGATCGGAAGCATTGATCATCTTGTTTGTTCTGATTTGTGTCTCTGCTCTTTTTGATTTGCAGCAAATGCTCAGCTTGGCCCATCATATGATCCTGGTGTACCTAACATGGCAGATTCATCCGTCAATGTTATTTCCTTGAGGATTGTTAAAGCCGGTCCTGATTACACGTACCCGGTCGAGGTTTACGGCAGAGTTATTGTGAGGGATGAGGTTGACTACAAATGCGTCCATCTGTTCGATCGTCAAAGGAACAATGCCCAGCTCATCAATTCGGAGGTATATATTTGTCCCTTCCGTAATACTATTTGCTTAATCGATTCAACTGTTTATTATAGTATAATAAAATCCAGATGATGTAGTTATCCACTCCACTGTAAAACCACTATCTTAATTTTTTCAATTGGAACATTATATTGTTTGCAGCTTGTTATCATGTCCAACCTATTGTTTCATCTTCTTGTCAAAAACAATATTTTTTTTCATCAATTCTGCTGCATTCTATTTTTTACGTGAGATTTCTCCATTGAGGTCCTGTCACTTGTTTAATCTGTTTCTGTGTAAAGGTGGGTTTTGTTTAATCAGGAAATGTCTTTATATTTCCGTGTTTTAATCATGGAATAATATGTTATGTTTTGCTCATTTCACCATACAACTCACAAATGTGCAGAACCCTTGGTAGGAACGGTAGTGCAGTTTTGAAATGGTTCCAATATGTCTGACTAGCATGGTTTTCATCTCCAACTGTAGATAAGCTTACGCAACTATGTGGAGTCATTTTTGTCTAATTGTTTCCGTGAAACCTATGCAGGAGGATATGTTAGCTCTGACAGGTCCATGCCGAGCATTGGTTACTGATGACTTGCTATTTCTTGAGTTCGATTTGAAGATCAAGGGCAAGGGCGAGCATGATTCTGAAGTACAGTTTAGCAAAGGCGTAATACCGTACCATCTCAACCAGTATCACAAGCGCTTCACCCTCCAGCTACCTAGCTTCCAGAGCACAGTGAAATTGGTATTGCAACATGTGGCAAGTCCAGTGGCAGCTAGTGTTGAAGTCTATGTTTTGGATAAACAGCCCGGTGTCCACTTCACTGGCAAAATAACAATTGGGACTTTCGGAAATTATACACAACACATGCTTGTTTATGATAGCAGTCTCCCTAGCAGTCACTTGATCAGACAAGATGGCTCCATTGTGTTAAATCCTCATCTGGTAGCTGTCCAGGAGCCTTCGGGACACCCTGCGTTCAAGGACGATGAACAGATGGTTGTGTATGTTTGTTTTCTTGATGCGGGTTGTGAGATTGAGGACGAGGATTATGCCGAGCCCGTGTTAGAGGATGCGGGTTATAATAGGGCTGGAGGCGACGAGGAGATCAGTGAAGAGGACAGTGAAGGGGAAACTGAAGAAGATGAAGATGAAGAAGATGGGTATGTGGACCCTAAGACTCTCGTCACTCTCAAGTATCCTCTGCGTGAGACTGTCTGTGAATTCGGTTCCTGCAAACTCAAAGTGATGGTCAAATGGACTGCCATCCTTGATGCGCCTCCGGGTGGTGAATACTGCACAAGTTTTGGTGTCCTTCCAGCTGGTTACACGTCACCTAATTATCGTCGGGGTTCGTTCTTCGATTGATAGCGACTGTATTATCTTGGTTGCTATTGCTTTTTCTGCTGGTCGAACACTAATGTAATATTGGAGGGCATCTGCGTAACTAGTCCGGCTCTTCACTTTGGGAACACCTGATTATCGTTGGGGACACTAATTGTGCTCTTTTGGGTTACTTACCGGTGGATGTATTTTTTCCTGCATATATATCAGAGTGCACACTGAAGAAGTAGAATCTTGTGCAGTGATCTAAGTAAGGAAATCCCAAGCGTGTTTAAGTTCGGAGCTTTTACTAGACCTGTCATGGAGCAGTCAATTCCATTTTATTTTGCATGAAAATACTATGGTGGGAATAAAACAACACAAACTGGCTGAAAACTTGTCGCATGCTTACTCCCGTTTCAAAATAAGTGACTGAACGTTATACTATCTTTACAACAAAATTAGTATAAAATCGAGTTATTATTTTGGAACGGAAAGAGCACCGTACTACTTTTTCCTGGCATTTTGTACATGGTGTCTCTCTTTTGGCTCATAGGATTAAGCCTAGGTCTAGGACCTCCCACCTTAAAGGGGAAGTTGTATTAGGCATTAGTTTTTTTCTCCTTTTTAGCCCTTGGCTTCTGTATATTTGTTTTGGTGGAAATAAATTGTAAGGTTGTGTTTTTTTTAATCTTAATCATCTCACATGTACAAAAATCAGGAGTAAAGCTCAAATGTATCTTTATCATCTCATCTGATGTGTCAAGAGACACATGCAACTAATGTGCATTGCTTTATCTCGATTACATTTGTGTAATATAATTTGTTGAAGGTAGTGCGAAGCTTCAATTGTCTAGGAAACTATGAAAAGATGTGGTTAGCCACAGGAGCGGAGCCAGGCCAGTAGCACGCCCTGGTCCGCATTGAAGAACTATTCCTGGATTTGGGCCTCACGTCCTTATAAATGAATCCAGTCACCAAAGGTGTTG
Organism: Hordeum marinum; assembly: GCA_022496015.1. Classification (NCBI taxonomy): domain Eukaryota; kingdom Viridiplantae; phylum Streptophyta; class Magnoliopsida; order Poales; family Poaceae; genus Hordeum; species Hordeum marinum. The sequence continues at coordinate 263,157,471 of CM039672.1, read as the reverse complement.
GGCCTCACGCCCCAGGCCTAGGCCCTGTGGCTTGGGTCCTGTCTTCGCCCCTGGTTAGCCGTTGTGTATTTATTGGCTCTTGTTCTATGAGGTTACAATTGAGACACAACTACACTTTCCGAACGAAGACGACGAGCACACGGGATGTGATTGCGATCTGCCGGAGAAACATGAAGCAATGGAGACTTGTCGGAGCAAACGGCATTGAGTTCCCTTTTGGGGAGATTACATGAGAAATCACAATTTTACGATTCCTTAGGAAGGGAGACAGTGGGCCTGCATGCCTTACGGACCCTCCCATAGACTCTTGATCACTTGATAAAAAAATTGTAACCTCTCTTCTGATAAACCAATGAAAAGCTAGCAAGCCTGGATGTTTTAAAAAAAATAAGACACGGAAATAGAAGTGCTAAGAGCATCTACAGCCGGACTTGGCAAATCCGGTCCCTCAAACGCCCGCGGACGCGCCCGCGGACACTGACCGGACACCCCTCAAATGTTGCGCTGCACATCCATATATAACAAAATCGGAACCTCAAATCCATGCAATCCATGCACGTCAATCATACGAAACAAACTGTCCGAATGCCAAAGTTTGAAAAAAAAAGCAAAGCAAAGAAAATCTAGTTCAACAAACCGGACATGGCAAAATCAAATCAATGTTTGAGCGTGACCGATGGCCTCCGATCACTCGCTGTGCGGCTGCTGCGAGAAGAGGAGTGTGTCCTGCTCCCCCTGAATCCGGCCTGCCAGCTTCGCCTGCATCCAGGCATGCTGCTCCGTCTGAATCCTTGTTGCCTCCTCCGTCGCAGCCGCCCTCCGGGCGTTGATCTCCTTATTTTTGTCCGCAAGCCACTTCTTTGCATGCTCATCCAAGCCAGTCTCGTCCGCCAACATGATCTTCGCATCTTTCGCGTTCCATGTGAGTTGCAACTTCTTCTTCTCGAAATCCATGTCGGCAAATGTCTTGACCTTCTTGAGCTCCCATTTGATCACCGCTTCGCGCTTATCCAACTCGATCTTCTCCCTCTCAATTGGAAGCTTCTTCTCCACCCTAGTTCTATCCCACTCCATCCTTTCCTTTTGCGCTTCCATGAGGAGCTTGTACCTCTCCTCCTTCTTGCTCTCCCTAGCCCAAAAAAATGTCCGTCCATGTTGACGACATTTTGGTAGCCGTGGCATCACGGGCGAGACGTGCCTTCTCCTACTTGTTTTCCATGACTTGGCGGTTGTCCTTTGGCACGGTGGTTTTTCCGTTCTCATCCACGACAACATCATTCCCTTCATCGTCCAACCCAAATGATTGGTTAGAGATTGAGCCATCATTCCTTTTCTTGTCAGACTTGATGTCAGCCACAACTTGGGTAAACTTCGGCTTGCCATTCAACAGGAGCCAACAATGGCTAAAAGCAAATGGCTTCTTCTCCTCCTCGTGATACAAAGTTGCCTCCACCGCCTTCTAGGGAACAACATTTGTATGAGCATGAGAATGCAAACACAAGAAGCATATGCAATGGATGAGAAGATGAAGCAATTGAGCTTACGTGAGTTGCGATTCCGTACCCACTTTGAGGGCGTTTGGTCACTTGTGCATAGTAGCCGACGTATTTGTTCACTTCCCCTCGAATGATTCCCCAACGATGTTGGAGTGATGCCACATTGCGAGTGCTCACGATAGGATGTGGCTCTACATACTCATTTAGCTCATGATACTCCTTCCAAATCTTCGTCCAATAGGTGCTCCCCTTTTGCACCGTGCCGCATATTGGATCCATCGTTGTGGCCAACCAAGCTTTGACCAACAAGATGTCCTCGTGTCTTGAGAATGCCTGACCTCTTTCCTTCGCCGTCTTGGCCTTCTTCTTCTTCCCCGGATTGGGATCAGATGTGTTCCCAACTTCAAAAGCGGTGGGGACCTCCAATTCATACTCCAATTGGGTCGGATCTTCATTCTCATTGATCATCGCCGACATGAACGCCACCTATATGATTAAGATTTGCAAGTATTCATCATGAGAAAAAGAAACTAGAGGGTTATGCTTAAATATGATCGGACAAGAGCAAAGAAAACGCATCGACTCATGTTCGGTCATTCCGTCGAATAGGTTGAGGTCAGCCCGGGCAGTGCCAGATCCCGTGCTCGTCCGCGCCCGAACGAGCTCCCGCAAGTTACACACGTCCACCGCCAACATCTGCGTGGGCGGAAAGCTGTCCGGAATGGCCCAGCCGCCGCTCAGATCATCGTTTGTCCTAATGGGGTCGGTGATCGTAATCCTCGCTGGCGCTCGGAGAGAAGGGGTGCGGGGATCCGACCACGACGGAGGAGAAATCTGCTCCTGCACGTCCGAACCTCCCTGCGACGCCAAAGCCGTCGCCTCCCTCTCTTGCTGCATGCATCGCCGCAACTTGCGGGCGACGTTCTCCGCCTTGCAAGTCGCCACGGACGAATTCACGCCGCCGACGGACGAGGCGGACTGCGTCTCCGTCGCGGCGGTCTGGGTCGGGGTCGACGACATCGCCGGCGATGGATCGGGACCGAAGGTGAGGATTGGGAGCAAGGGTGGAGGCGGGCGAGGGTCCGGGCGCGGGAATTGTTCTAGAGCGGCGGGAGGAGGAGGAAGGGTTTGGGGGAATTTGGTGCAATTTGGGGTGAGGACGGGCTGTCGGGTCCGATGTGGCGGGCGTGCCCGGACGCGTCCGGGCGCCCCCATACCCACCTCATATTTGGGTTGGATATGGGGGGTGTCGAAACCCGGGCGTTTGAGGGCCGTTTGAGAGGCCCGTGTGGATCGTAATTTTGTGACCGGACATTGACCGGACAACCTGTCCCAACATTTGAGGTGGGTTTGAGAGATCCGATTGTAGATACTCTAATTTACTTGAATTGCAGCCGTTACCATATTCTTGAATTTATGTGTGTATGATCTTCCCCTTCCTGTGCGCTGCTTTCTAAAAATGTCTCTCGTGAAGGGTGTGTCGAGGTCCCGTTGTGGACTTTTATGCCAAAATTAAGGATGTTGCAAGAAAATAATACTTCTTCCATTCAGAATTATTTGTCGCTTAAATGGATATTTGGCATTGAAATACGTTGTACATCCGTTTGAGCGATAAGTAATTATGATACGAGGAAGTATTCATTTTACGTTGCGTGCCAGGTTTTTTTATTGCTTTGAGGATTTGTTGGGAGGCACACACATAATACACCCATACTTGCATGCAGTGGCGTAGCGAGACCCCACACTACTAGGGCCATGGCCTGGGGCGTGCAAGGTGATTCCTTCAGTCACTGTAGCTACAGTAACACACTATTGCTACAGTGCCTGTTGTGTGGTCCGGGACGTAGCTGGATGCTGGCCACGCCGCTGCTTGCATGTGACTTTCAAGTGTAATTATCCTGACCAAAAAAGTATGCGATTTTTTCCACTTTCATCGAAATTATGTACTTCCATTTTCTTAAGAACCGAACAAAGAGAGTTCATATAAATAAGATTTATTTGTTTTTTTCCTGTTCGTAGACTAAACTACCTAAATGTTTTTTCCTTTGTCTGTAATTCACTTGCCATTTGTAACAGCCAATTGACATGTCAAACATGCTCTCAAGATTTTGTATGACCACTTTAATATAGATGTCTTCTCATCATTTATTGTCTGAATAACCCTATTGTAGATGGCATATGATCTCTATTCTAAAATACCCCAAGAATAAGTTCTCACGTTCAGTACATTCAGTTTGGTTGATTATTTGAATTACCACATTAGGTTAATATGATTTTATTACAGCCTTTGTAAATTTATTATATTTTGCACAAGACACAAACTACAATGTAATTGTTCATTGAAAAATCAGCACCTTAACACTGTTCTGTTTCCTGTTTTCTGGGATTCGCCATCTATGTCCGGACATTGAGTTGTTGAATATGTCTATATGAATTATAGTTCTATTAAGATTATCTCGCTGAGTGATACCCACTGATTTATCATTTGCTTTGAATACTTATCTTCGGGAGCAGCTTGCTCCTTGGTTGGGTGATGTGGCTGCTGAGCACCCAAGTGAGGGATATTTTTTGTTTCTACTTACATTATACATCTGCAGTAGAGACCTGCACTATAATGAGAATTGATGGCGCTGTGGCCTTCACTATCATGTCGTGGTAGGTAGCACCATCATGTTCTTCTGTCGTTTATTTTAGTTGAGGTGTTCCAAAGGTGTGAAGTTTCCAAATGCTAACTCATTTTCTGTCACTTGCCCGGGTTTTCATAGTTTTAAACATTTTGATCACGGTACCTTTTTCCAGACACCGGGCTTGTGAAATTATCAACATAGAAGTTCTATATTCTGGGACATAGAGTATTTGAGCTTGAGTTCAAATGCACCTAGATGAACAGTACAATAAAAAAATTAAAAATGTTTAAAAAAATTCTGATTTTTTTTGTGATGAACTTTGACAAAAGTTTTAAGTTCTTGCAAATTTTCATCATGAAATCGCATTCGAGTAAGGCATGAAGTCACATTCGAGTAAGGCGATGTGAACTAGATTATTGACTCTAGTGCAAGTGGGAGACCGTTGAAAATATGTCCCAGAGGCAAAAAATTGTTATTATTGTATTTCCTTGTTCATGATAATTGTCTATTGTTCATGTTATAATTGTGTTAACCGGAAATCGTAATACATGTGTGAATACATAGATCACAAAATGTCCCTAGTGAGCCTCTAGTTGGCTAGCTCGTTGATCAATAGATGGTCACGATTTCATGACCATGGACATTGGATGTCGTCGATAACGGGATCACATCATTAGGAGAATGATGTGATGGACAAGACCCAATCCTAAGCATATCACAAGATCGTGTAGTTCGTCTTCTAAAGCTTTTCTAATGTCAAGTATCGTTTCCTTAGACCATGAGATTGTGCAACTTCCGGATACCGTAGAAATACTTTGGGTGTGCCAAACATCACAACGTAACTGGGTGGCTATAAAGGTACACTATGGGTATCTCCGAAAGTGTCTGTTGGGTTGGCACGAATCAAGACTGGGATTTGTCACTCCGTGTGACGGAGAGGTATCTCTGGGCCCACTCGGTAAGGCATCATCATAATGAGCTCAATGTGACTAAGGAGTTAGCCACCGGATGATGTGTTGGAACGAGTAAAGAGACTTGCCGGTAACGAGATTGAACAAGGTATAGGGATACCGACGATCGAATCTCGGGAAAGTATCATACCCATAGACAAAGGGAATTGTATACGGGATTGATTGAATCCCCGACATCGTGGTTCATCCGATGAAATCATCGTGGAGCATGTGGGATCCAACATGGGTATCCAGATCCCGCTGTTGGTTATTGACCGGAGAGGTGTCTCGGTCATGTCTACGTGCCTCCCGAACCCGTAGGGTCTACACACTTAAGGTTTGATGACGCTAGAGTTATAGGGAAATAGTGTACATGGTTACCAAAGGTTGTTCAGAGTCTCGGATAAGATCCCGGACGTCACGAGGAGTTCCGGAATGGTCCGGAGGTAAAGAATGATATATAGGAAGTGAGGATTTGGTTACTGGAAGTGTTTCGAGCATCACCGGTAACGTACCGGGACCACCAGAAGGGTTCCGGGGGTCCACCGGGAGGGGCCACCAGCCCCGGAAGGCTGCATGGGCCTAGAGTGGGAAGGACCAGCCCTAGAGTGGGCTGGTGCGCCCTCCACCCTGGCCCAAGGCGCAGCAAAGGAGAGAGGGGGGCAAACCCTAGGCGTGATGGCCCCTAGGCCCACCCTAGGGCTGCCGCACCCCTCTCCCTTCCCTTGGCCGCCGCGCCCAAGTCCCATCTAGGGTTGCTGCCGGCCCCTAGAGTGGGAACCCTAGGGGCTGCACCCTGCCTCCTCCTCCTCCTATATATAGTGGGGGTTTGGGGGCTACCATCTACACGAGTTTCTTCCTCTCTTGGCGCAACCCTACCCTTCCTCTTCCTTGTTCTCCGTAGCGCTTGGCGAAGCCCTGCTGGAGTACCACACAACTCCACCGTCACCATGCCGTCGTGCTGCCGAAGCTCTCCCTCAACCTCTACTTACTCCTTGCCGGATCAAGGCATAGGAGACGTCACCGGGCTGCACGTGTGTTGAATGCAGAGGCGCCGTTGTTTGGCGCTTAGATCGGATTCCACTGCGATTTGAATCGCTGCGAGTACGACTCCACCAACTGCGTTCTAGTAACGCTTCCGCTTTGCGATCTTCAAAGGTATGAAGATGCACTCTCCCCACTCGTTGCTGGTTTCTCCATAGATGGATCTTGGTGAACACGTAGGAATTTTTTTGATTTACTACTAGGTCTATGCGTAGAATCTATGCACGAGTAGAACACAAGTTGTTGTGGGCGTCGATCTTGTTAATTTGCTTGCCGTTACTAGTCTTATCTTGATTCGGCGGTATTGTGGGATGAAGCGACCCGGACCAACTTTACACGTACGCTTACGTGAGACCGGTTCCACCTCCTGACATGCACTTGTTGCATAAGGTGGCTAGCAGGCGTCTGTCTCTCCCACTCTAGTTGGATCAGATTCGATGAAGAGGGTCCTTATGAAGGGTAAATAGCAATTGGCATATCACATTGTGGTTCTTGCTAGAAACCTATAGTAGCCACGTAAAAACTTGCAACGACAAATTAGAGGACGTCTAACTTGTTTTTGCAGCATGTGCCTTGTGATGTGATATGGCCGAAGGATGTGATGTGATGCATTGTGATGTATGAGATTGATCATGTTTTTGTAATAGGATTCATGACTTGCATGTCGATGAGTATGACAACCGGCAGGAGCCATAGGAGTTGTCTTAATTTATTGTATGACCTGTGTGTCAATCATAAATGCCATGTAATTACTTTACTTTATTGTTAATCGTTAGCCATAGTAGTAGAAGTAATAGTTGGCGAGACAACTTCATGAAGACACGATGATGGAGATCATGATGATGGAGATCATGGTGTCGTGCCGGTGACAATGATGATCATGGTGCCCCAAAGATGGAGATCAAAGGAGCAAGATGATATTGGCCATATCATGTCACTATATTGATTGCATGTGATGTTTATCATGTTTACATCTTATTTGCTTAGAACGACGATAGCTAAATAAGATGAGCTCTCACTAAAATTTCAAGAAATGTGTTCACCCTAACTGTGCACCGTTGCTAAGGTTCGTTGTTCCGAAGCACCACGTGATGATCGGGTATGATAGGTTCTAACGTTCTCATACAACGGGTGTAAGCCAGATTTACACACGCAATACACTTAGGTTAACTTGACGAGCCTAGCATGTACATACATGGCCTCGGAACATGGAAGATCGAAAGGTCGAACATGAGTCGTATAGAAGATATGATCAACATGGAGATGTTCACCATGGATGACTAGTCCGTCTCACGTGATGATCGGACACGGGCTAGTTGAGGTGGATCATGTGTCACTTGGATGACTAGAGAGATGTCTATCTAAGTGGGAGTTCATTAAATAATTTGATTATGTGAACTTAATTATCATTGGTGAGTTGTGTACTCGGGCTGCTATAATTTACCCATTGCTCGTACATCTCCATTACAAACCCTCGTCGCCTCCATCAAATGTCCTTGGTGACCTCGTCGATGACCTCGTGGCCATCTCTGACCATAGTGCCTTCACCGACGCCCCAACAACCACCTGGTGTGGGGTGTCCCCTGACGCGGCCGCACCCATGCCATCCCTTGCGGTGTTCTCCTGTTGTGCGTCGCCTTGACAATCGCGTGGTGTTGCCTTTGTCAACTCATATCTGATGGTGTGTCATGCCGTCGTGCGTGACCCATAGTTTAAAAAACCGAACCAGAAAGGTTGTCGGTTCAGGTTTTTATCGGTCAGACCGCCGGTTCACTAGTTTGATTGTCAGGTTTTTAAGCATTAGAATAATAAATGCTGAGTAATATATGTGCTAATAATGTGTGAGACAATGGTCAAATAAAATTATTTTCATGTAGTGGACAACAAAGTAGCATAGTTGAGTTGGTTATAGGGCTGTGAGCAGGCCTCGTGTACTGCTCACACGACCTGGGATCGAAATCCCACTTCTCCCAATTTCTAAAAAAATATTTTACTGGTTTTTCCTAGTTTAATGACCCGGTTTTTACACCGGTTTCTCCGGTTCGATTGCAGAACGGTTTTATTAGCTTAAAAAGCCGATAAGGCTGCCGATTCCGGGTTTTTTCGGTTTGACCATCGGTCCGGTCCGGTTTTTTAAACAATGGCGTGAACATAGATCTAACCGTCATGGCTATGATGGTGATGGTGGTGGTCTTCCCTGTGGGTGGGTATCGCACGCCTCAGCGCGTGATTCTAGACGTGTGTGCTTCCTTGTTCTTCGTTCGTGGTGCCGATCACGGTGGTAAACTTCATTCCTCATAAATAAAATAGTAAATTCATTTAATTTATGGATGATTCGGTTACAGTTATGGTATGATCTTTAAGTTTATTTGTTGCTATGAGTGTTACAATTGGTATATGTGGCAATATAGTTTTGTATATTTTTGAAAGAAACCCTATACTATGCATGCTTGCATGTGACAATGTATCAATGCTTTTATGAACCTGTTATGCATGCTTGTATGCCTCTCATCTTTCTTACAACTACATGACCCGTTGCGCCCTTGGCGCACAGACAAACTACAACCAATCAGTCAAGCAACTTATGAACAACATGTTTTATGAATGATCCGCATGGGATTGGCGCAAAGACCAACTACAGCCAAGAAGCAAAGCAACTTATGAGCAACATGTTTTATGAATGATCCCTGAAGGGCCTTCGACGCCCTACATGGCATTGAATAGACAAAAATACAACCATGGTAAGGGGCATGTGCATAACCACTTAGCAAATATACCTATGGAAAATCATAACGATGGCAGAGACATACACAAAAGCATAGAATTGCAGCCATGGTTGTCAAGCAGAGACATGCTAACATACAGGGATAACTAGATGCCCAAGTCCTTGCCAAAGTTCAGAGGCTAGTATGCCAGGATCATCATCAACCCATGCCACAGTTGAGATGCCCAAGTCCAGGACTGACTAGATGATGCATCTTTTCCACATCACTCGGCGGATCGAGACAGGATTAGCTACCCTTGTCAACAACCAAGGGAGTTTAGAGAGGATTATCGAGACCAAGTTCCATGAAGTTGATGTGAATGTGACTAACCTATCAACAGACTTTGGCAAGTTGAAGGCCGCTTTTGAAGCACTTGAGATTCATGCTCCGATTGATGATTCAAATGAGATGACTACACATCAGTACGATACTGAGTAGAGAGCACCTCATCCTGTGGTGTCCACTCCACCTGCCATAACTACATATCCTGAAGTCGTGTTCATCGACATGCTCCTCTCCGCTCCATTGACCCACACCAGAGCTGCCAGCCAGAAGCCTTCATCGCATGCAACCATGGATCATCGTGCCTCAAGTGACATTTAGATCATCTCAAAGTTTTTGGTATCTTGATGCCAAATGGGGAGAGATTGATATAGATCTATATGTGCTTCGAGTGAGAGATACAAATTGTTTTGCTAAGTTACATCCTTGCTACTTCACTTGATTCTTTGGGATGTAAACTTACTTATCTTGTGTGTGATGACTAAACTTGTGTGCTACTTCACTTATGCTACTTGTTATTTATTGCATCTTATCGTGGCCATTCACCTGTGTTTTGTTGAATGTGCGCTATTTTAAATTTCTTAATATTCTTTTGTGCGTCTCACCGAATCGTATGTGATATGGAAGAGTTGTTTCATATGCCAAATCGATTGTGCATTTGCATTACACAAATTTAAATAATGCACAAATTTAAGGGAGCTCTTACATGTCACATACTTCTCAAAGCAACAATAGTGTTCATGATTATATATTATGTCGAACTTCTAATCTATATGTTGTCATCAATTACCAAAAAGGAGGATTCGAAGTTCACCTAATACTTGGATGGTTTTGGAAATTCACAACAACATATATCTCATTGGATTAATCCCAATTCAAAAGAATATTTTAGGAAAGTTTAATTTATTACAACAATGGGAGGTGAAAATGGACCCTCAAAATACTAAGGACGGTTGCCAACCTTTTGTTGCCTACTAAAATTAATTATGAAATTGCGAACAGTTGCAGTTGGCGACACCCAAGTGTGGAAAGTGCTTAGTTCATCACAACTTGGATCCACCGAACAATTTCATCCAAAGTCAGCGAAATATCTTAGGTACAAAAATTTGTACAAATCAGTCTAACCGAGTGTTTTCAGCCGGTCTCCCAAGATGCGCTAAAAGTTTAGTAATAGTCAGATTTTTGGTTCTGCCTATATATACCCCACCCACTCCACAATTGTCTTGTGAAGAAAACACATTTCACAACTTTTTTTTCTAGAGAGAACTTCCACCCTTGTGTTGATTTCAAAGGGATTCCACTCCATCCATTGATCCTTTGATTTCTAGTCCCCTCATTGTTTTCCACCCAAACCTCTCCTACCCCAAAGCCAAATTATTGGGAGAGTGTTTGAGTTGAAAGGAGATTATCTTTGGAAACACAAGAGCAATGAGTTCATCATCAACAACACCAGCTATTACCTTTTGGAGGTTGGTGCCTTCTAGATTGGCTACATGTGCTTTAGAGTCTCCAAATCTTGTGAAGAAACCAAGAATTTTATGAGGGCAAGGAGATCGCGAAATTTGCGACGATCTACCCAAGTGAGGCCAGACACGATGGGACAGACATGGTTGCTTCTTCGTGGACCCTTCATGGGTGTGAGCCCTTCATGGACTCGATTCCTTTCTAGAATCCACAATTGTGATATTTTGAGATATAAGCCTCCAACAACATGGATGTATGGTAGCACCACCAATCAGGACCACGAGTCAAAAATCTTTCGTGTCACCATTGCATTTGCGATTATCTAAACCCATCTTTCTACATTACTTTTACTTTTGTGATGTCTTTACTTTCCACTTTCTATGCTCGAGACTTGAATGTGTAGGGTGATATTTGACTTGCTAGATATTGCTAAAATCTACCAAGAATTAAAATTGTAGAAAAGAGTCCATTAAATTTTGCAAGTAGTCTAATCACCCACCCCCTCTAGACATACTTTCGATCCTACACTATAGCATTCTCTCCAAGTACTTGCTAGCTAGATATATTGTTGTGAATTGCTTCAATTCCCATTCTCTTTCACATGTGTGTTGTCCAACGTATTTCTTCATAACCATGGCTTTGGTCCTGCCATCGGGTGCAACAAATAGGAACCAGGTACAATCTCCAACACAATGCCCTTACCCTCCGCAAATCATCTTTCATGATGTATCTGCGCTCTTTGTTTGACAATGTACTCTCTTATGATGCTCTAAGTTCAATGACAAATAGGAATGTCATGCCTATGTAAAATTTGATATCTTTGATGTTCTCTAGCCTCCACCTTTTGACCTTCACTTCCTTCTTCATTTTTCCCTTCCTCATGTATCAACTACTTCCTCTTCCTCTGCAGAATCACTGGCTTCAAGGTATAAATCTTCCAACTCTTGAAAATCCTCTAAATCATAGTCATTGTACCTCTCCTAATTGAATTTCTTCTTTTTTTTCCCTCAAATTTATCATCTACTCAGTTTCATAAAGGTCATCATCATCTTTACCAACCTCATTGTCAGAGTCAACCCAGTCTGAATGTTTCATTGTCATATTCATTTGGGGCTTCTTATTCCACCACAAGTTTTCTCCTACTTCTTCTCAGCTCATGTCCAGGATTATGTGCCATTGGTGGAAAACTCATGTTGCCTTCACTGCTAATGTTGGCATTGCACTAGTTAAGTATGCCTTTCTAGACTTTAAACTTAAACCTATGACTAGTCATAATTTCAGTGTTAATGCCAGACTTAGGGCTCAATATAAGAGGCAGATCAGGTGTACAATAATATACATATCATCAATTACATTGTTAAATTTCATATACTTGCGGTCCACAAACGTCTAAAAATATTGAAATTTTGGAACACAGTTCTCATGATCAATGTGTTAGTATCACATTTCATAATTCGGAGTCTTGTATCTAGATTCTTTCTAGGGAGCAACCAATCATGTTTCATGGGTCCATGTAGCCTAATTGTTGCATAAAATTAATCTGTCACACTACAAAGGAGACCATGTTTCTACTTCACACCCATTAAACAGAGCAATTTTACCATCAACATAAATCTTCAATGTGCCAGATCAACAAAAGAATCCAGCTTAGCTAATTTCTACGGTGAACAACTCCACTTGTGGCCCTAAAGTTGAAAGACGAGAGTGCCTACCTCCAAGCCAAGAGTGCCCGACCTTTCTGTCAAGTAGGCTACTTTTCTCAAACGCAGTCCAAAATAAGTGTTCCTGTGTGTGTGTGTGTTCAATGCTGTCAGGATGGATTAATGATAACGCACAAGTGTAGGGGTCATTTGTAGCCTTTTTAGATAAATAAGAGTGTCGAACCCAACGAGAAGCTAAAGGTAGAACAATATTCTCTCAAGTTCTATCGACCACTTATACAACTCTACGCACACTTTAACATTCGCTTTACCTAGAACAAGTATGAAACTATTTTGTAGGTGGTAGGATAGTGAAAGCATATTTGCTCCCTGGGTGGTTTTGGTAATTAATAACAACATATATGTCATTGAACTAATGTTTCCACTAAGCATGTTTCGGGAAAAGTTCAATGATGGGTTGGAAAAAGGATTGTGGAATACCCCAATATGCAAGGAAATAGAGTGGCAAAGCTACAAGCAAGAGGACTCTATTTTACTTTGTGAGAAATCACTTTGAGTACATAGGAAAGCCAATACTATTAAAAGGGGGTAAGGTACTATTGGTGAACAAAATGCTCATACGTGCACAAGTGATAGTCACCACATACACCCACAAGCTCTTCCACAAAAGTCTGTCCAAAGCCAAAGATCCAAAATTGATGCAACCAACACTTTCCACTCGGTTCCACCGATTCTCAGCCTTGGACAGACTCATCCAAACCCTAGCTCTTCGGTGCAACCGATTCCATTTCGGTGCCACCGAGTTTGGGTTGCCAACTTCCTATTACGAAAATTCACAAAATCAGTCCGACCAAGTATTTTGAATCGACATCACTGAGTTTGACAATCTGACCGTTGGTCACCTTATCGGTGCAACCGAGTTGTATGTATCGGTCTCACCGAGATTCAAAAGTTGCTACCTCTGAGGCAACTCGGTACCACTGAGATTAAGACATCGGTGTCACTGAGTCTGACTTATTAGGTGTAACGGTTGGATTTTTTGAGAAGCCTATATATACCCCTCCACCACCACTCACTCGAAAGAGAAGCACTCAGAACAGTTCCCCACTCATACCTACTGATTTTCTGAGAGAGAGCCACCTACTCATGTGTTGAGATCATGCCATTCCATTCCAACCATATGAATCTTGATCTCTAGCCTCCCCAAGTTTCTTTCCACCCAATCAATCTCTTCTACCATATCCAAATCTTTGAGAGAGTGATTGTGTACTAACGAGTCTATCATCTTGAAGCACAAGAGCAAGGAGTTCATCGACATTATCGAGCCTATTACCTTTTGGAGGGTGGTGCCTCCTAGATTGGTTAGGTGTCGCTTAGGAGCCTCCTACTTCGTGTTGGGGAGTGAACCAAGAAGTTTGTAAGGGCAAAGAGATCGCCTACTTCGTGAAGATCTACCCATAGTGAGGCTAGTCCTTCGTGGACGGAAGCCGTTATGGAATAGTCAAGGTTGCTTCTTCGTGGAACCCTCCGTGGGTAGAGACCTCCGTGGACTCTCGCGACCGTTACCCTCCATGGGTTGAATACTCCATAATCGTGGATGTACGATAGCACCACCTATCGGAACCACGGGAAAAATCATCGTGTCTTCAAATTGTGTTTGATCTTCCTACCCTTCCTCTACTTACATGCTTGTCTTTACTTTCCGCTGCAATACGTGTAGACATGCATGTGTAGGGTGTACTTGACTTGCTATGAATGCTAAAATCTTTCAAGACTTAAAATTGGAAAAGGTATATTTTTAATTGGTCAAGTAGTCTAATCAATCCCCCTGTAGCACTACTTCCGATCCTACAAGTGGTATCAGAGTTTGGTCTCCATTACATTGGTTTCATGATAACCCACAAGTATAGGGGATCAATTGTAGCCTTTCTAGATAAGTAAGGGTGCCAAACCCAAAGAGGAGCTAAAGGTAGAACAAATATTCCCTCAAGTTCTATCGACCACCGATACAACACTACGCACGCTTAACGTTCGCTTTACCTAGAAAAAGTATGAAACTAGAAGTACTTTGTAGGTGTAATAGGATAGGTTTCCAAGAATATAAAGAGCACGTAAATAAAAACTAGGGGCTGCTAATATAAAGTAACAATTAACTTAGTTTAACGAGTGTGGAAAAGTGGTGGTAGGAGTTGCGGAATTGTCCATAGGTAATCGATAACTAGACCGGTCATCATTATTGCAATTTTATATGAGGAAGAGGCATAAGCTAACATACTTTCTCTACTTGGATCATATGCACTTATGATTGGAACTCTAGCAAGCATACACAACTACTAAAGATCATTAAGGTAAAACCCAACCATAGCATTATAAGGTATCAAGTCCTCTTTACTCCCATATGCAACAACCCACCTACTCGGGTTTATGCTTCTGTCACTCATGCAACCCACCATAGGAAAATCATGAACACATTGCTACACCCTACAACGAGGATCCCTCACGCTTGCGTGACACGAAGAGCACCATAGGACAGCACCAATATTAAAACATGCAACTCAAACCAATCATGATCATCAATCAACCCATAGGACAACAAAAATCTACTCAGACATCATAGGATGGCAACACATCATTGGATAATAATATGAAGCATAAAGCACCATGTTCAAGTAGAGGGTACAGAGGGTTGCGGGATAGTGGACCGCTGTAGATAGATGGGGGAAGGTGATGGAGGTGTTGGTAAAGATGACGGAGTTGTTGGAGTAGATCGCCGTCACGATGATGGCCCCGACGGTGTTTCGGCGCCACCGGGAGAGAGGGGGAGAGATCCCCCCTCCTTCTGCTTCTTCCTTTACCTTCCCCCTAGATGGGAGAAGGGTTTTCCCTCTGGTCCATGTCCTCCATGGTGGCGGAGGGGCGAGAGCCCCTCCGAGATTGGATCTCTCTCTGTTTCCTTCTATTTCTATGCTCCAAGATTCTGGCCTTTCACCGTTTCTTAAATATCCGGAGATCCATAACTACGATAGGGCTGAAACTTTGAGGGTATCTTTATCCAAAAATTAGCTTTCTTGCGGCGAAAGGACAGCTCCAACCAATCCAAGGGCTGGTCACAAGGGCCCAAGGCATGGCTAGGGGGGTAGGCAGACTTGTGACCTCCTCGGGCATCGTCTCGCGTTGATTTTTTCCCCCAAAAATCACATATATTCCAAAAAAATCTCTATAAGTTTTTATCGCGTTTGGACTTCATTTTATATGGATTTTCTGCAAAACAAAATACATGCAACAAACAGGAACTGGCACTGGGCACTGGATCAATATGTTAGTCCCAAAAATAGTATAAAAAGTTGCCAAAAGTATATGAAAGTTGTAGAATATTGGCATGAAACAATCAGAAATTATAGATACAGCAGAGATGTATCAGCATCCCCAAGCTTAATTCTTGCTCGTCCTCGAGTAGGTAAATGATAAAAAAGGTAATTTTTGATGTGGAATGCTACCTAGCATAATCTTGTTCATATATTCTAATCATGGCATGAATATTAATACACGAGTGATTCAAAGCAATAGTCTATCATTTGACATTAAGACAATAATACTTCAAGCATACCAATAAAGCAATTGTATCTCTTCAAAATAAAATGGCAAAAGAAATGTATCCCTACAATATCATATAGTGTGGCTATGCTCCATCTTCCCCACACAAAGTATTGATATCATGCACAACCCCGATGACAAGTCAAGCAATTGTTTCACACCTTTTATGTTCTCAATATTTTTAACTCTAATGCAATACATGAGCCCAAGCCATGGATATAGAACTATAGGTGGAATGGAATATGGTGGAGGTTGTGAAGAAAAAGGAGAAGATAGTCTCAAATCAACTAGGCGTATCAACGGGCTATGGAGATGCCCATTAATAGATATCAATGTGAGTGAGTAGGTGTTACCATGCAACGAATGCACTAGAGCTATAAGTGTATGAAAGCTCAAAGAGAAACTAAGTGTACGTGCATCATGACGAAAAATTCCACTAGTTAAATGAAAGTGACAAAATAGGAGGCTCTCTATTATGAAGATCATGGTGCTAATTTGAAGCCCAAGTGTGGAAAAGATAGTAGCAATGTCCCTTCTCTCTTTTCTCTCATTTTTTTGGGTGGGCATTTAAGGCCTCTTTTATTTTTTGGGCTTCACTGGCCTATTTTATTTTTCATAAAGTCTGGAATCTCATCCCCACTTGCGAGGGAATCATAGATTCCATAATCCTTTCCTCACATGGGACATGCTCTAATAATGATGGTATTCACACTTTTATTTACTTACAACTCGAAAGAAAATTTCAACTCGATACCTAGAACAAAATATGACTCTATATGCAATATGAAAGTGATGGTGCATGTCATAACAAAATGAAACGGTGGAAGTTGCATGGCAATATATCTCGGAGTGGCTATGGAAATGCCATACTAGGTAGGTATGGTGGCTGTTTTGAGGAAGGTATATGGTGGCTGTTTTGAGGAAGGTAGGCTTATTGCACCGGTGAAAGTTGATCGGTACTAGAGAGGCTAGCAAAGGTGGAAGGGTGATAGTGCATATAATCCATGGACTCAACATTAGTCATAAAGAACTCACACACTTATTGCAAAAGACTATTAGTCATCGAAGTAGAGTATTAGACACATGCTCCTAGGGGAGAGGTTGGTAGGAGTTAACCATCGCGCCCTCCCGACCCTCGCACAAAGGCCAACAATCTATAAACAAATCATGCTCCGACTTCCTTACATAACGGTTCACCATACGTGCATGCTACGGGAATCACAAACCTTTAGACAAGTATTTCTACCAATCCACAATTACTCACTAGCATGACTCTAAAATCACCATATTTATATCGCAAAACTATTGCAAGGAATCAAACACATCATATTCAGTGATCTACAAGTTTTATGTAGGATTTTTTGACTAACCATGTGAATGACCAACTCTTGTTAACTCTCTAAATAGATAAAAGTGAAGCATGAGAGTTTAATTATTTCTACAAAAGATATGCCCACGCTCTAACAAATATAAGTGAAGCAAAAGAGCATTCTACAAATGGCGTTTTTCTATGTGTAGAGAAAGAGGCATTCCAAACCTAAAATGATATAAGTGAAGCACACGAAGCATTCTATAAAGCCATACTCAAAAGATATAAGTTAAGTGCGTGAAACGTTCTATAAATTGACTAAGGACTATCTCATACCAGCATGGTGCATTATTAAAATAAAAATAAAAAACACACGATGCTCCAAGATTTACGCATATCATGCGACGAGTAAAAATATAGCTCCAAGTAAAATTACTGATGGTTGTTAGAAGAAAGAGGGGATGCCTTCCGAGGCATCCCCAAGCTTAGATTCTTGGGATTCCTTGAATATTACCTTGGGGTGCCTCGGGCATCCCCAATCTTAGTCTCTTTTCAATCCTTATTCCTTCATCCATCGTGATCTCACCCAAAACTTGATAACTTCAATAACACAAACTTAACAAAACCCTCGTGAGATGCGTTAGTACAATAAAACAAATCACCACTTTAAGTATTGTTGCCAACCAATTCATATTTTGTTTTTTCATTTTAGCTACCGTAATATAACTTTTCCATGGCTTATACCACTGATACAATCGATAGTTTCATCAAAACAAGCAAAACCATGCATCAAAAACAAAATCTGTCAAAAACAGGACAATATGTAGTAATCTTAACATTCACCATAATTTTGTAACTCTAACAATCCTGAAAAAATAGTAAAAAATAAAAAAATTGCATAGCAGTACTGTGCAAAAATTTCAGAAGCTTTTGACATTCTAGTAAAAAAATTGTAAATTCACGCACTACAGCCAAAGTTTATGTTTTTGCACTGCACACACCAAACAAGCAATCTAATCATCCTAAAGGAAAATCTTGGCACATTATTTTGATAATACAATGGATTTGTACAAGGGGGTAATTATTTTTGTTGAAAAGTTTCTGTAATAAAGATTCACAAAGTTTCCATGGGCATGAACAAAGTTCAAGGCTAGCCCCCACTTCAACGTTGCTTGTCTTTCTCACTTTCACTTTTCTTTTTGAAAAAGTTTTAAGTTCCCCAATTTATTTTCTTGTTTTTAAACTATATAAAAGCATACAACAGAATAAAATGACTCTCTAAATCTTCCGGGTTGTCTCCCTGGCAGCGCTTTCTTTAAAGCCATTAAGCTAGGCATAAAGTGCTCATGTAATGGATCCACCCAGATCCCAAGGTATATCAAAGCCAATTTTAATTAACAATGATTTGTAATTTATTAGTGAGTACAAATTGATATAAATCATGCAACAACGAAGTCTAACTCTCTTCCTATGCATTGGCATGTCATACAAGAACAATTCATTCACACCAAGTAAAGGCCAATGCATATCATACATAGTTTCTTGCAATTTTATTGTATCGGAAACATAGAGAGGTGAAGATGTACTTCCTCTCTCATAATAATAGCAAGTAGGAGCATCAAACACATGCATATTATATTCATTAAAATCATCATGTGCAATAGGAAAACGCAACCCATCAATATAATCCTTAATAAGTGCAAACTTCTCCGATATAGTGTAGTTGGGAGAATCAAAAATATAATAGGACTATCATGTGTGGGTGCAATAGCAATCATTTCACGTTTAACATAAGGAACTATAGCAAGTTCATCTTCATAAGCATAATTCATATTGGCATCATGGCCACAAGAATAGCAAGCATCAAGTTCATCAAAAAGGGATATTTCAAACGAATCCAAGGGATCATAGCAATTATCATAGCATTCATCTTTCGGTAAGCACGAAGGGAAATTAAACAATGTATGAGTTGAAGAGTTACTCTCATTAGAAGGTGGGCACAGGTAGCTAATCTTCCTCCTTTTGTTCTTCTCTCTCCTCCTCATCCTTTTCATCTAATGAGCTCACGGTTTCAGCAATTTCTTCTTCCATAGATTCCTGCAAAAATTTAGTCTCTTCCAAGGCAGCGGTAATTCTTTCAATAAACTCTTTAACATAAGCATTAGAAGCATAGTTTTCATAGCAATATTTAAGTATGGCAAAAATTTCAGAATTGTAAAGAGTAGCATCATACTTTTCAATGAAAGATGCAATTTCATAGGCACCCTTAAAAGCAACAAATTCTTCAATTTGTTCAACATCTTTATAGCAATAGGCCTCCTTGGCATAAGAGGATAATATTTCATTATCATTAAACACACATTGGTAGGGAAGGTGTTTGTAGCTTCTTTAGAACAACAAGTAAAATCATAAATTTCACATGGATTCCAAGCATAGCAACACAAAGTATTAATCAATTGCCACAATAGTTTCCCTTTTTGAGATACGTTGTCGCACATCATGAGCATGCTCATTTAATGAGTTTCCCTCAACTAAGCTAGTTGAGTTTTCAGCACGAGCATAAGTGGATCGAAGATGACCCAAGTAATATTGTTCGGTGGTAGGAACACTAGTGGTTCCTCAACTTTTGGAGAAGCAAGTACAATTATTTTTTTGGTATTTTACATTTCCTACCCATATATAAAGATATAAAACAACTTAGAACAGAAAATAAAAATTACTTAGTGATAAAGCAAACAAGCACACACGAGAATATTCACCCCACGCTATTGCTCCCCGGCAATGGCGCCAGAAAAAGGTCTTGATAACCCACAACTATAGGGGATCAATTGTAGCCTTTCTCGATAAGTAAGAGTGTTGAACCCAACGAGGAGCTAAAGGTAGAACAAATATTCCCTCAAGTTCTATCGACCACCGATACAACTCTACGCACGCTTAACGTTCGCTTTACCTAGAACAAGTATGAAACTAGAAGTACTTTGTAGGTGTAATAGGATAGGTTTGAAAGAATATAAAGAGCACGTAAATAAAAACTTGGGGCTGCTAAGATAAAGTAACAATTAAGTTAGTTTAATGATTATGGAAAAGTGGTGGTAGGAGTTGCGGAATTGTCCCTAGGCAATCGATAACTAGACCGGTCATCATTATTGCAAATTTATATGAGGGAGAGGCATAAGCTAACATACTTTCTCTACTTGGATCACATGCACTTATGATTGGAACTCTAGAAAGCATCCACAACTACTAAATATCATTAAGGTAAAACCCAACCATGGCATTATAAGGTATCAAGTCCTCTTTACTCCCATATGCAACAACCCACCTACTCGGGTTTATGCTTCTGTCACTCACGCAACCCACCATAGGCAAATCATGAACACGTTGCCACAGCCTACAGCAAGGATACCTCACCCTTGCGTGACACGGAGAGCACCATAGGACAGCACTAATAATAAAACATGCAACTCAAACCAATCATGATCATCAATCAACCCATAGGACAACAAAAATCTACTCAGACATCATAGGATGGCAACACATCATTGGATAATAATATGAAGCATAAGGCACCATGTTAGTATAGGGTACAGGGCGTTGCGAGAGAGTGGACCGGTGTAGATAGATGGGGGAAGGTGATGGAGGTGTTGGTGAAGATGACGGAGTTGTTGGAGTAGATCGCCGTCACGATGATGGCCCCGACGGTGTTCCGGCGCCACCGGGAGAGAGGGGGAGAGAGCCCCTCTCCTTATTATTCTTCCTTGACCTTCCCCCTAGATGGGAGAATGGTTTCCCCTCTGGTCCATAGCCTCCATGGTGGCAGAGGGGTGAGATCCCCTCCGAGATTGGACCTCTCTATCTGTTTCCTTCTGTTTCTGTGCTCCCAGATTCTAGCCTTTCACTGTTTCTTAAATATCCGGAGATTCGTAACTCCGATCGGGCTGAAATTTTGAGGGTATCTTTATACAAAAATTAGATTTCTTGCAGAAAAAGGACAGCTCCTACCGACCTAAGGGCTTGTCACAAGGGCCCAAGGCGCGGCCAGGGGGGTAGGCCGCGCCTGGCAGGCTTGTGACCTCCTCGGGCATCGTCTCGCATTGATTCTTTTTCCAAAAATTCACATATATTCCAAAAAATTTCTGTAAGTTTTTATTGCGTTTGGACTTTGTTTGATATGGATTTTACGCAAAACAAAAAACATTCAACAAACAGGAACTGACACTGGGCACTGGATCAATATGTTAGTACCAAAAATAGTATAAAAAGTTGCCAAAAGTATATGAAAGTTGTAGAATATTGGCATGAAACAATCAAAAATTATAGATACGATGGAGACGTATCATTTCACAACCTAGGAGAGTATGGCGTCTAGTGAGGGAAACTATCACCATAGAGGTCCGTACTTTGATGGCACTAATTTTGCTAGTTGGAAGCACAAAATGAAAATGCATCTACTTTGTCATAACCCCGTTGTTTGGGCTATTGTTCGTGTTGGATTGCAAGGTGAATTCTTTGCGAATGGAAGGGAACCGGATCGCGAAGCAACTACAGATGAATTGAAGATGTTGCAACTCAATGCTCAAGCATGTGACATTCTCTTCAACCGAGTATGCCCTGAAGAATTCTAAAAAATCAGCCATCTTGAGAATGCAAAAGAGATTTGGGATACTTTGGTTGATATGCATGAAGGTACCAAATCTGTGAGAGAATCCAAGTTGGATGTTCTTCAAAGTCTACTTGACAAGTTCAAGATGAAGGGTGGTGAAGGAGTCGCTGAGATGTACTCTAGGCTAGCTCTCATCACCAATGAGATTGCCGACTTAGGAAGCAAGGAAATGACTGACAAATTCATCATCAAGAAGATACTTTGATCTTTGGATGATCCATATGATACCGTATGCACATTGATCCAAATGATGCCCAACTACAGAGATCTCAAGCCAACAGAAGTGATTGGAAGGATTGTTGCTCATGAGATGACACTCAAGGACAAGGAAGAGCTTCACCACAAGTCTAGCGGTGCTTACAAAGCCACAAGTGATGCTCCCGCAACTTCAGGCAACAACCTTGTCACAAATGAAGAGATAAGCCTCATGGTTAAGAACTTCAACAAGTCCTACAAGAATAGAAGCAAAGATCGAAGTTCCAACTCAAGATATGAAGAGAAGCGTTTGTCAAGTCGTGATCGAAACTGCTACAATTGTGGGAAGCCCAGACACTACTCAAATGAGTGCATGGTCCTTACAAACGGAAAGAAGAGTCACCAAGAAGACAAAGCTCAAGAGACGAGTCACCTCGAAAAGAGAGAAGGGGTAGGGATGATCGTTATGAACGAAGACCCTCAAGGAGAAGTAGGAACTCGGAGAAGAAGGACAAGTACACCAAGAGCTACTCAAGAAGAAAACATCAATCTCATGTTGGTGAATGGGTTTCCGGCTCCGAATCCGACAACCACTCTGAGAGAAGCTACCACTCCAACTCCGACTATAGTCAAAATGAAGGTGCTGCCAGACTTGCACTAGTGACAACCGACTCCTACGACATATTTGATTCACCAAATGAAGGGAGTGGATATTGCTTCATGGCTAAAGGCCCCAAGGTATCACACCCCGATTATCTTGATTTCAATAGTGACAAGGATGACTTGTTAATTGAAGATAACTTGCTATTTGACAAATCTAGTAATGTTAGTCAAAATGAACTTGCTAGTAATCACTCTAGTCCAGATAAGTCATGCGATGATGATAAGTTGGAAATAGAATGATTAACTCAAGAACCAAACACTCTTAAGTTAGCTCAAGATTCTATTCTACAAGATCACAGAGAGCTTGTAAGGACACATGTGAAGCTCCGCTTCGAGAAGCTTAATTTAGAGCAAGAGCATGAGTTCCTTAAAGCTATCAATGACGATCTTCGAAAGAAGACTTCCTCTTATCTAGCCAAACGGCTTCTCTTGTATACGTTCATGCCACAAGTTAAGACTAAGCAAGCTAGTAACAAAGGAAGAAAGGTTCTTCAACTAGTAGCAATAAAAATGATAAATCCAATGATATTGCTTCTAGTAGCTCTATTGATCCCACTAACTCTTCTCTTTTCCAAGTTACACTTGAGCAAGAAAATGAACTTTTGAAAGGGGTTATAGAGAAAGGTATCTACAAGAGTCTTGAAGGGTGCAAACAATTTGAGGAGATTGTACGCAAGCACAGAGGATACCGGAAGAATCGTGGTGTTGGCTACTTCAACGCTAATGGAGTTGAATGGGAAGAAGGTCAATACCCCAATCCCAAGTTTGTTCCTCAAAAGGAGAAGTATGAAAATACTCTCCCCAAGGGAACAAAAGATCAAGATGACCTTCCACCACAAGACCCCAAGCTCAAGGGCAAGAATAAGCTTCAAGAGGACATTGACTCATATGAATATGAATCCCAAGCTTTGGTGAAGTGGGTTCCCAAGGCTACTACTAGCTCAACTTCTACAAGTGCTACTTCAACACCAAGGATTCCCATCAACTTGATGTGGGTCCCCAAGAAGAAGAACTAGATAAGTTATTTAGGGGTGACTCCGCCGATGAAATCCACTCATATAATTATTGTCAAGAACTAGTTGCAATCAACATCAACATCATGCAATAGTTAAAGGAGTCACGCATTCCCTAAGCAAGGGACAAGGTAATCAACAAATCAATGGACATCATCATATATGCTTTGCACTCCATGTCCATAGATATCCTTGTATTTCTCTCTTGTGTGTTGGGACTAACCCATGTAGGTGAGAAGAGTAATGAAACAACAAGGATGCTCCCAACTCTTTGTGATCTTCATCAACTTTGAGCATCCACCACTACTTCACCTACATGAAGTATTCATCGACAAAACCCAAGGTTAGTTTATCCCTCCTATGGGGGGATGTCACATCAAGGGGGAGCCATACTCTAAGACTTGAGTCAAAGCATCTCATAGTATCTGACAACATTAAATGCCTTATGTAAAAGTGTTAACCCTACTTGTGCTTAAACAACGAGTATGACCTATGATCAAGTATTCTTACTTGGCTCCTAAGTCAATATACTCATATATAGATGACTCCGTCATCGCCAAAGTGCTTATTAGATTCTAGTGTGTTTGTGCATGTTTGCCATGATTTATTTGACATCTTATTGTGTGAGCATGTTGGTTTGCATTTATTTACTCATTCGAGGATATCAAATTGTTGCTATTTGGCTTTTGATTTTTCATTTGCCAATTGGATATACAAGAATGCCTAGGACCACTCCTCTAGCTGTCTATGCTTTCTCACCTCATATTCTTTTCATGCTACATCACAAAATTTGAACAAGTACTTTTTGATCTCTTTGTGTGAGAAGCACTCGTAGTTCCGTATCGACAAAGGATTGACCATTAAAACCTCCCAGGTGCATCTTGGTGGAAGCAACTCAAAAACTTGGTCTCATTGAATGCCTAGGGTTGATCTGGTTTTCAATCTCGGTACTACCTATTCCATATTCTCGGCTACACCGAGTATCCCTGTCAGCTGACAGTTGAGAAACTCGGTGACACCGAAAATTTAGAATCGGTGTCACTGGCAGTGAAGGGTATATATATTGTGAACCCCGACTCTTTGAAATTCTATCTTCAAACGCCGAGCCCCAAAACCCTAAGTTGTCGTTCCGAAGACCCCAGGTCATCGCCTTGCTTCCCCGAGCATCTCCGCCGCTGGGAATCGCCATCGTCGACATATTCAACACCATCTTCGCGGCTGTAGCGGATCCATCACCAAGTTAGGGTATGGATTCGACCCCTTCTTGCGCTCCACCTTCTGATTCACGCGCATTAGGGTTCCTTCTTCGTCTAGCCATTGTTTGAGATTGTTCTATCCTCAAGAAAATTCCTTTAGATAACGAACGGTTGATTTTCTAGGGTTTGTTGTCCGCCCAATGAAACTTGGTGGAGCCAAAGTTAATAAATTGGTGTTACCGATTTTCCCTCTGTGCTGCTAAGAACTATCTCGGTGAAACCAAGTACCCCTTTTTGGTCTCACCGAAAGGAGTGCCAAGTTTCTGTTAATGAGAAAGTCAATCTCGATAGCACCGATATTTTTGCTTCGGATGTACCGATTTTCATGTGACAGAATGCAAACCTTGAAAATCTTTTGTTCAACTTTCAAAAACTCTGCATTTTGTGATGACTTATCATATTCCACTCTTCTCAACTCTATTCACAGGGTCAGATATGTCAGGTTCAGAGGATAGCCAGAACTTGCAGGAGCAGAACATTGACATGAGTTTAGGAACTAGCCCTGAGTCGAGCACTTTCTCAGATCTAGGCACCCCTAGTTCTCATGGGTTGCCTAAAGATGCTACAAGGACCAGGAAGAGACTGAATTCTAATGAGGAGGATTCAGATTTTGTGCCAGAGAAGGTAGGAGAAGAAGGTCGGGAAGAGGATCATTCGTGTGACTGGCAGGCCTACCTCAATGTATGAGGATCCAGATGAGGCTGCTGGTACTGCTGCCGAGGAGGAGGAGGAGGAAGAGCATGTTGTCAAGGCCCCTCCCAAGAAGAAACAGAAGAAGTTGTTGGCAGATGCTATGCCAAATCCAGGTCCCTCCAAGAGCACCAAGGCTGCACCTAAGAAGGTTGCTACAGTGAAGTCCAAGAGGACTACCAGAGACATTCCAGCTGTTGAGAAGAACAAAGGATCTACTTTCAGAGAAGCTGATGATGATGCTATGACAACTTTGATGAAGCTTAGACCTCACCTGCCTGAACACAATGTCATCCATCCAATTACTTAGGATATGAATAAGAGGAAAGATTCTGGTTTGAGGGCATGGAGAGCTATTGATCCATATGCCTAGAGGAGAAAACTATTGTGGCCTATAGATTCTACACCAAGGAAGAACAAGATTTCTATGAGACAATCTTGCTTGACATGAGTCCAGCTGTCACTGATATGAGATACGTTGACTGGAAGTACATCAAGGCTAATGAGAACCATTTCCCATGTATTCAAGACAACTTTCACTGCATTGGCCTAGATGAGTTTGTTGGCAAAGAGTTTATTGCTTGGAATGATGAGATGATAATGCAATTCTACTCCACTGCCCACTTCTATGGAGATGGTAGGATAGTGTGGATGACAGAAGGAGCAAGATACGAGTCTTCAATTGATGAATGGGCTACCATCTTAGGAGTCCAAGAGGTGCAAGATGGTGACTTGGATGTCTACTACGAATCCAAGGAGAGCCATGATGCTACGAAGGATATGTACAATGCTATCCCTATTGCTAACTTGAAATCACACAAGTTAGGATCTATTTACTTCCTCCAGGCCGGCCTCCGTACCATGAACACCATCTTGAGGCATACATTGATGCCTAAGTCTGGAGATGAGAAGATGATTCAAGGCTATTCAATCAACATGCTGATCCATCTTGATAGTCATACCAGGATTCGTGTGATGGACTTGATTGTAGAAACTGTGAAGAGGGTTGCTGCTGATCACAAGCGCTCATGCTGATATGCACCCTACATTCAGATGCTCATCAACTCCAAACTTGAGAAGCACATCTTTTCTCTGGATAGACCCCACTTGCCACTAAAACCAGATTTCAAGGACAATGTTGTGGTGATGGACCCAGACCATCCCACATCAGTTGTAGCTCAGGCAGAGACAGAGGCAGAGGCAGAGGCATCTAGAGCCACTAGTGCTCAAGTCCCCAGATCCAGGAATGAGCAGATTGATCTCTTGATCTCTACTGTCATGGGAATGAAGAAGAAAATCAAAAGCATACTCGACAGACACGGGAGCCTTGTGAACATCTTTGAGGATAGAGTGAAAACTCTTAATGACAGGGTGGATGGGCTGACCAAGACCGTCAACGAGCTCAAAAAGTAAGTAGATGAAGCTCCTATCCGTCGCACCTCTTCAGAGTCTGATTTTTTGATAATGATGATGATAGTGCACTTGTCAGGACGACTGCCTAGTTCAGGACACAAGCCAGGACACCTACAATGCCAGCTCCGGAGATGAGACCTTCATCATTTGCTCCAGCTATAGTGACTTCAGGTCCATCAGCTCCTCCAGTGCCTCCTGTTGCTACTCCAACTCCGTCCAGGACATCAGCAGAGGTCTTTGTCGACATAGTTCTCTCGACTTCGACATCGACCACCGGAGGAGATCAGCCACAGAAGGAAAATTAGCTATATCTCTTTAAACTTTTTGGTAACTTGTTGCCAAAGGGGGAGAAGTTGTATACAGATCTTTAGGCTTCGAGTGAGAGAGCGTCTGGTTTTTATTGCTGTTTTACAAAACATTTGATCTTTTGGTTTGGATGTGATATACTTTTGGTTGTGTTTGATCATACGCTTTAATGTGTGTTGCTACTATTTCCTATTCTTTTGATGGTTATGTGATGATCATTCACTTTGCTTGATGTGTTGTGCTATGATGTTAACTCTTATTACTCTCGCACACCACCAAGATGTATGTGACATGGAAGAAGTGCCCCATGTACCTAATCGATTGTGCATTTGCATTCAAACGCAAATTTAAAAATAATGCACAAATTTAGGGGGAGTTGTTACTTATCACATACTTCTCAAAGCAATGATTATATTCATTGATTATATCATATGTTGAAGCTTTGGTCTATATGGTGTCATCAATTACCAAAAAGGGGGAGATTGAAAGCACATTTGCTCCCTTGGTGGTTTTGCTAAACAATAACAACATATATGTCATTTAACTAATGTTTCCACTAAACATGTTTCAAGAAAAGTTCAATGATGGGTTGGCGAAAGGATTGTGGAATACTTGCCGTGGGAACGAGCCCGACAGTAGATGGTAGGGGTACGAAAGGAGAGGGCAGAGTCCTAGCTACGGCGAGGATGTACACACGGATGTGTGAGTTCAGGCCCCTCTCGTGGAGGTAACAGCCCTACGTACCAGTGCTCGGGAGCTTATGTCGTGTGGAATATAGAGATTACAACGGTTGCGAACCCTTGTGCAGGAGGGGAGAGGCGGCTTATATAGAGTTTGCCGCCTCTCATAATTACCCAGCATCTAAGGGTCCGATCGTGGGGTTAAAGTCTGTCGTTACTGGTAACATACGTAATAAAAGCTACTAATGACAATTCAACCAACGTCTGCCTGTTGGGCTCTTGATGATGGCTCCTGGTCTTCTGGCGTCGAGTGAAAGTGAGGTCTTCCGAGTGACACGCGACTGCCGAGTGAAAGAAGGAGTCTCCGTGTGGATATCTGTCGAGTGGCTTTGAACGTCTCCAGGAATCCACTCGGAACTTCATGCTTGATCTTCAAGTCCTCCCATGTAGTGTCCTTAGGTAGGGTATGTAGGCCTTGTCTAGGACCCTACCCTAGGTACATATCCTCATCATTATCCCCCGAATGGATCGGGGTTCGAGTGGTGAAATGAGGTATCAATGTCGACCTTGAGTTAGGGCATCAAATCCTCCGAATGATATTTGGGGTTTCAATGGAACTTGCGTCGACTGAACTCTGGGTATTAATGTCCATTCAGGATCAGCATGCAAAATCTTCTGAATGATATTCGGGACTTCAATGAAACTTGCGTCGATTGAATTCTTCTCCGTTCGCCCGGATCCATTCAGTCTTAAAAGTGCCCGAGTGGATGTTCAACGCCTATTTTGCTCCGAGTGAACTGAAAGTATCTTGGGAGGCGATGAGTCGGTCTGACAGACTTGGATTCTGCGGGATACAAAAATTTGGGAAGCGCGCACGATGATGATGCCACGATCAGGGCAAGTGGAGGCACGACGCCTCGATTCACACGCCGGTCATATCGCCACATACTGGGCACCGTCAGTGGTTGGCATGCACGGTGATCTTGTGGGTCCACCGATCAGTGGGACACTCGGTGGAGTATAAAGCCTCACGCGTCGCGGATGGCACAATACTTCTGCCCATTCTTCCTCTCTTTTCCTCCGCCTCCTCTGCCCCCAACGCCACACTCCGTTCCTCCTCGACGAGAGCTGCCGCGCTGATGACGAAGAACGCGACGGAGAAGCTGGAGTGGGCTAAGAAGGGGGCGACAAAGCTCAAGGGCAAGAAGCCCTCAACCGCTTGGTTCACCGCGCCGGCAGGATGGATGCAGGGGGATTTTCTCCCCTCTGTAGTCACTCGCGCGGACATGGAGGGCCTTGTCGCCGACAGGCTAGTGGCGGACGATGCCTAGAGGCTGCCGGGGGAAGAGCGTGAGCCGGAGCCGTGCGACGGGGAGTGGATCCTCCTTCTCTCCCACGTTGAAAGAAGTTTCTCCATGCCACCCCACCCGTTCTTTAGGGGATTCCTGAATTTCTTCGGTGCCCAACTGCATCACCTCTCGCCGAATACCATTGCATATTTGTCTGCCTTCGTCACTTTGTGCTAGTGTTTTCTGGGCTGCTCTCCCCATTGGGGGTTGTTCAAGCACCTCTTTACGGTCAGATCCCAGACTGTGAAGAAAGCTCTCACTGCTAATGGGAAGACTCATGTGCTTTAGCTGTGTGGAGGGCTAGGAGTTTAGAAAAGAGCCCGTAGCTCCTTCCTTGCCATGACCTTTCCTGAGTCTGTCAGAGGCTGGCAGTCGACCTAGTTCTACTGTAAAGATGTAGCATCACCCAATATGTCGACTGGCCTCCCCCCCCCTATACACCTGACTGTCCAGTTGTCCCCAAGTCCTTGAGGGTGACTGAAGAGGAGCATGTCCAAGTGGGTATCGTAGTTGAAGCGGTGGTGCAGTTGATCCGGGGTAGAGTGACTGGTATGGATCTGTTGGAGATGTTTCTCGATCGACGTATTCAGCCGCTCCAAGCCAGAGACCACACCATGTGGCACTACGCGGGCCCTAAGGACTCGACCAGGACGCATCCAGAAGAGGTTCCGTAGAAAACTATCGAGCAGTGGCTTCGTAGCATCACTGGAGCTTGCGACAATCCTTTGGGAGCCAAGAGGATCCAACCTTACTCGGCCAAAAACCCGTCGAAGAATCTGGTGAGTTGCATGGTGTCAACTGTGTGTTTGTACTGCCGAGTGATACATTGACTTATAAACCGACTTCCTCACTTGAATCATGCAGGAGGGACAAACATGCACTTGCCTGTTCCCAACGGGAACCACGCTGAGGACGGTGTGGTGAGCGAGGGCGGCAGCGTGGACGGCGACGGTCCCTCTGACTCCGAAGATGAATACGCGGACTCCAGCGAAGAGGAAGAAGTCGAGTCACCTCCCTTGCGCAAAGGCCGCACCAAGTCCCGTCAGGATCCAGCAGCTGTTGAGGACAGGGCTCCAGGACCTAGCGAGAAAAACCTGAAGTGGAGTCTCCCTTCAACTATTGAGTCGAGTGAGAGGCTGGCCAAACAGCCCAAGCAAGTCACGACCAAACCTCGCAAGGCTTTGCCTCGCATGAGGATGGCCGTACTTGTCATCTCCATGTAAGTATTTATTTTCGAATTCTTTCTATCGACTGTGGCCTTGAGTTGTATCTGACCAAGTGTTGTTCAATCCGTCAGAGCTGCTACGTCCGTAACCTTGCCTCATCGGGATGGAGGGGAGGCGATGGACATTGACATTGCTGATGCTGCCACTTCTCATAGAGGTTAGCAAGTTGTTAATTCATCCGAATGGGACTTGACACATGCAAATGCTAACATTGTCGATTGTTGTTGCAAAGGTCATTCAACTGGAGGACGACGAGGAGCACCTGGACACTGCGCGCACTCGCATCCGAAGAGCTTCATCTGCGCAGGCGCCTCAGCGCTCGACTATAGAGTCCTCCCAGCGGATAGGCGACTCGACACAACTCAGAGCTAAACCCGCAGCTCCTCTGTCGCATGCTCTCCAGCTGTCTCGACCATTGAGACGTCAACTCCAACCGGACCCACTCAGACTGCCTCAGCTGCCCCAGCAACCATCCTGATCACGCCTGTGACGGCCTTCTCTCTGCATCGCGTTCCGGAAGATCAGATCGGAGCTGTGAAGGAGGCCATGATCTAGGCGGAGTAGATCACGCTGAGAACCAAGGAGGCGTACGAGGCTAACAAGCTGGCTTACGACATCAGCGCAACCCTCCGAACCAATGTCCGAGTAAGTTCGCTTGTAAGTATGTTTCTGATTGAATTCATGTCTTTTCTTGGCTTCTATACACCCACTGGGTGCTTCTCCCCTCGAACAGATCGGATCGTAGTCGAGTAGGATTGGGGTCAGTAGTACGCGTGGTACTAGAGTTAGTCGACATATCGAGTGTTTTTTTTCTGATGAGTTACTCAACGGATCAAGACTTAACCGTCTCAGTGGGGGCACTCTTAGTGCACCCACTGGGTGTAGTCCCGAGACCGCTGTCAAGTGCTTGCATCGACAGGAGTCTTAGAGCTTGTCGTACCCACCACTCTGTAGTTACTCTGCAGGTTTCATGGATGTTATTTACAAACCATGATATGACGCTGCATAAGGATAGACTGCACTTCTCAGAGTGATGGATATTCCAATGATGGATGTTTTTGCCACTCGACTGATCGAGAATCGGCAGATTCAATGGGGGCACGCTAAGTGCACCCACTGGGTGTAGTCCCCAAGACCGTTGTCGAGTGCTTGCACCGGCGGGGGTCTTAGAGTTTATTGTATACAAGATACATTTTGCCTTGGATCCCGCCACTCCGTAGCTACCTTGCAGGTTTCATGGATATTATTGACAAACCATGATATGACGCTGCATAAGGATAGATTGAACTTCATAGAGCAGGGAGCACCGTCTCAGTGGGGGCACTCTTAGTGCACCCGCGTCACTCGATGGGTCGAGTGTTCTGACAGGGCTGGCCTTGTCGAATGTTTTAATAACCAGTGGGGGCACGCTAAGTGCACCCACTGGGTGTAGTCCCCAAGGCTACTGTTAATCACAGACGATAGGCAGTAGGCTTGAAAACTTGTCGTACGCATGGTACTAGAGTCAGTCGACATGTCGAGTGTTTTTTTCTTGACGAGTTACTCGACAGATCGAGAGTTAACCGTCTCAGTGGGGAACTCTTAGTGCACCCACTGGGTGTAGTCCCCGAGACCGCTGTCGAGTGCTTGCACTGGCAGGGGTCTTAATAGAGACAACCTTGAATTTGCTTATGGCGCGCGGAGCGGCAGGGCCACTCGACATGTCGAGTGGACTTTTTGCTTGAATTCTTCTTAGGTTGTTCCAAGGTTGTAAGATAGTCATTTGCCAGTGTTCATAACTCAGTCGACTATCCCAGGCGCCACTTGCCGATTGAATTCCTATCTTTTGTTGGTTCCAGAGGGCTTGCAAACTTGGGACGCAGTACAAGGACGTGGAGGATGAAAGGAACCGGCTGCGAGTGGATATGGCGGTCTCCAACAATGCTCTGGAGCGAGCGCGTGCCGAGATGAAGTCTTTGGGAGGTAATTACTGCTGACTCTCCGCATTCCCCTCTTCATTCTTCATGTTTTGAACCGGGTGCTCTCACTTGAACAGACGTACGCAATGAAAACCGCTGACTCCAAGCGCGACTCAACAATGTTGTTTCTTCAGATTCCATGAAGAAGGCGCTGGAGGAGAAGGACAAGGCACTTGCTGACGCCCAACGAGTGGCCAGGGACAAGACTGAAGCTGCAGATCGGAAGCTGGCGGCCGCCAAGAAGCTGGAGGAGGAGAACACCAAGCTGAAGCAGGAGCATGCGGACCTCGTCAAAAGGAGCAATAGCCTGGAGAAGCATTTGGGCGAATTCTCAAGGAAGATGTATATTCTGCTCGACGGTGAGTGTTTCTTGTCGA
Organism: Hordeum marinum; assembly: GCA_022496015.1. Taxonomy (NCBI): domain Eukaryota; kingdom Viridiplantae; phylum Streptophyta; class Magnoliopsida; order Poales; family Poaceae; genus Hordeum; species Hordeum marinum. The sequence continues at coordinate 263,124,490 of CM039672.1, read as the reverse complement.
CTGAAGTTTGTACAAAAAATTGAGGGTCGTAGTTCACCGATTCTCCTCCCATTCTCCATTCTTCAACAGAATTCTGCCAAGACTTTGAGAAGGAGACAAAAGAGGTTGAGCCCAATCTGCATCCCACCAAGTCACCAGTTGCCAATGCAGTGGCCATGAACATGTTGAGACTCAACTTCCGGCTCCAAGGCGTCCAGGCATATATTGCCCGACTGAAATCTGCAATGGAGAGAATCAACAAGGAGCTATGGCCTGAGGACACTCTTCAGCTCGACCTCAACTATATAATGGTTCGCCTGAATGAACTTCCCAGTCGAGTGCAAGCCTGGAAGAAATCTACTACTCGTTGCGGGGCTGACGTGGCGTTATCACTTGTCAGGGTCCATTGCAGGGACGTGAGGGAGGAGAAGCTGAAGGAGCTCCAGGTGGTAAACACGAAGAAATTCCAGTTTGAGGACTTCATGGAAACCGTCATTGAGGCAGCCACCAGAATCGCTGACGACGTCGACTTGGACACTTTTGTCGAGCCTGCCAGCCCGTCACCCGTTTAAAAAACTTGGTCTTTGGAAGAAACACTTATATTTGCCTCGGTATGTCGAGTGGAATTCTATCCCTTAAAACTTCATTCAGGCCTTAGGCCTGAGCACATTTTCTTCCATACGAAACGTTTATCCGCGGTTTACCCTTTGGATTTATTTGTATTTGGCTTTGAATCGTCTGTTCGACTGAGTTTGTTTTTAACTTAGGCGAAACGTGTTTCGCAGCTAAGCCCCCGAGTGTGAGGATTGCTCATCACTTGAAGTATTTTCGAACTTAGGCGAATGTCGATTCGCAGCTAAGTTGTCGAGCGAATGGATTACTATCCACCCGACGAGATTTTTAACTTAGGCGAAACGTGTTTCGCAGCTAAGCCCCCGAGTGTGAGGATTGCTCATCACTCGGGGTATTTTTGAACTTAGGCGAATGTCGATTCGTAGCTAAGTTGTCGAGTGAATGGATTACTATCCACCCGACGAGGTGTTTAACTTAGGCGAAACATGTTTTGCAGCTAAGCCCCCGAGTGTGAGGATTGCTCATCACTCGGAGTATTTTTGAACTTAGGCGAATGTTGATTCGCAGCTAAGTTGTCGAGTGAATGGATTACTATCCACCCGACGAGGTTTTTAACTTAGGCGAAACGTGTTTCGCAGCTAAGCCCCCGAGTGTGAGGATTGCTCATCACTCGGAGTATTTTCGAACTTAGGCGAATGTCGATTCACAGCTAAGTTGTCGAGTGAATGGATTACTATCCACCCGAGGAGGTTTGTAACTTAGGCAAAACGTGTTTCGCAGCTAAGCCCCTGAGGGTGAGGATTGCTCATCACTCAGAGTATTCTTGAACCTAAGCGAAGATGGATTCACAAATAGGCCGTCGAGTGAATGGACTGCTATCCACCCGATAGGGTTTTTAACTTAGGCGAAACATGTTCACAGCTAAGCTCCCAAGTGTGAGGATTGCTCATCACTCGGAGTATTCTTGAACCTAAGCCAATACGGATTCACAAATAGGCCATCGAGTGAATGGACTGCTATCCACTAAACAAGGTTTTTAACTTAGGCGAAACATGCTCATAGCTAAGCTCCCGAGTGTGAGGATTGCTCATCACTCGGAGTATTTCTGAACCTAAGCGAAGACAGATTCGCAAATAGGCCGTTGAGTGAATGGACCGCTATCCACCCGATAGGGTTTTTAACTTAGGCGAAACATGTTCAAGCTAAGCCCCCGAGTGTGAGGATTGCTCATCACTCGGAGTATTTTTGAACCTAAGCAAAGATGGATTCGCAAATAGGCCGTCAAGTGAATGGACTGCTATCCACCCGACAGGGTTTTTAACTTAGGCGAAACATGTTCACAGCTAAGCCCCCGAGTGTGAGGATTGCTCATCACTCGGAGTATCCCCAAGAATGTGACTGTACGATTGGAACCGACAATATATATTGCAGAAATGTGAATTGCATTGATGAAGTATTCTTATTACATCAGAAGATCCCTGTCTCAAGTATAAAAACGCCGAAGCAGATATGCATTCCAGGCTCGTGGCTCGTCTATCTACTTCATCAGATTATACAGGTGATAGGCTCCATTGTTTAGCACCTTAGTGATGATGAAAGGACCTTCCCAAGCAGGAGCAATCTTGTGTGGTCGGTGTTGATTCACTCGAAGCACCAGATCTCCCTCATGAAACGACCAACTCTTGACACTCTTCTCATGGAAGCGCCGGAGGTCCTGCTGATAGGCAGTAGTCCGGATCAGAGCCATCTCTCGTTCCTCCTCTAGAAGATCTACACCGTCCTCTCTGGCCTGTTCAGCTTCAGCCTCTATATACAGCTCCACTCGAGGAGAATTGTGGGCCAAGTCACTCGGCAATATGGCTTCAGCACCATAGACAAGGAAGAAAGGAGTTTGTCCAGTCGACCGATTAGGCGTTGTCCTGAGACCCCACAAAATAGACGGCAGCTCAGTTACCCAGGCTTCGGCGGCATGATTCAAATCGCGCATGAGACGAGGCTTCAGACCTTGCAGGATGAGACCATTAGCCCGCTCGACTTGCCCATTGGTTTGAGGATGTGCAATAGATGCATAATCCACTCGGGTGCCTTGGGAGTTACAGAAGTTCCTAAATTCTTCTGAGTCAAAATTAGTGACCTAGTTCGTGATGATGCTGTGCAGGATGCTGTATCGATAAATTATCTCTCTCATGAACGTGACCGCTGTACGGGAGTTCAGATCTTGATTGGCTTGGCTTCTATCCACTTTGGTGAATTTGTCGACTGCTACTAACAAGTGAGTGAATCCTCCTTTTCCGGGTCAAAAGGGGCCAACCATGTCGAGTCCCCAAACCGCAAACGGACAAGCAAGAGGAATTGTCTTCAGAGCAGACGCCGGCTTGTGTGACAGGTTCGCATAGAACTGGCAACCATCGCAATGATCAACGATGTCTTTAGCCATCTCATTAGCTCGTGGCCAGTAAAAACTAGCTCGGTATGCTTTAGCGACAATCGTCCTTGAAGACGCATGGTGGCCGCAAGTTCCCGAGTGAATCTCGTCTAGAATCATTCGACCTTCCTCGGGGGAAATGTAGCACTGGGTGACAATCACAGTGAAAGCCTTGGACCTGCGCACAATCTGTCGAGCCTCTGTTTCATCTTCAAGGAGCTCTTGTCTAAGCATATAGGCAATGTAAGGCACAGTCCAATCGGGAATGATAACCAGAATCTCCATGACCAGGTCAATCACTGTGGGGACATCGACTTCTATCGAGTCAGTGGAACTCAAAGCCTGTGGGGGCTCTTCGGTGAAAGGATCTTCTTGAACCAAAGGAGTGTGTAAGTGCTCCAAGAACACATCGCTGGGGACAGGCCGTCGAGCGGAACCAATCTTGGATAACTCATCGGCCGCCTGATTTTTCAGTCGGGGAACATGATAAAGTTCCAGGCCTTCAAACTTCTTCTCCAACTTTCAGACTGCATTGCAGTATCCAGTCATAGCGGGGTTTCGAACATCCCACTCTTTCATCACTTGATTCACCACTAGATCTGAGTCGCCATAAACCATCAGGCACTTGACGCTGAGTGAGATAGCCATGTGCAACCCATACAACAGTGCTTCATACTCTGCCTCATTGTTGGAGGAATCGAAGTGAATTTGCAAGACATAGCTGAGCTTGTCATCCCTAGGAGATATCAGGACAACCCTAGCACCATACCCATTCAACATTTTGGAGCCATCAAAGAACATTGTCCAATGTGTCGAGTGAACTTGGATAGGTTGTTGCTGTTCGATCCACTCGGCCATGAAATCTGCCAATGCTTGGGAGTTGATTGCTTTTTTGGCTTCAAATCTGATGTCAAATTGTCCAAGCTCGATTGCCCATTTAACCACTCGACCTGATGCGTCTCCATTATTGAAAATTTCGGACAAGGGAGCATCACTAACGACTGAAATTGAGTGGTCTTGGAAATAATGCGCCACCTTCTTCGCTGATAGGTAAATACCATAAACCAGCTTCTGATAGTGTGGATATCTTTGCTTTGAGGGAGACAAAATTTCCGAGACATAATAAACTGGCCGCTGGACTTTATAAGCTTTACCCTCCTCTTCTCGCTCGACAGTCACTACTGTACTGACGACCTGATTTGTGTCCGCGATGTACAGGAGCAAGGGCTCTTTGCTGGCAGGAGCGGCAAGCACTGGTTGGGTGGAGAGCAAGGCTTTGAGCTCAACAAACGCTACTTCGGCTTTGGGAGTCTAGTCAAACGTGACGGACTTCTTCATCAATTGATACAAGGGCAGAGCCTTCTCACCAAGATGAGAAATGAATTGACTCAATGCTGTCAAGCAACCTGTGAGCTTCTAAACATCATGCACTCGCACGGAGTCTTCATACGGGTAATGGTGCTGATTTTCTCGGGGTTGACATCAATTCCTCGCTCAGAAACGAGAAAACCGAGTAACTTGCCACCAGAGATGCCGAAAGTACACTTGGCCAGATTCAGCTTTATGTCGAATCGCCTCAAATTGGTGAATGTCTCGGCCAAGTCAGCCAGTAGGTCGGAACCTTTGCGGGACTTGACCACTATATCGTCCATGTACGCCTCGACATTCCGAGGGATCTGGTCGAGTAAACATTTTTGAATCATGTGCATAAAAGTACCGCCGGCATTCTTGAGACCAAAAGGTATGGTGATGTAACAAAAACACACGAATGGGGTGATGAAGGTTGTCTTTATTTCGTCGAGGCCATACAGACGGATCTGATGGTACCTAGAATAAGCATCCAAAAATGATAAACGCTCACACCCCGCTGTCGAGTCAACAATTTGATCTATGTGGGGGAGCAGAAAATGATCTTTTGGGCACACCTTGTTGAGATGTTTGAAGTCAATGCACATGCGCAACGACTTATCTTTCTTTGGCACCATCACAACATTCGAGAGCCACTCGGAGTGGTAAATCTCCCGAATGAACTTGGCTTGCAAGAGACGGGCCACTTCTTCTCCGATTGCCTTGCGCTTCTTTGCCGCTGAACGACGCAAATGCTCCCTGACAGGTTTGGCTTTCGGATCCACTCGCAGACGGTGCTCAGCCAGCTCCCTGGGAATCCCCGGCATGTGAGCAGGCTTCCATGCAAAGATATCCCATTCTCATGGAGGAACTGGATGAGCTCGGCTTCCTATTTACTATCAAGTGTTGATGAGATATTTGTCGGGGCAGCAGTAGGATCCGTCGGATGGATGTGTACCTTCTTCACCTCCCCTGCTGACTGAAATGCCGACTCGGAAGCTGGCTTCTTTGCACGGAGCAAGTTGGCAGGGTCGGCAGTTTTCTTGTACTCCTCCAACTCAACCATGGCCATCTAGTGATCGGTGATCTTGGAGCCTTGCTGGAGGCACTCTTCGGCTCGCTGTCGATTGTCATTGACCGTGATCACGCCCTTAGGGCCTAGCATTTTCAACTTGAGATACACATAACATGGTCGGGCCATGAAACGTGCATATGCAGGTTGACCCAGAATGGCGTGGTAAGCACTCTTGAAATCCACAACTTCAAATGTCAACTTTTCTTTTCAGAAATTTTTGTCATTCCCGAATGCCACATCCAATGCTATCTGGCCGAGTGACTTGGCCTTCTTTCCTGGGATGACCCCGTGAAACTGCATGCTACTCTCACTCAGACAGGACATGAGAATGCCCATCCCTTTCAGGGTATCTGCATAGAGAATGTTCAGGCCGCTGCTGCCGTCCATGAGGACCTTTCTAAGTCGAGTCCCCCCGGATCAACTACCAGAGCCTGTCGACCGGGAGTGGCCACATGAGCAGGATGGTCTGTCTAGTTGAATGTGATAGCATATTGGGACCATTCAAGGTAGGTGGGGCTGTCTGGTACAGCCATGTTGATTTCTCTGTTGATGACTTTCAGATGGCTCTTGCTCTTGACATCAACAAAGATCACCAATGTAGCAGTGACATCCGACAATGTTTCTTTTTCCTCATCTTCATCTCCCTTCTCAGGAGATTTATTACTCGACTGGTCTCCCTTGAATTTCTGAATAAGGGTCCGACACTGTCGAGTGGTGTGCTTGGGCAAAATCAGATTGCCTTCCGCATCTTTCCTCGTGTGTATTACACACGGCTGGTCCATAATATCAGTTCCTGACTGATTTTTCCCTTTCTTGGGGGCATATTGAGTCTTAGCTTTGCCCTTGTTCTTTGACTGAGTCGCCAGTGCTGCCGCTTCTGCCTGAACCGGATCTTCAGCCTTTCGCTTCTGTTTCTGATTGTTGCTGCCGCTAGCCTCATTGATGACTGCCTTTCCTTTGCCGCTACAGAGACGGTCTTCTTCCTCGCCATTGGCATACCGAGTGGAGATTTCCATCATCTTGCCGAGTGAAATATCACCCATTTGCCCAAACTTCAGATAAAGTTCTCTGTATCTCACCCCGGCCTTGAATGCACAAACAACCTGATGTTCCGACACATTCTCCCCTTTATGATGCGGAGTGGACCATCGCTGAATATAATACCTTAAAGTTTCATTGGGCTTCTAGACACAGTGTTGTAAGTCGACCAGACCTGTCGGACGCTTGCAAGTGCCCTCAAAGGTCTGGACAAACACTCGGGCAAGATCCTCCCAACAATGTATACTAGAAGGAGCCAGGCGATTTAGCCAAGCGCGAGCTGAACCATCCAACATTAGGGACAGGTGCTTCATTGCCACATTGTCATTTCCGCCACCAATTTGCATAGACACTCGGTAATCATCTAACCAAGTCTCCGACTTTGATTCACCAGAAAACTTCCCAATTCCCACTGCCAACCTGAAGTTGGGGGGATCTCCATAGAACGTATGGCTCTGCTGAAACATTCAGGACCAGAAACCACTGCTGAGCTACCACTCGGAAAATCTCTGTCGTATCCTTCCCTGTCGGCTCTACTCCTGTCTATCTGCTTCTGAACAAGGAGGGCACGAGCATCAAAGCCCGCATTCCGCTCATCACCGAAGGAGCGGTTGTCGTCTTGGCGCCGGGGCGCGTGCGGACCACTCCGCGGAGGAGTAGGCACTCGACGGTGGTCTTCACGGTGAAACTGATCTCTGTCTTGCCCTTCACAGAAACCGCTGCCCCGACGGCACAGGGGCGATCCAGGGTTGTGTGCCGACTGAACGGTCTCTGCCCTGGGTGAATTGTTGTGTATCCTATTACAGGACTGAGAAACTACTGAATTCTGACGCTGCGCTGCATCTAGCAGTGCTCTGATCTGCATCAACCCTCTTCCAACCTCTGACCGGGACGGCTGAATGGAATCTGCTATCCTAGCAATAGCAACTACATTTAACATAGGAGTTCGATATACCTCAACGTCATCGCGAGATCCAGTCGGAAACAGCGATCGCTGACGTCGACTGGGGCGTGGCGAGCGCGCTTGTCAAGCTTTGCCTAGAGTTCTTCCAGATGAATGCGCACGACCTCCAAAGCTTAGGCCTCGGTAGTTGCACCGATGATGGGAGTATGAAGAACCTCCCCCTCGCGACGCGGCTGCTCTTTCGACGGACCTCCAGCCTCGCGCCTACCACGACCAAAGCCAGGCGGTGAATTCTGATGGGAGCCCGCCATCAAGACCACCGCTACAGGATCGCAGCTTTTGCACTCGGAAGGCACGTCGGACGGATCGGAATCCGACTCGAACACGCCATGAAGGGACTCGGCGGGCTCAAGTGCTGCAATCTATGGAGAAGTTTGACGCGCCACTGCATGTTTGACTCAGCGCTGAAGTCGTGAGCGGCTGGACCACTTGCGACTGCGAACATCGATGGGAGCCGATGAATAAGGAGTCGAAGGCTGACGCAACAACACGCCGCAGGATCTCGCGCGGAAGTGCGTGGCCCCATGGACCGGGAGCGCCTCGACATCGAGAGGCGCTTCCTGGAGCCATGTCAAATCGTCGGCGATGAAGGTGAGCGCTCCGAAATGGATCTCGTGGCCCAGGACAAAAACACCGCCGGAAGACATGTCGAAGGATGAAAAATGCAACCTCGCCGGAAGTTGCTTAGACGTCTGCCCCACGGTGGGCGCCAACTGTCGTGGGAACGAGCCTGACAGTAGATGGTAGGGGTAAGAAAGGAGAGGGCAGAGTCCTAGCTATGGCGAGGATGTACACACGGATGTATGAGTTCAGGCCCCTCTCATGGAGGTAACAGCCCTACGTATCAGTGCTCGGGAGCTTATGTCGTGTCGAATATAGAGATTACAATGGTTGCGAACCCTTGTGTAGGAGGGGGGAGGTGGCTTATATAGAGTTCGCTGCCCCTCATAATTACCCAGCATCTAAGTGTCCGATCGTGGGGTTAAACTCTGCCGTTACTGGTAACATACGCAATAAAAGCTACTAATAACAATTGAACCAACATTTGCCCGTTGGGCTCTTGATGATGGCTCCTGGTCTTCTAGCGTCGAGTGAAAGTGAGGTCTTCCGAGTGACACGTGACTGCCGAGTGAAATAAGGAGTCTTCGAGTGGATATCTGTCGAGTGGCTTTGAACGTCTCCAGGAATCCACTCGGAACTTCATGCTTGATCTTCAAGTCCTCCCATGTAGTGTCCTTCGGTAGGGTATGTAGGCCTTGTCTAGGACCCTACCCTTGGTACATATCCTCATCAATACCCAAAGATGCAAAGAAATAGATTGGCAAAGCTTCAAGCAAGAGGACTCTATATTTTACTTTGTGAGAAATCACTTTGAGTTCATAGGAAATCCAATACTATTAAAAGCAGGTAAGGTACTGTTGGTGAACAGAATGCTCATACGTGCACAAGTGATAGTCACCACATACACCCACAAGCTCTTCCACAAAAGTCTGTCCAAAGCCAAATATCCAAAATCGATGCAACCAACACTTTCCACTCGGTGCCACCGATTCTCAGCCTCAGACAAACTCAGCCAAACCCTAGCTCTTTGTTGCAACCGATCCCATTTTGGTGCCACTGAGTTTGGGTTGCCAACTTCCTGTTACGCAAATTCACAAAATTAGTCCGACCGAGTTTGTTGAATCGGCGTCACCGAGTTTGGCAATCTGACCGTTGGTCACCTTATCAGTGCAACCGAGTTGTAGGTATCGGTCTCACCGAGATTCAAAAGTTGCTACCTTGGAGGCAACTCGGTACCACCAAGATTAACACATCGGTGTCACCGAGTCTGACTTATTGGGTGTAATGGTTGGATTTTTGGAGAAGCCTATATATACCCCTCCACCACCACTCACTCGAAAGAGAAGCACTCAGAACAGTTCCCCACTCATACCTACTGATTTTCTAAGAGAGAGCCACCTACTCATGTGTTGAGATCATGCCATTCCATTCCAACCATATGAATCTTGATGTCTAGCCTCCGCAAGTTTCTTTCCACCCAATCAATCTCTTCCACCATAGCCAAATCTGTGAGAGAGTGATTGGGTGTTGACGAGTCTATCATCTTGAAGCACAAGAGCAAGGAGTTCATCAACATTATCGATCCTATTACCTTTTGGAGGGTGGTGCCTCCTAGATTGGTTAGGTGTCGCTTGGGAGCCTCCTACTTCGTGTTGTGGAGTGAACCAAGAAGTTTTTAAGGGCAAGGAGATCGCCTTCTTCGTGAAGATCTGCCCATAGTGAGGCTAGTCCTTCGTGGATGGAAGCCGTTATGGAATAGTCAAGGTTGCTTCTTTGTGGAACCCTCCGTGGGTAGAGCCCTTTGTGGAATCTCGTGATCATTACCCTCCATGGGTTGAAGACTCCATAAACATGGATGTACGATAGCACCACCTATCGGTACCATGGGAAAAATCATCGTGTCTTCAAATTGCGTTTGATATTCCTACCCTTCCTCTACTTACATGCTTGTCTTTACTTTCCGCTGCAATACTCGTAGACATGCATGTGTGGGTGTACTTGACTTGCTGTGAATGCTAAAATCTGCCAAGACTTAAAATTGGAAATAGTACATTTTTAATTGTTCAAGTAGTCTAATGACCCCCCTCTAGCACTACTTTCGATCCTACAGATAATTTGCACGAATAAAACTAGAAGTACTTTGCGGGATTAGAACTATGAGTAAATTGCAAGATAATAAAAGTTAGTTGTTTAGTAGAAAGCTTTTGTCAAACAAGAAGATTATTTGTCCCTGGGCAGCTCATAACTAGATCGATAATCATTATTGCAATTTTATATGAGGGAGAGGCATGAGCTAACATACTTTCCATACTTGGATCATATGAACTTATGACTAGAACTCTAGCAAGCATCCGCAACTACCAAAGATCATTAAGGTAAAATCCAACCATAGCATTAAGTATCAAGTCCTCTTTACTCCCATACGCAACAACCCACCTACTCGGGTGTCTGCTTCTGTCACTCACGCCACCCACCTACAACGGGGATCCCTCACGTTTGCGGGACATAGAGGTCACCATAGGACAACACCAAAATAAAACATACAACTCATACCAACCACGATCATCAATTAGCGCATATGACAAAACAAATCTACTCAAACATCATAGGATAGCCACATATCATTGGGAAATAATATATGGAGTTGAGAACCATGTTTAAGTAGAGATTACAGCAGGAAAGAGAGTTGTTACACCGCTGCATAGAGAGGGAGATAGTTGGTGTTGATGGCAGTGAAGTTGTTGGTATAGATCGCCGTCATGAAGATTGCCCCGGCAGCATTCCGGCGCCACCGGGGGAGAGGGGGAGAGAGCCCCCCTCCTCATTCATCTTCTTCCTTAGCCTCCCCCTAGATGGGAGGAGAGTTTGCCCTCTCTTCCATGGCCTCCATGGAGGCGGACAAGCAGGAGCCCCTCCGAGATTGGATCTCCCTCTCTGTTCTCTTCTGTTTTGCGTTCCTGTTTTCTGGCCGAAAACCGTTTCTTATATTCCTGGAGATTTGTAGATCCGACTGCGCTGAGATTTTAACACGATTTTTTCGGATATAAGCTTCCTTGCGCCTGAAGTAGAGCTCCAACTGACTTACGAGGAGGCCATGATACACCACCACATGCCTGGGCCTTAGGGGCACTCCCTGGTGTCTCGTGGTGGCTGTGGGCCTCCTTTTGCATTGATTCCACCTCCCAAAAATCACAAATATTCCAAAATAATTCTCGATAAATTTTTATCGCGTTTGGACTTTGCTTGATATGGATATTCTACGAAGTAAAAAGCAAGCAAAAAACAACTGGCACTCGACACTATGTCAATAGGTTAGTCCCAATAAATGATATAAAGTTTGTATAAATGATTATAAAACATCCAAGAATGATAATATAATAGCATGGAACAATAAAAAATTATAGATATGTTGAAGACGTATGAGCATCCCCAAGATTAATTCATGCTCATCCTCGAGTAGGTAAATGATAAAAACATAATTTTTGATGTGGAATAGTGCTTAACATGTTCATCACATATTCTTTTCTTTTGTAGCATGGACATTTGGACTTTTAGATGGTTCAAAGCAATAGTCTAGTTTTGACATGAAGACTTTAATACTCAATCATACCAACAAGCGACCATGTCTTTCAAAATATCAACACTAAAGAAAGTTATCCCTAACCCGTCATGCTTAATCATTAGTCCATTCATGAAACACACTCGTATATTAGCTACACCCAATGCACAAGTATGATCATAGTGCCTCCTAGTTGGTGCTTTATAAGAGAAGATGGAGACTCAAATAAAAGTAAAAATTGCATAAAGTAAATAGATAGGCCATTTGCATAGGAAAGTAAGGATTTGTAGAGGTGCCAAAGCTCAAAGGTTGAATTGAGAGAGAAAAATATTTTGGGTGGCATGCCTTTCCTGTCAACAAAAATGACCGAGAATTTTCAATACTTTCCATGCTAGATGTATCATAGGTGGTTACCAAATAGAAAATAAATTTTATTCCTTTTTCCACCATTCTTTCACAATCCATGGCTAGCCGTATCCATGGACGCCGTCCATACCGACACTTTCCAAGGAATTTATTATTTTGCGACATAAAGTAAATTTCTTTTTTGTTTCGAGACTGGGCATCCCTATTACCTCCGTACTCTTATGCAATGACAAGGGATAACACTCATCTTAAGAATAACACATCTAGCATGAAAAAATTCCAGCCACCCCCTGCCGCTTCATGAGCAGTATGAGCACACAAAAAGGAAATTCATTTTGAAAATTAGAGAGGGCACATACAAATTTGCTTGGAATGGCCCAGAAATACCGCATATAGGCAGGTATGATGGACTCATATGACAAAACTGGGTTTAAAGATTTTGGATGCACAAGTAGTATTTCTACTTAGTACAAGTGGAAGCTAGCAAATAGATTGAGAAGCAACCAACCAAGAAACAAAAATTCTCATAAATGGGCATTAAGCATAACTAACACCAAATAATTAACCATAAGTAGGATTTAATTTCATTGCATAACTATTGACTTTCGTGCTTGCATAGGGAATCACAAACCTTAACACCAATATTCTTACTAAAGCATAATTACTCACCAACATGACTCACATATTACTGTCATCATGTTTCAAAACTATTACAAGGAATCAAGTTTAATTTGTTTAATGATCTTTGAAAGTTATTATTATATCCCTCTTGAATATTTATCACTTTGGGACTAGTATCATATATTGCCATTGCCTTTGACAAGCTCAAATGAACTTTAAGTGAAGAACATGAGCATAACAAATATCATCTCTAAAAATAATATGAGTGAAGCATGAGAGAATTTCTTCAAAATAACGGTTTTCTATGTGAAGAGAAATAGGCAATCCAAATTTCAAATGATATAAGTGAAGCACATGAAGTATTCTATAAAGCCGTACTCAAAAGATATAAGTGAAGTGCAATGAGCATTCTATAAATTAACCATGGACTATCTCACACCAGCATGGTGTTGGAAATATGCCCTAGAGGCAATAATAAAATGGTTATTATTGTATTTCCTAGTTCTTGATAATTGTCTATTGTTCATGCTATAATTGTGTTAACCGGAAACCGTAATACATGTGTGAATACATAGACCACAACGTGTCCCTAGTGAGCCTCTAGTTGACTAGCTCGTTGATCAATAGATGGTCACGGTTTCATGACCATGGACATTGGATGTCGTTGATAACGGGATCACATCATTAGGAGAATGATGTGATGGACAAGACCCAATCCTAAGCATAGCACAAGATCGTGTAGTTCGTTTGCTAAAGCTTTTCAATGTCAAGTATCAATTCCTTAGACCATGAGATTGTGCAACTCCTGGATACCGTAGGAATGCTTTGGGTGTGCCAAACGTCACAACGTAACTGGGTGACTATAAAGGTGCACTACGGGTATCTCCGAAGGTGTCTGTTGGGTTGGCACGAATCGAGACTGGGATTTGTCACTCCGTGTGACGGAGAGGTATCTCTGGGCCCACTCAGTAAGACATCGTCATAATGAGCTCAATGTGACTAAGGAGTTAGCCACGGGATGATGTGTTACGGAACGAGTAAAGAGACTTGTCGGTAATGAGATTGAACAAGGTATAGGGATACCGACGATCGAATCTTGGGCAAGTATCATACCGATAGACAAAGGGAATTGTATACGGGATTGATTGAATCCCCGACATCGTGGTTCATCCGATGAGATCATCGTGGAGCATGTGGGAGCCAACATGGGTATCCAGATCCCGCTGTTGGTTATTGACCGGAGAGGTGTCTCGGTCATGTCTACGTGTCTCCCGAACCCGTAGGGTCTACACACTTAAGGTTCGATGACACTAGGGTTATAGGGAAATGGTATATGTGATTCCCGAAGGTTGTTCGGAGTCCCGGATGAGATCCTAGAAGTCACGAGGAGCTCCAGAATGGTCCGGAGGTAAATATTAATATATAGGAAGTCTAGTTTTGGTCACCGGAAAGTTTTCGGGCTCATCGGTAGTGTACCGGGAGTGCCGGGAGGGTGCCAGAGGACCCCGGGAGGGGTGTGACGACCATAGGACTTTGTGGGCCCTTAGAGGAGGTGTGCCAGCCCTTATTGGGCTGGCCAAGACCTTCTAGAAAGGCCCATGCGGTTGGGATCAAGAGATAAAGGGCAAAAGGGTTTTAAAAGAGGAGATCCACCTCCCTTGTGGGAGGTGGACTCTCCCCCTAGTTCGGCCGAACCTCTCCTCCTTGGAGGAGGGGCCAAGGCATACCTCCCTCTCCCTCCTCCTATATATATGCAAGGGTTTGGGCTGATTTGAGACACGACTTCTCTCTCTCTCGGTGCAGCCCTACCCTTCCTCTTCCTCGTTCTCCGTAGCGCTTGGCGAAGCCCTGCCGGAGTTCACGTAGCTCCACCGTCACCACGCCGTCGTGCTGCCGGAGCTCTCCCTCAACATCTCCTTCCTCCTTGCTAGATCAAGGCGTAGGAGACGTCATTGGGCTGCACGTGTGTTGAACGCTGAGGCACCGTTGTTCGGCGCTAAGATCGGAATCCATTGCGATCTGAATCGCTGCGAGTACGACTCCACCAACCGCATTCTTGTAACGCTTCCGCTTAGCGATCTTCAAAGGTATGAAGATGCAATATCTCCCCACTCATTGCTGGTTTCTCCATGGATAGATCTTGGTGACCGTAGGAATTTTTTTGATTTACTACTACGTTCCCCAACAGTGGCATCATGAGCTAGGTCTATGCGTAGAATCTATGCACGAGTAGAACACAAGTTGTTGTGGGCGTCGATTTTGTTAATATGCTTACCACTACTAGACTTATCTTGATTCGGCGGTATTGTGGGATGAAGCGGCCCGGACCGACTTTACACGTACGCTTACGTGAGACTGGTTCCACCGCCTGACATGCACTTGTTGCATAAGGTGGCTAGCGGGTGTCTGTCTCTCCCACCTTAGTCGGATTGGATTCGATGAAAAGGGTCCTTCTGAAGGGTAAATAGCAATTGGCATATCACGTTGTGGTTTTGGCGTAGGTAAGAAATGTTCTTGCTAGTAACCTATAGCAGCCACGTAAAAACTTGCAACTACAAATTAGAGGACGTCTAACTTGTTTTTGCAGCATATGCCTTGTGATGTGATATGGCCAAACAATGTGATGTGATGCATTGTGATGTATGAGATTGATCATGTTCTTGTAATAGGATTCATGACTTGCATGTCGATGAGTATGACAACCGGCAGGAGCCATAGGAGTTGTCTTATTTTATTGTATGACCTGCGTGTCAATCATAAACGCCATGTAATTACTTTACTTTATTGCTAAACGTTAGCCATAGTAGTAGAAGTAATAGTTGGCGAGACAACTTCATGAAGACACGATGATGGAGATCATGATGATGGAGATCATGGTGTCGTGCCGGTGACAGTGATGATCATGGTGCCCCGAAGATGGAGATCAAAGGAGCAAGATGATATTGGCCATATCATGTCACTATATTGATTGCATGTGATGTTTATCATGTTTACATCTTATTTTCTTAGAATGACGGTAGTAAATAAGATGATCTCTCAATAAAATTTCAAGAGAAGCGTTCACCCTAACTGTGCACCGTTGCTAAGGATCGTCGTTCTGAAGCACCACGTGATGATCGGGTGTGATAGGTTCTAACGTTCGCATACAACGGGTGTAAGCCAGATTTACACACGCGATACACTTAGGTTGACTTGACGAGTCTAGCATGTACAGACATGGCCTCGGAACACGGAAGACCGAAAGGTCGAACATGAGTCGTATAGAAGATACGATCAACATGGAGATGTTCACCATGGATGACTAGTCCGTCTCACATGATGATCGGACACGGGCTAGTTAACATGGATCATGTGTCACTTGGATGACTAGAGAGATATCTATCTAAGTGGGAGTTCATTAAATAATTTGATTATGTGAACTTAATTATCATGAACTTAGTCTAAAATTATCTTTACAATCTGTATTGTAGATCCAATGGCCAACGCAAATGTCACCCTCAATTTCAACGCCTTCCTAGAGAAAACCAAGCTGAAAGATGATGGAAGCAACTATGCGGACTGGGTCCGTGGTTTGAGGATCATCCTCATAGCTTCCAAGAAATTGTATGTCCTTGATGCACCACTAGGTGACCCACCCCTTATCCCAGCAGAGCAAGACGTTGCGGACGCTTGGCATTCTCGCTGTGATGATTACTCCCTTGTTCAGTGCGGCATGCTTTACAGTTTAGAACCGGGGCTCCAAAAGCGTTTTGAGCAACACGGAGCATATGAGATGTTCCAAGAGCTGAAACTGGTTTTTCAAGCTCATGCCCGGGTCGAGAGATATGACATCTCCGACAAGTTCTTTAGCTGTAAGATGGAGGAGAATAGTTCTGTCAGTGAGCACATCCTCAAGATGTCTGGGCTACATAACCGCTTGACTCAACTGGGAGTTAATCTCCCGGATGACTCGGTCATTGACAGAATCCTCCAGTCGCTTCCACCTAGCTACAAGAGCTTTGTGATGATCTACAACATGCAAGGGATGGAGAAGTCCATTCCTGAGTTGTACTCGATGCTGAAATCAGCAGAGGTCGAGATCAAAAAGGAGCATCAAGTGTTAATGGTGAATAAGACCACTAGTTTCAAGAAAGGCAAGGGTAAGAAGAACTTCAAAAAGGACGGCAAAGTTGTTGCTGCGCCCGGTAAGCAAGTTGCCGAGAAGAAGAAGAACAAGAATGGACCCAAGCCTGAGACTGAGTGTTTTTACTATAAGGGTACCGGTCACTGGAAGCGGAACTGCCCCAAGTACTTAGCGGATAAGAAGGACGGCAACGTTAAAGGTATATATGTGATATACTTGTTATTGATGTGTACCTAACCAGCACTCGTAGTAGCTCCTGGGTATTTGATACTGTTGCAGTTGCTCACATTTGTAACTCCAAGCAGGAGCTGCGGAATAAGCGGAGGCTGGCAAAGGACGAGGTGACGATGCACGTCGGGAATGGTTCCAAGGTCGATGTGATCGCTGTCAGCACGCTACCTCTACATCTACCTTCGGGATTAGTGTTAAACCTTAATAATTGTTATTTAGTACCAGCTTTGAGCATGAACATTGTATCTGGATCTCGCTTGATGCGAGATGGCTACTCATTTAAATCTAAGAATAATGGTTGTTCTATTTATATGAGAGAAATGTTTTATGGTCATGTCCCGCTGGTCAATGGTTTATTTTTGATGAATCTCGAACGTGATGTTACACATGTCCATAGTGTGAGTACCAAAAAGTGTAAAGTGGAGACTGTTGGAAATATGCCCTAGAGGCAATAATAAAATGGTTATTATTGTATTTCCAAGTTCATGATAATTGTCTATTGTTCATGCTATAATTGTGTTAACCGGAAACCGTAATACATGTGTGAATACATAGACCACAACGTGTCCCTAGTGAGCCTCTAGTTGACTAGCTCGTTGATCAATAGATGGTCACGGTTTCATGACCATGGACATTGGATGTCGTTGATAATGGGATCACATCATTAGGAGAATGATGTGATGGACAAGACCCAATCCTAAGCACAACACAAGATCGTGTAGTTCGTTTGCTAAAGCTTTTCAATGTCAAGTATCGTTTCCTTAGACCATGAGATTGTGCAACTCCCGGATACTGTAGGAATGCTTTGGGTGCGCCAAACGTCACAACGTAACTAGGTGGCTATAAAGGTGCACTACGGGTATCTCTGAAGGTGTCTGTTAGGTTGGCACAAATCGAGACTGGGATTTGTCACTCCGTGTGACGGAGAGGTATCTCTGGGCCCACTCGGTAAGACATCATCATAATGAGCTCAATGTGACTAAGGAGTTAGCCACGGGATGATGTGTTATGAAACGAGTAAAGAGACTTGCCGGTAACGAGATTGAACAAGGTATAGGGATACCGACGATCGAATCTCGGGCAAGTATCATACCGATAGACAAAGGGAATTGTATACGGGATTGATTGAATCCCCAACATCGTGGTTCATCCGATGAGATCATCATGGAGCATGTGGGAGCCAACATGGGTATCCAGATCCCGATGTTGGTTATTGACCGGAGAGGTGTCTCGGTCATGTCTACGTGTCTCCCGAACCCGTAGGGTCTACACACTTAAGGTTGGATGACGCTAGGGTTAGAGGGAAATGGTATACGTGATTACCGAAGGTTTTTTGGAGTCCCGGATGAGAACCCGGACGTCACTAGGAGCTCCGGAATGGTTCGGAGGTAAAGATTGATATATAGGAAGTCTAGTTTTGGTCACCGGAAAGTTTTCGGGCTCATCGGTAGTGTACCGGGAGTGCCGGGAGGGTGCCGGAGGACCCCCGGGAGGGGTGTGACGACCATAGAATTTTGTGGGCCCTTAGAGGAGGTGTGCCAGCCCTTATTGAGCTGTCCAAGACCTTCTAGAAAGGCCCATGCGGTTGGGATCAAGAGATAAATGGCAAAAGGGTTTTAAAAGAGGAGATCCACCTCCCTTGTGGGAGGTGGACTCTCCCCCTAGTTCGGTCGAACCTCTCCTCCTTGTAGGAGGGGCCAAGGCAGCCCTCCCTCTCCCTCCTCCTATATATATGCAAGGGTTTGGGCTGATTTGAGACACGACTTCTCTCTCTCTCTCGGTGCAGCCATACCCTTCCTCTTCCTTGTTCTCCGTAGCGCTTGGCGAAGCCCTGCCGGAGTTCACGTAGCTCCACCATCACCACGCCGTCGTGCTGCCGAAGCTCTCCCTCAACCTCTCCTTCCTCCTTGCTGGATCAAGGCATAGGAGACGTCATCGGGCTGCACGTGTGTTGAACGTGGAGGCGCCGTTATTCGGCGCTAAGATCGGAATCCACCGCAATCTGAATCGCTGCGAGTACGACTCCACCAACCGCGTTCTTGTAACGCTTCCGCTTAGCGATCTTCAAACGTATGAAGATGCAATCTCTCCCCACTCGTTGTTGGTTTCTCCATGGGTAGATCTTGGTGATCGTAGGAATTTTTTTGATTTACTACTACGTTCCCCAACACATGGTACATAAAAATAAAAGTAAAAACTAAACACAAAAGACGCTCCAAGATTTACACATATCACATGAACGGAACGAAAGCGAAAACATACCGATACTTGTTGAAGAAAGATGGGATGCCTTATGGGGCATCCCCAAGCTTAGATGCTTGAGTCTCCTTGGATATTTAGTTTGGGTGCCTTGGGCATCCCCAATCTTGAATTCTTGCATCTCCTCTTTCTCCTCATATCTAGATCTCCTCGATCTTTGAACACTTCATCCACACAAAACTTAACATAAAACTGGTGAGATCTGTTAATACAATAAAGCAAATTACTACTTTAAGTATTTTTATGAAACCATTCATATTTTATATTTGAATCATACATGTTGTATTATAACTTCTCCACGGCTTATACCACCAATAAAATCGATAGTTTCATCAAAACAAGCAAAATAGTGCGTAAAAAACAAAACATGTCTTAGCAAGACAGTCTGTAGTAATCTGAACTTTGACCATACTTATGCAACTTCAAAAATTCTGAAACATTAGTAAGAAATAAAAAATTTGAATATAAATATTGTGTAAAAATTTCAGAAATTTTCGACGTTCCAATAAAAAATGTAAATTCACGCACTATAGTCTAAGTTTCTGTTTTTACACCGCACATACCAGCAAGCAATCTAATCCTCCTAAAGGCAAATCTTGGCACATTATTTTTATAATACAATGTATTTGCACAAGGGGGGTAATTATTTTTGTTGAAAAGTTTCTGTAATTCAAGATTTACAAAGTTTTCATGGGCATGAACAAGTTCAAGGAATTCCCCCACTTTCACGATGTTCGTCTCTCTCACTTTCACTTTTCTTTTTGTGAGGTTTTAGGTTCCCTCTATATTTTTTGTTTTTAAGCTTTATAAAAGCACTCAACAGAATAAAATGACTCTCTAAAACTTCCGGGTTGTCTCCCTGACAACGCTTTCTTTAAATCCATTAAGCTAGGCATAAAGTGCTCAAGTAATGGATCCACCCAGATCCCAAGGTATATCAAAGCCAATTTTAATTAACAATGATTTTTAATTTAGTAGCGAACACAGAGCAACATATACCATGCAATGACAAAGTCTAACTCTCTTCCTATGCATCGCCATGTCGTAAAACAACAATTCATGCACATCAAGTAAAGGCCAATGCATAGCATAAACAGTTTCTTGCAATTTTATAGTATTGGAAACATAAAGAGGTGGAGATATAGTTCGTCTCTCATAATAATTGCAAGTAGGAGCAGCAAGCACATGCATATTATATTCATCAGAATTATCATGTGTAGTAGCAAAACGCAACCCATCAATGTAATCCTTAATGAGAGCAAACTTCTCTGATATAGTGTAGTTGGAAGAATTCAAAAAGATAATAGGACTATCATGTGTGGGTGCAATAGGAACAATTTCATTTTTTAACATAAGGAACTATAGCAAGTTCATCTCCATAAACATAATTCATATTGGCATCTTGGCCACATGCATAGCAAGCATGAAGTTCATCAAAAAGGGAGATCGTTGAATCACGTTGATGTCGTTGTGAGAACTAGGCGTTCCAAATAAAGCATGTCAAATCCATAATTCATGTGACGACAGTGCTTCCCGTATGATGGCCACCTCCTTAGAGTGACCTTGGTACATTCCACGCAAATCATTAGTTTTTCCATTGTCAATGCATGCAATAAATTGGTCTGAGCATAGCTCAAAAATATCTTGCCTCTCCGATAGCCACCAATTTTTCTATGTCGTGCACATTTGGCTCTCTCAAAAACTCTGCTCCAAACACTTGCACCATGGTGCAGGCAAACCTGACAGTAGTCTTCAGGAATGTGCTCTCCCCCATCCAAACCATCTCATAAACGGCATCGGCGATTGTACCAAGTGCAAGCATCCTTAGAGTAGCCATGCATTTTTATTTAGCAGAGAAGGAAAATTAGGCACAACAATCCCTAGTAAGCTTGAAGTAGTCATTTTGTGCCTCCACTCCCATCACAATGCGCAAAAACAATGATTTACGCATACGAAAACGATGACAAAATCATGGATCATGTAAGAAAATTGGGTTTGAAGCAAAGTAGTCCTTGTATAACAGACGTGCTCCCGAGACCCTGTCCCAATTAATAACCGTTCTCCCTTTGATTAGGCCCTTAAAGTTGAGAATATGCTTCATTTGCCGGTCCATTTCCTCTTGCATACTTATGAGCATGATCATGTCCACTTCTTCGTCTGAAGTCAATGAATCAAACTCATTTTAAATCATTTTATCAAGTTGTGTTGGTCCATACGCCTTGTCCGACGAAGCATCGTAATCTATCGTTTTTCCTACAAATAAATCATAAAAGACCCAATCAGACAATGTGTCGAACACATAGAGGGCAAGGTGCAAACCGAAAGTTTCCGGACGTACCTTGGTGGTGTGTCCAACGTCACACATAGATGGGTGGGGGTGGGGGTGGCAGTGTTGGTGGCCCTGAGGCTCGGAACGACCGCGAAGGCAAGGTACCGGTGGAGCTACGAGACATACGACACGAAAGAGGAAGAGGAGACGAGAGGAGCAAATGAAATCAGTAGGTCAGGGGTGGATTTGATGTAATCTGTAGTGGGGTCGGGCTGTCGGATCCGACATGCTCGGTCGTGTCCACGTCATTCATATCGGTCCCAAATTTAGTTCGAATATGAAGGGTATACATTTAAGGCACCCATCTGAATTATTATTCTTTGATCGGTCATTGATCTGACGTTTAAGGAAGGTTTGAGCTAAGGAGTAGTTAAGAAAGCAGCAAACAAAACGACGGACGGTTAACGAAGACAGCTGTCAACAAAAGTCTATCTGACGTTTAAGGAAGGTTTGAGCTAAGGAGTAGTTAAGAAAGCAACAAACAAAACAACGGACGGTTAACGAAGACAGCAATCAACAAAAGTCTATCTGACGTTTAAGGAAGGTTTGAGCTAAGGAGTAGTTAAGAAAGCAGCAAACAAAACGACGGACGGTTAACGAAGACAGCAGTCAACAAAAGTCTCCGCACTGCAGTCCACATCCGACAGCACAGCACCGACACAAATCTCCTCTCACGCACTCACACACACCGGCACCACTCTTCCTCTCGCTCTCAGGAGTGAAGGCACGGAAAAGAGGGGAAAGGGGATCTGATCGGCCGGCGATGAGGAAGACGGTGGTCGGCTCCGCCTCCATGGGTGGAGGCTGGCCGTGCGGTCTGAACCTCAACGCTGTGTTCCTGCTTTCCATGGTCGCCACCAACCTGCTCTCCCTCTACCACCTCTCCATCCGCGCCTCCCCCACCACGCCGCCGCTCCAACCCGGCTCCGACTTCGACCAGCAGCAGGTCCTCCAGCAGCTCAGCGCCATCCGCGCCACCGTCTCACACCTCCGGTCCTCCACCCCTCCCCCGCCCCCCGAGCTCGTCCTCTACTCCCGCCTCGCCACCGTCGCCTCCGCCTGCTCCGCGCACCCGGACCTCCTCCACCGCTTCATGTCCTACGTCCCCTTCGCCGCCTGCCCCGACGACGTCCACATCCTCGCCGAGCCTCTCATCCTCCGCGGCTGCCACCCGCTGCCCAGGCGCCGCTGCTTCTCCCCGACGCCCGACGCCGGGGCCGGATCCGTCCAGCTCCCCACCGACCCCTTCGCGCCGCTCCCCGACTCCGCCGTGCGCTGGCCGACGGACGCGAAGAAATGCAGGTCCTTCTCTTGCTTGCCGGCGTCGCTGGGGTTCGACGTGGCACGGACGGAGGCCGGCAAGTTCCTCCGCTCGCTGGGGCCTCTGGACCTGACGGTGCCGCAGCTGCTGCGTCTGGCGTCGATGAGCCGCGCGGGGCCCATCCGGCTGGGGCTGGACGTGGGCGGCGGCACGGGGACGCTGGCGGCGCGGCTGAAGCGGGCGGCGAACGCGACGGTGCTGACGACGACCATGGACCTGGGCGCGCCCTACTCGGAGGCCGCGGCGGCGCGCGGGGTGGTGCCGTTGCACGCGCCGCTGCAGCAGCGGTTCCCCGTGGGGGACGGGACGATGGACCTGGTGCGGGCGGGGCACGCGGTGAACCGGTGGATCCCGGAGCCGGCGCTGGAGTTCCTGTGGTACGACGCGGACCGTGTGCTGCGGCCGGGCGGGCTGCTCTGGGTGGATCACCTCTGGTGCCGGAAGGGCGACCTCGACAGCGTATACGCCGCCATGCTGCGGAGGTTGGGCTACAAGACCATCAAGTGGGCCGTCGCCGACAAGACCGGCAATGGCGCCAAGGACGAGCTCGTCTACCTCACCGCGCTGCTGCAGAAGCCATTCTAGCCAGGCTGCACTGCAGATGTGGACACATGCTTATCTGATCTCTGCAAGTGTTGGGAGCTTTTGTGGTTCATCCATGGTCGCACGTTCACGTTCCTTCCCACTAGTGCCATATGCTGTTTGATGTGCAAGCAACGATCAGCAAAATGCAGTGGTGCGCTAGAAAGTTGGAAACAGTTACCATTCATTTTGAAGAGATCTTTGAACGAGCCGACGATTTCCGATCTTCTGAAGGCGGCTAGCATCTCCTTTCTTTGTCAGGCAGAAAGCTAGAGCCTTGTACGGTGTTCTTCGTGGGATTAAGAGCATCTCCACACCCCCTCCCCCCAACAGCCCCTTTTTTATCCTCGGCGCGTGAAAATCGGTCCAGTCACGTCCCCAGAAGCCCAAATTTCGTCAGTTAGGGTTAAAATTGGTGCCGGCGAAACCAAGCCGAACCCGGGACGCCAGGGAAACGTTTTTCGGCGTGAAAACGGGTGGGACCTCCGAGTTAGCGACGTGTGGCGTTTCGTCGTTCTCATCGCCTCGGTTTCCCGCGGGGAATCAATGCATGACTGTCCGACGATCAGCCTTCCATTGATACCTCACGGGACGGTGCGTTCTGTTGGGGAACGTCGCATGGGAAACAAAAAATTTCCTACGCACACGCAAACCTATCCATGGTGATGAGCATCTACGAGAGGGAGAGTGGATCTACGTACCCTTATAGATCGCTAAGCGGGAAGCGTTAAGAAACGCGGTTGGTGTAGTCGAACTTCTTCGCGATCCAAATCGTCGAGCGTCCCGCGATCCAATCACGAACCGTCCCGCGAACACATCATGATCCGTCCCGCGAACTCATCACGATCCGTCTCACGATCTTGATCACGATCTGTCCCGCGAACTCATCACGATCCGTTCCGTGATCACATCACGAACCGTCTTGCGATCTCGATAACGGTCCTTTCGATCTAGCGCCGAACGGACGACACCTCCACGTTCAGCACACGTGCAGCATGATGACGATCTCCACCGTCTCGATCCAGCGAGAGGAGGTGGAGAGGAGAGAGAGTTCACCGGCAGCGTGACGGCGCTCCGGTGATGGTGGTGGAGCAATTCCGGCAGGGCTTCGCCCAAGCGCTGCAGAAAACCGATCTAGAGGAGAAACTATGCACCGGTGTAACGGGTAGCACGTGGCCGGAAATTCTGTCCAAAAACCACCCAATCCACTAGTATATATAGGAGGAGAGGAGAGGAGAGGCAGCCAAGGCCTTTGGGTTGGCCGAAATAGGAGGTGGGAGCAATCCTACTTCACCTCCAATCCTAGTTGGAGTAGGATTGCCTCCTATTGGCTGATTTTCCACTTTTTGCTTTAGGACTTTCTCTCCTGCGCCATGGGCCTTTGTGGCTGTTTTACCAGCCCACTAAGGGCTGGTTATTATTCTCCCACAGCCCATGGACCTCTTGGGGTCGAAATACCCCTCCCGGAGGCCTCCCGGTACACTACCGGCACTACCGGCACTCCCGGTACACTACCGATGAGCCCGAAACTTTTCCGGAAACCAAACTGGGACTTCCTATATATGAATCTTTACCTCCGGACCATTCCGGAGCTCCTCGTGACGTCCGGGATCTCATCCGGGACTCCGAACAAACTTTGGTCACCACCATACATAACTCTACACTACCGAAACGTCACCGAACCTTAAGTGTGCAGACCCTGCGGGTTCGAGAACTATGTAGACATGACCGAGACACCTAATCGGTCAATAACCAATGGCGGGACCTGGACGTCCACATTGGTTCCTACATATTCTACGAAGATCTTTATCGGTCGAACCTCTATGTCAAGGATTCAGTTAATCCCGTATAACGTTCCCTTTGTTCTTCGGTATGTTACTTGCCCGAGATTCGATCGTCGGTATCTCCATACCTAGTTCAACCTCGTTACTGGCAAGTCTCTTTACTCGTTCCGTAATACAAGATCCCGCAACTAACAATTAGTCACATTGCTTGCAAGGCTTATTGTGATGTTGCATTACCGAGTGGGCCCCGAGATACCTCTCCGTCACGCGGAGTAACAAATCCCAGTCTCGATCCATGCCAACTCAACAGACACCATCGAAGATACCTGTAGAGCACCTTTATAGTCACCCAGTTACGTTGCGACGTTTGATACACACAAGGCACTCCTCCGATATCTGTGAGTTGCATGATCTCATGGTCATAGGAACACATACTTGACATGCGGAAAACAGTAGCAATAAACTGACACGATCATATGCTACGTTTGCAGTTTGGGTCTTGTCCATCACATCATTCTCCTAATGATGTGACCCCGTTATCAAATGACATCTCATGTCCATGGCTAGGAAACCTTAACCATCTTTTGATCAACGAGCTAGTCTATTAGAGGCATACTAGGGACATGGTTTTGTCTATGTATCCACACATGCATCTAAGTCTCCGATCAATACAATTATAGCATGGATAATAAACGATTATCATGAACAAGGAAATATGATAATAACTAATTTATTATTGCCTCTAGGGCATATTTCCAACAGTCTCCCACTTGCACTAGAGTCAATAATCTAGTTCACATCACCATGTGATTCGCAATGTTATGAATCTAACACCCAATGAGTTCTGGGGCTCGATCATGCTTTGCATGTGAGAGAGGTCTTATAGTCAACGGGTCTGCGATATTTAGATCCGTGTGTACTTTGCAAATCTCTATGTCAAACCGTAAACACTGCTACCACACTCCACTTGGTACTATTTCCAAATGGCTGCTCCACTATACGTATCCAGATTGCTACTACTAGTCATCCAGATAGGTGTTAAAGCTTGCATCGATGTAACTCTTTACAACGAACTCTTTATCACCTCCATAATCAAGAAACATTTCCTTAGTCCTCTGGTTACTAAGGATAATTCCGACCGCTGTCCAGTGATCCACTCCTGGACCACACTTGTACCCCTTGACAGACTCATGGCAAGGCACACATAGGTGTGGTACACAGCATGGCATAATATAGAGCCTATGGCTAAGGCATAGGGGACGACATTCGTCCTTTCTCTTTCTTCTGCCGTTGTCGAGCTTTGAGTCTCACTCAACTTCACACCTTACAAATCAGACGAGAACTATTTCTCTGGCTGATCCATTTTGAACTCTTTCAAAATCTTGTCAAGGTATGCACTCATTGAAAGTCTTATCAAGCATCTTGATCTATCTCTATAGATTTTGATGCTCAACAATTAGGTAGCTTTATCCAGGTCTTCCTTTGAAAAACACTTTTCAAACAACCTTTTATGCCTTCCAGAAATTCTACATTATTTCCGATCAACAATATGTCAACCACATATACTTATCAGAAACTCTACAGTGCTCCCACTCACTTTATTGCAAATACAAGTTTCTCGTAAACTTTGTATAAACTACAGAAACTTTGATCACCTCATCAAAGTGTATATTCCAACTCCGAGATGCTTGCTTCAGTCCATAGAAGGATCACTGAAGCTTGCTCATCTTTTAGCATCCTTAGGACTGACAAAACCTTCTGGTTGTATCACATACAACCTTTCCTTAAGTAAACCGTTAAGGAAACGATGTTTTGACATCCATCTGCCAGATTTCATAATTGAAAATGCAACAACTGCTAACATAATTCTAACAGACTTTTAGCATCGCTACGAGTGAGAAAGCCTCATCGCAGTCAACTCCTTGAACTTGTCACAAACAACTTTGCAACAAGTCGAGCTTTACAAATGGTGACATTCACCATCAGTGTCTGTCTTCATTCTAAAGATCCATTTGTACTCAACGACCTGCCGTCCAACGCGCAAGTCTACCAAAGTCTACACTTGGTTTTCATACATGGATCCTATCTCGGATTTCATGGCCTCCAACCATTTGTCAGAATCCGGGCCCATCATCGCTTCTTCATAGCTCGTAGGTTCATCGTTGTCCAACAACATGACCTCCAAGACAGAGTTGTCGTACCGCTCAGGAGCAGTACACATCCTTGTCGACCTACGAAGTTCGATAGTAACTTGATCCTGAAGCTTCATGATCATCATCATTAACTTCCTCTTCAACTAACGTAGGCTTCACAGAAACATCTTTCTGCGCTGCGCTACTCTCTGGTTGAACAAAGGTTTAACAACCTCATCAAGTTCTATCTTCCTCCCACTCAATTCTTTCGAGAGAAACTTTTTCTCGAGAAAGGACCCAGTTCTAGCAACAAACACTTTGCACTCGGATCTGAGATAGAAGGCATACCCATCTGTTCTTAGGGTATTCTATGAAGATACATTTGTCCGCTTTGGGTTCTAGCTTATTATGTGAAAACATTTTCCACACAAGCATCGCAGCCCCAAACATTAAGAAATGACAGCTTAGGTTTCTGTCAAACCAGAATTCACACGGTGTCATCTCAACGGATTTAGATGGTGCCCAATTTAAAGTGAATGTAGTTGTCTCTAATGCATAACCCCAAAATTATAGTAGTAAAACGATAAGAGACATCATAGCACGCACCATATCCAATAGAGCATAACTATGATGTTCGGACACGCCATCACACTATGGTGTTCCAGGTGGCGTTTAGTTGTGAAACAACTTTCACATTGTCTTAAGTTGTATGCCAAACTCGTGACTCAGATATTCACCTCCACGATCATATCGCAGTCATTTTTATCTTCTTGTCACGATGATCTTTAAACTTCACTCTGAATTTGCTTGAACCTTTCAAACGATTAAGACTTGTGTTTCATTAAGTAAATATACACCATATCTACTCAAATCATCAGTGAAGGTAAGAAAATAACGATATCCACTGCACATTACAAGACTCACTAGATTGCATACATCAACATGTATCATTTCCAATGAATCACTTGCCCGCTCCATCCAACGGGGTCCTTTAGTCATCTTGCCCAAGAGGCATGGTTCGCATGTCTCAACCGATTCGAAATCGAATGAGTCCAAATATCCATCACCATGGAGTTTCTTCATGCGCTTTATACCAATATGACATTTTGCGGCAGTGCCACAAGTATGTGGTACTATCATTATTTAACTTTGTATCTTTTGACATCAATGTTATGAACATGTGTATTACTACGATCAAGATTTCAACAAACCATTCTCACTGGGTGCATGACCATTGAAGGTATTATTCATGTAACCAGAATAACTATTATTCTCTGACTTAAATGAATAACCGTATTGCAACAAACATGATCTAATCATGTTCATGCTCAACGAAAAACACCAAATAACATTTATTTAGGTTCGTCACTAATCCTGAAGGTAGAGAGAGCGTGCGATGTTGATCACATCAACCTTGGAAACATTTCCAACACACATCATCACCTCACCCTTAGCTAGTTCTCCGTTTATTCCGTAGCTTTTATTTCGAGTTACTAACATTTAGCAACTGAACCGGTATCCAATACCCAGGTGCTACTAGGAGTACTAGCAAGGTACACATCAATAACTCGTATATCAAATATACTTCTGTCGATGTTGCCAGCCTTCTTATCTACCAAGTATCTAGGGTTGTTCCGCTTCAGCGACCTCTCACCTCATAATAGAAGCACTTAGTCTCGGGTTTGAGTTCAACTTTGGGTTGCTTCACTGGAGCAGCAACTGACTTGCTATCCATGAATTTTCCCTCCTTGCTCTTGCCCTTTCGAAACTACTGGTTTGATTAACCATCAACACTTGACGCTCCTTCTTGATTTCTACCTTTGCGGTGTCAAACATCACGAACAGCTCAGGGATCAATACTTCTATCCCTGGTGTATTATAGTTCATCACTAAGTTCTAGTAGCTTTAGTGACAGTGACTTGGAGAACTATATCAATCACTATCTTATCTGGAAGATCAACTCCCACTTGATTCAAGCGATTGTAATACCCAGACAATCTGAGTACATGCTCAACGATTGAGCTATTCTCCTTCATCTTACAGGCAAAGAATCTTGTTGGAGATCTCATATCTCGCAACATAGGCACGAGCCTGAGATCACAATCTCTGCTCCTAGAACATCTCATATGTTCCGTGACGTTCAAAACGTTTCGGAGCCTCAATTCTAAGCCGTAATGCATGACGCACTAAACTATCAAGTAGTCATCGAAACGTGCCTGTTGGATGTTCACAACATCTATAGACGACGCTAGAGGGGGTGGCGCACCGAGCGGTGCATTAAGGACATAAGCCTTCTGTGCAGCAATGAGGAAAATCCTCAGATCACGGACCCAGTCCGCAATATTGCTACCAACATCTTTGAACTCTATTTCTCTAGGAACATATAAAAATTTAAGGGAGCTACAGCGCGAGCTAGTAATCTACAACATAATTTGCAAAGACACTTTGACTATGTTCATGATAATGAGTTCAATTAATCATATTACTTAAGAACTCCCACTCAAATTGACATCCCTTCGATTATTCGAGTGATACATAATCCAAATTCACCAACTCAAGTCCGATCATCACGTGAGTTGAGGTGGCTGCAATGGTGAACATCGTCATGTTGATCATATCTACTATATGACTCATGTTCGACCTTTCGGTCTCTTGTGTTCCAAGGCCATGTCTGTACATGCTAGGCTCGTCAAGTTTAACCCGAGTGTTATGCATGTGCAACACTGGCTTGCACCCATTGTATGTGAACGTAGAGTCTATCACACCCGATCATCACGTGGTGTCTCAACACGACGAACTTTCGCAACGGTGCACACTCGGGGAGAACACAATTTATCTTGAAATTAAGTGAGGGATCACCTTATAATGCTACCGTCGTCCTAAGCAAAACAAGGTGCATAAAAAGGATTAACATCACATGCAAATCATAAGTGACATGATATGGCCATGAACGTGTGCTTTTGATCTCCATCTAGAAAGCACCGGCATGATCTCCATCGTCACCGGCATGACACCATGATCTCCATCATCTTGATCTCCATCAACGTGTCGCCATCGGGGTTGTCACGCCCTGCATGCTTCTACTACTATTGCTACCGTAGCGATAAAGTAAAGCATTACATAGCGCTTAATGATTGACACGCAGGTCATACAATAATTAAAGACAACCCTATGGCTCCTGCCGGTTGCCGTACTCAACGACATGCAAGTCGTGAAATTCTATACATCACATGATCATCTCATACATCTCATATATCTCATCATGTAATTGGCCATATCACATCACAACATACCCTGCAAAAACAAGTTAGACGTTCTCTAGTTGTTGTTGCATGTTTTACGTGGCTGCTACGGGTATCTAGCAAGAACGATTCTCACCTACTCATAAACCACAACGATGATACATAGATTACTTTTCAACCTTCTCAAGGACCGCCTTTGTCGGATCCGATCCAACTAAAGTGAGAGAAACTGTCACCCGCAAGCCATCTAAGCAACAAGTTGCGTCGAGGGAACCGGTCTCTCGTAAGCGTACGAGTAATGTTGGTCCGGGCCGCTTCATCTCACAATCCCGCTGAACCAAAATCCGACCAAGGGAGGAAGCAATCTAAGCATCAACGCCCACAAACCTTTTGTGTTCTACTCGAGATCTCATCGAACCATCAACCTAGCTCATGATGCCACTGTTGGGGAACGTCGCATGGGAAACAAAAAATTTCCTACGCACACGCAAACCTATCCATGGTGATGAGCATCTACGAGAGGGAGAGTGGATCTACGTACCCTTGTAGATCGCTAAGCGGGAAGCGTTAAGAAACGCGGTTGGTGTAGTCGAACTTCTTCGCGATCCAAATCGCCGAGCGTCCCGCGATCCAATCACGAACCGTCCCGCGAACACATCATGATCCGTCCCGCGAACTCATCACGATCCGTCTCACGATCTTGATCACGATCTATCCCGCGAACTCATCACGATCCGTTCCGTGATCACATCACGAACCTTCTTGCGATCTCGATAACGGTCCTTTCGATCTAGCGCCGAACGGACGGCACCTCCGCGTTCAGCACACGTGCAGCATGATGACGATCTCCACCGTCTCGATCCAGCGAGAGGAGGTGGAGAGGAGAGAGAGTTCACCGGCAGCGTGACGGCGCTCCGGTGATGGTGGTGGAGCAATTCCGGCAGGGCTTCGCCTAAGCGCTGCAGAAAACCGATCTAGAGGAGAAACTATGCACCGGTGTAACGGGTAGCACGTGGCCGGAAATTCTGTCCAAAAACCACCCAATCCACTAGTATATATAGGAGGAGAGGAGAGGAGAGGCAGCCAAGGCCTTTGGGTCGGCCGAAATAGGAGGTGGGAGCAATCCTACTTCACCTCCAATCCTAGTTGGAGTAGGATTGCCTCCTATTGGCTGATTTTCCACTTTTTGCTTTAGGACTTTCTCTCCTGTGCCATGGGCCTTTGTGGCTGTTTTCCCAGCCCAATAAGGGCTGGTTATTATTCTCCCACAGCCCATGGACCTCTTGGGGTCGAAATACCCCTCCCGGAGGCCTCCCGGTACACTACCGGCACTACCGGCACTCCCGGTACACTACCGATGAGCCCGAAACTTTTCCGGAAACCAAACTGGGACTTCCTATATATGAATCTTTACGTCCGGACCATTCCGGAGCTCCTCATGACGTCAGGGATCTCATCCGGGACTCCGAACAAACTTTGGTCACCACCATACATAACTCTACACTACCGAAACGTCACCGAACCTTAAGTGTGCAGACCCTGCGGGTTCGAGAACTATGTAGACATGACCGAGACACCTAATCGGTCAATAACCAATGGCGGGACCTGGACGTCCACATTGGTTCCTACATATTCTACGAAGATCTTTATCGGTCGAACCTCTATGTCAAGGATTCAGTTAATCCCGTGTAACGTTCCCTTTGTTCTTCGGTATGTTACTTGCCCGAGATTCGATCGTCGGTATCTCCATACCTAGTTCAACCTCGTTACTGGCAAGTCTCTTTACTCGTTCCGTAATACAAGATCCCGCAACTAACAATTAGTCACATTGCTTGCAAGGCTTATTGTGATGTTGCATTACCGAGTGGGCCCCGAGATACCTCTCCGTCACGCGGAGTAACAAATCCCAGTCTCGATCCATGCCAACTCAACAGACACCATCGAAGATACCTGTAGAGCACCTTTATAGTCACCCAGTTATGTTGCGACGTTTGATACACACAAGGCACTCCTCCGATATCTGTGAGTTGCATGATCTCATGGTCATAGGAACACATACTTGACATGCGGAAAACAGTAGCAATAAACTGACACGATCATATGCTACGTTTGCAGTTTGGGTCTTGTCCATCACATCATTCTCCTAATGATGTGACCCCATTATCAAATGACATCTCATGTCCATGGCTAGGAAACCTTAACCATCTTTTGATCAACGAGCTAGTCTATTAGAGGCATACTAGGGACATGGTTTTGTCTATGTATCCACACATGCATCTAAGTCTCCGATCAATACAATTATAGCATGGATAATAAACGATTATCATGAACAAGGAAATATGATAATAACTAATTTATTATTGCCTCTAGGGCATATTTCCAACACGTTCATGGGCGGCGGAGTCAGGCTGGGCGACGCGCGTCCACACCTTTCCCTTTACGCGACCGCACGGTGTTGCCCGCTCGTCGCTATAAAAGCCACCCTCCTCGACGGTGGCTGCCACTCCTCGCCATCGCCACAACTTCTCTCCCGCCCACTCTTGCAGTCGAAGCCCTCTACCTCCCCGGCGACCTTCTCTCCCTCTCCCACTCTCCCGATGGCAGCGCGCTACCCAGGCGACGGTGCGGCCGTCGTCACCTCCATGAGGACGAGGCCCGCCTCCTGTACGAGGCGGAGTATCCGACGCCGCTAGACATGCGTGTGTCGGGATCGTGGAGGCTCAGCACCGGCGGAGTCCCGGTACCATCGGTGCCAACTGGAGCCGAGCAACGCTCCGAGATCGCGAGGATCCGGTCATCGCTGTCCGAGGCGGTGCGCCAACAGTCGAGGTACGCCGCTCACAGCAACCTGCGGGCGGCGTACTTCGAGCGCCGCCACAAGGAACAGCTTGCCTCCATCAACGGCGGCCCAGCGGGCGAGCGACACAACTCCGAGGGCCGCCGTCTATGGTGGGCCGCCCCCGGGCGCATGCTCGACGCCGTCCTCGAGCACATCGAGGGTAGCTATTCGCCGCGACTCGAGTACCCCGAGCCGGCGTCCATCTCGCGCCGGAGGGGCTCCTCGTGGCAGCCGAGGCGCATGGCCATGCTGTCCTCCTCATCGTTTGGCTCACACTCCTCCGACGCACCACGCACGTACGCCGTGAAGCCCGAGCCCGGCGAGACGCCGCTCCGGCGTAGTGGGCTTAGCGGTGGTGGCGACATCACCATCAACGAGGGCCGCCGCCGTCGGCCTTCTCCCGCTCTCCACGGCCACATCCGCCTTGCAGGGCCAAAGACAGATCTTAATGCGACGGCGACGACGGTCATAAAGCAGGAGCACCTCGCCATGGCCGCCGCCGATGAGACCGTCCTCAAATGAGCGTGCGGCGACTACGTCTGCGAGGAGATGGAGCGCCCTCGAGGAAAACGTCGTGCGTCGTCGTGGCCGCGAGGAGGCGGCGACGTCATCCTCAACAGCGACGACGGAGAGGCGCCGTGGCCATCCAACCCCGAGCTGCATCGCCACGGCAACCCAGGACAGGGGTGCAGCAGGAACGACGACGACGGCGGTGGCGACTACACGACCTTCTATAGGCTGCTTGGCATGTAGAAGACGACGCGACAGCGGCGGCGAGGGAAACGACAACGTAGTCTTTTTTATTTAGTTAATGTTTTCTTTTTTATCGTTTTTTTGTAAAATACTTATGAACTTAGTCCTAATTTGGCTGAAATTTGGCATGGTTTTGTGTTTTTTAAAAGTATCGCATTCAAAGTGGCATGGGGGCGGTGTGGGGGCGACTTGGAACCGGTTGACCCTCACGCCGATTTTTTCGCCGGTTGATCCCGAGACGACGCTATTTTCGCCCCTGAGGCACCGAACGGCTGGAGATACTCTAAAACACTGTCGTAAACCGATCACCGGCCATACTTTCGAAGTGATCGGATTTGTCCATGAACTCATTTATTTAATCAGATAATATCAAAATGGATACCGGCCACTTAACTGCCATGTCAGCATACCTTGACTGCTTGCACTTGAGTGTTTTTTTAACTCAATACAACTGAAGTTGCTCACTCACCGAACATATACTCACCCCTGAAGGAATGAACACCTATCCTATCCCTATAAGTACTTTCGAAAAATTGTCTATCCTATCCCTATAAGCACTTCTGAAAAATTGAGCGGGTATAACATCTTGAACCGGCGAAGTGCTCGCACTTGAGTTAATAAGGCGTGCATGATGCTTTTTTGCAAACTGTACGTCACCATGCAGCCATGACACGAGGATATTTTCTTAAAGAAAAACTTTTACAATTTGCAAGGGTTCGAGTGTCAAAATCGACAGACCTCGGGTAGGAGGGCCTGAGTTGTGAGATTGGACCGATGGATCACAAGAGACAAGGGACACGATGCTTTTATCCAGGTTCGAGCCCTCTTTAAAAAGGTAAAACCCTATGTCCCACTCTTGCTCAAATTATAGATGTATTAAAGTACAAAGTTGACCTATCTCGAGATTGTAAGTTGTGGTCTAAACCCTAGGAGTATGATGATGAATGAATGGATGTGTATGTAATCTATTTACTAGCCTAGCATCGGCTTATATAATGCACCGGAGGCCTAGGACAACAAGAGTCCTAGTCGACTACGTCGGTGGAGAGGAGTCCTTGTCTTGATCACCAAGTTCGGTGGAATCTTCCTCATATATGTCATGGTCTGCCCGAAGTGGTCCATTAGTGAACTGCCATGGGAGTCCTTGTCCCGAACCACCTGTTTGGGAGACGTCGTGGTGAGTGCCCCCTAGTCTAGGACACCGTCACTAGCCACCTGAACCAGTCTTTAAGTTGGGGACGCTCCTCAGTTCTTCCAAATAGTTCTTCTTCTTTGGTCGTCGATCTTGAAAGCTTGTTCAACAAATTTTCCCATCTCTGATCTTGAGGGTCGTCGGGGTGTATCCGAAGAGTTCACATGTCGGGCTTTTGAGGATCCCCTTTAAGTTCTCGACCTTTATCAATGCCTTGTTATTTTTATGCCACACTTCGGGACTCGAAGTTTTCCCTTGGCGTGGTGTCCTCTTGCAGCCGAACTCCAACATGAGACTGCATCCGAGGTGTCTTTTTGCAGCCAAGCTCCAACTCCGGTCAGCACCCGAGGTATCATAGATCACCTTGGTTTGACAAAGTTGAAGGAATTCAACCGAGCTTAATGCTAGAAATGCCCTCTATGGAGCCAGCCACTTGCATCCGAGCTTTACGTTGGACTACTTTCGAGGTAGTGCATCATCTCGGCAGTGGGCTGATTTTTTGTGGACTTTTTCGATTGGTGCAATTTATTCTGTGTCGAGATGTATAACTAGTATCCCTCAAGGTGCGTGTCGACCTAAAATCTCAGATGCGCCTAAAGGATAAAGCAGAACCCCTGATCCCAGTAGCCCTTACGACTCAGGTCGATTAGCGAAATCGGCCTTAGGATCAACTCCTAGCTCGACAGTATACTAAGGAACAGAAACGTGGTGTGCATAGTCCTCGAGACTCAGGTTGGATGTGGCTGACCAACCTGAGGATCGTAATCTCCTCGGAAACTGTTTTGCACCTTTTAAATTATCTACATTGAATCGTCAATGTAGTAGCCCCGAGACTTGGGTTGGGCAATATGGCCGACACTAGGATCGTATCTCATGGGGAACTAGTTCAAGTGTCATGTACGTTTTGACAACACCGAGGTCCAGCTTGGCAGGAAAGATGTCAAACTGTGGGTCAAAAAAAAATTCCAAGCAAAACCATCACACATAACACCTCGATCAAGAGGATGTCCCACCTCCTGAAAGAAAGACATACAAAGGTGTTGTAAACTCGAAAACCCAAAAAACTTATGTGAAAACTTCATGCCTGAATTAAATCAAGTTTTTTGGTGCCAATCCACAAATTTATCTTAAAATTAATATGTGCTTCCATCGTACTTTAACATGATACGTCTAATCTCTAGACTTCAAACGGGTCAGCCCTCGACTTCAACCTCATTATCCCGAAGGCGGAGTGTTTCTTTGGCCAGTTTAGCGAACTAAACTCGAGCGGTTTTAGAGAGAAACCAGGCTATATGGCTATTGGCCACACACTCGCGCCGGAAAATAGAGTAGTAGAAAAAGACTTTGCAATGGCTTAGAAGAAAGCATTGATTATGAAACGACTCATATAAATTTAAGAGCCCCCGTTTAACTTGGTTGAACGAAGTTTGTTTTAACAAACATAGTTTTTAACAAACATCGTTTTTAAGAAACTGTTTTTTTTGACAAACAATTTTTTTGTTTAACACAAATATAACGCTTGGTTGAACCAAACAAAAATTGAAAAACTAAAAAACTTTGAGCATGAAAGCAACTTAGTTTGTTAATGTGCTCGACACTAATGACACGGTCCGGGCTTGTGGTGGGACAAGGACGCCTAGTGAACTTTGACAGATCCTATATGGTGCATAGTCCTTGACTTGACCGAGTTCCTAGGCCCCAAGCCCGAGGTGACCAAGCGAGGAGCTTGGCTTGACGAAGTGGCGATGCAACAAGGTCGATGTGGCGAGGTGAAGCCCCCGGTCCAGTTGTCATGACGAAGCTGGTCGATTGGTGATGATGAAGCATTGGAGAAGCCCCCGGAAGTATATCTGAAGCGATGGTGAAGCCACCATTCTAAGACAGTCACACAACAAGCTCTCAATGAAAGCACTAATGTTGGTATCAAAATTGCAGACCTCAAGTACGGGGGCCCAAGATGTGAGATCGGATCAATGGGAAACAGGAGACAAGGGACACGATGCTTTTACCCAGGTTTAGGCCCTCTTTAAGGAGGTAAAACCCTATGTCCTACTCTTGCTTATATTATAGATGTATCAAAGTACAGAGTTGATCTACCTCTAGATCATAATTTGTGGTCTAAACCCTAGGGGTATGATGATGAATGAATGGATGTGTATGTAATCTATTGACTAGCCTGGCCTCGGCTTATATAATGCACCGAAGGCCTAGGACAACAATAGTCCTAGTCGGCTACATCGATGGAGAGGAGTCCTTGTCTTGATCACCAAGTCTCGTGTAATCTTTCGATGTCCCACAAGTATAGGGGATCAATCATAGTCCTTTCGATAAGTAAGAGTGTCGAAGCCAACGAGGAGGAGAAGGAAATGACAAGTGGTTTTCAGCAAGGTGATTCCTGCAGGCACTAAGAGTAACAATAACAGATAAGTTAATGGTAGTGTAATTCATAAC
Organism: Hordeum marinum; assembly: GCA_022496015.1. Lineage (NCBI taxonomy): Eukaryota > Viridiplantae > Streptophyta > Magnoliopsida > Poales > Poaceae > Hordeum > Hordeum marinum. Next base: position 263,086,744 of record CM039672.1, on the reverse strand, counting down.
ATGTAACAATTGTAACTAAGGTGCAACAAGGTGGCCCGTTACTTTTTATATCAAAGTACAAGCCTCAACGTTCTATTTTATGAAGGAAAGCGCTCTCGAGGACACATGGGAATTGTTGTCTAGTCACATTCATCGTGTTTAGTTGATTCATGCTCGGTACTTTGATAATATGATATGTGGGTGGACCGATGCTAGGGTGTTGTTCTTACTTGAACAAATAAGCCTCTTATGATTACCCCCTCTCTCAAGCATCCGCAACTACGAAAGAGGAATTAAGATAAATCTAACCATAGCATGAAACATATGCATCCAAACAACCCCTTATGGAATAACACATAAACTAGGGTTTAAGATTTTGTCACTCTCACAACCCATCATCTACTTATTACTACCCAATGCTTTCCCTTAAGCCCAAATATGATGAAGTGTCATGTAGGCACCATATACGTTCACATGACACGCTAAAGGAAGAGCAACATACACATCATCAAAATATCGAACGAATACAACCATCACATGATTGCTTATAACAAGACTTATCCCATGTCCTCAAGAACAAAAGTAACTACTCACAAATTACCATCATGTTCAAGATTAGAGGTATAATGAATGTGCTTAAGGATCTGAACATATAATCTTCCACCAAGGAAACCAACTAGCATCAACTACAAGGTGTAATCAACACTACTAACAACCCACACGTACCAATCTCAGGTTTTGAGACAAAGATTGAATACAAGAGATGAACTGGGTTTGAGATGAGATGGTGCTGGTGAAGTTGTTGATGAAGATTGGCCCTTTCACGAAGGAGGGAAGCGTTGGTGATGATGATGGCTTCAACCCCCCACCCCCCCGGAGGGAAGTTTTCCCGACAGAATTACTTTGCCGGAGACCAAAAGTGCTTTTTGCTACTTCTTGAGCTTGTGTTAGTTTTCCCTTGAAGAGGAAAGGGTGATTCGGCAAAGTAGATAAGTATTTCCCTTAGTTGTTGAGAACCAAGGTATCATTCCAGTAGGAGATACAAGCAAGTCCCCAATCTTCACACCTACACAAACAATCAAACAATTGCACCCAATGCTATAAAGGGGTTGTCAATCCCTTCACGGTTATTTGCAAGGATGCGATCTGATAGAGATAGATATAGAAGATTACTAAAACAAAAAGTAAAACAAAAGTAAAAAGATTGCAGCAAAGTATTTTTGGTATTTTTGGTTTATAGGTCTGAAAATATAATATGGAAAATAGACCCGGGGGTCATAGGTTTCACTAGAGGCTTCTCTCATGAAGGAAAATAATACGATGGGTGAACAAATTACTGTCGAGAAATTGATAGAAAAGTGAATAATTATGAAGATATCCAAGGCGATGATTATGCATATAGGCATCACGTCCGTGTCAAGTAGACCGAAACGATTCTGCATCTACTACTATTACTCCACACATCGATCGACTCCTGCCTGCATCTAGAGTATTAAGTTCATGAAGAACAAAGTAACGCATTAGGTAAGATGACATGATGTAGAGGGATAAACTCAAGCAATATGATGAAAACCCCATCTTTTTGTCCTTGATGGCAACAATACAAATACGTGCCTTGCTACCCCTACTATGGCACTCGGTGAGGACACCGCAAGATTGAACCCAAAACTAAGCACTTTTTGCATTGCAAGAATTACCAATCTAGTTGTCCAAACCAAAAAAATAACTCGAAGAGACTTGCAAATATATGAAATCATGCACATAAGAATTCAGAAAGGACTCAAATATTATTCATGGATAATCTGAACATAAACCGACAATTCATCGGATCTCGACAAACACACCGCAAAAGAGTATTACATCGGATATATCTCCATGAAGATCATGAAGAACATGGTATTGAAGCACAAAGATAGAGAATAAGCCATCTAGCTACTGGCTATGGACCTGAAGGTCTGTGGTGAACTACTCACGCATCATCGGAGGGGCAATGGAGTTGATGTATATGCCCTCCGTGATCGAATCCCCCTCCGGCAGATTATCGAAAAAGACTCCAAGATTGGATCTCTCACGAACAGAGGCTTCCGGCGGCGGAAAAGTATTTTCATGGCTCTCTTTGGTATTGGGGGAATATTTGGGAATTTATAGGCCAAAGAATAGGTTAGGAGACCTGCTGGGGGCCACAAGCCTGTCAGGCGCGGCCAGGGGTGGTGGTCGCGCCCCCTGGCTTGTGACCTCCTGGCACATCTCTTGCCTTCCCCTCCAAGTCTGGTAGGTGTCTTCTGGTCGTAGAAAAATCATCGCGAAGATTTTATTCCGTTTGGACTCCGTTTAATATTCCTTATCCGTAATACTCAAAAAACAAGGAAAAACCAAAAGTGGCACTAGGCTCTAGATTAATAGGTTAGTCCCAAAAATAATATAAAATAGCATATTAATGCATACAAAACATCCAAAACATATAACATAATAGCATGGAACAATAAAAAATTGTAGATATGTTGGAGACGTATTAGCATCCCCAAGCTTAATTCCTGCTCGTCCTCGAGTAGGTAAATGATAAAAAGAGAATTTTTGATGTGGAATGCTACCTAACATATTTATACATGTAATATTATTTGTTGTGCCATGAATATTCAGATCCGTAAGATTCAAAACAAAAGTTTAATGTTGACATAAAAACATCAATACTTCAAGTATACTAACAAGGCAATTGTGTCCGTTCAAAATAACATGGCCTCACAAAGTTATCCCTACAAAATCATATGGTCTCGCTATGCTCCATCTTCCCCACACAAAGTATTTAAATCATGCACAACCCCAATGACAAGTCAAGCAATTGTTTCACACTTTTTATGTTCTCAAACCTTTTCAACTCTTATGCAATACATGAGCGTGAGCCATGGATATAGCACTATAGGTGGAATATAATATGGTGGAGGTTGTGAGGAAAAGGAGAAGATAGTCTCACATCAACTAGGCATATCAAGAGGCTATGGAGATGCCCATCAATAGATATCAATGTGAGTGAGTAGGGATTGCCATGTAACGGATGCACTAGAGCTATAAGTGTATGAAATCTCAAAAAGAAACTAAGTGGATGTGCATCATGATGATAAATTCCACTAGTTATATGAAAGTGACAAAATAGGAGACTCTCAATCGATCATGGTGCAACTTTGAAGCACAAGTGTGGAAAAGGATAGTAGCATTGTCCCTTCTCTCTTTCTCTCTTTTTTATTTTATTTTGGTGGGCATCTATGGCCTCTTTTTTGGGGGGATTCATTGGCCTCTTTTATTATTTGTAAAGTCCGGAGACTCATCCCAACTTGTGAGGGAATCATAGCTTCCATCATCCTTTTCTCTCACGGGACAATGCTCTAATAATGATGATCATCACACTTTTATTTACTTACAACTCAAAAAATCACAACTCAATACATAGAACAAAATATGACTCTATATGAATGCAATATGAAAGTGATGGTGCGTGTCATGAAAAACAGAATGGTGGAAGTTGCATGGCAATATATCTCGGAATGGCTATGGAACTGCCATAATAGGTAGGTATGGTGGCTGTTTTGAGGAAAGATATATGGTGGCTGTTTTGAGGAAGGTGGATTTATCGCACCGGCAAAAGTTGCGCGGTACTAGAGAGGCTAGCAAAGGTGGAAGGGTGAGAGTGCGTATAATCCATGGACTCAACATTAGTCATAAAGAACTCACATACTTATTGCAAAAGTCTATTAGTTATCGAAGGAAAGTATTAGACTCATGCTCCTAGGCGAGAGGTTGGTAGGAGTTAACCATTGCGTGCTCCCGACCCTCACACAAAGGATGACAATCATTAAACAAATCATGCTCCGACTTTGTTACATAACGGTTCACCATCCGTGCATGCTACGGGAAACACAAACTTTAACACAAGTATTTCTAACAATACACAGTTACTCACTAGCATGACTCTAATATCACCATTTTTACATCTCAAAACTATATGCAAGGAATCGAACTTCTGATAGTATTCAATGCACTTTATATGAAAGTTTTTATTATAACCCTCTTGGATGCCCATTATTTTAGGACTAAATTCATAGCCTAAACCAATTACCATGCTGTTTAAAGACTCTCAAAATAATATAAGTGAGGTATGATATTTCAATTATTTCTATAAAATAAACACCATAGTGCTCTAAAAAGATATAAGTGAAGCACTAGAGCAACATTGCCTAGCTCAAAAGATATAAGTGACGCACAAAGAGTATTCTAATAAATTCACGATTAACGCTTGTCTCTCTAAAAATATGTGGGAAGAAAGGACGATTATGTCAAACTAAAAATCAAAGACTCATATCATACAAGACGCTCCAAGCAAAACACGTATCATTTGGTGAATAAAAATATAGCCTCAAGTAAATTTACCGATGGATTGGAGACGAAAGAGGGGATGCCTTCCGGGGTATCCCCAAGCTTAGGCTCTTTGGTATCCTTGAATATGGCTTGAGGTGCCTTGGTCATCCCCAATCTTAGGCTCTTGCCACTCCTTATTCCATAGTCCATTAAATCTTTACCCAAAACTTGAAAACTTCACAACACAAAACTCAACAGAAAACTCGTGAGATCTGTTAGTATAAGGAAAATAAATCACCACTTTAGGTACTGTTGTGAACTCATTCTGTATTTATATTTGTGTAATATCTACTGTACTCTAACTTCTCCATGGTTCATACCCCTCGATACAACCCATAGATACATCAAAATAAGCAAACAACACAAAGAAAACAGAATCTGTCAAAAACAAAAAAGTCTGTAGCAATCTGTATACTTATAATACTTATATAACTCCAAATATTCTGATAAATTAGGACAATCAAGTAAATTTGTGTATAAATCTTGTGTAAAACAATTAGACTAATTCGACGCTCTTCTAAATTTATAAAATTCCTGGAGTGGACGCAATAGTTTCTATTTTTCAGCAAGATCAAATCAACAATCACCATACACCATCTCAAAGGTCTTACTTGGCTCAAATACTAACTAAAACACCAAAACACAATTACTAAAGAGGTAATAATGTGTAAAACACTCAAAAACAGAAGCAAAAAAAGAAACATAAAAATAAAATTGGGTTGCCTCCCAACAAGCGCTATTGTTTAACGCCCCTAGCTAGGCAAAATGCAGTAGAACTAGGTATTGTCATCTTTGGTATGCAATCCAAAAGTAGATCTCATAATAGATTCATAAGGCAATTTTATTTTCTTTTTGGAAAGTGTTCCATGCCTTTCCTTACCGGAAATTGGAATCTAATGTTTCCTTCTTTCATATCAATAATTGCACCAATCGTTCTAAGGAAATGTCTACAAGAATAATAGGACATGTAGGATTGCAATCTATATCAAGAACAATGAAATCTACAGGCACATAATTCCTATTTGGAATATTAACAACATCATTAATCCTTCCCATAGGTTTCTTAATAGTGTAATTGGCAAGATGCAAATTTAAAGAGCAATCATCAAGATCATGGAAACCTAGCACATCACATAAAGTTTTCGGAATCGTGGAAACGCTAGCACCCAAATAACACAAGGCATGGCACTCATAATCTTTAATTTTAATATTAATAGTAGGTTCCCACTCATCATAAAGCTTTCTAGGTATATAAACTCCCAACTCAAGTTTTTCTTCAAAGGATTTCATCATAGCATCAATGATATGTTTAGTAAAAGCCTTTTTTTGATTATAAGCATGCGGAGAATTTAACATGGATTGAAACAAGTAAATAAAATCAATCAAAGAACAGCTATCATAATTGAATTCCTTGAAATCCAAAAGAGTGGGTTTATTGCTATTTAAAGTTTTGACCTCTTCAATCCCACCTTTATCAATCTTAGCATTAAGATCTATAAACTCCGAATCATTGACGCCTTTTAAATAAAGTTGACTCATATCTAGTCCCATATTTATCAAGATTAACATTATAAAACAAATATTCAATAGGAGTCATGTCAATCACTTTAAGATCTTCATCATTATTATCACGAGAACACACCTTTTCAAGCCATTCACACTTAGCATGTATTCTGGCGGTTCTTTCCTTACACTCATCAATAGAAATTCTCATAGCTTTTAAGGACTCTTTAATACCACCCTTAGGTGGAGTAGATCTAATTTTCAAAGAATCAATCTCAAGTGAAATTCTATCAATGTTCCTAGCCAAATCATCAATCTTGAGCAATTTTTCTTCAATCATAGCATTGAAAAAAAATTGCGAACCAATAAATTCTTTAATATTATTCTCAAGATCAGAGGGAATCTTATTATAATTTACATAAGAATTATTGTAGGATTTACCATAATTATTAGAGGAATTACTAGGAAACGGCCTAGGGTTGAAATTACCTCTATACACGTTATTATGAAAATTGTTCCTACCAACAAAATTCACATCCATAGATTAATTATTATTTTTCCAATCAAAGAAGACAAAGGCATATCATTAGGATCAATAGGAGAACTCTTACTAGCAAACAATTTCATCAATTCATCCATCTTTTCACTCAAAGTATTTATTTCTTCAATAGCATGAACTTTTTTACTAGTAGGAGATATTTCGGTATGCCATTGAGAGTAATTTGCCATAATATTATCTAGGATTTTAGTAGCTTCTCCTAATGTGATTTTCATAAAATTACCACCCGCGACGGAATCTAAAAGATTCCTAGATGCAAAATTCAATCCCGCATAAAAAATTGTATAATCATCCATAAACTCAAACCATGTGCGGGGAAATTTCTAATCATTAATTTCATCCTCTCCTAAGATTGTGCAACATGCTCATGATCAAGTTGCTTAAAATTCATTATATCGTTCCTAAGGGAGATGATCTTAGCGGGCGGAAAGTGATCGGAAATAAAAGCATCTTTACACTGATTCCATGAATCAATGCTATTTTTAGGAAAAGATGAAAACCAAGTTTTAGCGTGATCTTGTAGTGAGAACGGAAATCGCTTCAATTTAACAACATCATTATCCACATCTTTATTCTTTTGCATATCACACGACTCAACGAAAGTATTTAGTTGGGATGCGGCATCTTCACTAGGAAGGCCGGAAAATAGTTCTTTCATAACAAGATTAAGCAAAGAGGCATTAATTTCATAAGATTTCGCACTTGTGGCGGGATCAATCTGAGTACTAATAAAATCATTGTTATTAGTATTGGAAAACTCACACAACTTGATATTCTCTTGAGTCATCGTGACAAAACAAACAATCTAGCACACAAGCAAACAAAAAGGAAACGAAAAGACGAACGGAAGAAGGGCGAATAAAAAGGCAAATCTTTTTGGTATTTTCTGAAAATCATTTTAAAAGTGGGGGAGAGGAAAACAAGAGGCAAATGGAAAATAATGTAAATGCAAGAGATGAGTTCTAGATGGGTACTCGGTAGGCTTGATGTAGATCTCCCCGGCAATGGCACCAGAAATCCTTCTTGCTACTTCTTGAGCTTGCGTTGGTTTTCCCTTGAAGAGGAAAGGGTGATGCAGCAAAATAGATAAGTATTTCCCTTAGTTGCTGAGAAACAAGGTATCAATCCAATAGGAGATACAAGCAAGTCCCCAATCTTCGCACCTACACAAACAGTTAAACACTTGCACCCAACGCTATAAAGGGGTCATCAATCCCTTCACAGTTATTTGCAAGGATGAGATCTGATAGAGATAGATATTAAAGATTACTAAAACGAAAAGTAAAAAGATTGCAGCAAAATATTTTTGGTATTTTTGCTTTATAGATATGAAAATATAATATGGAAAATAGACCCCGGGGCCATAGGTTTCACTGGAGGCTTCTCTCATGAAGGAAAATAATACGGTGGGTGAACAAATTACTATCGAGCAACTCATAGAAAAGTGAATAATTATGAATATATCCAAGGCAATGATTATGCATATTGGCATCACATCCATGTCAAGTAGACCGGAACAATTCTGCATCTACTACTATTACTCCATACATCGACTGACTCCTGCCTGCATCTAGAGTATTAAGTTCATGAAGAACATAGTAACACATTAGGTAAGATGACATGATGTAGAGGGATAAACTCAAGAAATATGAAGAAAATCCCATTGCAAGAATTACCTATCTAGTTGGCCAAACCAAACCAATAACTCGAAGAGACTTGCAAAGATATGAAATCATGCATATAAGAATTCAGAAAACGCTCAAATAATATTCATGGCTAATCTGAACATAAACCCACAATTCATCGGATCTCGACAAACACACCGCAAAAGAGTATTACATCGGATAGATCTCCATGAAGATCATGAAGAACATGGTATTGAAGCACAAAGAGAGAGAGAGAGAACCATCTAGCTACTAGCTATGGACCCAAAGGTCTATGGTGAACTACTCACGCATCATCAGAGGGGAAACGGAGTTGATGTAGACGCCCTCCGTGATTGAATCCCCCTCCGGCAGATTACCGGAAAAGGCTCCAAGATTGGATCTCTCGAGAACGGAGGCTTCCGGTGGCAGTAAAGTATTTTCATGTCTCTCTTTGGTACTCGGGAAATATTTGGGAATTTATAGGCCAAAGAATAGGGTTAGGAGACCTGCTGGGGGGCCACAAGCCTGCCAGGCGCAACCAGGGGTGGTGGCCGCGGCCCCTGGCTTGTGACCTCTTGGCAAGTCTCTTGCCTTCCCCTCCAAGTGTGGTAGATGTCTTGTGGTCCAAGAAAAATCATTGCGAAGATTTTCATCCGTTTGGGCTCCGTTTAATAATCCTTATCTGCAATACTCAAAAACAAGGAAAAAACAGAAAGTGGCACTAGGCTCTAGATTAATAGGTTAGTCCCAGAAATAATATAAAATAGCATATTAATGCATATAAAACATACAAAAGAGATAATATAATAGCATGGAACAATAAAAATTATAGATACGTTAGAGACGTATCACTCCTGCCGAGGTTTCCTCCTCGAGATGGTAGTGCTTCGTATTGAAAGTAATCTTATGATTTTTTTAGGGTAGATGACACCATATGTAAGAAGATGGGATCTCGAGGGCTGCCAGGGGACCCACAAGCTCGGTGGGCGCGCCCACCAGGCTTGTGGCCACTTGGTGGGTCCTCCTCCAATGATTCTTTCGCTAATAATTTGTATGTATTCCAAAATAATTCTTCGTCAATTTTTAGGTCATTTGGAGTTCCGAAAAATATCCCCTCTTCTATAGCCCTTTTCGGTCCAGAATTCGAGTCGCCAATAATTCCCCTCTTTCTATAATCCTTGTAAAATAAGAGATAAAAGGCATTAGGATTGCATCATAAAGTGAAATAATGACTAAAAACATAAGAAATATCAATAAGAAAACATGATGCAAAATGAACGTATCTGCGAGCTCCCCATCAACCAATGCCCAAGTGCAGCATGCCATGGAACACCCTAGCAGAGTCGCCATGAGTCTTATACACCACATAGCCTGCAAGCGCTCATCATGGCCATGTTCATGTGAGCTTTCACATTCTCGGTGGGAAGAGATTGCTTTTCCAAACGCCATAAGAACATGCGAGCTTTACTAGGCACTTGGGTTTTCTAAAGAAGCTTCCAAGAAGCGCATCTCGATCGTTATTTGATGACCCCGTTGTCCCATCTAACCAGGCTTCCTTCTCATTTTTTTATCAATCATCATTCTATATGTCAATTGAATAGAAAAGAATCCATTTTTCTCAAAGCGCCACGCCCATGAATGTGCCACGTTGGTGGTGCGCGGGGGGGGGGGCGCATAATGGCAGACACATCCATTAGGAGAAAAAAACGAAGTCGCTCCAAGTTCCACGTCACAAATGTGTGATTAGTTAGATCAGAGACATAATCTAGGGGGCTATTTGAATGACTTCGATAGAGGCGCAACATTTCATTCCTGGGTATCAAGTTATCAGCACATGCCCTTGTGGTTTCACCAACGCCAGTCCGCCTTATCAGACCTTGCTTTAAAACATCTCGCCCCTCAATAACAGCCACTCCATATCCGAGTAGGATGGTTCCCAAGTTCAACCTCGAGTATAGAACATGATGGTAAATAAAGAACCTTTAGAATCCTTACGCTCAGAGAATTCAGGAAACTGAAGAAGCCTCCAAGCTTGCTTTGCCAAAAGAGCCAAGTTAAACAATTCAAAATGCTTGAAACCTAGACCTCCCATGCTTTTTGGTTGTGTCATAGCCTGCCATGAGACCCAACTGGGTTTGCGGTGACCCTCCTTGCTCCCCCACCAAAATTTTCTGATGAACATATTAAGATGCTCACACAATCCCCTTGGGAGCTTAAAGCATGACATGGAGAAAGCAGGTACCGCTTGTGCTACAGCCTTCACCAAAACTTCTTTGCCTGTCGACGACATGTTTTTTTCAATAATTTTACTCCACAATTAATCCGTTACATATTTAAAGGCTTCATTTTTGGAGGAACCTACTCCAGAGGGCATGCTCAAATACTTAGCACTCAATACTTCATTTGGAATTTGCAAAAGTGCCTTCACTTCCCTCCTTGCATTTTTCGGGCAGCCCCTGCTAAAGAAAATTGATGAATTATCATGTTTTACTAGATCATGATTGGTGCGCGTTGCTGCGCCCGTCTATCTTTGAAGTGGAATGATAGGAGTTTGCATAGTTAAAATATGTAATGTAAATGAGACAATGCTTGCAAATGAAAAACAGTGTCTTTAGTGTCCTTTGCAACTCTAGTTCATATTCTCCTTTAGTGTTAAGGAAATCAACTTGCAAAAAGAAAACTCACCCCTGCTATACTTTGATGATAATCGAGTTGAACTTCGATACCAAGAAAAGGCGACCAATTGGAAAACACAAATTACTAACCTCATCTGAAAACCAGCAAGGAAGACTGTGTGCGTCACCGGGTTCTGACATGCTAGCAATAATGCCAAATATATCAAAAACATAACAAATAAACTTTAGAGCCCAAGCAACAAAAGAATTACAACACAATTAGTATGTTTCCCTGGCTTAACATGTATTGGTCCCAAGCCTTTTAATCTCTAATTGTTCCTCTCTTTTGTTTATTGATATCTTCTAGTTGGAGGGCCAATTCCACTATAAAAAGAAAAATGTTGCAAATTCAAGGACAACTAACATAGCATGTACACATTCCATGCTAGTCAATATTATTATCATTCGGGTAAATATGATGTCGTAGACGCTAGTTCCATTACTTTTGTAACGAATTCCTCCCCATTCTCATTAATGAAACCACATAGATTGAAGCTACAACCAAAACAAGAAAATAAAACCAAAAGCAGTTGTTTCAAGCTCAATGAAACTAAACAAGTGGATGTTTTATCATTCTCTGAAACTCGCATCACTGAGCTGGCATAGTCTTGAAACATTATCTAAAAAGTATCTAACATCAACATGATCAAAGTTCAGTCCCTCGTTCATTGGTGACACTTGTTAGCTTCAGTACATATAAACTAATAGGCTACTAAGCATTGTCCAAACTAATAAACTCCTTGTCGTTTCAAAATTCTCAAAGACAAAAGTGCAATCCATGCAATGTACTTATCTTCATTTGTGATTTCATGTCATCTGATGTGGAAAGAGGTAATTTCACCTTTTCATTGTAGTCTGCAAGCATAGAAGCAACCTCATTTCACGCAAATAATCTTGTCTTCAAATGAGAAAAATGTAATAAAGTGTTGACTTTCCATGTGATTCATAAGTTATGGCATCTAAGATTATACATAACCAAACAAAGACATGCAGAAACCAATGGTATTTGATGTTTCAGATCAAGCCAGATGCAGATTGAAGAATCTGAGAACTGAAGAGGTATATGGAGAGCTCACCAGCGACCAACCATTGGAGGTTTTTTTGGGGGAGGTCATATAGAGGAATATGAGGGGCGTCCTTCTAGGGTGGGGTCATTGAAGTCGATGTACACAAGGCCGAACTTGGATGTGTAGCCTGGCATCCGCTCGAAGTTGTCCAGGAGAGATGCTACCTCTTGAGATTTTGTTAGTTTTCTCTTGAAGAGGAAAGGGTCATGCAGCGAAGTAGATAATTATTTACCTCAGTTGATGATAACCAAGGTATCAATCCAGTAGGAGGAACAAGCAAGTCACCAATGGATGCACCTACACAAACAATCAAACTCTTGCACCCAACTCTATAAAGGGGTTGTCAATCCCTTCACGGTTATTTCCAAGGATCAGATCCGATAGAGATAGATGCAAACGAGAACGGAAAGTAAAAGATAAATAAATTACAGTAAAGTATTTTTGGTATTTTTGGTTTATAGATCTGAAAATATATTCTGGAAACCAGACCCGGGGGCCATAGGTTTCACTAGAGGCTTCTCTCTTGAAGGAAAATATCATGGTGGGTAAACAAATTATTGTCAAGCAATTGATAGAAAAGCGAATAATCATGTAGTTATCCAAGGTAACGATCATGCATATAGGCATCATGTCCATGTCAAGTAGACTGAAACGATTCTGCATCTACTACTATTACTCCACACATCGACCGACTCCTGCCTGCATCTAGAGTATTAAGTTCATGAAGAACAAAGTAACGCATTAAGTAAGATGGCATGATGTAGAGGGATAAACTCAAGAAATATGATGAAAACCCCATCTTGTTACCCTTGATGGCAACAATACAATACGTGCCTCGCTACCCCTACTATGTCACTAGGTGAGGACACCGCAAGATTGAACCCAAAATCAAGCACTTCTCCCATTGCAAGAATTACTAATCTAGTTGGCCAAACCAAACAATAACAAGAAGAGACTTACAAGGATATGAAAGCATGCATATAAGAATTCAGAGAAGATTCAAATAATATTCATGGATAATCTGAACATAAACTCACAATTCATCGGATTTTGGCAAACACACCACAAAAGACTATTACATCGGAAAGATCTCCATGAACATCATGAAGAACATGGTATTGAAGATCAAAGAGAGAGAACAAGCCATCTAGATACTATCTATGAACCCGTAGGTCTATGGTGGACTACTCACGCATCATCAGAGGGGCAATGGAGTTGATGTAGATGCCCTCCGTGATCGAAACCCCCTCCGGCAGATTACTGAAAAAGGCTCCAAGATTGGATCTCTCGGGAACGGAGGCTTCTGTTGGCGGAAAAGTATTTGTGTGGCTCTCTTTGGTGTTGGGGGAATAATTAGGTATTTATAGGATGAAGAATAGGGTTAGAAGACCTGCTAGGAGACGGTAAGCCTGCCAGGCACGGCCAGGGGGTGGCCACCCTACTAGGCTTGTGATCTCCCGGTAGATCCCCTGGCATGCACTCCAAGCCTGGTGGATTTGTTTCCTTCCAAAAAAATCACTCCGAAGATTTTATTCCGTTTGAACTCCGTTTAATATTCCATATCTGCAAAACTCAAAAACAAGGAAAAAACAAAAACTGGCACTAGGCTCTAGATTAATAGGTTAGTCCCAAAGATAATATAAAATAGCATATTAATGCATATAAAACATCCAAAACAGATGATATAATAGCATGTCATCATCAAAAATTATAAATACATTGGATACGTATCAAGAGACCATATAAAGTAGCCAAGAACATTGGTGCCACCATTCATGGCTTTCTTTAGCTCACTGTGGTAACTCCTGTAGTATCGAACCCTTGTGGAACTCCGCAAGAGGTGATCATGGGTGAGGCTCCCTAATTGATCCATTCCTAGTAACAAGACTACAACGTTATAGTATATACGCATGACAAGATGATTAAGAGGCATGAAACTGAACAAAGAGATATGGAGCTTCATTACCGTCTTCAGTTATGACAATCGTTGGATTTCCATACTTCTGACTAATGTAGTGCACACATCCATACACCCCCCTCAGGACAATATGAAACCATTTAGAATTCACGTGTAACAATTCATGCACAGACAACGATTTTATCATGTTAATTTTGAACTTATGGTTGAGAAAATAAAGATGAGAAAGCTTTCAGCTAAGAGCTTCATGCCCTTGGTCCAATCGGTTTGCCATTTTGCTCAACTGCAACTTTTTTGGCTATAAATTAAGGATGAGGCTCAATGTATACATTGATGTAAAACCTGCAGCTTAAGACATGAAAATCACATGCATAAATAACCTGCAAATCGACTAAGTAGCTAGTAGGCGTCTACTTTACTAATTTTGCCCCTTTACAAAGTTAGTTGTGTATTGATTGACTCTGATATAATCCGTTGAGCCCTTGACCACTTTAGTTTGATCAGGAGTAAACCAGTGCAATCTCTTTTTTAGAACGTCTTGCATTATGTGTGGGTGTTGTCCATCTATTAGTGGATCAACAAACCTGTATCCAATGCAAAAGTCAATGATATTAATATTTTATTTAAAAATCTTTGCCAAAGCACATCCAGGGGGATTGAATCAATCATGGTACATCCATGAACAGAAAGTAGTACTTGTACTGAGTTCAGTGTATTTCGGTCTCCAAAATTCATCATCGAACATAAATTCTACATGCGAAGCAGAGTACATCGTAGCCTCAGAGGCAACAAAGGAAGGTGTCTAGAAGAAGGAGTTCATAACAGATCTTGGAGTAGTGCCCAGTGCACTAAATCCAATGGCTTTGTTCTGTGAGAACATTGGTGCCATAGCTCTGGCCAAGGAACCAAGGTTTCACAAGAGGACCAGGCACATAAAGCGACACTTCAATGCCATCCACGATTACATCAAGTAGGAGGACATAAATATTTGCAAAGTACACATGGATCTGAATGTTGCAGACCCGTTGACTAAACCTCTTCCATGGGCTAAACATGATCAGCACCAAAACTGTATGGGTGTTAGATTCATTACAATGTAAATCACATAGTGGTGTGAGCTAGATTATTGACTCTAGTGCAAGTGGGGGACTATTGGAAATATGCCCTAGAGGCAATAAATAAAGTGTTTATTATTATATTTCCTTGTTCATGATAATCGTTTATTGTCCATCCTATAATTGTATTGATTGGAAACTAAATACATGTGTTGGTATATAGACAACACTGTGTCCCTAGTATGCCTCCAGTAGACTAGCTCGTTTATTAAAGATGGTTAGGGTTTCCTATCCATGGTCATGGGATGTCATTTGATAACGGGGATCACATCATTAGGAGAATGATGTGATGGAGAGGACCCAAATTATGAACGTAGCATGTGATCGTGTCAGTTTATTGTTACAGTTTTCTGCATGTCAAGTATTTGTTCCTATGACCATGAGATCATGCAACTCACTGACACCAGAGGAATACTTTGTGTGTATCAAACATCGCAACATAACTGCGTGACTATAAAGATGCTCTACAGGTATCTTTGATGGTGCCTGTTGAGTTGGCATGGATCAAGACTGGGATTTGTTACTCCGTGTGATGGAGAGGTATCTCAGGGCCCACTCGGTAATACAACATCATAACAAGCCTTGCAAGCAAAGTGACTAATGTGTTAGCCACAGGATCTTGTATTACGGAATGAGTAAAGAGACTTGCCGGTAACGAGATTGAACTAGGTATGGAGATACCGACGATCAAATCTCGGGCAAGTAACATACCGATAGACAAAGGGAACATCATACGGGATTATCTGAATCCTTGACACAGAGGTTCAATCAATAAAGATCTTCATAGAACATGTAGGAATAAATATGGGCATCCAGGTCCCGCTATTGGTTATTGACCGTAGAGGTGTCTCGGTCATGTCTACATAGTTCTCGAACCCGATTGGTCTGCACACTTAAAGTTCGATGATGAATTGGTATAGATGAGTTATGTATGTTGGTGACCGAAGGTTGTACGGAGTCCCGGATGAGATCCTGGACCTGACGAGGAACTATGGAATGGTCTAGAGGTGAAGATTCATATATAGGAAGTTCCATGTTGATCACCGGGAAAAGTTTGGACGTCACCGGTAATGTATCGGCGGTGCCGCAAGGTTTCCGGGGTCCACCGGAAGGGGCCACTAGCCCCGAAGGGACCCATGGTCTGTGAGAGAGGGTGCACTAGCCCTTGGTGGACCGGCCGCCCCTCCCACAAGGCCCATGTGTCCGAAGGGTGGAAGGGCGAAACCCTAAGGGGCCGACCACCTTGCCTTGGGGGCCAAGCCACCCCTTGGCCGCCGCCCCCTCCTCTTGGCCGCCGCACCTAGGGTTGGGAAACCTAGGGTGCAGCCCTTCTCCCTTTCCCCTATATATATGAGAGAGGGAGGAGGGAAGCCACACCACAAGCCATGGCGCAGCCCTCCCTCCCTCCCAGATCGCTTCTTCTCTAGTAGATTGGTTCAGCGCCGCTTAGTGAAGCTCTGCTGGATAAGCTCCACCACCACCGCCGCCACACCATCATGCTACCGGAGAACCCATCTACCTCTCCGCTCCCTCTCACTGGATCAAGAAGGCAGAGGTTGTCATCGATCTGTACGTGTGCTGAACACGGAGGTGTCGTCCGTTCAGCACTTGATCGGGAGTTCGTGGGACGGCTTGCGATTTGGATCGCGAAGACGTGTAACAGCCCAGGACCGACGCTCCAGAAGATTCCCCTTTTATTCCTTTGTCGTCGTGCATTTCGTTGGGTTGTTGCATTCATCATCGCATCATTCGCATCATATGCATAGCATCGCCGCTCATTTTTGAAAACTTGCATCCGTTCGTAGTTGCCGGGTCTCTTCGTTCGTGTCGTCGACCGTTTCGAGACCAACCACACATGCATGCGCCCACGACATCGATTAAAATATTGTTTTTAAAGTGCGCATAGAATATTCTCGGATTGGGTCAAAACTTGGCGTGCGGTCTTGTTTTATTGTAGGTAGGCCACTTGCCAAATTTCGTCGCAATCAGAGGTCGTTTGGTACCCCAACGGTTAAATATATAGTGGCACTAGCCGATCAAATTATGAGACGTCTTCGGTTTGACAAAAACTCCGTCGTCGGGCCGCACAACCTCTCTCTCATCCCCACTTGGACCAACTACACATCCCACTAGCCCAACTTAGCCCCCTCCATTCGTGGTCATCGGATCGTGATCGGACGGACGTGACCCAACCAACCCCTAGTGTCTCCCCTATATATAACCCCCCATGGAGAGAGCCCCCTCACTCTCTAGGGTTCCCCCTTGCCAAATTGCAACCACCCCCTAGAAAACTGCACCTTCTAGCTGCACATCTCTCCAATCCCGAAATCCACTCCTCCCTCCATTTTCTACCCAAAAACACAACAATTAGAGGCCCAAATTCGGCCCTGCAACCCTACCGGACATGTCTGTGGTCAAATCGAACAATGTCCGGCCGACCGCAGAGCCCCGCAGCCGCTCGAGCGTCCCCGTGCCCGACCTCCTATTGTGTGCTGCCGCTGGAGCATGGGCTCCTCGCCGACCCCCCCCCCCCCCCCGTCGGAGCCCCCAGGCCAGACCCCGTGCCCTCCTTTCTCCTTCCTCCCTCTCCCTCTCCCTAATCTCCCCGCTCTCTCACGCGCGCGCACGTGTGCAAGAAGCTGGAGCTCGCGTCCATGGAGCCCCCATCGGATCCCGCACCTCTACCGCCGTAGATGGGTGCTCGGGCCCAGATCCGTCTGGATCCGGTCCAGCCCCGCCAGATCCACCCCCCAGCGCCCCGCCTCTGCGCCCCCGCCTCCTCCTCCGGCGAGGCGCGCCGCCATTGCTCCCATGTCGTGTGGTTCGGGGAGGTCGATCCCCCGTTGACTGCCTCCTGGGCAGCCCCCTCTCGCACGTGGGCCACTCCCCACTCCGCAGCCGCACAAGGCCCAGCCTCCTCCTCCTCCGTCGACCTGGGCCGAGCCCACTAGGTGAGCCCCCCCCCCCGTTCGCCTATCCAGCGCCTGGGGCGTCGTATTCTATAAAACGCTCACCCACTATTTAGCCCAACAGACAGTTTTGGCCCATGAACATTTTTTTTATCCTGCGAATTTTGCTAATTAACCAGTGAACAATAAAATTGCAGGAAAAAACCCCGTTCTTCATGCATTTAATTACTTTCCATCCGTGCATCGCATGTAAAAAACTTAATATATGTAAAGTGACTAGAATTTCGTGTAGATTCGTAATTTCCAACTATCACGTGTGTTTAAAATGTTTAAACTTGCTGTTTGCTTTGATTTGCGTGTATACCATGTCAAATGATTTATATCATAACTAATTAATCATAGCTCCGATGCAAATGTTTTACATATGTAACTTGACTAGAAAAACGTGTAGAATCTCATGCCACACTTTATTTCCATGTTTAATAAATAGAAAATATGGTTAGTTCAGATGTGGACCAAACTTAAAATATGCATATGAGGTCGTTCCGGAATTGTTATTCGTTGCTTCTGGCCTCCTTAAAGTGCCTAGGTGATGTAGTTTACTTATGCTTCACCTCTTGCCATGTCTAACAACATTTAATAATGATGAGTACCTAAATAGGAGTGAACTAAATAAATTTGAACGTGGAGTTTCGTCAATATGCAACTCATTGCATATTGAACTTGACTTAATATGTAGTAGTTGTTTGTTGTGCTTGCCATGCCATGCCCTGCGTTGCATATTTAAACCGGACATGCATCATATCTGTTTGCGCATCATGTCATGCATATGTTGTGGTGCTATCGCGTGTTGATTGTTGTTTTCGGTTTGCTTCTTCTCGATAGAGTTCCGAAAGCGTTCGGAGTGTGAGGATTCGTTCGACTACGTTGGCTCGTCTTCTTCATGGACTAGTTCTTCTTTCAAGCGAGATCTCGGGTAAGATGACACATTTCCCTGGATACCACTACTATCATTGCTATGCTAGTTGTCCCGCTTTTATTGTTATGTCTCGCTACCTACCACTTGTTTGTCAAACCTCCCGACATTGCCATGAAAAGCCTCTAACCCCTTCACATCCCAGCAAACCATTGTTTGGCTATGTGACCGCTTGCTCGGCCCTTCTTATAGTGTTTCTAGCTGCAGGTGCAATTGCTTCCATTTGACAACATGGACATTATTTTGTTATCACAATATTATTGCTATTTAATTTAATGCACTTATACACTTGGTAAAGGGTGGAAGGCTTAGCCTTTTGCTCGGTGTTTTGTTCCACTCTTGCCGCCTAGTAACTTGTGAACCGGTGTTATGTTCCATAATTGAGCGCTCCTAACATGCTCGGGGTTGTTATGGGGATCCCCTTGATTTTCGTTTTGGGATAAAGCTTGTCTGGCAAGGCCCAACATTGGTACTACATTTGCCTAATAACTAATAAAATTGCATAGGGACCCGCCGGCACCCGCGGATCTTTAATCAAAAACCTAGGCTAGTGCTCCTCATGAGTGTTGGTCCAAACTAGAGCACCATGTGGGGCCAACCCGGGGCAACTCGGGAGATGTCTATCAGGCCACCGTACGCTTTGCTTATCTGTCGTGTCCTGAGAATGAGATACACGGCTCCTATCGGGTTCGTCGACATGTCGGGCGGCCTTGCTGGATTTGTTTTACCTTTCTCGAACGTCTTGAGCGAGGAATTCCAAAAATACTTCGGGCTATCTCGAGGTTGCAGTTTTCCAGTGGAATTGCCTAGGAAGATCATGAGATTAGTGGTCAAGGTTATTCCCGCTGCGTGTGGTTAATTTGTGATGGACGAGTTGGAGCACCCCTGCAGGGTTAAATCTTTCGGAAAGCCGTGCTCGCGGTTATGTGGGAAACTTGGAAAACTTTGTTTAACACCCGGTCATAGTAAACTTGAAGTAAACTCAAATAAAATACACCAACTATGTGCATAACTGTGACTGTCTCTTCTCGCGAGTTCTTATCCAAGAGAGAACACAGTGGGGTTATGTTTGACGTAAGTAGGTGTTCAGGTTTAGTTAGTGATCATTACTAGTTCATGTCTGTTATGCACAGACCACCATACTTTACTTTCTGTATTCGTAAGTTAGCCACTCAAATAAATGCTTAGTCGCTTGCTGCAGCCTCACCACTTAACCATACCTCACCCATTAACCTTTAATAGTCTTGATACCCTTGGAAATGACATTGTTCAGTCCCCGTGGCTCATAGATTACTGCAACAACAGTTGCACGTACATGTAATGCAATGATTTGATGTGAGCATGATGCTTGCTCTATTTGGAGTTATTCTTCTTCATCTTCTTCATCAATCTAGGATGGGTTTCAGGTGGTAGTCTGGGATAGCAAGGATGGATGTCATTTTATCGTTTGGTTTCGTCCGTAGTCGAACCCTACTCTTCTGTATGATGTTTGAATGTGTTGTTGTATTGATGTGATCTTGTTGTAGTGTGTGGCGAGTGTAAGACAATTCCATATACTCATCTCTTCTGTACATGTACTTGTAATGATATCCATTCTTGCAACACAACGAGATGCTTCTATCTATGTCGAGGCCCTCGTGCCAAAATAAGGATAGGATCGCATCTTGGGCGTGCCACGTTCGACTACATCAACTGCGTTTCTTAACGCTTCTGCTTAGCGATCTACAAGGGTAAATGGATCCGATCTCTCCCCTCATAGATGCTCATATCCTAGATTGATCTTGGTGAAGTGTACGAATTTTTTTGTTTCCCATGCAATGTTCCCCTTCAGTGGCATCATGAGGTAGGTCTATGTGTAGATGAGATCACGAGTAGAACACAAAGGAGTTTTTGGGCATTGATTCTCGGATTACTTCCTCCCTTGGACATTTTTTTCATTTAACGGTATTGTTGGATGAAGCGTCCCAGACCAACCTTACTCGTACGCTTACAAGAGACCGGTTCCATCGACTGACATGTGACTTTGTTGCATAAAGATGGCTCGCGTGTGTCTGTCTCTCCTACTCTAGTTGGATCGGATTCGACAAAGGAGGTCCTTGAGAAGGTTGAATAGCAATTTGTGTATCACCATTGTGGTTTTTGTGTAGGTGAGAATTGTTCTTGCTGAAAGCACAACATGCTCCCTTGGTGGTTTTAATAATTCATGACAACATACATTGTCTCTTGGACTAATACTTTTATCTAGTGTGTTTTAGATAATAGTCCATGGAGAGTTGGGTTGGCAAAGAGATTGTGGAGAAACCCAAGATGCAACGAAATAGGTTGGCAAAGATTCAAGCAAGAGGACTCTACATTTTATATTTGTGAGAAATCACTTTGAGTCCATAGGAAAGCCAATACTATTAAAAGGGGGTAAGGTTTTGTTGGTGAACAAAATGCTCATACGTGCACAAGTGATAGTCACCAAAGACAACCACAAACTCTCCCACCAAAGTCTGTCCAAAGCCAAACACTCAAAATAGATGCAACCAACATTCCACATTTGGTGCCACCGATTCCAAACCCAAGACAAACTCAGCCAAACCCTAGCCACTTCGGTGCAACCGATTCCATACCAGTGCCATCGAGTTCAGGCTACCAACTTTCTGTTACGCAAGTTCACAGTTTCGGTCCCTCCAAGATTGTTGAATCGGCGTCACCGAGAATGGGCAATCTGACCGTTGGTCACCTTATCGGTGCAACCGAGATTCCTATATCGGTCTCACCAAGATTCAAAAGTTGCCACTTTTTAGTCACTTTGGTACCACCAAGATTAACACATTGGTGTCACCGAGTCTGAATTATTTTGCATAATGGTTGGATTTTTGGAGATGCCTATATATACCCCTCCACCACCACCCTCGAAAGAGAAGCACTCAGGACTATTCCATACCTATCCTATCAGTTTTCTAAGAGAGAACCACCTACCTTGTGTTGAGGTTAAGATATTCCACTCCAACCATATGGATCTTGATTTCTAGCCTCCCCAAGTTGCTTTCCACCAATCCCATCTCTTCTACCAAGCCATATCTATGAGAGAGTGATTGTGTGTTGAGGAGTCTATCATCTTGAAGCACAAGAGCAAGGAGTTCATCGAAATTATCAAGCTTGTTACCTTTTGGAGTGTGGTGCCTCCTAGATTGGTTAGGTGTCGCTTGGGAGCCTCCTACTTCGTGTTGTGGAGTGAACCAAGAAGTTTGTAAGGGCAAGGAGATCGCCTACTTCGTGAAGATCCACCCATAGTGAGGCTAGTCCTTCATGGACGAAAGTGTTATGGAATAGTCAAGGTTGCTACTTCGTGGACCCTTAGGGGTGGAGCCCTCTGTGGACTCTTGCGATTGTTACCCTCCGTGGGTTGAAGACTCCATAAACATGGATATACGATAGCACCACCTATCAGAACCACGAGAAAATCCTTGCGTCTCCAAATGCGTTTGATCTCCATATCTCAACTCTTTACTTCATGTGCAATGTCTTTAATTTCCGCTGCTATATTTGTTGACATGCATGTGTAGGGTATATAGACTTGCTAGTCTTGCTAAAACTGTTAAAATCTACCAACCAAATAACTTGGGAAAAGGTTAGGTTTTAATGTTTTGCTAGTAGTCTATTCACCCCCCCCCCCTCTAGACACTCTTCTAGTGATCCCTCAATTGGTATCAGAGCTTTGGTCTCCATTGCATCGATTTAATCACCGAGGAGGAAGATGGATGTGTCTAGTATAGGAAGTTTGAGTTGTAGAGTGCCTATTATTTATGGAGAGTATTATAGTCAATGGAAAACTTTGATGCTTGAGCTGTTTAATGAATTTCAGTTGAGCAAATATGTTATGCACCCCTATCAGCCTCCTATTGATGAATTGCATCCCACACACCAAGAGGAAATTAACATGCTTGGTAACCTAAGAACTGTCAATCTTATTGTTAGAGGCTTACCAAGATTCGTGCTTTCTCAATTGAAGAACTTTGCATGTGCCTATACCCTGTGGATTGATTTGGAGAAAGGATATCCAAATCTCTCATTAGGAAATCTTGATGAAATTATTCATAAAACTGTTGCTTTTCACAAAATGAGGCCTAGTGATCCCAACTTTGGTAAATGCATATTTGAGCTCCGTGATCTTATGCGTGCTAAAGGAGATGTCACCACTATCAACAACATTATCTTTGAAGCCATTCACATTCATAAACTTAAACATTATCATGATCACAATTCTAACGACTCTCTTGTTCTTTATGACAAGGATTTCCCACTTGATGATGACAATGTGGAACATGACTACCTTGGTGAAGATGAGTTGTTCGACATCGAGTATGAGAAGATCATCAAGAATCTAAGTCTCATGGAAAACTTCAAGGATTATATGTTCATAGGAAAAGAGTGGATTCTTGACAGTGGATGTACGGATCATATGACTGGTGATAAATACATGTTCCAAGAGATCACGCCTAATCAAGGTCCTCGAAGGTACGTGACCTTTGGAGACAACTCTAAGGGTAAGGTACTTGTCCTTGGTAAGGTGGCCATATCCCATGATAGCTCTATTCAAAATGTTATGCTTGTTGAATCCCTTGGCTTCAATCTTCTTTCCGTATCTAGACTTGCCGATTTCGGTTTCAATGTGTTATTCACGAAAGTAGATTGCCAAGTGTTTCGTCAATATAA
Source organism: Hordeum marinum (assembly GCA_022496015.1). Lineage (NCBI taxonomy): Eukaryota > Viridiplantae > Streptophyta > Magnoliopsida > Poales > Poaceae > Hordeum > Hordeum marinum. Next base: position 263,063,283 of record CM039672.1, on the reverse strand, counting down.
TCATGAAGTCTTTACCGGGTTCCATAGAGGTGATCTATACTTGTTGATTTCACTAAGAGATCCAAGCCTCGCACTTGTTTAATTGCTAATTCCTCTAAAGGTTGGCTATGGCATAGAAGACTTGGACATGTAGGCATGCGCAATCTAGATAAGCTAATCAAAGGTGATCATATACTTGGTGTTAAGATGTTATCTTTGACAAAGATAGACTTTGTAGTGCTTGCCAAGCTGGAAAACAAGTAGGCGGAAGTCATCCCGTTAAGAATAGCATGACTACTAGGAGACCACTCGAGTTACTTCACATGGATCTTTTTGGTCCCAATGCTTACAAGAGTCTCGGTGGAAATTCCTACGGTCTAGTTATAGTTGATGATTTTTCCAGATTTACGTGGGTTTTTTTCCTTGATGATAAGTCATAGGTTCGAAAGATCTTCAAGAACTTCGTTCGCAAAGCGCAAAATCAGTTTGGAGTGAAGATCAATAAGGTTCGAAGCGATAACGGATCGGAGTTCAAGAACACCCATGTGGATACCTTTCTTGACGAAGAAGGTGTATCACATGAGTTCTCAGCTATGTACACGCCTCAACAAAATGGAGTTGTTGAGAGGAAGAACCGAACGCTTATTGAGATGGCCAAAACGATGCTTGACGAATACAAGACTCCAAGACACTTTTGGGCAGAAGCCGTGGAAACAGCATGTCATGCCATAAACCAACTTTACTTGCACAAGCTTCTCGGCAAAACGGCATACGAGCTACTCACTGGTAAAAAAACCATGTTGGATACTTTCAGGTATTCGGCTCCAAGTGCTACATTCTTGACAAGCATCATCGTACTAAATTTGCTCCTAAATCTCATGAAGGATTCCTACTTGATTATGGATCGAACTCTCACACTGACCGTGTCTACAACAACTTCACTCGAAAAGTTGAAGAGACGGTAGATGTGAAGTTTGATGAATCCAATGGTTCGCAAGTTAAACAATTTCCAAATGATGTAGGTGATAAGGACCCTTCAGAAGCTATCCTAGATTCACCCATCGGCAAGATTCGTCCCATGGAGGTGAAGGAAAGTACTCCATCAACTCGAGTGGAAGCCCCTGCCTCATGACAAGGTGAACCACAACATGACATGGAGGCATCCACAAGCAGTACACGACAAGATGAGGAGGAGGAAGTACATCATGAAGATCCACCACAACCTCCTTCACCACCACCTCAAGAAGACGATCACATCGACAACAACGAAGACAAAGGAAATGATGATGATGAAGAAGCTCCACCATCCAACAACCGGAAGCTGACCTGAGTTCGAGCACAAGTGACCAAGAACCATCCCCTAAACCAAATCTTTGGAGATATCCAAACCGGGAGAATCACTCGCTCTAAAACTCGCCTAGCTAACTTTTGTGAGCATTACTCATTCATATCTACCACTGAGCCTTTGAAGGTATAACAAGCTCTTGAAGACGCGGATTGGGTGAACGCTATGCATGAAGAGCTTCACTACTTCCAAAGGAACAAAGTATGGACACTCATGGATAAGCTCGAAGATGAGAACAACATCATCAGAACCAAATGGGTGTTTTGGATCAAGCAAGACGAAGACGGTCAAGTCATATGCAACAAGGCACGTCTCGTGGCCCAAGGATATACTCAAGTCAAAGGTATGGACTACGGTGAGACTTATGCCCCTGTTGCTAGACTAGAAGCTATTCGAATTCTTCTTGCCTATGCTAATCACCATGATATCACACTTTATCAAATGGACATTAAAAGTGCCTTTTTAAAGGGTGAAACTGAAGAAGAGGTCTATGTTAAGCAACCACCTAGTTTTGTGAATCCTAAGAAACATAATCATGTTTACACGCTCCGTAAAGCCCTTTATGGTCTTAAGCAAGCCCCTCGTGCTTGGTACAAATGCTTAATGAAGTTTCTCATTGAAAAAGGCTTTGAAATTGGTAAAATCGATGCAACCTTGTTCACTAAGACAGTTAATGGATAATTATTTGTGTGCCAAATCTATGTGAATGATATTATCTTTGGTTCTACTAACCCTCAATTTAGCGAAAGATTTGGAAGGTTGATGTTCGAGAAGTATGAGATGTCCATGATGTGTGAGCTGAAATTCTTTCTTGGATTGCAAATCAAGCAATCAAGAGAAGGAACTTTCATCTCTCAAACTAAGTATACCAAGGACTTGATCAAGAAATTCAACATGCAAGAGTGCAAAGGTATGAAAACTCCCATGCCAACTAGTGGACATGTTGATCTTACCAAGGAAGATGAACTGGTTTATCAAAATGTTTATTGATCTATGATTGGTTCATTGCTATATCTATGTGAATCTCGTCCCGATATTATGCTTAGTGTTCGCATGTGTGCTAGATATCAAGCTGCACCTAAGGAGTGTTATCTTTTGGCCGTGAAACGTATAGTGAGATACTCGATACAAAGACCAAACTTTAGCATTTGGTATCCCAAGGGATCTTCTTTTAACCTTGTTGGCTATTCCAATTCGGACTATGGCGGTGACAAGGTTGATAGAAAATCCACCTTGGGTACTTGTCAATTTTTAGGAAGATCTCTTGTGTCTTGGTCCTCCAAGAAACAAAACTCGGTATCTCTATCTACTGCCGAAGCTGAGTATATTGCTTCTAGATCTTGTTGTGTGCAATTACTATGGATGACACAAATGCTTAAGGATTATGGAATCCATGTGAGAAATGTTCCATTGCTTTGTGACAACGAAAGTGCTATTAAGATTGGTCATAATCATGTGCAACATTCTCGAACTAAGCATATTCAAGTTTGACATCATTTCATTCGTGATCATGTTGCCAAAGGAGATATTAATATTAAGCATGTTCGCACTAACAAGAAATTTTCCGACATCTTTACAAAGCCACTTGATGAGAAAACATTTTGTCACTTGAGGAGTGAGTTGAACATCATTGATGCTTCAAACTTGAGCTAGACCCACTCGGATGCTTGCAAGGGCAAGAGATTTCTTGATACTTCCATGATATTGCTAACGTGTTATCTTATACAATGGAATTCTATGCTCCCTTGTATCTCATCTAACCATTTGTAGGTACCTGGAAGAACTTCATTCCACGAGATTGCAACCAACTCCAATTATAAGCAATCTTGTCTTGACCAAGTATCAACGACCTCTCTTGATGATGGAAGGAAGAAGACAACAAAAACATATACTTGATCATTATTGCAAACTCTCAGTTGGTATCATGTCAAATGAATATACCCATTGTTCTTCCTTGCATGACTAACCCTTGTAGGAAACAAGTGAACTAGAACGAGAAGGATTGCTCCCAACTCTAGATGTTCTTCATCAACCTCGAGCATCCTCAACAAGTTCACCTACGAGCAACGTCATCAACATCACTCAAAGGTATGCTCTCATATCCTTGAAAAGGCTTTACTCCAAGTCATGAGCTAAAGCAACTCAAGTGATATGAAGACATTGAAATGCTTAATCGAAAAATGGTAACCCCATTTGAGCTTAACATAGAGTATGACCTATGATCAAGTATTCTTGCTTGGCTCCCAAATCAAAATACTCTAATATAGGTGACCTAGTCACCGCCCATCACTAGTTAAGAATCTTGTGTGGTTTGTTCTCTATCTGCATGATCTCTAGTAACCACTCAAATCTTTTCTAGATGATGCCCTTTTCTCTTTCCTTTGAAAATATTTTATTTTGACACTTTGAAAATAGAATCTTGGTCCCTTGTTCTTTTCTTCCTGATTTATCCTCGGAGTCGCCGACTCAGATATCGCGGTTCTACCGAAATTGCAGACAAGCTGCACTACAAAATCTCGGTACCACCGATCTATCTGTCTTGGAGTCACCGATTTGTTTTTCTTATCTGTCCTTCTTCTGTTACTTCGATGGTCCCTTTAAAAAAAAAGGAAGAATAACAAGCAAAACTTAGGGGGAGAAATTATTTATTCAAGGATCCCTAGCTCAAAGGAGGAGAAGACTAATATTTGCCCCAGGGAGAGAAGTTACATTGAATGATTCCCTCAATTCTTTTCTATGAACATTACTTTCAATGACCCTTGTTCTCAAGGATCCCTTCCTTGTCAATGATCCCTGTACCCATTCCTAACTTTGACCTTTTTGGAAATTAATACCAAAGGGGGAGAAGAACAAAGCTTCATGCTAAAATGAGAGTTACATGCTTATGCAAAGGTGGAGATATGATTTAGGGGGAGAGGAGAATATCGAAAGTTTATACTTATATAAACAAGGGAAGAATACCAAAGTAAGGGGGAGAAAATTCCAAGCTCAATAATATTCTTGTCTATTTTATTTGACTGTTCACTTTAGACTTTTCTCACCCTATACAATCCCAATATCTACATGTTGAGATTCAGGGGGAGAGGATGAACTACCACTTTCATATCTAAGGGGAGAAAGTTCTAAAGGATTAATGTCTAAGGGGGAGACATGTCAATCTTAAGGATTATCATATTTTATATGCTCTCCATATCTTGGCATCTTTTGAGTTCTATTGTTGTTGATTAGTGGAATACTCTTGTGTTTCCTAACATTGTTTTATCAAGTGTGTTTCTACTACTAGAATGCTTAAGAACTCAAGGTAAGTAGATGCATCATATCTTTGATCAAGATGATCTCTTGCTTCTTGCACATATTGTTTGCAAGAGTGAAGTCTTGAACGAGGATACATCTCATTCATATATCTTGATGCATATAGCCAAGATACACATGACTCCTTATATCCCTTCATCCATATGTGTGTCCATGCATTTCAAAGCAACTATCCTTTAAAGGACTGCACACATTTAGGGGGAGCGAATCTAAGTCATGTGTCTCTCAAAGTCTTCATTATATTCACGCATATCTTTATTTGAAGCTTTGATTGTATGTTGTCATCAATTACCAAAAAGGGGGAGATTGAAAGCACAACATGCTCCCTTGGTGGTTTTCATAATTCAAGACAACATACAATGTCTCTTGGACTAATACTTTTATCTAGTGTGTTTCAGATAATAGTCCATGGAGAGTTGGGTTGGCAAAGAGATTGTGGAGAAACCCCAAGATGCAAAGAAATAGGTTGACAAAGCTTCAAGCAAGAGGACTCTACATTTTATATTTGTGAGAAATCACTGTGAGTCCATAGGAAAGCCAATACTATTAAAAGGGGATAAGGTTTTGTTGGTGAACAAAATGCTCATACGTGCACAAGTGATAGTCACCAAAGACGCCCACAAACTCTCCCACCAAAGTCTGTCCAAAGCCAAACACCCAAATCGGTGCAACCAACATTCCACATTCGGTGCCACCGATTCCAAACCCTAGACAGACTCAGCCAAACCCTAGCCACTTCGGTGCAACCGATTCCATACCGGTGCCACCGAGTTGAGTCTGCCAACTTTCTATTACGCAAGTTCACAATTTCGATCCCTCTGAGATTGTTGAATCGGCGTCACCGAGAATGGGCAATCTGACCGTTGGTCACCTTATCGGTGCAACCGAGATTCCTATATCGGTCTCACTCAAATTCAAAAGTTGCCACTTTCGGTACCACCAAGATTAACACATCGGTGTCACCGAGTCTGACTTATTGTGTGTAACGGTTGGATTTTTGGAGATGCCTATGTATACCCGTTCACCACCACCTACTCAAAAGAGAAGCACTTAGGACTATTCCATACCTATCCTACCAGTTTTCTGAGAGAGAACCACCTACCCTCGTGTTGAGGTCAAGATCTTCCACTCAAACCATATGGATCTTGATTTCTAGCCTCCCCAAGTTGCTTTCCACCAATCCCATCTCTTCTACCAAGCCATATCTGTGAGAGAGTGATTGCGTGTTGAGGAGTCTATCATCTTGAAGCACAAGAGCAAGGAGTTCATCGACATTATCGAGCCTATTACCTTTTGGAGGGTGGTGCCTCCTAGATTGGTTAGGTGTCGCTTGGGAGCCTCCTACTTCGTGTTGTGGAGTGAACCAAGAAGTTTGTAAGGGCAAGGAGATCGCCTACTTCATGAAGATCTACCCATAGTGAGGCTAGTCCTTCATGGACAGAAGACATTATGGAATAGTCAAGGATGCTACTTCGTGGACCCTTATGTGTGGAGCCCTCCATGGACTCTCACGACCGTTACCCTCCATGGGTTGAAGACTCCATAAACATGGACGTACGATAGCACCACCTATCGGAACCACAGGAAAAATCCTTGCGTCTCCAAATGCGTTTGATCTCCATATCTCAACTCTTTACTTCATGTGAAATGTCTTTACTTTCCGTTGCTATATTTGTTGACATGCATGTGTAGGGTATATAGACTTGCTAGTCTTGCTAAAACTATTAAAATCTGCCAACCAATTAACTTGGGAAAAGGTTAGGTTTTAATTTTCTGCCAGTAGTCTATTCACCCCCCTCTAGACACTCTTTTAGTGATCCCTTACTTGCTAGATACCTGTAGCAACCACGTAAAACATGCAACAACAATTAGAGGATGTCTAACTTGTTTTTGCAGGGTATGTTATGATATTATATGGCCAACTACATGATGAGATATATGTGATGTATGAGATGATCATGGTTTGTATAGAATATCACGACTTGCATGTCAATGAGTATGACAACCGACAAGAGCCAAAGGGTTGTCTTTAATTATTGTATGACCTGCGTGTCAATCATTAAACACTATGTAATGCTTTACTTTATCGCTAAGCGGTAGAAATAGTAGTAGAAGCATGGTGGGAGCGACAACCCCGATGGCGACACATTGATGGAGATCAAGATGATGGAGATCATGGTGTCATGCCGGTGACGATGGAGTTCATGTCGGTGCTTTAAAGATGGAGATCAAAAGCACAAGATCATGGCCATATCATGTCACTTATGATTTGCATGTGATGTTAATCCTTTAATGCACCTTGTTTTTCTTAGGACGGCGATAGCATTATAAGGTGATCCCTCACTAAAATTTCAAGATAAAATTGTGTTCTCCCTGAGTGTCCACCATTGCGAAAGTTCGTCGTGTCGAGACACCACGTGATGATCGGGTGTGATAGACTCTACGTTCACATACAATGGGTGCAAGCCAGTGTTGCATGTGCAGAACACTCGGGTTAAACTTGACGAGCCTAGCATGTACAGACATAGCCTCGTAACACGAGAGACCAAAAGGGCGAACATGAGCCATATAGTAGATATGATCAACATGATGATGTTCACCAATGAAACCACCTCAACTCACATGATGATCAGACTGGAGTTGGTGAATTTGGATCATGTGACACTCAGATGACCAGAGGGATGTCAATTTGAGGTAAAATTTAAGTAATTGGATTAACTAAACTCATTATCTTGAACAATAATCTTAGTAACCTTGGCATATTTATGTTGCAGATCAGTGGCTCGCGCAGTAGTTCCCATGAATTTTAATGTGTTCCTAGAGAAAGCCAAGTTGAAAGATGATGGAAGTAACTTTCTGGACTGGGCCCGTGATTTGAGGATTATCCTCACGGCTTCCGAGAAGGCTTATGTCCTTGATGCATCGCTTGGTGATCCACCCGCTCCCGTGTCGTCCGAAGACGTTAAGAACGCCTGGGAGACACGTTCTGGAGATTACTCAATAGTTCAATGTGCAATGTTGTATGGCTTAGAACCGGGACTTCAAAGACGTTTTGAAAGTCATGGAGCATATGAGATGTTCCAGGAGTTGAAATTATCTTTCAGAGTAATGCTCGGATCGAGAGGTATGAGACCTCCGATAAGTTGTATGCTTGCAAGATGGAGGAGAATGGGTCTGTCAGTGAACATGTACTCAAAATGTCTTGGTATTCAAACCGTCTGGCTGAGTTGGGGATGAACCTTCCGCCAGAGCCAATCACTGACAGAGTTCTTCAATCATTGCCACCTAGCTACAAGAACTTCGTGTTGAACTATAACATGCACGGGATGACCAAGTCAATCGTCGAGCTATTTGCGATGCTGAAAGTCGCTGAGTCTGAAATCTAGAAAGAGCATCAAGTGTTTATGGTCAATAAAACCACTAGTTTCAAGAAGAATGGCAAGGGCAAGAAGGGAAACTCCAAGAAGAGTGGCAAAGTAGTTGCCCCTCCCATGAAGAAACCCAAGGCTGGACCCAAGCCAGACACTGAGTGCTTTCATTGCAAGGGAACTGGTCACTGGAAGCAGAACTGCCCCAAGTATCTGGCCGACAAGAAGGCGGCCAACACCAAACAAGGTATATATGATATACATGTTATTGATGTGTACCTTACCAACTCTCGTTGCAGTGCCTCGGTATTTGATACCGGTTCGGTTGCTCACATTTGCAACTCAAAGCAGGAGCTATGGAATAGACGGAGGCTAGCAAAGGACGAAGTGACGATGCGCATGGGAAATGGTTCCAAGGTTGATGTGATCACCGTCGGCACGCTCGCTCTTCGATTACCATCGGGATTAGTTATGAACATGAATAATTGTTATTTAGTGCGTGCGTTAAGCATGAACATTACATCTGGATCTTGTTTATTGCGAGACGGTTACTCATTTAAATCAGAGAATAATGGTTGTTCTATTTATATGAGTAATATCTTTTATGGTCATGCACCCAATGTGAGGGGTTTATTCTTATTGAATCTCGATAGTGATGACACACATGTTCATAACATTGATGCCAAAAGATGTAGAGTCGATAATGATACTACCACTTTCCTATGGCACTGCCGCTTAGCTCATATTGGTGTAAAACGCATGAAGAAGCTCCATGTTGATGGACTTTTGGAGTCACTTGATTTCGAATCTCTTGACACATGTGAACCATGCCTCTTGGGCAAGATGACTAAGACCCCGTTCTCTAGAACAATGGAACGGGCAAGTGACTTGTTGGAAATCATACATACTGATGTGTGTGGTCCAATGAGCACTGAGGCGTGCAGTGGATATCGTTTTTTTATCACCTTCACTGATGACTTAAGTAGATATAGGTATATTTACTTAATAAAACACAAGTATGGAACATTTGAAAAGTTCAACCAATTTCAGATTGAAGTTGAGAATCATCGTAACAAGAAGATTAAATTCCTACAATCTGATCGAGGAGGAGAATATCTGAGTTATGAGTTTGGCAGTCACTTAAGACAATGTGGAATTGTTTCACAATTGACACCGCCTGGAACACCACAGTGTAATGGTGTGTATGAACGTCGTAATCGAACCTTATTGGATATGGTGTATTCTATGATGTCTCTTGCCGATTTGCCACTATCATTTTGGGGTTATGCATTAGAGATAGCTGCATTCACTTTAAATAGGGCACCATCGAAATCCATTGAAACGACGCCATATGAATTGTGGTATGGCAAGAAGCCAAAATTGTCATTTCTTAAAGTTTGGGGATGTGATGCTTATGTCAAAAAGCTTTAGCCTAAAAAGCTGGAACCCAAAGCAAAGAAATGCGTCTTCATAGGATACCCAAAAGAGAAATATGGTACACCTTCTATCTCAGATACAAACGTAAAGTGTTTGTCACTAAAAATGGAACATTTCTTGAGAAAGAGTTTCTCTCGAAAGAATTGAGTGGGAGGAGGAAAGAACTTAATGAGGTTGTTGAACCTTTGTTTCAACCAGAGAGTAGCGCAGCACAGAAAGATGTTTCTGTGGAGCCTACATCAGTTGAAGAGGAAGTTGATGATGATGATCATGAAGCTTGGGATCAAGTTACTGTCGAACCTCGTAGGTCGACAAGGACGTGTACTGCTCCTGAGTGGTAGGGCAACCCTGTCTTAGAGGTCATGTTGTTGGACAACGATGAACCTACGAGCTATGGAGAAGAGATGATTGGCCTGGATTCCGAGAAATGGTTAGAGGCCATGAAATCTGAGATAGGATCCATGTATGAAAACAAAGTATGGACTTTGGAAGTATTACTTGAAGGGTGAAAAGCCATTCAGAACAAATGGATCTTTAAGAGGAGGACGGGCGCAAACGGTAATGTCATCGTCTATAAAGCTTGACTTGTGGCAAAGGATTCTTCACAAGTTCAAGGAGTTGACTACGATGAGACCTTCTCACCTATAGCGATGCTTAAGTCCGTCAGAATCATGTTAGCAATAGCTGCATTTTTCGATTATGAAGTTTGGTAGATGGATGTCAAAATAGTGTTCCTTAACGGTTTCCTTAAGGAAGAGTTGTATATGATACAACCGGAAGGTTTTGTCGATCCAGAGAATGCTGACAAAGTTTGCAAACTCCAGCGATCCATTTATGGACTAGTGCAAGCATCTCGGAGTTGAAATAAGCGCTTTGATGAGGTGATCAAGTCGTTTGGGTTTATACAAGTTTACGAAGAAGCTTGTTGTCGGTGTCAAAACCGGCGGATCTCAAGTAGGGGGTCCCGAGCTATGAGTCTAGGATCGATGGTAATAGGGGACGAAGGAGGCCATGTTTACCCAGATTCGGGCCCTCCTATGGACGTAAAACCCTATGTCCTGCTTGATTATATTGATGGTATGACGGTTACAGAGTTGATCTACCTCTAGATCGAATAGCTAAACCTTAGACGAGTTTCTCTGCCCTACAATCTAAAACCCTCCGGCTTATATAAACGTCGATGGTACCTAGGGTTTACACATGGTCGGTTGCACATCGAAAGGAAAAACTTGCCTATCTACTATTTCAAACTTGGAGGACACGCCACGAATCGTGTAGCTTCCTCCCTGGCGATGGAGCCTTTGATCAATCCAATGCTCAGCAAGTGGTCCACATAGTCTGGCCCATGAGAAATGGGTCAGCCATCCGAGGACCCCTTAAACCAGGACTCCCTCAGTAGCCATCGGACTAGCCTCCAATGTCGAGGTATAATATCTGGACAATCTTGTGCGTCGAAGTCTTTGGCTTGCGAGGCGAGTCCCTCTACCCCTTCTTGTTCGGCAACCATCCCGTCATCAGCGAAATCCCAAGCGTCATGAACTTGCGGGGACCATTGTAATAACTTTCAGCGCTTCTCGATCCCCGTTCACTGAGGGGAGATGAGCGGTTCAGTAGCTTTTTATAAGACTGCCCCTCCCACAAAGGAGGCACCACCCATTTACATAAGTTGAATCATGGTCTAGGCCACATCTTCTTCTTCCTCCCCATCAGAAAAAACCTCCAGCGAGAAATCACCACAAGAACATGGAGAGTGCCCCTAGCTCTTCCTCGCACCCTTACGACTCTCGTCACGAGGATTGGGCAACCTGCTTTGTATACCTTCTCCGACTGTGCAACCTCGAGACCCAAGGGTATCTTTCTTCCTTAGATCTAGCGATTACCCGTGCCGGTTTGACTTCTTTCAATGGTGAAGCCTTCGCGGAAAACTTCCCTAATCCTCCAAAGGGAGAGCGAGTATGCTTCGTTCCCTTCCTGTTGCAGGGTCTCGGGTTCCCCAGTCATCCTTTCCCGAGGGGATTATTGTAGTTCTATGGGATCCAGCTCCATCATCTCACCCATGGGTCCATTCTGCACATCTCGGGTTTCGTCACCCTTTGAGAGATGTTTCTGGGCTGCGAGGCACACTTTGAATTGTGGAGGAAGTACTTCTGCCTTGTCCCTTGTACTTGAGGTAAGACAATTCTAGAGGTCGGAGGAGCCATAATATGCCTCATAGCCGGGACGGGGTATCTTGTGGGGACACCAAAGAAGGAGTCCAAAGAATGGTCTTCAGAATGGTTCTATATCGAGAGTGTTCCCCTATTCGATCCATCTCGTAGGGGTTTGCCCGAATACTCCAACGCCCCATTGAAGAAAAGGTACAACTGGTGACCGAAGAACTCATCCCAAGAGGACGGCGCAGAAGTGCAACGCTTGGCTGCCCACGTGAGGCTACTAGCTCATCACAAGCTGACCATGATATACGTGATGGCCGCCACCATCACCTGATGTGTTCAGCCTCTTCAGCGAAGAATACACCATTTGTGGTGTTACAACGGGACAAGCGACACCACTCGCTCTCGACGGCTGGGCCCTGCTAATCAAGCAGCATTAGTAGCCGCACTTGCTGACCTATACAAAGGGGAGAAAGAAGATTTTGTGCAGCTACCGACCAAGGAGGGATACTCAAGTCACAATCCCATTGAATGGGTGAGCTTTTTGACTCTGTGACCCAAATTTGGGTTTTACATTTGTCCCTTTTTGATCAAAGCCTTTAATATGTGTGAACATGAATGGAGGAGATATGCCGAGACAGTTAAATGTCCGCCCCCCAACCCGAGAACTATTCTCGTGACGACGATCCAGGATTTCATGATGACTTGGAGCTGTCGGTTGAGTTCGGAGACGGGGTCTGCTACCAAGAGAGCCTCGACCGCTCCAAGGTGGCTATCATAGCCGATTACCCCGGATCGTTCCCTTCCCGCAAAAGGCAAGTATCCTCCATTGACCCAAACCCGTCGGCTCCTGCTCCCAAGCGTCGTCAGTCCGTGCGATAAACATCGACTATGGCGGCAATGCCCGGACCGGGTAGCAACAGGGATCTGTCAAGTGAGTCGGTCGTGGGGACAGGCTCGACCACTCGTTCAGCTCAAAGGTACTTTGTTCGGCTACTTAATTTATTATTATGATCGATAGGGCCTCACAAGAGATCTCATGTCGAAATACTCAGGCAACGAGTTTAGCCATCTCCTGCCGAGGATGTTACCAGGGTGCTCAGCAATGCTCATGATTCCAGATCTTCTGCTCATGCTGAACCCGCTGTGGAGGTCCCTATGGTCAATCAGGTCCCTAAACACTCGAGGGGCGCAATATCAGTGACTAAATCTGAGGTAGAGAGCGTGATGAATCACCGGCAGCGACGAGAAGCCATACGCCACCCGGCGTTCTCCGAAAGTGAGTTCAATGCTCTACACTCGGCTTACGCACATATCGGAGCTGCCCCAGCTGGGTTCGGGGAAGCCATGAAACTAGTATCGTCGATCCTACAGGTGAGTGATCGGCTATAAGAATCCGGACACTCGTGTAAACCCAGTAGCCCCCAAGCCTTGAATTGGTCAGAACGTCCAAATTAAGGGTCCACTTATTGTTTTACTAATGATGCAGGCCTCAAGGCAGCAAAACGAGCAACTCGACAAGGAACTGGAGGCGGGACGAACACAGGTGGAAGCCGTGAAGGCCGAACTTGAGCAAGTGAAGAATTTTACCCGCGAGGTGCATGGTGAGTATATCTGTTCTGCTGATCTTAGTGTATAATCCCATGTTGACGCAATGGTACTTTGTAGCATCCGATCAATAGGGCAGTTGCAAAAAGATTTAGATGCAGCCCGACAATCTCAGAGGTACGCCGAATCCCAGCATGAGGTCGGTTGCCTTTCGTTGCAACGAAACCTGGAAGAAAAGAAACGCCTCCAGGTAGAGAACAAGCAGCATGCCGAAGAGATTGAGAGTTTAAAAGATCAATTGGCCCAGACCCAAGAAGCGAACCAGAAATTACAAAGGTGCATGTTTAGTAAGTGCAATTATAACATCCGAGGATACCTCTGATACGTTAGGTGTAATGGACATGCCTTGTCTCATGTATAGGTCTCCTAACCGGATCCTGAAGAAGAGATCGGATCCTACCAGTGAAGCCTTCTGAAGGAACTGTCCACCCTTCATGAGCGGGCTTGGAAGGCCATGAAGAGCAAGATAAAAAGCACTATGGCCCACCGAGCAACCTTCGGAGGGGATGACCGAACTGGTTGATTGGTTCAAGGGAGCTAAAAGTTGGCTCGAGTTATGGAAGACATTGGCCTGCCGGGAAGGAGCACGAGAGGCATGGGCAAGAAGTGCCACTTCATTTGGTGTACGAACAAGTGATGCCTACCGCTCATCTCTCGCAGGAAGATTGCGCCCTGGATGCATTAATAGACAATCTCGACCAGCAGTCAGATGAGTGATTTTATGTAACTATGTACTTTAAATCAAAAATTGCTCCGTCTGTGCTGTAAACTCTATCTTAACCGGCCATCGGCTTCGACCTCCCATGCAAAGAGCTTGGAAGTGTTCCTTGTGAAATATCCCTTTCTAGGAAGGAATTCCTTCAAGGAACAAGGCAATCCGGCCATTTGGTGCGAACAGACAGAAAAATGCACAAGGAGATATGTTATATTACATTTTAGCATATGAAACATCTTCCTAAGAAAATAGTACCTCTATCGATACCTTTCTTCAGGCTGCTATGTAAATCGTAGATAATAAGGCCGTATACTACTAGTATGCGACATCAGGCCAAAAATCTTAATACAAGATCGGTTTAACCGAATATAGACTTGGGAAGAAAATAAAAAATCCAATCCTGCCAAAAATCAAGGTGGGAGGGAAAGGAAAAAATAAAGAAAATGGAAAGCAAAGGAAGTAAAGGGTAAAGAGTATGACGACACCGGTCTATCCGTAGAAGCGCCGAAGACGAGTCACGTTCCATGGGTTTGGTTCAAGGCGGTTATTCGACGGGTTTCGAAGACGGTAAGCCCCTCCTGCGAGTACTTCATCAATTATGAAGGGGCCTTCCATTTGGGGTTGGGTCTATGCTTCTGCTTTTTCGGGAGCCATAAGACGAGTTCACCCATATTATACGCTTTTGCCCTGACCTCCCTACTCTAGTAACGTTGGGCTTGTTGTTGATAAAAAGTAGAACGAGCTCGGGCTATGTCCCACTCTCCTTCTAAGGCGTCCAGGTCGTCCTGCCGATCTAACTCGGCCTCCTTTTCCTCATACATGCGCACCCTTGGTGCGTCATGAATAATGTCACAGGGGAGGACTGCTTCAACCCCGTAGACCATGAAGAACAGTGTGTATCCCGTTGATCTATTAGGGGTGGTGCATAGTCCCCACAGAAAGGAGTCAAGATCCTCTTCCCAATGGCAGTCGGACTCATCCAGAGATCGGACCAAATGTGGTTTAATGCCACTCATGATGAGGCCGTTTGCCTGTTCTACTTGTCCATTGGTTTGTAGGTGATACACCGATGCATAATCGAGCTTGATGCCCTTTTATGCACACCAGTCTTTGACCTCTTGGGTTGTGAAGTTGGGTCCATTCTCCGTTATTACACTATGTGGGACGCTGTAACGGTGTACCACGCCGGATATAAAGTCGATTACTAGTCCGGACTTGGCTGATTTGACAGGTTTTGCCTCTATCCATTTGGTGAATTTGTCAACCATGACCAGTAGGTATTTATTATTTTTGGTCCCCCTTTAAGTGGTCCGATCATATCCAGCCCCCAGACCGCAAAGGGACAGGTAATCGGAATAGTCCGAAGAGCTGTTGGGGGCATGTGACTTTGATTTGCAAAAAGTTGACACCCCACACAGTGCTTGACAAGTGATTGGACGTCCGCTCGAGCAGTGGGCCAGAACAAACCAGCCCAAAAGGCCTTGCTTACTAAGGCCCTTGCTGCGGTGTGATGGCCGCCCATCCCTGCGTGGACTTTGGCTAAGAGTTGTCATCCTTCTTCCTTAGATATACACCGCTGTAGTACTCCGGTGGTGCTTTTCTTGTATAACTCACCCTCGTGGACTTTATAGGCTTTGCATCGCCGAATTATGCGTCGTGCCTCTGTTTGATCATCGGGGAGTTCTTTGCTAAGAAGGTAGGCAAGGAAGGGCTCGGTCCACGGTGCGATTACTGCCATGACCTCATGAGCCGAGGTCCATTACGGAGCCGCCGATAATTTGGTCGCCCGGTTCGTTTATAGGGGGAACAACCGCTTCCGTGCTGATGAGACCGGCGCCCTTATTATCATCCTGCCAAACCACTCATGGCTTAAAGAGTCATTCTAGGAAAGTGTTTTTTGGGACAGGGTCGTGTTTGGCCCCCATGCGAGGCAGTATGTCAGCGGCTTGGTTGTTGTCTCTAGCGACATGGTGGAATTCTAGCCCCTTGAACCGTGCGGATGTCTTGAGGACAATGTTTCTGTATGCCGCCATCTTCTGGGTTTTGGCATCGAATTCACCGTTGATTTGGGAGATGGCCAGGTTGGAGTCTCCCCGTACCTCTAGACGTTGTATGCCCATTGAAGCTGCCATCCGAAGACCGTGCAAGAGTGCTTCGTATTCGGCTGCATTGTTGGAATCGGCATACATGATTTGCAACATGTATCAGACATTGTCGCCTGTGGGTGATGTGAGAATAACTCCAGCCCGTAGTCCGGACAAAGTTTTGGATCCTTTGAAGTACATCGTCCAATGGGAGTATGTACTATATTCCCTGGGGAGCTCGACCTCTGTCCATTCGGTGAGGAAATCTGCTAGCACCTGAGATTTAATAGCTCGTCGTGTCTTTGTAGGCAATTTCAAAAGGAAGGAGCTCAATGGCCCATTTGGCTATGCGTCCGGTGGCATCCCTGTTGTTGATTATATTGTTGAGGGGTACTTTGGATGCCACCATAACCGAACACTCTTGAAAGTATTGTCTTAGTTTCCATGGTGCCATAAATACTGTATAGGCTATCTTCTAGTAATGCGGGTATCTGGACTTGCATTGCGTTAGTACTTCTGACACGTAATAGACTGGCTTCTGTAGCCGAAATTTGTGTCTCTCCTCCTCTCGTTCGACAACGAGCACTGTGCTAATGACTTGGTTGGTGGCCGATATGTACAATAACATTGGTTCACCAGCGCCTGGTGCTATGAGTCTGGGGTTACTTGCCAACAGTGTTTTAATTTCTTCTAATGCAGTCACTGCTTCATCGGTCCATTCAAAATTGTTGGTCCGTTTTAGCAACCTGTAGAGTGGTAAAGCCTTTTCACTGAGGCGGGAGATAAAGCGGCTTAGCACCACGACACAACCTGCCAACCTATGGACACGCTTTAGCTCTGTGGGAATTGCAAGTTCTGATAGGGCGCGGATCTTAGCCAGATTTGCTTCTATTCGTCTATGGGAAACGATGAATCTGAGCAATTTACCAGCGGAAACTCTGAATACACACTCCGAATTGAGTCATATATCGTACTCACGTAGGCTAGCAAAGGTTTGCCTCGGGTCGTCACTTAGTTGGCTGACGTGTTTGGTTTTGATTACCACATAGTCCACGTATGCCTCGACTATTTTACCGACCTGTTTAACGAGACAAGTTTGGATCATGTGCTGGTACATAGCCCCATCATTTTTAGCCCAAAAGGCATCGTGTTGAAGCGGAATGGCCCGTAAGGGTTGATGAATGCGGTTGCGGCTTGATCGAAATCCTTCATTTTAATCTGATGGTATCCGGAATAAGCATCGAGGAAACAAAACAAGTCATGTCCGGCTATGGCGTTAATAATATGGTCTATGCGTGGTAAGGGGAAAGGATCCTTGGGGCAGGCCTTGTTGAGGTCTTTAAAGTCGATGCACAGCCGCCAGGATTTGTCTTTCTTTGGTACCATCACCAGGTTTGCTAACCATTCGGGGTGCTTGATCTCCCGTGTGAATCCATTCTCTAGCAGTTTGGCTAATTCTTCACCCATAGCTTGTCATTTGGGCTTGGAAAAGCGGCGCAGAGTCTGCTTAACGGGCTTGAAGCCTGTGATGATGTTCAGACTATGTTCTGCTAGCCGCCGTGGGATTCTAGGCATATCAGAAGGGTGTCTGGCGAAGATGTCCTAGTTTTCTCGTAAGAATGCTCACAATGCTTCGTCCATCATGGGATCCAGCTGAGCTCCGATGGACGCTGTCTTATTGGGGTCCGTTGGGTGTACCTGAAATTTAACGATTTCATCTGCAGGTTTAAAGGACATGGGTTTGGGCCTTTTGCTAAGGATCACATCGTCCTTATCTACAGTTGACCGGAGTGCGGTCAGTTCTTCTATAGCGAAGGTCTCAACTAGTGCCTCAAGGGCGAGCTGCTGTTTTGTTTTCAGCTCGAATGGCTATATTCGGATCATTGGTGACTGTCATTACCCCGTTTGGGCCTGGCATCTTGAGCTTCATGTACCCGTAATGTGGTATAGCCTGGAATTTTGTGAAGGCGGCGCGCCCCAGCAAGGCATCGTAGCTGTTGTGGAAGGTTACGATATGGAAGAGAAGTTCTTCAGATCGGTAGTTTTCGGGCGTGCCTAACACTACGTCCAGGGTGATACGTCCTGAACAACGCGCCTCTTTCCCAGGAATGATCCCACGGAATGTTGTGTTTCTATGCTTGATGTGAGATCGATCGAACTGCATTTTTTCTAGGGTATCTTCGTAGATAAGATTTAAACCACTGCCACCATCCATTAGCACTTTGTGTAGCCTGAAGCCATTGACGATGGGGTTTAAAACCAGTGCGGTCGGTGTATGATCGGGACAGATGGCTGGTTGGTCAGTATCTCTGAAGGTGATGGGTATGTCTGCCCATGAACTTGTTGCTGCCACATGATAGACCTGTTCGAGTTCTCTAAGAGCTCTTTCCCTCCTATTCCTCGAGGGGAACGTTTCGTACATCGTCAGGACTTTGGCGTTGTATTCTGGTGGCGATGTGGAGCGCCTGGTCGGCGGTAGTGCCTCGAGGATGGCTTCACCACTTTTTGCGACCTGCCTGATGACCCAACAAGCTCTAAGGCTGTGAGTCGGGCTTGTGTTCAGCAATACAAAATGTATAGGGCATGGTTTATCCAATAGTCCGTCAAGGACAATTCTGACCCCCGTAAGGGGTCTATTTCTCTTTTCGACGGGTTCGAGTTCGGCTAGCCATTTCAGAGGCATCCTATTTTTTTGATCTCCTCTAGGGTATTCGGTAAAGGTTGGTTCCGAAAGTAGTTGTTCGGCTTGCCAAGTGCTCTCCATGGCACTGTATTTTTGTACTAAGTCCGACAGCTCGGTGAAGTCATGAATGTGCCTTCGATCCAGGGTGTTGAGGATCCCTTCGTCATGGCAATTGCGATTGAAGGTTGCCATTATCTCCTAGTCACTAGGACCTCGTGCTTTGTTTCTAGCGAGGAAGAGTCAAGCCCAAAAATGATGAACCCACTCTACTAGGAACTGTTTAACATCCCGTAAGTCTGAGGACTTGGACTCTCTTGCGATGCTTGAGTGCTCATCTTGGGCGGTGGGTGGGAAAAACTTTCATTCTCCGCCACGATGTGAGTCCAGAATTATGGGTTCCAAGTTGCACACTAGATCGGGGACCAATACCGATCTATCTCCAGAGCGAACTCCAGGGTCTGGGTTGCAAGCGAGGTCTCGATGATTGAAGATTGGGGTTAAACTGTTTTTTAATTCCGGTCATTGGGGGGGACGAGCCCCCAGCCGGACACTCGACGGTGGCGACTAAGTGAGTGAACGTGGTGGTATGAATCTCCCTATCGTCGGGTTTAAGCCCGATCCGATCATAGATTGGGGTCTGGTCATCAGTCATACGCATGGTCTGAATCCGATCAAACAACTCGTTTAGGGACGAGGCGTCAGTAGGATGCGTGCCGCTAAAGCGCGCGAGGTCGATCTGTGGTGTCACAGTTCTGGAGTCGCTTGAAAACGAATCTGGGTTATGTTCGGCCGTAGTGGGTTCGGACACAATGACTGGATTGGGCGTTCTAGATAGGCCACCTCAAAGATGGGGCTCGATGCCTTCGGCGTCGAGGCGCCAGGATCTGCGGGCTCCTCCATGAGAGATGATGGTTCCATCAAGATAAGTTCTCCCCATGAATCAGTGATGAACTCTAGGGTTCCAAATCTGATTCCTTGATCGGGGGTGAAGCTTCCCATCTGGCCAAGATGGCCGGTCCGGTTGGCGTGCGATAGGACGTTGCCGCTTGTGAAGATCTGACCAGGGATGAGAACATCCTGGATGCAGATCTTGTTGCTTATGACAAGGCGAGCCATCAATTCCTTTGGCGATCACAACGGAACTCTCAATGAAAGCACCAATGCCGGTGTCAAAACTGGCGGATATCGGGTAGGGGTCCCGAGCTGTGAGTCTAGGATCGATGGTAACAGGGGACGAAGGAAGCAATGTTTACCCAGGTTTGGGCCCTCCTATGGACGTAAAACCCTACGTCCTACTTGATTATATTGATGGTATGACGGTTACAGAGTTGATCTACCTCGATATCGAATAGCTAAACCCTAGATGAGTTTCTCTGCCCTACAATCTAAAACCCTCCGGCTTATATAAACGCCGAGGGTACCTAGGGTTTACACATGGTCGATTGCACATCGAAGGGAAAAACTTGCCTGTCTACTATTTCATACTTGGAGGACATGCCACGATTGCTGAAGCTTCCTCCCTGGCGACAGGGCCTTTGATCAATCCAATGCTCAGCAAGTGGACCACATAGTCTGGCCCATGAGAAACAGGTCGGCCATCCAAGGACCCCTTAAACTAGGACTCCCTCACTTGTATTTACAAGAAAGTGAGTGGGAGCTCTAGCGTTTCTAATATTATATGTGGATGACATATTGCTGATTGGAAACTATTGGGGGACGTTGCATGGGAAACAAAAAATTTCCTACGCAGACACAAGATCCATCAATGCTGATGAGCTTCTACAACAGGGAGAGTGGATCTACATACCCTTGTAGATCGCTAAGCAGGAAGCGTTAAGAAACACGTTGATGTAGTCGAACATCTTCGCGATCCAAATCATCGAGCGTCCCGCGATCCCATCATGATCCATCTAGCGATCCAATCGCGATCCGTCCCGTGATCCCATCATGATCCGTCCCGCGATCAAATCACGAATCGTCTTGCGATCCTGATCATGGTCCTTCCAATCTAGCGCCGAACAAACGGCACCTCCGCGTTCAGCACACATATAGCTCGATGACGATCTCCGCCTTCTTGATCCATCAAGAGGGGCGGAGAGTTATATGAATTCATCGGCAACACGATGGTGTGGCGGCGATGGTGGTGGAATTATTCTGGCAGGGCTTCACCTAAGCACTGTCGAACTAGACTAGAGGAGTAAACTGATCTAGATGAAGTAGAGGGAGCACGTGGCAATTAGGATTAGCTCTACCCTCTAAATCCTCTAGTATATATAGGAGGGAGGGAGGGGAGGAGGCAGCCTCCAACCCTCAAAGTTTGGCCGAAATTGGAGGTGGAGGAGTCCTACTCCAATCGTACTAGGAGTAGGATTCCCCCTCTCCACTTGGAAACCCTTTCCATCTTTCCACCTTTGGGTTTTCCCACCCCTAGCCACATGGGCCTTAGTGGGGCTTTGGCCAGACCACCAGGGGCTGGTTTGCCTCCTTCCACAGCCCATGTGACCCCTTGGGTCGAGACACCCCTCCTGATGGTCCCCTGGTACCGTCCCGGCACTCCCGGTACACTACCGATGAGCCCGAAACTTTTCCAATGACCAAAACACGACTTCCTATATATCAACCTTTACCTCTGGACCATTCCGGACCTCCTCGTGATATCCGGTATCTCATCCAAGAATCCTAACATCCTTCGGTCACCACCATACATAACTCTATACTACCGAAACATCACCGAACCTTAAGTGTGCAGACCCTGCGGGTTCGAGAACTATGTAGACATAACCGAGACACCTCTACGGTCAATAAAAAATAGTGGGACCTGGATGTCCATATTGGTTTGTACATATTCTACGAAGATCTTTACCGGTTGAACCTCTATATCAAGGATTCAGTTAACCCCGTATGTTGTTCCCTTTGTTCTTCGGTATGTTACTTCCCCAAGATTCGATCGTCGTTATCTGTATACCTAGTTCAATCCCGTTACCGGCAAGTCTCTTTACTCGTTCCGTAATACAAGATCCCATGGCTAACACTTTAGTCACATTGCTTGCAAGGCTTGTTGTGATGTTGTATTACCGAGTGGGCCTTGAGATACCTCTCTGTCACACGGAGCAACAAATCCCAGTCTTGATCCATACCCACTTAACAAACACTCTCGTAGATACCTGTTGAGCACCTTTATAGTCACCCAGTTACGTTGCGACGTTTGATACACACTAGGCACTCCTCCAATGTCAGTGAGTTGCATGATCTCATGGTCATAGGAACAGATACTTGACATCAAGAAAAATCTAGCAATAAACTTACACGATCATATGCTATGTTTATAGTTTGGGTCTTGTCCATCACATCATTCTCCCAATGATGTAATCCCGTTATCAAATGACATCTCGTGTCAATGGCCAACAAACCTTGACCATGTTTGATCAACGAGCAAGTTTACTAGAGGCACACTAGGGACATAGTGTGGTCTATATACCCACACATGTATTTAGTTTCTAATCAATACAATTATAGCATGGATAATAAACAATTATCATGAACAAGGAAATATGATAATAAAAAATTTATTATTGCTTATAGGGCATATTTCCAATAGTCTCCCACTTGCACTAGAGTCAATAATCTAGCTCACATCACCATGTGATTTACATTGTTATGAATCTAACACCCAAATGTGTTCTGGGTTCTATCATGCCTTGCATGTGAGAGAGGTCTTTAGTCAACAGGTATGCAACATTCAGATCTGTGTGTACTTTGCAAATCTCTATTCATACTATAGACATTGCTACCACACTCCACTTGGATCTATTCCAAATGGCTACTCCACTATATGTATCCGGATTGCTACTCAGAGTCGTCTATGGATAAGGCATAGGGGACGACCTTCGTCCTTTCTCTTTCTCCTACCGTGGTCAAGCTTTGAGTCTCAGTCAACTACATACCTGACAAACCAGGCAAGAACTCCTTCTTTGACTGATCCATTTTGAACTCTTTCAAAATCTTGTCTATGTATGTACTCATTGAAAGTATCATCAAGCATCTTGATCTATCTCTACAGATCTTGATGCCCAACAATTAGGTATCTTTATCCAGGTCTTCCTTTGAAAAACTCTTTTCAAACAGCCATTTACGCTTTCCAGAAATTCTACATAATTTCCGATCAATAATATGTCAACTACATATACTTATCAGAAATTCTATAGTGCTCCCACTCACTTTCTTGTAAATACAAGTTTCTCGTAAACTTTGTATAAACCCAAAAACTTTGATCACCTCATCAAAGCATATATTCCAACTCCGAGATGCTTGCTCCAGCCCATAGAAGGATTGCTGGAGCTTGCACACCTTTTAGCATCCCTAGGACTGACAAAACATTCTGGTTGTATCACATACAACCTTTCCTCAACTAAACCGTTAAGGAAACGATGTTTTGACATCCATCTGCCAGATTGAAAAATGCAGAAACTGCTAACATAATTCTAATAGACTTTTAGCATCGCTACGGTGAGAAAATCACATCGTAGTCAACTCCTTGAACTTGGCAGAAACTTCTTTGTGACAAGTCGAGCTTTATAAATGGTGACATTCACCATCAGCGTCTGTCTTCATCTTAAAGGTCCATCTGTACTCAAAGACCTGCCATTCAACGGGCAAGTCTACCAAAGTCCATGCTTGGTTTTCATATATGGATCCTTTCTCGGATTTCATGGCCTCTAACCATTTGTTGGAATCTGGGCCCATCATCGCTTCTCCATAGTTCATAGGTTCATCGTTGTCCAACAACATGACCTCTAAGATAGGGTTACCGTACCACTCAGGAGCACTATGTGTCCTTGTCGACCTACGAGGTTCGATAGTAACTTGATCCAAAGCTTCATGATCATCATCATTAACTTCCTCTTAAACTAATGTAGGCTCCATAGAAAAAAAATTCCGCGTTGCGCTACTCTCTGGTTGAAACAAAGGTTCAACAACCTCTTCAATTTCTATCTTCCTCCCACTCAATTCTTTCGAGATAAACTTTTTCTCGAGAAAGGACCCATTTTAAGAACAAACACTTTGTGCTTGGATCTAAGATAGAAGGTTTACCCAACTATAACGTTAGGGTATTCTATGAAGATGCATTTGTCCGCTTTGGGTTCGAGCTCATTAGGTGAAAACCCTTTTTCACATAAGCGTCGCAACCCCAAACATTAAGAAATGACAACTTAGGTTTCTATCAAACCATAATTCATACGGTGTCATCTCAATGGATTTAGATGGTGGCCTACTTAAAGTGAATATAGTTGTCTCTAATGCATAACTCCAAAACAATAGTGGCAAAACGATAAGAGACATCATAGTACGCACCATATCTAATAGAGCACGACTATGACGTTCGGATACACCATCACGCTATGGTGTTCTAGGTGGCGTGAGTTGTGAAACAACTTTCGCATTGTCTCAAGTTGTATACCAAGCTTGTAACTCAGATATTCACCTCCACGATCATATCGTAGACATTTTTATCTTCTTGTCATGATGATCTTAAACTTCACTCTGAATTTGTTTGAACTTTTCAAACGTTTCAGACTTGTGTTTCATTAAATAAATATAATCATATATACTCAAATCATCAGTGAAGGTAAGAAAAAACGATATCCACTGCATGCTACAACACTCATTGGACCACATACATCAACATGTATTATTTCCAATAAGTTACTAGCCCACTCCATCATACCGAAAACGGGCTCTTTAGTAATCTTGCCCATGAGGCATGGTCCACATGCCTCAACCGATTCGGAATCGAATGAGTCCAAAGTTCCATCAACATGGAGTTTCTACATGCGATTTATACCAATATGACATTTAGCGTCAGTGCCACAAGTATGTGGTACTATCATTACTAACTTTGTATCTTTTGGCATCAATGTTATGAACATGTGTATTACTACAACCAAGATTCAATAAACCATTCCCATTGGGTGCATGACCATTGAAGGTCTTATTCATGTAAACATAATAACCATTATTCTCTAACTTAAATGAATAACTATATTGCAATAAACACGACCTAATCACATTCATGCTCAACGCAAACACCAAATAAAATGTATTTAGGTTTATCACTAATCCCTAAGGTAGAGAGAGCATGCGATGGTGATCACATCAACCTTGGAAACACTTCCAACACGCATCGTCACCTCACCCTTAGCTAGCCTTCATTTGTTTTGTAGCTTTTATTTCGATTTACTAACATTTATCAACCGAACCGGTATCCAATACCCAGGTGCTACTAGGAGTACTAGCAAGGTACACATCAATAACACGTATATCAAATATACTTATGTCGATGTTGCCAGCCTTCTTATCTACCAAGTATCTAGGGTTGTTCCGCTTCAGCAACCGTTCTCCTCATAATAGAAGCACTTAGTCTCGGGTTTGGGTTTAACTTTGGGTTTCTTCACTGGAGCAGCAACTAACTTGCCATCCATGAAGTTTCCCTCCTAGCCCTTGCCCTTCTAGAAACTAGTGGTTTCACTAACCATCAACAATTGATATTCCTTCTTGATTTCTACCTTCGCGGTGTCAAACATCACGAATAGATCAAGGATCATTATTTCCATCCCTGGCATTTTATAGTTCATGTCGAAGCTCTAGTAGCTTAGTGACAGTGACTTGGAGAACTATATCAATCACTATCTTATCTGGAAGATCAACTCCCAATCGATTCAAGAAATTGTAGTACCCAGACAATTTGAGCACATGCTCACCGATTGAGATATTCTCCTTCATCTTGCTAGCAAAGAATCTTGTTGGGGGTCTCATACCTCTCAACACGGGCACGAGCCTGAGATACCAATTTTAACGCTTAGAACATCTCATATGTTTCGTGACGTTCAAAACGTTTTGGAGCCTCAATTCTAAGCCATAATGTATGACGCACTAAACTATCAAGTAGTCATCCGAATGTGCTTGTCAGATGTTCACAACATCTACAGACGATGCTAGAGGGGGTGGCACACCGAGCGGTGCATTAAGGACATAAGCCTTCTGTGCAGCAATGAGGACAATCCTCAGATCATGGACCCAATCCGCATTATTGCTACTATCATTTTTCAACTCTATTTTCTTTAGGAACGTATTAAAAACACAGGGGAGCTACTTCACGAGCTAGCGGTCTACAACATAACTTGCAAAGACACTTCTGACTATGTTCATGATAATGAGTTCTATTAATCATATTACCTAAGAACTCCCACTTAAATTGACATCCCTCCGGTCATCTGAGTGATACATGATCAAAATTCACCAACTCAAGTCCGATCATCACGTGAGTTGAGGTGGTTTAAATGGTGAACATCATCATGTTGATCATATCTACTATATGACTCATGTTCAACCTTTCGGCCTCTTGTGTTTCGAGGCCATGTTTGTACATGCTAGGCTTGCCAAGTTTAACACGAGTGTTCCACACGTGCAACACTGGCTTGCACCTGTTGTATGTGAATGTAGAGTCTATCACACCCGATCATCACATGGTGTCTTGACACAACGAACTTTCGCAATGGTGTACACTCGAGGAGAACATAATTCATCTTGAAATTTAAGTGAGGGATCACCTTATAATGCTACCGTCGTCCTAAGCAAAACAAGGTGCATAAAAGGATTAACATCACATGCAAATCATAAGTGACATGATATGGCCATGAACTTGTGCTTTTGATCTTCATCTTCAAAGCACCGACATGATCTCCATCGTCACCCGCATGACACCATGATCTCCATCATCTTGATCTCCATCAACGTGTCACCATTGGGATTGCCGTGCCGACTGTTGCTTCCACGACTATTGCTAACTCAGCTATAAAGTAAAGCAAAACGGCGAAAATAATTAAAGACAACCCTATGGCTCCTGCCGGTTGTCGTACTCATTAACATGCAAGTCGTAATATTCTATACAAAACATGATCATCTCATACATCACATATATCTCATCATGTAATTGGCCATATCACATCACAACATACCCTGCAAAAACAAGTTAGACGTCCTCTAATTGTTGTTGTAAGTTTTACGTGGCTGCTATGGGTATCTAGCAAGAACAATTCTCACCTACGCAAGACCACAACGGTGATACACAAATTGCTATTCAACCTTCTCAAGGACCGCTTTTGTCGAGTCCGATCCAACTAGAGTAGGAGAGATAGACACCCGCCAGCCATTTTTGTGCAACAAAGTTACACGTCAGTCGATGGAACCGGTCTCTCGTAAGCATACGAGTATAAGGTTGGTCCGGGCTACTTCATCCCATAATACCACTGAATCAAAACACGACCAAGGGAGGAAGCAATATGAGCATCAACTCCCACAAACTCCTTTGTGTTCTACTCATGATCTCATCTACACATAGACTTAGATTATGATGCCACTGTTAGGGAACGTTGCATGGGAAACAAAAAATTTCCTACGCACATGCAAGATCTATTCATGGTGATGAGCATCTACGAGAGGGATAGTAGATCTA
Organism: Hordeum marinum; assembly: GCA_022496015.1. Lineage (NCBI taxonomy): Eukaryota > Viridiplantae > Streptophyta > Magnoliopsida > Poales > Poaceae > Hordeum > Hordeum marinum. The sequence goes on along the minus strand of CM039672.1, from coordinate 263,036,087 downwards.
CATACCCTTGTAGATCGCTAAGCGGGAAGCATTAAGAAACACAGTTGATATAGTTGAACGTCTTCGCGATCCAAATCACCAAGCATCTCATGATCCCATCATGGTCCATCTCGCGATCCAATCACGATCCATCCCATGATCAAATCACGAATCGTGTCGCGATCCTGATCACGGTCCTTCCGATCTAGCGCCAAACAGATGACACCTCCGTGTTCAGCACACGTACAGCTCGATGATGATCTCCGCTTTCTTGATCCAGGAAGAGGGGGCAGAGAGGTAGATGAGTTCTTCGGTAGCGTGATGGCGTGGCGGCGATGGTGGTGGAACTATTCCGGCAGGGCTTCGCCTAAGCACCGCCGAACTAGACTAGAGGAGAAAACTAATCCAGATGAAGTAGAGGGAGGGCAATTAGGTTTAGCTCTCCCCTCTAAATCCTCTAGTATATATAGGAGAGAGGGAGGGGAGTAGGCAGCCTCCAACCCTCAAAGGTGTTGGGGAACGTCGCATGGGAAACAAAAAATTTCCTACGCACACGCAAACCTATCCTTGGTGATGAGCATCTACGAGAGGGAGAGTGGATCTACATACCCTTGTAGATCGCTAAGCGGGAAGCGTTAAGAAACGCGGTTGGTGTAGTCGAACATCTTCGCGATCCAAATCGCCGAGCGTCCCGCGATCTCATCACGATCCGTCCCGCGATCCAATCACGATCCGTCCCGTGAACTCATCACGATCCGTCCCGCGATCTCATCACGATCCGTCTCACGATCTTGATCACGATCTGTCCCGCGAACTCATCACGATCCGTTCCGCGATCTCATCACGAACTGTCTCGCGATCTCGATCACGGTCCTTCCGATCTAGCGCCGAACGGACGGCACCTCCGCGTTCAGCACACGTGCAGCTTGATGACGATCTCCACCGTCTCGATCCAGCAAGAGGAGGTGGAGAGGAGAGAGATTTCACCGGCAGCGTGACGGCGCTCCGGTGATGGTGGTGGAGTGATTCTGACAGGGCTTCGCCTAAGCGCTGCGGAAAACCGATCTAGAGGAGAAATTGTGCACCGGTGAAACGGGTAGCACGTGGCCGGAAATTCTGTCCAAAAACCACCCAATCCACTAGTATATATAGGAGGAGAGGAGAGGAGAGGCATCCAAGGCCTTTGGGTCGGCCGAAATAGGAGGTGGGAGCAATCCTACTTCACCTCCAATCCTAGTTGGAGTAGGATTGCCTCCTATTGGCTGATTTTCCACTTTTTGCTTTAGGACTTTCTCTCCTGCGCCATGGGCCTTTGTGGCTGTTTTCCCAGCCAACTAAGGGCTGGTTATTATTCTCCCACATCCCATGGACCTCTTGGGGTCGAAATACCCCTCCCGGAGGCCTCCCGGTACACTACCGGCACTCCCGGTACACTACCGGCACTCCCGGTACACTACCGATGAGCCCGAAACTTTTCCGGAAACCAAACTGGGACTTCCTATATATGATTCTTTACCTCCGGACCATTCCGGAGCTCCTCGTGACGTCCGGGATCTCATCCGGGACTCCGAACAAACTTATGTCACCACCATACACAACTCTACACTACCGAAACGTCACCGAACATTAAGTGTGCAGACCCTGCGGGTTCGAGAACTATGTAGACATGACCGAGACACCTCTACGGTCAATAACCAATGGCGGGACCTGGACGTCCACATTGGTTCCTACATATTCTACGAAGATCTTTATCGGCCGAACCTCTATGTCAAGGATTCAGTTAATCCCGTATAACGTTCCCTTTGTTCTTCGGTATGTTACTTGCCCGAGATTCGATCGTCGGTATCTCCATACCTAGTTCAACCTCATTACCGGCAAGTCTCTTTACTCGTTCCGTAATACAAGATCCCGCAACTAACAATTAGTCACAATTACCGGCTTATTGTGATGTTGCATTATCGAGTGGGCCCCGAGATACCTCTCCGTCACACGGAGTAACAAATCCCAGTCTCGATCCATGCCAACTCAACAGACACCATCGGAGATACCTGTAGAGCACCTTTATAGTCACCCAGTTACGTTGCGACGTTTGATACACACAAGGCACTCCTCCGATATCCGTGAGTTGCATGATCTCATGGTCATAGGAACATATACTTGACATGCAGAAAACAGTAGCAATAAACTGACACGATCATATGCTATGTTTGTAGTTTGGGTCTTATCCATCACATCATTCTCCTAATGATGTGATCCCGTTATCAAATGACATCTCATGTCCATGGCTAGGAAACCTTAACCATCCTTTGATCAACGAGCTAGTCCATTAGAGGCATACTAGGGACATGGTTTTGTCTATGTATCCACACATGCATTTAAGTCTCCGATCAATACAATTATAGCATGGATAATAAACGATTATCATGAACAAGGAAATATGATAATAACTAATTTATTATTGCCTCTAGGGCATATTTCCAACAGTCTCCCACTTGCACTAGAGTCAATAATCTAGTTCACATCACCATGTGATTCGCATTGTTATGAATCTAACACCCAATGAGTTCTGGGGCTCGATCATGCTTTGCATGTGAGAGAGGTCTTATAGTCAACGGGTCTGCGATATTCAAATCCGTGTGTACTTTGCAAATCTCTATGTCAAACCGTAAACACTGCTACCACACTCCACTTGGTACTATTTCCAAATGTCTGCTCCAATATACGTATCCAGATTGCTACTACTAGTCATCCGGATAGGTGTTAAAGCTTGCATCGACGTAACTCTTTACGACGAACTCTTTATCACCTCCATAATCAAGAAACATTTCCTTAGTCCTCTGGTTACTAAGGATAATTCCGACCGCTGTCCAGTGATCCACTCCTGGACCACTCTTGTACCCCTTGACAGACTCATGGCAAGGCACACATAGGTGCGGTACACAGCATGTCATAATATAGAGCCTATGGCTAAGGCATAGGGGACGACGTTCGTCCTTTCTCTTTCTTCTGCCGTTGTCGAGCTTTGAGTCTCACTCAACTTTCACACCTTACAAATCAGGCGAGAACTCTTTCTCTGACTGATCCATTTTGAACTCTTTCAAAATCTTGTCAAGGTATGCACTCATTGAAAGTCTCATCGAGCATCTTGATCTATCTCCATAGATTTTGATGCTCAACAATTAGGTAGCTTCATCCAGGTCTTCCTTTGAAAATCACTTTCCAAATAACCGTTTTATGCTTTCCAGAAACTCTACATTATTTCTGATCAACAATATGTCATCCACATATACTTATTAGAAATTCTATAGTGCTCCCACTCACTTTATTGCAAATACAAGTTTCTCATAAACTTTGTATAAACATCAAAACTTTGATCACCTCATCAAAGCGTATATTCCAACTCCGAGATGCTTGCTTCAGTCCATGGAAGGATCACCAAAGCTTGCACACCTTTTAGCATCCTTAGGCCTGACAAAACCTTCTGGTTGTATCACATACAACCTTTCCTCAAGTAAACCGTTAAGGAAACGATGTTTTGACATCCATCTGCCAGATTTCATAATTGAAAACACAGCAACTGCTAACATAATTCCAACAGACTTTAGCACCACTACGAGTGAGAAAGTCTCATCGTAGTCAACTCCTTGAACTTGTCACAAACATCTTTGCAACAAGTCGAGCTTTACAAATAGTGACATTCACCATCAGTGTCTGTCTTCATTTTAAAGATCCATTTGTACTTAACGACCTGCCGTCCAACGAGCAAGTCTACCAAAGTCTACACTTGGTTTTCATACATGGATCCTATCTCGGATTTCATGGCCTCCAACCATTTGTCGGAATCCGGGCCCATCATCGCTTCTCCATAGCTCGTAGGTTCATCGTTGTCCAACAACATGACCTCCAAGACAGGGTTGTCATACCGCTTAGGAGCAGTACACATCCTTGTCGACCTACGAAGTTCGATAGTAACTTGATCCTGAAGTTTCATGATCATGATCATTAACTTCCTCTTCAACTAACGTAGGCTTCACAGAAACATCTTTCTGCGCTGCGCTACTCTCTGGTTGAACAAAGGTTTAACAACCTCATCAAGTTCTATCTTCCTCCCACTCAATTCTTTCGAGAGAAACTTTTTCTCGAGAAAGGACCCAGTTCTAGCAACAAACACTTTACACTCGGATCTGAGATAGAAGGCATACCCATCTATTCTTAGGGTATTCTATGAAGATACATTTGTCCGCTTTGGGTTCTAGCTTATTATGTGAAAACATTTTCCACACAAGCATCGCAGCCCCAAACATTAAGAAATGACAGCTTAGGTTTCTATCAAACCATAATTCACATGGTGTCATCTCAACGGATTTAGATGATGCTCTATTTAAAGTGAATGTAGTTGTCTCTAATGCATAACCCCCAAAATTATAGTAGTAAAACGATAAGAGACATCACAGTCTGCACTATATCAATAGAGCATGACTATGATGTTCGGACACACCATCACACCATGGTGTTCCAGGTGGCGTTAGTTGTGAAACAAATTTCACGTTGTCTTAAGTTGTATGCAAAACTCGTAACTCAGATATTCACCTCCACGATCATATCGCGGTCATTTTTATCTTCTTGTCACGATGATCTTTAAACTTCACTCTGAATTTGCTTGAACCTTTCAAACGATTCAGACTTGTGTTTCATTAAGTAAATATACACTATATCTACTCAAATCATCAGTGAAGGTAAGAAAATAACGATATCCACTGCACGCTACAAGACTCACTAGATTGCATACATCAACATGTATCATTTCCAATGAATCACTTGCCCGCTCCATCCAACGGGGTCCTTTAGTCATCTTGCCCGAGAGGCATGGTTCGCATGTCTCAATCGATTCGAAATCGATGAGTCCAAATATCCATCAGCATGGAGTTTCTACATGCGCTTTATACCAATATGACATTTAGCGGCAGTGCCACAAGTATGTGGTACTATCATTATTAACTTTGTATCTTTTGACATCAATGTTATGAACATGTGTACTACTACGATCAAGATTTCAACAAACCATTCTCACTGGGTGCATGACCATTGAAGGTATTATTCATGTAACCAGAATAACTATTATTCTCTGACTTAAATGAATAACCGTATTGCAACAAACATGATCTAATCATGTTCATGCTCAACGCAAAACACCAAATAACATTTATTTAGGTTCGTCACTAATCCTGAAGGTAGAGAGAGCGTGCGATGTTGATCACATCAACCTTGGAAACATTTCCAACACACATCGTCACCTCACCCTTAGCTAGTTCTCCGTTTATTCCGTAGCTTTTATTTCGAGTTACTAACATTTAGCAACCGAACCGGTATCCAATACCCAGGTGCTACTAGGAGTACTAGCAAGGTACACATCAATAACTCGTATATCAAATATACTTCTGTCGATGTTGCCAGCCTTCTTATCTACCAAGTATCTAGGGTTGTTCCGCTTCAGCGACCTCTCACCTCATAATAGAAGCACTTAGTCTCGGGTTTGAGTTCAACTTTGGGTTGCTTCACTGGAGCAGCAACTGACTTGCTATCCATGAAGTTTCCCTCCTTGCTCTTGCCCTTTTCGAAACTAGTGGTTTGATTAACCATCAACACTTGACGCTCCTTCTTGATTTCTACCTTCGCGGTGTCAAACATCGCGAACAGCTCAGGGATCAATACTTCTATCCCTGGTGTATTATAGTTCATCACTAAGTTCTAGTAGCTTTAGTGACAGTGACTTGGAGAACTATATCAATCACTATCTTATCTGGAAGATCAACTCCCACTTGATTCAAGCGATTGTAGTACCCAGACAATCTGAGTACATGCTCAACGATTGAGCTATTCTCCTTCATCTTACAAGCAAAGAATCTTGTTGGAGATCTCATATCTCGCAACAAAGGCACGAGCCTGAGATCACAATTTCTGCTCCTAGAACATCTCATATGTTCCGTGACGTTCAAAACGTTTTGGAGTCTCAATTCTAAGCCGTAATGCATGACGCACTAAACTATCAAGTAGTCATCGAAACGTGCCTATTAGATGTTCACAACATCTATAGACGACGCTAGAGGGGGTGGCGCACCGAGCGGTGCATTAAGGACATAAGCCTTCTGTGCAGCAATGAGGACAATCCTCAGATCACGGACCCAGTCCGCAATTTTTCTACCAACATCTTTCAATTATATTTCTCTAGGAACATATAAAAATACAAGGGAGCTAGAGCGCGAGCTAGTAATCTACAACATAATTTGCAAAGACACTTTGACTATGTTCATGATAATGAGTTCAATTAATCATATTACTTAAGAACTCCCACTCAAATTGACATCCCTCCGATCATTCGAGTGATACATGATCCAAATTCACCAATTCAAGTCCGATCATCACGTGAGTTGAGGTGGCTGCAATGGTGAGCATCATTATGTTGATCATATCTACTATATGAATCATGTTCGACCTTTCGGTCTCTCGTGTTTCGAGGCCATGTCTGTACATTCTAGGCTCGTCAAGTTTAACCCGAGTGTTCTGCGCGTGCAAATCTGGCTTGCACCCGTTGTATGTGAACGTAGAGTCTATCACACCCGATCATCACGTGGTGTCTCAACACGACGAACTTTCGCAACGGTGCACACTCGGGGAGAATACAGTTCATCTTGCAATTCAAGTGAGGGATCACCTTACAATGCTACCGCCGTACTAAGCAAAACAAGGTGCATAAAAGGATTAACATCTCATGCAATTCATAAGTGACATGATATGGTCATGAACTTGTGTTTAAGATCTCCATCTTCGAAACACCGGCATGATCTCCATCGTCACCGGCACAACACCATGATCTCCATCATCTTGATCTCCATCAATGTGTTTCCATTGGGGTTGTCACGCCCTGCATGCTTCTACTACTATTGCTACCGTAGCGATAAAGTAAAGCATTACATAGCGCTTAATGATTGACACGTAGGTCATACAATAATTAAAGACAACCCTATGGCTCCTGCCGGTTGCCGTACTCATCGAGATGCAAGTCGTGATAATCTATACATCACATGATCATCTCATACATCACATATATCTCATCATGTAATTGGCCATATCACATCACAACATACCCTGCAAAAACAAGTTAGACGTCCTCTAATTGTTGTTGCATATTTTACGTGGCTGCTATGGGTATCTAGCAAGAACGATTCTCACCTACGCATAAACCACAACGGTGATACACTAGTTTGCTTTTCAACCTTCTCAAG